>OZ002742.1:71717315-72917315 GCA_963924295.1 Dioctria rufipes | reverse complement strand
TCCACCCTGGAATTGATAAACTTCAATTGACGAAATGATAAATTCACTTATCGTCGAAATTCACAATCTTACAAAACTCACGACTATTTTTACTTTTACTTCACGCGAAATGCAAATAAAGTAAATTTACGCCCGCACGCCGGCTATCTAAGACTTTGTTTGCTTTTGCTCTTTGATAAGACGTTAGAAATTCGTGACATACCTCAGTTGTTGGTCACTATACTGAGCAAGCCATAATTACGTCAGAAAATAAGTTGGACTTTGCCTTCCATTTTCTTTGAAACGCATCGGTTACACTTCAAAGGCTAGAGATTCCAATGCCATCAGACAGTCTCTATGTAGGCACGAGGTATATATGGGAAGATAGGACAACTTCCGATTACTTTTAGCGGAATTCCTTTGATATATATGTATTTTCTTAATTTTTTTTCTTAATCTTCTAAAGTTATAGTATTTACGTAATTCGGCGGATATGTAAGATGAGTTTTCCATAGTACTACGTTGCTTACTCATATACAAGGTATTTCATGAATTGTAATCAGCCAGCTATGGATAGGCTTCGGCGACATACATATATGCAAATAATGGCATTTCAGCAGTGGATTTTAATGGTTTGCAGAGTGCAGGGGGTTCGGAAGTATCTTATAAATCACCCTATAAATTCGAAAAAAATACGTACATATTGTGGGGATGATTTAAAATCTTTTGAATGGTTAGTTCGGAAGGTTTCGTCTAATGTCCAATAATTTTACTTCACCTTCTCTCCTGAATGAAGTCAAAATTTCGGAATCTCAGCTACTTTTTTTCTTATCATACAGGTTAACCGCCATGAGCATGCGTATGGATCCATATTGAGATTTCCAGTAGAGCCGATTGCATCCTATGAGATACATACGCAAAATAATACTCACGAGATTATTGCATTCTGGCAGCCCTACAAAGCCACTATAAAACTAAGGATCAGGTAGGGGCATATCCCGCTGTCCCATTAAAATGCAGGGCCGGATTAACCGTTAAGCAAACTAAGCCCGTGCTTAGGGTATTAAGAGCAATGGGGCACCAATAAAGTGGGCATAGAAAAAAATTTAAGACAATTTTTAAAGAAAAACATCCATAGACAGCTAAATATTCTAATACCTATTTGACTTACCAGATACTTAAAGACTATGTTTTTTTATTACGATTTGTTTTGCTAATTTAATAAAGAAATCAAAAAATATTGTAAGGCACGTGTCAACGTGATAAGTATTTGCTGATATTACGTACTTCTTTACTTTCATACCAAGGTATTCACAGGAATCCTGGTTATTCCAATATGAAGTCACATAATGACGAAAACCGTGATGACAGCTAGTATCTTTAATAGTACATGTTTAACTGTCCATTAATGTTAATGCTAGTGCAATCAACCCATTGTACTCGTATGTCACCGTAGAGGTGACATTAGGCGTTTTACTGTTGCACTCGTATGTCACCATTCAGGCGACGTGAACGGTTTTGCTTACAATTCCTGAAAAAGAGTCGTAGAGGGTTCGTTGATGCCTTGAGTTAATATCATCATCGTCGTCCTATAGGAATTTCTGGTTGCTGCAGGTGCAGAACTAGAGGGGTACAATATTTCAAAAATGTGGCTCGAAATTCCACATACGTTCTAAACACTGGGGCCCCTTAAACTCCCACACCAGACATCCGATTGGATTCATATTCAAAATTGTTCTAGAGAATTACAGAGCGGGAAGTATGGGCAATTGTGATATCCGATATTGGACGGTGGAGGCCTTCCTCCTGGATTTTCGTTATAGTTCAGTAATTTTACATCGCCGTATAGGGGTATGGGCAATGGCGTAGCTAGAGCTTTTGTCGCCTGGGGCGGTCCTGAATTTGCCGCCCTTTCTAATTTAATCAAAGTCAAAAGTGGTTCATAACAATTATTGGACATAAATAAATAAATGCATGAAACCATTTATTTATTTTGTTTACAACAGATTGTACACATAATGATAAAACGCATATTGATTTATATATTTGTTTTTCTTATATTCTTGTTACAAAAGTCTTGAATGACATTCAGGCCTATCGGGGAATTCGATTCTATCAAATCTACACTGAATCGATTTTTTCAAGGATCAGTTTCTATTGCTTAATACAATTGAATCGAAGATTTTCCAAATATAATAAAAGGCAATTGTCGGTTAGGTTTGATTGGCGCTGAAGAATATTCGATATGATTAATTTTACTAGTAAAAAATGCTATATGAAAAACCTTGATTCGATCGAATCTAGATCAAATCGGATTCCCTGGTAGACCTGATTGTCAAAATTTATATTATCTGTTAGTTCTCTTTCTATGGACAGTATCACTAGATTTCGTAATCTTAAATCACTCATTGTGGAAGATAATTTTTAATTAATTTTAATTTGGAGAAGTTGAGTATTAAAAAAATTCTTAATAATATTAATATGTTGGGAACAGAGTTTTCCAATCTATATTTTTTGATAAATATTAAAAGTTCAAGAGGCTCTTCTCCGCTTTTTTAACCTTTTGCTTGCTCTTGTACATCAGGTACAAACATAAAATTCTGGATCCTTTTCGTTTCAATATGAAACTGTTCCTCGTCTATGTTAACAAAGTTATTTACTTGACATTCAAAATTATCATTTAAAAGACTAGATGGTATTTGGCACGAATTCTACGATGCAAGGACATGTAGTTGCTCAAATCATACATTTATTTTCTGGAAAACTGTATCCAATGATAAAATCATTTCTCTTTGTATTTCTTCTTCTAAAGATCGCCACAGCTCTCGCGAATCTTCACCATTCATAATTTTTTTCCTTCTAACTCGACTCTCAGTGGATATCGCCAACTCTTCACATATTTTTTTGGCTGTTCTAAATGCTTTTTGCAGTAGGGTTTCTCTTTGTCCAATGAATTACATTTGTAAAGATTTCAGTTTTAACTCACATTAGTCGAGTTCTTTATTCGTGATCCGGACCAAAAAAGATTATCGACCGACGTCGGTGTGAAAATCGGTTATAAATTTACATGATTTTCTAAATTCATAAGAATCATCACATTGTCAAGGTTTTGTAGGGTGAAAACTTCAAAATTTGAACCAAATTTTATTCAGGTTTTATTTTGACATTTTTTGATAACTAAAATCATGGCAATTTGATAACTCTCCTCATATGTAAAATCAAATCAACCTACAGATATTTTTTAGAAGAAAATCAATTTGAAATTTCCAATGAACCGGATCAATATAAAAGAACGCAGCTATTGATAGACATTGAACCCCTTTGTTTGTCGGTATTGTTGCGCGTATTTAATTTTTAAAAGGACGAATTCCCATAAATGGAGGTAGCACAAAAAAAAAGAAAAAGATTTGCATTGAGTTCAGTAATACTCCAGCGTCTGATCTCGTTTTAATATTTTCTTCTTCAGATGTAAATTTTTCCAAAGTACTGAAAAGTTTCTATCATCTTGACCAGTGACAGAAACTATCAAATTTTCAAAAAAATCAATCAAATTCTGCACAAAAAAAAATATCAAATTTAGCAAAAAAATAAAATTTTGCAAAATTTGATTGAAACTCACTTAACACCAAAGCAAATGCAAAATATGCCGAAATATTTTATCTAAACTCCTAAGAAGAAATGAATTGTTATTGCTCGTCTCATTGCCCATTAAATTGCAATACAGGGGTGTACTAGTCATATAAAAAATTTACCAAATTCAATAATAAAATTAATTTAATTAATTTAAATTACCCAAGCATTCAAAAAGACTGCTGTTTGGCAATATTTATAGGTATAACACATACATAATATAAGAAACAAGGGGGTAAATACAGCTACAAATAAATGCATTTATATCATGTATACAAAGTTTACAAATTCTAAGAAATTGTGTATCGTATCGATATATATTTTTTTTTCTACACGAATTTAAAATGCAATCTATTGTTGTAAATGTCTTCTGACTTTCTAATTTGTTTTTAAGTTAATTTTGCTTCAACCACCATCGCCGTATTTGCGATGTCCATGACCGATGGGAGCTCTGTTTACAATAACATCAATGGCGCTAAAGAAACTATTAACAGCTGATATTTATTTACTTATGTGATTAAACTTAAAGGAGCGTTTACAATGGCAGAGTAGAGTGGAATCACCAAATCGCATTTTCTCTCATCATCTCACCAACGTAAGATTAGGAATTTTTCAAATCTGATGCTACTCTGTGAAATCCATTCAGGTGAAGAACTTATATTTGAGTGCAAGCTTCAGACAAGGAGAGACAATGCAATCTAGTGACTCCACTCTATTCTGTCATTATAAACGATCCTTAAAAATTTCAACGTCGATAAGGACTGTCGGAGTCAGCACGCATTTTTGTTATATTAAATACTTATTACAATAAATGATTCTGTAAATTACAACATTATTACGCCGCCCGGGGCGGCACCCCCCCCCCCCCCCCACCTCCTTCTACCACTAGGGTATGGGCACTCAAACTTCTCATTTCGACGAGCTCTAACGGTATTTGTATTCGATTTTCCAAAATGTACTAAATCGAACTTTGGCACCCTCGGGGAAGCAATAAACTCTTTTATTTTTTTAAAAAAACTAATAGCCATCTCAAATTTTGGAGATCTCTCGATCTCCATCACACTTTTTTCTATTCGAACTGTAGTACTAGATCGGCTCTAACTCGGTAGAGTTATGTGTGCTCAAAAAATGTCGCTCACCGTTCGCTTAAGCTAATCTCCAGCTATAAGTCATAGAAGAAATATTTTTACCGAGGAAACTTTTACGGTGGCGGGTAGGAACCGCCGGCGGGGGGGTAGCCTCAATATGGCATGTTGCATATAAAATTAAAAGTCGCGCCGAGTACAATCCACTAATATACTTTTTTCCCGATTCAGGAAACTTTCTCAACATGTTTTTTTTACGCAATACGTGTGTATAAGTGTACAAATCCATCTTCACCCATCCAGCCCTCGGCTAAATATTATCCAATGTACGAAATTCTTGTGATTTTTAAGCATAATTTCCTTGCAAAATTTAATTTTCAACCGACAAAATTTCTGTCTGAAAAATTCATTTCGAATTTCCACGAATTATCGACTAATCCAATGTTTGTTTGTTTTCTGGATGCGCTTCACATAGATGTTTGTTAATCAAAATGAATGTCAAGCGATGATCTGTACACAATTTCAGGAAAATCGCATGTCATTTAGCTATTAAAAAAAAAAATCTATAAGAATTTTGCATTCCCATTTTTCGCAATCTACCGGCGATCGACTAGAAAAAAGATGACTCATAGATTTCTTTGTCCCGTAACACACTCGAGACTAGACACGACGTAAAAGCGGTTGATACACGTTCTTGAAGCAGCAAAGAAAATTCATCATTTCCATAGGCGCTTTCGGCAAGCACATTCTCAGTGAGACAAGTGGGATATTCTCAGTTGGCTCACTAAGGCTGCACTTTCGGAGAACTGTCTCAGTTCCATATTGAGCTACTAATTTCGGACACATCCACTGAGCAACTGAGACAAGTGAAACTGAATTTTCTTGTCTCAGTTGACTCAGTTTCGTTATTTTGTGATTTTAATTAATAATTAAAGCTTTGTGAGCTATTGGAATAAACTAACAACACTTTTATCAATTTATTACTATCCATTTTATGTGTTCAAAATTATTTAAATGTCAAAATTGGCATATCAGCTGATTGGTTTGAACTGAGACAACTGAGACGATTGTTCAAAGTATTGTCTCGGTTTTCTCACTGAGACGGTGCTTGCGGAAAGCCCCTCTGATATTCTATACGCACACAAACCGAGTACACGCATACATACTATATGTAATAAAATACTCGTGGATCATTCGAGTCTAAGCCTCTGCTCTGAATTGAGGATACACGAAAAAGTTCTAAAATAGTGCTAAGAAAACCAGTTTTTAGTACGGTGTATCGCGTGTGTATCATCGTGTTGTCACCGGACTAACAGTTGTGTAGATAAGACGTGTTTCATTTCTAAGTCCGGTGTCGTGGAGTCTACAATTTTATGCTTTTTTGTAAAGAACGCGAGACGGTAGATACTCCAGTGTAAGTGCAAACTATTTATGTGGTATAATTTCAAAGTTTTTGTTATATTGAAAATGGTCAAACGACTTTTATAAAAATAAATTATTGGAAAGTAGTGTTGACGAATTTTATTTGGACTCGTATAGCAATGATCATTTGGATTGCTGTGGAAATAGTGAAAAAGTGGTGGATGTCGAGCTTACGAAGACTTTTTGCAGGTCACCATACAGAGCAGAAAATAAACCAGATGCTTTTAATAGCAACGAGCACATAATACCGAGAGAAAAACCATAGGTTTGTCTGATTAAAAGGTCCCATTGACCATGAAATCAGCTGCTTTCACTTTCATGAGCTTAACATAAAATAAAAGAAAATTTCAGTTCTTTTCTTCTGCTTTGAATTGAGAACAGACCGAAATTGTTCTTCTCCAAAAGCTCGACTGTGGCAGAGTCAAGTCCACATGTGATCTATTTATATTTCTGATTGGTTCCACCGAACTATTCTTGCTGGTAAATTTTTCAAAGCGTTTTGATAAATTGTAAATATGATTTGTCAATTGAATGAACAATGACTACTTCTCTTTTTCTTATGAACGGATACAGGAAAAAATTATTGAAACAAACAAAATTTCTATATACAATATGCGCCCTGTGCAGCCCATTCATTGAATCTAATAGGTCGAAGTTCTGTGGATGTAGGCAGCAGCTAAAAGGAAGTAAATTTTTTCTCGATAGTCCAGTTGCTATGGAACATTTTTACAGCAACAACGAGCCCGTGGAAAATTCTTAAAGGTTGTATTGAAAACGAAAGTGTCTTAAAATGCCTCTCTGATATGAGATAGGCGGCACATGCTATGGCTACAATAACAATAATGAAATCTATTACCAAAATTTTAGAAGCACTTGATTGAATAGCTGAAGACCAATATCAAGGAGACACTAGAAGAAAAGAAGATAATATATACCCAATAAGATTCAAGAATTGGAATTCGCTCTATGTTCAATTTTTGGAATGAGATTTTACACAATTTTCATAGTGTAAGCCAAGCTCTCCAGAATGATGACCTAAACTTAAAAACTTGTGCCGATCTGCATGAATCATGAGCTGACTGTGTACATCACGAAATTAGTATGAAGCAGTTACAAAAGAAATCCGTCTAGATGCGGGTGGATTTCAAGCTAAATTAAGCTTGCAAATGTATTAGAGAGAAGGTATCTAATGACAGTGATGCGCCAGAAGTATACCTAAATGCGAGAGATAAATTTCGCATGAATACCTATATACAATTATTGAAGGGTTGAAAGTCTAAAGGGTCTAAGTGACAATTTTATTATTTAGAGATATAACAAAAACAAAAGTAATAAAATATACAATTCAATGAAATAATTATTTATTTTTACTTAAATGAATTAAACAGATATCTTATAAATACAGGAAGTCGTTAAAAATCTAAAAGAATAGGAATGCAAGGAAGTAATTAAAAATAAATATTCATGTTTTAAGAATGTCACCCATTTTATCCCAGCGTTGCGAAAACGCAACGCAAAAACTGTTTCAGTGTTTGAATTTCTAAGAAGTCACAGTCATCTTTTCCAGGTTTTCTGTGTATTATTTTTCTCTGGAATTATTCTGAAGGTACTTATACATTTTTCTCCCGGAGAAAAGTAAATAGCGTTTAGTGTGTAGTGTGTGCTTAAAGACAGTTAAGTGAACATACGAAAATAAAAAATGAACCCTACAGGAATAAACCTCCGGTAAGTAAAATTTAATAAGTTTATTGTTTTATTATTATTGTTGTTATGTTAATTAAGTATTAAATATTGCATTTAATAATTAATTTCTTCAAAAATTGTATTTAAGTTATTAGTATCTCGACTGAATTAGCAATGTTGCGATAACGCAACGCTGGGCATTAGCTTACATTTTCGGTTTTCTTTTTATAGGAAGAAAAACTTGAATTTGTGTGAAATTCTGGAAGCGCTGGGGTCATCCGAATCTTATATACCGGAAGCTATTATCATTACACCACCAAACAATGCATACTGTACCGATGAAGACTCTGGAGATGAAGATTGTAATGATCCAAATAGGTTAAACTCCAATCAATTGCTGGCTGAGGCTGAGGTTCAATTGGATTTTGAAGAATTTGAAGAACATGAGGAGCAACTATCGAACGATGAAAGTGAGCATAAATTTTGATCAGCATATGAGAAAATTGCACAGGAATGGAAAAAAGGAAATGAGGAAATGCTGCCATCGTTTACAAATCGGTTCAAGGCGTGGGAAGATACTCTACTAACCCCATTAACTTTATCAAGCGAAAGTGATTCATTGGAGTTTTTTGAGCTCTTCATTGATATTGAATTTATGAAACTTGTAGCTGATTGGACCAACAATTTCTCAACAAAACGCTTGGTGTAACTACACACGAATTGTACATGTTTTTTGGAATTCATTCTGACGGGATATATTCCAGTTCCAAGACGACGAATGCTCTGGGAAGATCGTGAAGATAGCACAACGTTTTGGTGGCAAAAGTTATGCGCAGGAAAAGGTTTGATGAAATATTTACAGCCATACATTTCTGTGATAATGATAAGATCAATGCATCTGATAAAATGGCTAAAATACGATCTTTTATGAGCCACCTCAACAAAAAGTTTCTTGATTTTGCCCCTCTTGAAATGAGTGTCTCTGTTGACGAATATATGATACCATAGTTCGGTAGGAATAGCTGCAAGCAACTCATTAGAAACAAACCCGTTCGATTCGGATATAAGGCGTGGGTTGCAGCTAATCGTCTCGGTTATTGCTTGCAGTTCGAGATTTACCAGGGAAAATCGGAAAGACGGACTATTGGTTTAGGAGAATACGTTATTCTTAACTTCGCACGAATAATGAAAAAACGTGTACCGGATTTACAATTTTCTTTTTTTTACGACAACTTTTTTTCAAGTCCCGACTTGGCATCAAAATTACAGAAGATGGAATATGGTGGAACGGGTACATTGAGAGAAAATCGTTTAAAGAATATTCGCCTCATGGATAAGAAAACGTTCGATAAAAAGAAGAGAGGAACTCACTAATCATCATTGATTTTATATATAAATAGATGTGCCCAAACTGGAATAAAATGTTGGAAGGCTTTCATGTTTGGCGGCGCTACCTTCGTAAATAATGGTTGTAGTCACAAATAGCGGCTATTCTAGCCGCAAACCTGAAGTGATGCATTGCGCGTGTACATTTTCTGATTGGAATTGGATTAAAATAATGTTTGAGTGATTCATCGTACTCACGAAATACGCGAGCTATGGGCCAATAAACACAAAACGCTATGATTTTATGCACATGCGCAAAATGGATATTAGACGTTAATCGTTACATTTAAAATAGGCTCTTTTCTACTCAAAGGGTGTTAATTTTCTGCGTTGTTTGGTTTCAATGATTTTCATTTGAAATTCAATTCAATTCTTTGGACACTGAATTCGGCCTTTTTATATTTTGTTGATGTAATAACGTTATTATTTGATTTTTTTCCTCAATTTCGATTAAGTTGCATTATTTGGTTTGCTTTTTCATTAGACGTCATTTTTAATTTCTGATTAATTGAATTACTCATTAAAATTTTCTATTTTTCATGTATTTCTGTGGTGTGCGTAGATTTAGGTAGTTTTTGCTTTGAATCCTTTCAAGCTTGAAAGGAAAGTTTTATATTGTACTTTTAGATTCTAGGTGGCATTAAATTTAAATGTTCATAATAATTTTGAACAAAAATGAGTTTTTGTGAAAATCACTTTTACGAAAAAGATATTAAGGAATATTCAAGTAAAAAAGTATTAGCTGTTTATAGTATTCCGAAGTCGTTTGACCATCTTATTTGTTCTTGTTCTGAAAATAGAACTGATCATTTTTGTTCAATTATATTTGCAAAGTTCTAGACTGCAAACCATTAAAAATCCTTTAAGAAATACTTCTCAACGACCGCGTACATGTAAATCGAATTTTGCTCCTTGTAAGCAAAACATGTCAAGAAGCACCAAAAGTAAGAACTCATTTTGACTTTAATTTTACATCCATCATACGATAATTTTTTCTAAAACGAATATCATTCCTGATATAATTTTGCCCCATAATAATTTTCATAAATGGGCTACAATCTTTAAAATCAAAGATAATAATAAACAAGTATAAAAGCTAGAAATCGCCTAAGACCAATTTCTATGATACCCTATATATATGCCCGATGGTCTCCTCTCTGTGAAAGTTTGATTGCGGTTTTTCACATATATTTCTAGAACGGTTCGTCGGACAGACAAATGATTCCGACCAATTTCATAGGATTTCATATTCTGAAGAACTTTGTTATGGTAGTATGTTGGAGTGAATGGTCAGGACGTGAAGTCCAAACTACCAGCCTAAGCTGACAGATCACTCGATGACAGCGATTGCACAGGGCGGCATGCTAGCACCTCGGCTAAGGGTGGCGGAGAGTGTGGGGAGGTTCCCGAAAATACCTGCCGCTGTCACCACCCATAATCAAAAAAAAATCTTCATGCCTACTTGAACGAGCCAGCACACACTCGGTCCTGAAGGGACCCTTACGTCACTTACCTATGCTCCATTGAAGGCGCAGATGACATGCCTTCCTGCCAAGCCCCATCCTCCCATCGACTTTGGGTGGCACAATCGTCCAAAGTCCCTTTGTTGACCTATAGAAAGAGAGAGACTAGGCAAGCCTAGACTACCCCGGTCTGATGCGATAGAGGGCTCCGGGATGTGAAGGAAAAGTAAAAACTCAGCCAATCATGTTTACGTTATAATCGCAAGTGTTTCCTTCTTACAAAAATGCTATTGCTTCCTATAATTAGTTTAATTTTAAATCGCCGCAACGTTCATGGCAACACTCATAGCATATGTTTAATTTTGCTTTTCACATTAAGACAAATAACGCTAAGATTAATGAACTTCCTAGGATAATAATAGAGTAAAGATAAATATCATTTAAAGAAAATGATTCCATATAATAATATCTCGATCTTGCCCTGCAGCCATAATTCATAAATTTCGGCTTATAATTTTAGACTAACTTATCGTAAGAAATGTTTCCCAAAATGTATGTACATAAATGTTTGAATGATAATGCATTTTTTTCTTATCTACCCTTAAGTAAACGAGAGAAATTAAATATTAAAATTCTTTTATATATATATGTGTATGCCAGTTTCATAGTCTCAAAAATATGCCGCGATGTGAGGTGATAATCTAACATATACGTACGATGCGAGACGGAAAATGAATGAGAATATATTGTTAGCTGTTAAAAGATTCGAAGTAAGTAAAGAAGAAGTAACTTGTGCGCACAAATCCCCAACCTTATCTTGCTTTGTGTGTAGAATCACTCTTAAATATTAAAATTTAGTTAATTTTAATTGAGTGTAAGATGACATAACTTTGAGGTAAGTATCTAATTTTAACAAGAACGTATGAACGTATTTCATGTGAGCATTACTGTATTCAATGATTCAAGATAATACCTAATTGGCCGATATAAATGAAGAAAAATCTTTAAAGCTTTTCATTATTTTCTCGATTTTGAGACAATGAATGCATGTATGTATATTTTTCTTTATAATAACAGGTGCAGCCTGTGTACGCAGAGTGATAATTTGAACTCCCGAAAATGCTATTTGTATATTTGCTATGATTTACCAAAAAAAAAAAATCTTAAGCTATATTTATTTAAAATGATCGTTGCTGCACATTTAATAATTGGTTCCGTGCTTTTGTGCTTTTTTTTCTTTATTATTCTATTATAAAATTACTTGCTAATGGTACTTAGCTGTATTGCCGCTGCAATTTACCCTTCTGAAAAGAGATGTTCTGGAGTTCCATTACTATTTCGGCGTTTACTTCCTAACATTTTTGGTTGCTTGTTCTAGAGATTCTTGGTAGAAGAGATTATTTGATTCTCCAGGTAGAGATTCTTTTGTTTTATCTACATGCTATGTCCGAGTACTATTTTAAATGCTGATTTTGCTCCCAGTTTTACTTGTTGCAGCTGCTGCTGGTGAATATACTGTACTAAATGGTGTAGAATCATGGACGAATCTTGAACAAGCAATCCAGTTCGCACTACGGCTGCCAACTTTTCGAGCGGTAGAAACTTATACATGAATCGTCATAAAACAGGCATCCATGAGTTCAACAGGGTTTTGCCTGAAATTGTGTTAGTGGTGTAACAATTCGCCCAGATGGCCGATGTACTTACAGTGTACTTACTGTCGAGATATTTTGGAACATGTCGCTGGAAGTGTACGAAAAATTTTCTCCTGGTGATGAGGAGAATATTTTTACGAATTAATAATAGGTTCTTGCAGGGTTAATGATTATTTCGGACTTACATGAGGGATGGATTTCCAACGATGCCGTTGAAATTTTACGATCTGGTTGTCTTCAACTTTTCACGTCCTTTCACTTTCACGTTTTTGACAAGACAAAACGATTGTCTTCTTCTTACTTGTCTTCAACGACATGTCACTTGAGCTTGAGTAAAGCACTACTCCCAGTCAAGGTGCGTTCGCTTTCCGCTATGGACAGGAGCCGACATACACGCTACAGTACGTGTAGCATATTGCTATATACAATACGCTACGACCATAACAACTTTCTAGTACAATAAAAACAGCTAGGATTGATCATTTTCATCACAGTATACGTAAAAAACTAAAATTGTTATATGGCAACACCTAGAATGGGTTACCCGATTTAATCCATTTTTGAAATTACATTTACAATTTCTATAAAAACACTGTGTACAAAATTTCACCTCTCTACGTTGACGCGTTCTCAGGCAGTGTCCAAATATATAGTGAAATGCGAAAGTTTTGTATGGCAACCGCACGAAGGAGTTACCCGATTTGTCCCATTTTCGAATTTAAATTTTCTTTTTTTTTAAAAAGTCCGTGCGCAAAAGTTCAGCTCTCTAAGTGAACGCGTTCTCGAGTTATCGTGAGGACGACAGACAGACGGACAAATGGACATGCAGAAATCAAAATAAGTTTTAATAATATGCGTGGGTGTCCAATCCCATACACTGACTTATAACAATGGACTGAGCGATTTGCTATTTCAAGTGGCACAAAAAATATTGTGTTTCTGTATATCACCGTTAGAGCACCCTTTAAAACGATTACTTAAAAAACATGTAAAACTCAACCAATCAGATGAAATTTTACACCCGAAAATCGAATTAAATTAAAAAAATGTATTTTCTTGTGTTCAAGTGCTATTTTAATCGTTTATAAGGAATTAAACTCATTCCGATTTTAATTTTCAAAATTTATTCTTAACTGAATCCTGCTTATGGGCAAGAGAGACGGAGCATGGTAAACACTATCTTTACCTTATTCTTTCTGCAGTGATTGCATCTGTAGCCAACATAAAAACATCAAATGGCATAAGCAAATGTTCCCGAATGCAATATTTTGTGTTGGTAGCTCCAACTCTGCCATAGGGCGAAAGAGAGAACTATAAAACTTTTGCCATGCTTTCCTATAGGAAAATGGCAATACGCTCAGTCCATTGTTATAAGTCAGTGATCCCATATCGCTCTATCATGGTATTTCTATGAATTACAAACGAAATGACAAAATGATAAAATCATCTAGGCTAGGGTATAACAATGGAAGCGTAGAAAATGAGTTCAAAAGTTATTATTAAATAATTGACGCAGAAAACTAAATTGTATTTATGTAATTTTACTCCAATATTCATGTACAGTATGTAGATACATAATATTGTGCATAACACATAATAATAATTAACAAACTCATCACTAAGATTTCCTAATCTAGCATTACAATAAATTCTCTAACCGAAAGTAAAATATTCGCTACGTCGAAGAATGTAAGTATAAAATCTTGAGTTTTCTCTTCTATTTTGCTCCTGTTTAAAACGATACATAGTGCGGCATCTATTGAGAAAACCGTGCACATTTTTGGGCACATCTATTTATATATAAAATCAATGCTAATCATTCATTGATCCCCACAATCGGTTAATATTAACGCGTTGGAAAGACAAGAAGGTTGCATCCATGCTGTCCAATTTACATGGGGTGTTTCCACTTGGGTCAGCACTACGCTATGTACGTAGTGAAAAAAAGAAGTGTGAGGTTCCGCAGCCACATATAAACAAAGTCTATAACAGATTTATGGGGGGCGTGAATCAGTTAGACAACCACATATCTAATTATAGAATCTCGGCCCGTGGAAAAAAATGGTACGCGCCGATTTTTATGTGGTTATTGGATTTTAGCCAGAAACTACGGATATCAGCTTGACGCACTAGAATTTCGTCGCCGACTTGCTCATGCGCTTATGGATAAATACGATAATCCTCCCAGTAACAGTAGACATCAAAAACAACCAAGTGCATATGCACCAACTGGATCGCATATTATAACAACGTCAGAAAGAAGAATTCGCTGCCAAGTCTGCTCAAGCCAAACAGTAAAGCGTTGTACTACATGCGATGTCGCGTTGCATGACAATTGCTTCAGCTTATACCATGACAACTTAAAATAATGCATAATGCATAATTTTTTTTTCATATAACATAAATATAATAGTTTTTCCTTCCATGAGTCATTTTATTTTTATATCATTTTACCCCTCATTTTCCCAGCGTTGCGTTTTCGCAACATTGATTTTCTCCACTATTACTTACTAAAAAAAAAAAGCATGCAGATATTTTTCAAATATTACCATTATATCAAAAAATGAATTATTTTTGAAAAAAAAAAAAATTAGCTGGGAACAAATGGGGAGGAGTCAGTACCAAGATTTTCAAGTTTCATACTTTTTTCAATGCGAATTTCTGGCAAACTATTTGTACCAGAATAATGATTTTTATCTCAATTTAAAAGTAACGAAGAGGTCTAGTAAATGGCGTCGAGAAAAATAAAAAAAAAATATTGGAATGGAGATATTAGCTCGGAAACTTGTAAAAAATGCTAAAAATTGATTTTTTTTTTAAATCAAATTCCTGTTAGTAGGTATTCTCAATTCTTTAGTTTCTGACTATTTTAGAAAGATAAAGCCTAAATCTAGCAAATAACGTCGAGTTTTTTTCATTTTTAGTGGCGCTGTTTTTAATTGTTTAACTCTAATTGTACTTGTTTTTTCTCTCGATATTTCACAAACTAGAAAATGAAATATTTCGTTGAAAGTTTTACAAATATAAAGCAAAATAGAAATTAGAAGAGTTAAAAATTTTGCATTGTTTTGAACTGCTAATTTTCATTTTCGTCTTAAATTGTCGCATGTTGGGTTTCTGTCTTTTACGCTAGATGTCTATAACATAGTCTTTGGTCTAGGTCTAAGCTAATTTTATACGAATTTTCATACTTTCAGGACACACACCTACGTATAGTAAGTTTTATCCCTACAGGCTCGCTGGTATCTAAAGTGAAATTTTTGCTGAGTACTGACTCCTCTTATACTGGGGAAACACATATGGTATTGATACCATGTCATTGATATCATCTCAAAGCTATACCACGTAGAATAGCCGACCCTTGACAAATGTTTGTTCGTATAGTTTTTCATTCGATCTCACTGAAAAGTAAAAGTAGAAGATTTTCTTACAAATGTCACAAAATAAATTAATTTCAGCTTATATGAATAATTTATTTTTAATAAATTTGCTCTAGAGATCAAACACGCATGGAGAGTCAATAGAAGGGTGTGGACAAAGGTAATCCCTAGTTTTGAACTATAATACACTGATAATATGTATGCTAGATTTTTTATATCCTTTGGTTCAAAATTTTCAATATTGGGAAAAAGATGTGCGGAAGATGTATGACGAGGATTTCAAGAACACATTTCGAGTGGACAGATCAACATTCAAATTTTTGGTTGATAATTTAAAAAATATGGAAAGAATGGATACATGGGCTTAGCTAGTCCCCTAGCTTAAAAAAAATTGCCATATCTTTATATGCACTCGGTTCCTCGGCAGAATATAGGACTATAGCAAGCCAATTTGGTGTTGGCAGAAATACCGTAGGAGAAGTATTATTGGAATTTTATACAGAATTGTGTAATATATTCCAAAAAGCATTTTAGAATACATATCCTCCAACACAAGAACAAATTAATGAAATCGTTCGCGAATTTGAACTGCTTGGCTTTCCACAGTGTTTCGGAACTATCGATGGCTGCCATATAAAAATAAGTCCACCTAAAGACGAAGCTGTAGATTACTATAACTACAAAGGATTGTACTCTACGGTTTTATTTGCAGCAGTAGACTATAGGTACCGTTTTACATATATAAATGTCGGAAGTCCTGGCAAATGTAATGACTAGACAATTTTTGAAAACTCCCTCCTGAAAATACAACACGAAAAAAATCCCATTTTTGTAAATAATAGAAGAAGAAAAATTGAAGGTGTGGACGTTCCAGTATTACTACTGGGTGATTCAGCGTTTAAGCTATCAAAATCAATGATGAAGTCATTTCTGTATGTCGAGACGTAAATGAACAGAAATTTAATTATCAACTCAGCAATTGTTGGCGAATAGTGGAAAATGTCTTTGGGCACTTAAAGGCTCTTTTCAGACGCGTTGGGAAAGGATTAGAAGTTCACATTGACAACACGCCAATAATAATTAAAGCATGTTGTGTGCTTCATAATATATGCAATAATAAAAATGACAATATTAACAAAATATGGTTAAATGAAGACAAACAATTAGCGAAGTGCAATCAACCTCACTTCACAATAATAGCTGGGCACGTAGGCGTCGGAAATATCATAAGAAATGCACTTAAGAAATACTTTGGTAAGTCTTTATTAGAGTCTCATATTATTTATTTTTTGTTTGACGTGAAAAATTATAATAATTTTTTTTTGCAAATTAATGTTTTTCCGCAATAGTTCATTTCTTTCTTCTTCATTTTTTTTTTTTTACTGACCGACGAAATCCTTGACGCACTGTGATTCCTCCTTTGCCACTTCTAGTAAAGCCTCATTAATTGTATCCCTCCATCTTCTTCTATTCTTAGGATGTATTGATTTTGATGGCCCAACTGCCGGAGATGGTCCTACCGTCGAAGTTTTTTCACCTGAAAATGATGGCACATCTGATGATGACACTGGGGTAGAGCACTGTGCCCATGACTCGGTCGTGGAAGATTCACAATAATCGAAATCGAGTACAAATATACTCAGCGATAGCAAGCTTGTATTTGAATTTTTTTCATCTATTTAATAAAATAATAATAAATCGCTGCTTCTTCAACCTTCAATAATCTACCTATATTTTCTACTATAAATTCATCCAGTCTGTTTGCCCTGAACTCGCCAATAAATTCTGCAATCTCATCATAAAATTCCCATTCAGATGGAGACCCTCCAGACTTGCAAGTAATTTGTTTTTCTTTTCTAATTAAACAAATGTATATTAATTATAATAGAATAAAGTTTTGAATTGCTACTTATCGATATCGCTTTGTCAAATTATTTATTCTTGTTCGGACTTCCTCCATAGACAGAACAAGGCTATAACTGCTCTGCAGCTCAGTCCCCATTTCCTTTAGAATATGGCTATTTTTCCTTTGCCCACGAAATTCGGCAATTTTGTGTAGCCAAATTTCTATAAACTTTGCCGTTTCTTTGTTGGATAAAATTTTCCTCTTTTTGTTTTTCCTTGCACTCTCAATTTTAAATACATGTGAAAACGTCTTGTCAAACAAATGTCACATTTTGTTGTAACTTTTTCCCACTATGTATTAATGGCAGTAGTATAAGTAGAAAACTGTCTCTGCTAGGTTTGAATAGTAAGATACCAGCAAAAATTATTATGTTTCAGTACTAGGTAGGTTCACGGTATACCAGGTGCTTCAGCTGGTATTCAGCTAGTATGTGTAGACAAACATCTAGTATAGCACATAGTTGTCGAAAAATATGGCATCAATACCACATGTGTGTCTATGGTATTAAGTGCCTTGTGAATTAATATTGAAAATTGGCTAAGTGCCTTTATAACAGATATTAAAAAAGTTCTCAGGTTTCGGATTGATTAATCAAATGTTCGTAGAATGCCTTATTTTCGATGGGTATGTATGGTAGCATGTCCTTGAGATCTTTCAATTTTTCTTTCCATATATTATTTCGAGCCTCTAATGTTGGCAAAGTATAGTTTTTTAATTGGTTTGGAGACTTGCCTTTTTTGAAAATGTTGACAATGTCCCACGGTATTGAGTCATCGTGCGATTCCATTGAATCAACACGAGGTAACTTGTCTTTGTATATGTGCGGATCCAAGAAATAAATGATATTTTTAATTTTGTAGTATTTAAAAAGTCCGTCGAAGTCTTATTCAGACCTTTAAAATCATTTTGGTCAAAACTAACCACTTCAAATAGATTTTTGTGACAAGATTCTGGAATCATTTTTTCAAAACATTTAACTACTTTCTTCCTTTTTTCAATTTGAGCGAACTCGATCGCAGGGCATAAAAGAGTGACCACTGACTAAGTATTTATGATCAATAGTATCATAAATGCCATTAGCTACTAAATAAACCAAGGCAAAAAGGACAATTCTGTTCTTGTTCTATTCTATGCAGTTATCACTCTAAATAACTGCATGCTTTCTTAAAGATTTAGATGTCATCAAGTTTAATACCTATAATATGGAAGAGCAGACCTCGTTACCACTTCTTCCCGCATATGACTCATCGCAGAAGCACATGTAAGCTTGTTGATTGTCAGCAATATGAACACATAGGTTGTAGTATGATAGTAGTCTGCTGTAAAACATTTGACTATGTGTCAGTGTTGGTATGAAAATTACTTGTTGCAAATCCATAGCCACAGTTATTGTGTTACTAGTTGGATATTGGGATTCTATTAAATCAGCTTTCATTGCTTCTTGTGCACTTTCAGCTTTACGATGATGTATTTCTAGCTCTACAGTATATTTCGTTTTATGTGTTCCGTCCGAGCTTTTTACTTTTGCGTGCAACAAATCGCACTTTGGACAAGTATGTGTTCTATGACGTCCAAACCTCAAATTAGGAAACTTATCTTTGAAGGTTGAATAGTAATATCTGTAGTTAACAGGAGAATCAGGGTATTTTTCTTGAAATGCCATGAATAAACGGTTAATATTCAAGTCAGAGCTTAGATAGAATTTTTGGGTATCATGCCGACTGTAATTATTTTCCTAATATGGGAATGATTTTATATGTTCTATTACAAGATTTTTCACATAGAGAGTAAATTTTCTCGAACTGTTTCCTGATCCACCGATGTCTTTATACTCTTCTTTTTCTCTAACAAAGTCTGCACTTTTTTATGGGTAATTGCAAATACTGCTTCAAACGATTTTCTGCATAACTGAACGTGATTACGACTACGACTTTCCGATGGATCGGCATATGTTCCATGACGTCTTCGACCTGCACGTATTATTTGAATGAGGTCGAGTAAATAAGTACCTGAAATAAAATATTAGTATCAAAATTATATGTCCAGTTTTAAGTATTTTCCTGTTAAATTAATAACAAAGTATTATTTTAATCTTATCTACCTTGCTTTATAGAGTCTCCTATACTGAAGGGGAAGGAGTTTACATTGAAAGTTGCACTTGCCATTCACCTGAAACACAGCAGTTTTTATTACGAAAAGCATCTAAAACATTCGCATTAATGAATATTATTATTATAAAATTACACACACCGAAACTAAAACGAAATCGAAACCGACAGATCTGCTGATCGTTATCTTTGTGGTAATTTGAATTTTTTGGCATTAAAAATACTCCGAACAAACATACAGCTATACTGCCCAGCGTAGGTACATTACAACAAGAAAATGAAAATATTAATTACAAACTAACATCGATTAATGCTTTTTTTTGTGAATGTAACCTTTTTTGATGTTTTGTACTCATCTCCATATAAACTACGTTTCTTTTGTTCGATCTTATAATTCTGTTCATTATATTTTCTCTTAATTTTTTGATCACTCGATGATGTAGCGTCCAATTTCTACCGAAAATTTAGTCAAGTAACTGCACATAAAAAATAACACCATCTCACAGCCACTACCATCCGCAACCTCGTCAAACTTAACTTAAGCAAAAGTTACGGAGTAAGGGAGATTTCCGATTGTTTTACATTTAAAATGTACCCGGCAAGAAAAGGAAAGAAAGAAAAAAAAATTTAAAAAAAAAATAAAACTATCTTTAAAACTTTTAGAAATAAAGACAAAAAACGAAACAGAATGGCAAATGATTCATTTCCGTAAATAAATTAGAAAGGGCGGAGTTTTCAGATTTTACTCTCATAAAATGTTCCTGCGCTTTTGTGAAAACCGGTTTTTGTTGAAAAATTGTGAGAAATATCCAATGTTTTTTATAGCATAACCAATGTTAGTCTAATTTCTATGCTATTTGAGCAGCACGTGCTTCTGTTTACATTTGTTTTGTTCTGAAGGGAATAAGAGGGAGAAGCTCATACCCCTCATGCTGGATTCTATGATATTTTCGGGAAAAATGAGAATTTTATTTGAAAGAAATTTTACATTTTTTACTGAAAGCAGACCTTGGCCAAAGCGAAGTTTATCTTTATTTTAGAAAATTGAGGTAGTGTGGATTTTGGTGACATTTAAAAAGATTTTTTCATACGGGTAATCCTACGTTCTCTCAATTTTTATGTTTAACTGATGGTCTCAGTCGCACTACAATAATGCATAGCCAAGATTTTTTCCTCCATTCGTGCAAAAGACGAAAATATATAACATTATTTGAAAAATTGAAAAATTTCCATCCTTCTATCGTCTTATTAGGTTTTCTTTAAGCTCATCCCGCTCGCAAACAGGCACAGATCCTTTTGAGCGAAAGCTCGTTGGCACTTAGACCCAGCCACAACTTTACCTGTGCGTGGGAAAAATTACACTTAGATGGTATTTTTTGTAAAAATCTTTACTTTTGATTTTTGGCACTGAGACGATTTAGACTTACAACCCTTCTGTTATTGATGAACTACAAACTCAGATAAAAAGAAGAGGAAAGATTTATAAAGAAATTTCAGAAAATTTTTCGATCATATCGTCATCTGAAAGTGATTGGTCTTCTCAGGGTTGTGAAAAGCTGATTGAAGCGTGAATTACAATTACGGCTGATCTATCGATTGCGACTTAATTTTAAGTCAAAGTCGACGCTGAGGTGAAATTTGTAATTAAATTAAAGCTTCAACTACTTGAACAAACCAGAAGTCTCGACTTCTGTGATTGAACTGCAGTTGGCCGCAGCCAACACCAACTTTGCACTTTGAGCAAAGTTTAGTTTGAGTCGCGTCGAAGCCGAAGTTGCAATTGCATCTTGTATTTATAATTTGGGCAAGCTGGTAGTCGACTGATCAGTCGTAATTGTAATTTAGGTCTAATGCTTACACAGAGGACTTCAACATGCATTTTGCAGTCGATCTTCAGCATTTTCATTCTTATATGCTGCTAAATTCAGAACAAAAACTAAAATAAAATGCACTCATGTAGAGTTTTATAAAATAATTTTTGAAGGCAATATTGAGTGTGCGTTTCCAAATGCTGATATTACCCATTTGTTAGAAGTATTCTGCTGAAGTTCTTGTTAGTAAAAGTGAAAAATGAATTGGGAATATTGGCTTATTTAATCAACTTAATAAAATTGAATACCACAAATAATCATGAGGAAACGCAAGCACGTTAATAACGTTCTCAGCAAGCAGGCTTGAAGTCCTCTTATGACGTTAAGAAGGATGCACTGCGACGATTATTCAAAAAGTTGATTAAACTTTTGAAAACAGACCTTCAAAAAACTTCTTCGTCCGTCATTTAGCATACCCCTAGAGCGCTATTTAAGAACCGCAGTGAAGCGTTTGTCTCAGCGGACATGCCTATGTTAAGCAGGCCATACACGATCCGTTTTGCTGTGGTTTTACGGTAAAACCACGACAAAATGGAACGTGTGTAGCGAACATCACGTTTTGACGTTCGGATGTCTCCTAAAGCCAGGATTTTGGTCATGCCAGAAATCTTATTCAAAACGTGGATAAAACGTGGGCAAAGCGTTACGTGTGTCGTGATTGCCGCTAGAACGTGGTTTTGCTCATTCATAATCAAAGTTAACTTAATAATAGCAAGCGATATTTCCGAATGTAAGAAAAAAAAAATCAAAAAAAATCAAACTTTATTTAAAACTTTTATGAATAAAAATAAAAAATGTGAAAAAAAATTGCATCCAACGAAACAGAATTGTAAATGTTTCATTTTCTCTCGTAAAATGTTCCCGCACTTTTGTGAAAACCGATTTTCATGAAATATTGACAAAGTTTGGTCACATGTTGTTGCTGTAATCCTATGATATTTGAACAGCACGCGCCTCTGTTTACATTCATTTTGCTCTGAAGAGATTAAGTGGGAGAAACACATGCTGGATTCTTTGATATTTTCGGGAGAAATGAGAATTTCATTTGAGAGGAATTTTATATCTCCTTTCAGCACCATGGCCAAAGCGAAATTTATTTTTTTTTTAAAAATATAGCTAGTTTGACCTGATGTAGATTATTTTGAATAGTTTGAAAGCATTTTGAAAGTATTCAATAAGATTTTGTCATTCGGGTAATCCTACGTTCTTTCGATTTTTGGTTTTAACACGTTGTCTCAGTCAAACTTCAATAATACATAGCCAAGTTCTTTTCCCCCACTCGTCCAACAGACTAAAGTATATGACATTATTTGTTTCTTTCTAAAATTCACGAAAAATTTCCAATTTTGCTCTACTCCCATCTTCTTATAAGGTAATCTTTGTTCATAATTCTCTCATTAAAAAGTAAGTTAGTGAGGAAATAAGTATGAGCAACTTAAGATCTATATCTAAGTAGGTTTCGGAAGAGTTTATTTTAATTTATAAAGACAATCCGTGTTTGTGGAAGGCTAAAAGTAAGGAATACTTAAATAGAGAAAATAAAAGTGAAACGTTGAAAAAACCTATGGAAAAATTAAGAGAGGTGGACACAAATGCAAATAGGGTACCAGTTTAAAAAAAAATCTCTTAAAAGCAATTTTAAAAAGAGATATAGAAGTGGAACAGCCCTAAAAGCTTGGGGAGCTGAACCGACAATGCTTATCAACCAAACTTATGGCACTACAATTCGTTATTATTTTTTCGGGATCTAGAAATTCCGAAGAAAAGCTTGTCAAATATTTACGGAGCGCCTGGAAATGAAACTGACGTTAGTTGGGAGGTATGTGGAAATAAAAATATCGTGACAATTAAGAATTTATTCGAGTATAATATAATTTTCTTTTTATACAAATCATACTTTCCTGCCATTCAACCTTACCGGGACCATTGAAATACTCCACAAAATTATTTCTGACTTCCTTGTATGTAGTTGCCATAATTTCGATTGCGTCCACATTGCAACTCAACTAAAGTCCGACTATCAGAACGTTGGGCGGGCACAACTTTCAATGTCCCCAACATAAAATAATTCTGCTGAAGTATCTGAACTATTGCAAGTTCTACGCAAAAAGCCGTGTAGAATACAACAAGCTATCAGAATAATCTCAGCGCGGTCTACGCTGCAATTAATTGTTGTATGAAGTACTAAATCGAGAGGCCATAATGTCAAAAACATTTTCAATCACCCGTCTAGCTCTGGATAGCCTGTAATTAAACATAGCACGATCGTGAATTAGTTCCATTTGATTAAAGGGTTTCAGGAAGTCATGTCGGGGTTTAAAAGCTTCATCGTCTATAACGACATATTCCAATTCATCATCTCCATTAATTGGTTTTCTTTTGGATGGAATTTCGAGACCTATTTTTTAATTCCTGCTATAAAGTGGTGTTACCAATTACACCTTCATCCAGAATTCTTCCATTCGTTCCAATATCAGCTAAGATGAATTCATAGTTGCGATTTGCTATTCCTAATAGAACAATATATTGAAATTCTTGTAATTCGAATAATATGATCCACTACTTGAAAGTGGGCTAATTGAATACTTTGCATCGACTGCGCCAAGGCAATTAGGAAACTGCCACCTTTTCTCATACTCTTCAGAAATTTTCATCCATTCCTCTTTAGAATTTGGAAACTGTAAAGACATTAATTCAAAACTTATTTCTGACACCACCGGAATTATAGCTGGAAATTCCAGTAGTCACTCTCCACAAGCGGAAGAAGAGTGATGATCCACATAGTGAATTAGATAGTCTAATTTCCAAGAAATTAAAGGGGGGAGGCGGTAAACATGAGACTTTTGGCAGACACGTTGCGTACGAATAGAATGACAATAATAGATGGACAATAATACCGCGGCGATTACAAAGAAATGCATTAATGATATTATTTTTGAAGCCCAACTGGGAAATCTAATAGCAACAACAGTTTCAATTCTAGACAAAACACGCCCCAGTACTTCGAATTTTATGAAGTATACCTCCAATGATAGCGAATGATTTCACTCAATAAAATACATGTTTTATAAAGAACGTTTTTTTTTATTTTCTTACCTTCATGCATTCTCCAGAGAGTTCTTTGTATATTGCCAGATAGGTTTCCGGGATAATTTTTCCTAAAGATTGGGCTGATAAATTTTAGAAAATTTCATGTCCTCATAGTTTCCTCCAGTAGCAATTAGACGTTCACGTGGCTTTATTGCTTCCCTCATAGCAGTATCTTGCCGTTTAATATGAGGAGTAACAGCCTGTAACAACTGCGAATATGTTCCTTCGTCCATACGCAAATAATTAAACCAATCGTCTGGCTCAAGTTCTAGTTTTTCAAAAAGATTGGTATGCGAAAATTGTGCGTGCTCAACCTTCCTATAACCGCGCCAAATGTTTTAACACCTATACCCGCGCACGGTGTGACAGACCGTAACTTTGGCTGCTATTACCTGGTTATTTTTCTATAAAACCGTTTATATTTTTTTTATTTTACAGGAACTATAGGATGTAATAAAACAAAAAATATCAATTGTTAGCATAAACTATTTATTACTTCAATGACTATCAGTCTTTCCACAACAGCCTAAAAAAGCCACATTTTTTTCTTATAGTGTAGGAAAAACAAACATAAAACTTTTTATTCTCAAAAAAAAAAACATAAAATATCTTTTAATTTTTAAAAATCACATATCTTGAGACCATTGTAAGATAAATTTAGTTAAATATTAAAGTTTGAAAAGCAGTCAGAACATACCATAACAGCATGCTCTAAACAAAAATATTTCGCACAAGCAGCGCAGTTGTACCGCGTTTTTCTATTTTTCTTTGATGCGCAATATCCACATCGGCCAATTTTATTGTTGTTAGATGCAGCTGCAGATTCAGGGCAATCTAATTTGCATATTTCATTGAGTCTTAAGCTCAGTGTCCTTGGCAGAGAAATAGTGAGAGCTCGTCGCCTGAGGTGAGGATTTAGCAAGTCTTAAGACATTGTTTCCAAAAACGTTCTGCGGTTAATCTTCTTGTTAGCATTATTCATTAGATATAAAACAAACGAATTTATTCCTGCCACGTTCATCAAACTGTAAAATATTACCATAGGCCACCTATTTGTGCCTCGAGCGACATTATACGTCTCACACATTTTGTCGACCGTGCCAACTCCGCCTTTAGTCGCATTATAGTCCATGATGATGTGTGGTTTGCCTGTCTCTTCATCAATATTTTGATCATCGTGCATGATGGACAAAAGTAAGACATTCCTGCCTTTTTTTATTTTTTCGCACAGTTCCAATCAGGCTCAGCTTATATTCGTGATCGAGCTTATCTAGCAGCGGAGTGCTTGTGAAAAAATTATCACATGTGATGTTACGACCAGTATTTCGAATGCATTCACTCAGACGCAAAACTAGTTCTCAAGCCGAGTTATCAATTTTATAGGGACCTTCAGGTTGTTTTCCTACATACACTTCCATGTTTTGTGTATAAAACATTTTAGCGTCTGTCAAAGCGTTGATTTTAATTCCATATTTGTTTGTCTTCGATGGGATATATTGCCTAAAAGGGCAGCGACCTCTAAAAGCTTCCAACTTTTCGTCGATTGTTACAAACTGTGACAAGCTGTAATATTTTTTGAAAGATTCTACGACCTCTTCAAACAACTCTCTGATGGGAGCAAGCTTATCCACTGCTGCGCGTTCTGCACGAGTATCCTTGTCGTCAAACCGGAGACACCATAGTAATAAATAGAATCTGTTCCAGCTCATAGCTAGTCGAAATATTTCCGGGGAAGACCCGTCAGTTTTGAACAAATCTTTGGCCTTTAGTCGACTATTTCTTCTTACTCCTGCAAAGAGTAATAGACCCAACAACGCTTCAATTTCTATTGGATCGGTCTCTACGCAGTCCTTTTTTCGTGAAAACTTATCTTTTAGGCGGTTTATTTCTTTATTTGTGCACTGAACAATCCGAATACAAACACTTTCCGAGAAAAATAACCTCCATATTTCTAGCGGCTCTTTCGTGTTTCTAGCTTAACCCTTAGGACCTAGAAGTTATGTCACGACATTTCTCATACGGCGCCTAGAAAACAAAATATTTACGAAAAACTGTTTCGTCGATCTCACAAACATGTGCGCGGGTATAGGCAGGTTAAGAAGCCATCCCCAATACCAACAGCAACCACAATTCCATTAAAGCTTCTTCCTCCATTTAAGTTGATTACTTATCATATCTATAGAAATTCGGAATTTTGCACTTGTTAGCACTGCCACCTAATTGAAATTCTTGGAAACTTGTAGTTGTCACGGAAAAACATGGAGAAGTAGCTAGTTACGTGTTTTGTGCTTTTTCTTTACCACATTTTAGGTTCTTATCTCGATTAAAATGTGTATGGCCTGCTTTATAAAGCTATTAATTGAGTGCTTCAGGAGGTTTCTTAGAGCGTTCTTTTTCCCAGTTCAGTTAGAGTATATAAAAAAACTCAACAGTACAATTATGCAACAAGGCTTTATATTTACTAAGTATAGAAGCACTTGTGTTACGGAAAACTAGTTTTGGAGATGTCATCAAAGAACTTGTTACTAGGAAAAGCAGGAGAAAACTTTTGTTTAGCATTATACTCCATTTTAAGTGTTAGATTTGCTTAGACAATTAACATTTTATTTTACGGTTTCATATTTCTTAATATTTTTAATATTGAGTTAACTATAATATAGGGTCACAAAAATGGTTTCAGTGCTTAGGACCTCAATGGACCTTAGTCCGGCCCTGGAAATGGTTCACAATTTGTCCGCTCAATTATTGAATTCTCTCAATATTTGAGTGGCTGTTCAACGCTCGAAATTTGAGTGGACTCAATAATTTAATTAAGCAGACTCAAATCATGTTTTAACTGATATAAACGGAATCTGATGTTTAGTCTGAAATTTCAAAGAAACAGGAAAAAAGCTCGCAAAAGCTATTTAGTATGTTAATTTAGCTTTAGTTTGTCTTATCTGCATATTTTCCAATTGATATGAATCATCACTTGACTTTCTCAATTTTTATCATTGTATAGAACTTAATATTAGCCTTAGTATGGTTAATAATCTGTCCACCGAACAGCAATTGCTAGGTAACATTAGCATACAAGTAGAATTATTACGGTCATTACAATTGCCATTACAATTACCGGTCATTGAAATTTTGTTGGCTAATAAATTAATTCAAGTTAAATTAACATCATAAATTTCCATTATTTTACCATATCCTGGAATACGATTTGAGGACTTACAAGAGTTTTCTGTACCATTCCATTCCTTTTCTGAGACACACCGAGCATACTTCTAGGCCATCAATCCTTGATTTATTTTTTACAACCGGTAATCGTCGAATCTTTTATAAGCAAATCGACTCCTGAAATTTCCTCGATAATGACAAACTCTTCATCTAATACGACTTTACTACTCAGTGTCCAAATTGTAAAAGTTGTTTTTCATTTAGAGATTTTAATAGAAGAATTTTAAGATCTTTTATATTTAACGATTATAAATTAAATTATAAATACAAGAGGAAAAAACAACCGCCTCGCTCGGGGTTTGAAACCGGGACCTTCGTCTTTTATTTATGATTTTATTTAGAATCGTTAAAAATAAAAGATCTTAATATTCTTCTATTCTCCATCTTTGACCGATTCTAAAAAGTGTGGGTTCGATTCCCGTCAGGGAAAAATAAAATAAAATTGCACATGAATAGCTTAATTTAGAAATGTTCTGACCTTCCTTTGGATGGAATAAGAGATCTTAGCTCTGTCGACGATCAAAATGATTATAATATGGGGTTTTACCCCAAAAATTGTATAGAAGTATCTTAAAATATGGTGTATGTGATAGACGGGGAATTTATAAAAATATTGCTCCTGTATGTATATAAGTCAATATGTCCTGCATTTTCTAAATCATTACCTTACGTCATCTACTTTCCCTATTAACTGGAAATTGACGACGATTTCGCCTATTCTTAAAAAGTCTTGAGTCGCTATAGCATCTGATTTTCGTCCTATTAACATTTTTTGCTTCTTAGCTAAACTGCTAGAAAAGATAATGTATGGGCAAATCTTAGCATATGTCGAAGCAGCCATATTAAAGGTTACTACGGACATGCTGAAGAGCCTGGATAAGGGCGAGGCAGGCACTCTCGTGCTACTTAACTTCTTTTAGACTTTTGACAAAGTTAATCACTCAAGGCTACTCCTAGGGCCGTATTTATCAAGCCATTTAATTGAAATTTAATTAAATTTCTATTTTAGTACTCCTGTAAGAGAGGGTTAGGGCACACTTAAAATTAAATTAAATTTTAATTTGTGTTATTTTATGTTGCAATAATTTTAATTTCGTATTATGTGGGCCACAACCTACTCTAACGGGAGTACTAAAACAGAAATTAAATTAAATTTCAATTAAATGACTTGGTGAGTACGGACCTTAAAGTCATACAATAATTTTGGTTTCTCCCTGTCAGCTTTTAACTTGATCAAAGGCTTGTTCACGGGAATAGACTAACAAGTTCGTTATAATGAGTGTGATCCAGAATTCTTACCCGTATCTCTTACTGTTCCTCAGGGGTCTGTGTTGGGACCGTTGTTGTTTAGGTTATACATGAACAACTTACCTAGTATTATCCAACAAGTCAACATCTGCTTATACGGCGACGGTGTCCAGTTATACAGCAGTGGACCGATTGGGCTATTCGAGGATTGCTTGGAGCGACTCAATGTAGATCTTGCCAGGATCTATTACTAGACTCTTGCGAATGATCTAATCCTTATTCCTGGTAAGTATGAATGTCTCATTTTTGGTGGTGATAATTTGACCAGGCATATCCTCTCCATATTTCTGGAGGGAGAAGCTTTAATATATGTTGATCAAGTTACAAATCTTGGAATTAGGTTCAAAGCCGAGAAGAGATGTTGTGGCCATGTCAGATCGCTTCTGGCAAAGTTCTATTGTGGAGTAACGATTGTGTGAGATTCGCCTTCGGTCTTCGTAGGTTTGCCCACGTTCCTAGCTTTAAGACTAAACTAGTCGGAAGTATTCTTGATATATACTTAAAGCGTATACTAGAAAATGGTATATTATTGAAAAATGTCTTGCTCTGCAGATTTGATGTGAAACATAATTGAGCTTGAATATAAGTGGAAAGTGGTAATGAGTTTTTTATTGTTTCTAGACCCGTACAAAATACGAGTCTACAGGCAATTCTCAACCTACTGCATATGAACAGAGAAAATTAAAAAGCAAGTACCGGGGTACTGTCAATTTCTGGCCTAAAGCCGCCAAAAATTAAATTTAGACATTTTCGGGAGTAGAGGTACTGTGTGTAAAGTATTTCAATCAGCAGTACCAGGGCGATCTCATCAGGACAGCAATCATCCCTGAAACTGCCTGCTGTCTACACTACAGTGAACTCAGATACTCAGTTCTAATGCATTCCATTTTATACAACCATACTGTTTCCAAAATTGGTTCAACGTACGTGAGCTTGAAGGAAACAAACAGATTTTAACCAAAATTCGTGCTATTTTTGACTGTCGGAATTTGATACATGTGCGTCAATACATTCTTCTTATATGTCAGTGGAGGGTATACAGTATAAAAGATCATTTAAAACAGAAGGGTTTGGGATTCTGAAATTCAATATGAACAATTAGTGTTTTGGGAAAAATAGAAGTTAAATGTAAAAATAAACTAAGTTAAAATTTCGAAACGGTGACTCTGCCGAGCACTAAGAAAGGACGAGGGGAAAAATTAAGAAGTATTAAAACTCCCCAATTACCCAATTTTAATATCATTACCATAGGATTGTCGTGCCCCTCGGGCAATCTATCAATAAAACTCACGAATCAAATAAAACAATAAATCTTTCAACCAAAGATTACACACGAATTACATTTAAGAAAATACTTTATTAACCCGAACTGACCTATCTTACTTTCTACTAAACTACCTGGCGCTGAGATAACCTGAACCGACTCGAATAAATATAAGACTTTGTACACTAAATGGTGATGACTGATCGCTTAACGGCACTCGCCAGACCAGTCATTAGTCTTTTTATGTCTGATATTCGGAAGTAAATTTTGCTCATAACGCGAGTATGTAAACAAACGACAACAACCTTGTCGTTTGTTTTACCGGTTGCAGCACCCGAGTCACTTAGTAGTAAGCAATCGCCTTACATAACAATTACCGTACGAGGTTGATTATTATCGTAATCGTCGATTGTTCGACACTAAGCGCTCATCGCAGACAGCTGTTGGGCTAATCAGCAAAATAACCGATGGCTGCAGACCAATTCCATGCGAGCGAATTGTTTACCCATCGCTGATTATTATGTCAGAATGTGCCCTTGGCTGTTTGAGGAATCTTCCGTATATTGGACCATAACATGATGCATATTTTAGAACTTTCAAGGTAATATCTGATTTTTGAGAAGTGGCCACAAGTTAGCATCCTGCATGGTGATTCTGATCTTATGTCGTACTTTAATGTCAACATATACGCCTAAATGAAATGAACTTTTGAGTTTTTCGTGTTTTTATACAGTTCAGCAAGCCTTGCATTACGTAGAATGAACTGAAAATGCCACTTCACATTATTACAAATTTATTAATTAATTAATTAATTCATTGTAAATTCAGCTTAGTTTATTTTGTGGTTGATGAAAAGGATAAATCAAGATGAATATGGTTAATATAAAAGTATGACAAATTTGAAGGGAAATGGAAAAATATGTGACTAAAATATACGCCTAAGCTACGACAAAAAGATCAGAATCACCCCCTTGGTAAGTGAAATCATCTCACATAGGTACATTGTGACTATTCGTACTGAATTTTCCTTTATAGCATGAAAACTAATTTGAATATAGTGAAAAAAAAGAGCACAAAAATATTGATTATGTATTAATTATTATTATTTTATTATTATGTTAATACATTTATGGCATAAAAAACTATTTATGTTTATATATTCATTTGAACTTGAAAGTACATCTTTTTACCTTATTGAACTTAATTATGGTAAAAGCTTTATAAAAAACATCTAAAATATTCAAAACTTTCATTTTATACACAATTTCAGTAATTTATTAAGATATCAAAGATTTTCTTATTTTTCTATATATAGAGTACATATTCGACCAGAGTGACGTCACGACAATTTTCTCTCCAGACAAAATGGCGGAACGTGGTTCGTACAGAGAATATCTTGTATTCTATATACTTTGGTTTAGGTTATAATATTGTTACAGGATTACTTACCTCGGCAAGAATAATGTCGGGAATATTTGTTAAATCATCCATACCCGTTTTATGCATCTTAACCGGTTGTTCTTATGCAATAGAATTTGTTTCGGTGCTAGACAGTTGCTGTTGCTGTTGCGGCTTAGTTGTACATAGCTGCTGTGATGTGTCGGCGAATGATTTTGATAACCTGAATGCGAATTAATTTTCACTAGCAAATCCTACGAGCACGCGGTGTTCCTCTAGTATATACACGGGAATGAATCGTTGACTAAAATTTTACTGCATACAACACGCTTGTGTGATCTACTTCCTGTATGTGATTTACTATGACCCCGCAGGGATGCAAGAGCACTGAAGACTACCACAGGTTCAGTTAATATTTCCAACTTTCTATGAACTTTAAAATAAAACCGAGAGCAGTGTTTCTCGTAGTCCTTCAGGCCCTTAAACACCATACTGCAGATTACATATTCATGTTAGTTGCGTACTCTGACATAAGAATATCCTAGACTTTCTCTGAGTCGAACGAATCAAAATTAACCACGAATAAAACTCGAACGATTAAACCAAAAACACGAACGAATTTGATAGTCCTGTCTGACAGGGGTGCCATGGCCAGAAATATATACTGAAATTCCAAATAAACCCTTACGAGTCCGCGCCACACCTAGTTCGTCTCAAATAAAAGGATTTTATAAAGGGGCAAACCACAGGTAGCTGCACGAGGCACGAATATTTTGCTGGACTTGTGCCTAGACGTAGAATCACAAAAGGTTTGCAAATAATTATTTTGACACGTCCTAAAGACATCCGATAAAGTAAACAAATAGAAAAAAGCAAAAGTCAATATATAATTTGACACTTATTGAACTAAACCGCAAATAAAATTTTTCAAAAATTTAGAAAAATTAAAACCAATACATAACTTCGACACTTGTTGAATTTAATAATGAACTAATCCGACCAATATAGAAATGAAGAGTCAACACTACATAATTCGAACATTTATTGAATACAAGCATCTGACAGATATGGAAAATAATAAAAATTAATTAGACAAAACTTGAACAATGGATTAAAAAATTGCTAAGAAAAGAAAATTGTTAAGCTAGAGATAAACAGATGTCACTAAATAGGCTTATGCAAAAGTAGACCTAAAATACGTCACTTAGACCACAGCGAAATTTTTTTTGGGTAGCCCATCATACTGAGTTTTGCTCTGTTCTTCGTGAGTTTTAGTCGACTGGAATTTGTAAAACGTTTGGACTTAGAAAAATAAAAGTTAAATCCGAGATTTATCCTGCATCAAAAATTTTTAGTTTTATTTAATTTAAGAAGAAATCTCCACCTTTGGCTTTCAATTTTTCGGGTTTCAATCTCAATTTTATTCACTTATAAGAAGTCACACCATGAAGCCCGCGATTCGGCGATAGAGAGGCCTGAGTTTTAGAACCGAAATAATTCTCGAAGCCAAGGACTATCAGTGTACAACATATGAAGAGGGGCTGTGCCCAGTCCCCTCAGATGGACTAATTCGTAACGGGGCGAGGAAAGTGACTACCAGGCCACACGAAGAAAAAATTCTTACCAGCCTAAAGCAGCGCTGTTGTTTTAATTTTGCGGAGGTAGTACAATTTAATGCTATAGAGTAGGTAGTATTTTTGAATTAAAAGTAGTACGTGTATATAAAAATGTGTAGATACCTTCTCTAAAGATTGATATGTGCTGTTTAAATTAATATTGCATAATATTATTATTAAAAACATTTATCGGAATTATAGATTAAAATGTTACTCCAATAATTAGTTCGGAAAAATATATTTCTTTAATATATTGAAACTTAACAAAACTAAATAAATTCCTTTTAAATTATTTTTAATTCATACCCTGCAAAGTGTTAACTTATCTCGGCGACCTAAAATAACACAATTGAATAAAAGAAAACCCAAATATGTACCTATGTAAAGGAAAAAATGCGTTTGATTTAATTTGTGTGAAATTCGTCCTGATTGGCGTTTTTCCAATGAAAAGCAGTGCCAGCAAGGTGGCAGCATATTATTTGTGATATCTTATTAAAAGGTTTTTTTTGGATGGCAACCAATGAACTTCATTATTTTTTCTTAGTAATTCTTAAACTGCCATAATGCAATTAATTGTTGCAACATGCAAAGAATTTCGGTTTTTTTCTTGATATGCGCAAGTTGGGAAAATATTCTTTCAGCAGTTGCACTGCTAGCGGAAGGCACAGTAGAGAGCTGATGAATTTGAATAGATTCGGAAACATTTCTTCATTTAATCAATTTAATATTTTGTCTTTAAATTCGATCCTGGATGATAATTGTTTACAAAGATGTAAATAATAATTTTTGCATATTTTTTTCATCTCATTGACTTTTAGTTTGGAAAAGACTCCCCTGTTTATTAGTAATTCCGCTCAGCCACCTGTGTAAATATCTTCTATAATTTTGAAAAGCCTTTTCGCCATCAAAATAAATTCCATTTAAATTTTCTTCATTTATGTAATATGCTTTAACAAAATTGTTTAATATCATCTTATAATACGCCTTTATTAAAAGTAATAACAGCTTTGTTCTTTTATGTCAACAGAACAGAGCAGAACAAAGGATACACAAAAGAACGCTTCATACATTTTCATAGAAAGATTTATAAATGAAAGCGAATAGTACAAAAAGTTCGCTTCAATCGACAGAACAATTTGTTCTTTCCAGCATATGGGAGTTCTAGAACAAGGTACACAAAATAACACAGCTAATAATGAATACGTGAAAATTCGTATTGGAACTCAAGATGTATCTTATTTGTAATATTAAGAATATACACTAGAAATAAAGGATAGAAATTATTCGTGTCATATGAATAAAATCTGAATTATTTTCTGAATCACTATCAAAATGAAAGATAAAGAAAATAGTGTTGCAATCACTGCTCCAATATTCGCACCACGGCATTCTCCTTGTTGCAGATGATTTTCAGAATTTGTGAGTTTCAACATTAAATTTATATTCAAACTTTTTAAATTCCCCTTGTCTCTTTGGGCTGTGAGAGAAATACAAATAAATATTGAGTGCTAGGATTTCTACACATTTTGAAATCATTTTTGCTGCCACGGAAGAACACAGATGTAAGCAGTGGCAAATTCAGCCGAATGTGTATAAATGAGGATTATTTTCCAAAAATAATATCGTGACACCATTTTTCTTCCCAACCATCACAGAGGCGTTATCGCTTGCAAATCCAATCATATTTTTAAGTGGCACTTTAAGCTCTTCAAATAATTTGCGGATAGAATCATAAATGGAGTGTGCGTTGTAGTTCTCCAATTGAATCAAAACAAGAAATCTATCTATCACCTGGGAGCTTATAAAATCAAAATATCTGACTACCAAAGTTAAGCTTTTGCACTACTAACATCTGTTGTCTCATCAATTATTTAGCGAAAACTTTTGCTTACATAGAATTTGGGCTAAATTATCATTCTCTTCCTTTTTAAAAACGGCAAATTATGCTGTAGAATAATCATTATAATCCTGAGTTCACTAATTTTTTTATATTCCTCTTTTTATACCCCAGATGAAATCATAGGGGTATACTAAGTTTGTCATTCCGTTTGTAACTCCTCGAAATAATGATGGTAGAACAAAATGGATTGGACACCCATTCATAATATTAAAAGTTATTTCGATTTTTGCATGTCCGTCCGTCCGTCCGTCTGTGCGCACGATAACTCGAGAACGCGTATACTTAAAGAGCTGAAATTTTGTACACAGACTTTAAAAAAAAAAAGTAAAATTACGTTCGAAAATGAGACAAATCGGGCAACTCCTTCATGGGGTTGCCATATAAAAATTTCGTTTTCCGCTATATATTTGGACACTGCCTGAGAACGCATCGACGTAGAGAGCTGAAATTTCGTACACGATGTTTTTACTACATTAGCAAATAAAATGTCAAAATTGACTAAATCGGGTAAGTCCTTCTTGGTGTTGCCATATAAAAATTTCGGCTTTTTACGTATACTTTGAAAACGATCAGTCGAAGACATTTTTATTGTACTAAGAACTTCTGCAGAATACGAAATCCTATAAAATTGGTTATTACCATTTTTTCTGTGCGACAAACTGTTCTAGAAATATATGCGAAAAACAACTTCAAAATCAATACTTGAATAGATCGGTGACCATACGAAATTTAATACGGGCATTCATCTAGGGTATCATAAGAATTGGTCTTAGACCAATTCTAGCTTTTTTACTTGTTAGTTTCAATTTTCGGTTAATGCTTTAAGATCCGCATATAGTTTTGGTGGCGAACAGATTTATCATGGCGATCTAAATGCGGTTTATTGTTCGATACAGGACAAAATTTACAGAAGTCCTTTTCTTCCTTCTCTTCGATCCGTAAACGACAGGTCAATTAAATTATTGCCTGTTTCAGCTCGCAATTTATTAAATAAATTTGCATTTAGGCAGGACGTCAACTTCACACCAAAATAAATTTTTCAGTATACCTACACTCGAATATTTTTCTTGTAACTGGCATTAAATCAAATCCTAATAATCTCTAGACAATGTTTCAAATAAATACAATAACAAAAGTAGTTTTGAGTCTGTCCGTTAAGCAAGCGCAGCGGATGCGGTGTGGGAAGCAGCAATATAAATATTTTATTAAAAGGACAGAGTTTTTAATAGGAAAAGTAATAAACTCGATTTTCGTTTGTAATAGACATACTAAATATCTCGAGTAGAATTGAAAATTATGTATAACAATCATTTGGTAAGCAGTTCTATTATTTTAAATTAAAAGACTAAAAAGCGAAAATATTAAATTAATTTGTTTATGGGTAGTACAAACCGTAAAGGAGTATTACAGTAGTACGTGGTACAAAATAGCAGTACAAATACTACTATCGTAGTACAAACGACAGCGCTGGCCTAAAGTCTTTTTTTTTTCTACTTCAGCATCCAGAGCACGTTGAGCCGGCCTCCGTTACCCCGGTAACCGCTCGGCCGGGTAACGGACGAGAAAAGTGAAAAAAAAATAGATAGCCTTACATCAATTGTAACTTTCCTTGTTATAGCTGCACTCAATCTCTGTGTCCCGCCATATTTCCACTAAAATATTGCTCTTATTTTACATGCACTAGAGGGCTACGCAGTTTTTGACTAACCTGAACTTCCTGAATTTCATAGTGGTCATGCGGAAATAGCAATTTTGAGCATCTGTATATGCGGAATTAGCGATTTTGAACTGCTAATATTGTATAGACGTTTGCATTCATTAATCAATCAATATAGTCTTCTATCAGTATTACTGAGCAGTGGTCACATCACGTGCACCAACTTTATTTAATTGTCGGTAAACTACACATAAGCAGTTAGATCCACATTAAAATTATATGAATTGCCAACATCGATGATATGTTCTTCACACCACTTATCACTTATCGAAACGCACATATTTCGTATGTCAAAGATTATGAAATGTTTTCAGTGGAAGTGGGTTCGGCCCCTTCAAAAAATTTTTTTTGTGTTTTATCAGGGAGTATCAGTAAAAGGGTTATTTAGAAGGATTAAAAAAGAAACATTCTTTTGTTGTGGAATTGATTATAAGCACTTTCATTTTCTTTCGCAGGTTTATTCACTTCATATACAGTTCGATTTAGATAATTTAATTTCCGATTATTTTGATTCAAGCTTGCATACAATTGTACCAGTTTCTGTTATTTGTTACTCATTTTTACACATTTTATATAAACTTACTTATCTTTATGATTTTTAATTATCAATCTACGTTAATTTTTGTAGAGTTTAGTATAATATATTAATAATTTTTTGTAATTATTCAGTTAAACGGTTTTTATACAAACTTTTTTAACATTGTTGGATTTTCAATCAATTTTCTTAATATTATCGTAATTTTAACTGTTTTGAAAAAAAAAATCTGTTTTTATATTTATATTTGATTTTCAATTAACTTCTTTTAGATTTGGGTAAATTTAATGGTGTTCATTAAAAGCGTTATTTATACTTAAATTTCCGATAACGTTTTACTCGCATAAAATTTCATAAAAATGCTTACTATTTTTTATAGATTTTCAATTACTTTCATTATAATTTATATCACAGTAATTCAGTTTCTATAAAATTTGTTAGTTTCGATTATTTTTCTCAAGATTTGCCACACACATAGATAAATTTCGAATAACTCTAAATTCTATTTGCAGATTATTTTGAGTGTATTTGTATATTATTGTCTGCTATTTTACTCAATTTTCGAATTTTTTCGAATTTTTTCATCAATCACATTTTTGTTTTTTTTTTTTATAAATCTTCTTGTCTTTATTAAATTTTCAATAATTTTGCTAAAGATTTAATGGAAAAAACATATTTTATCTTTATCAAATTTTCTGATTATTTTTAAAAATTTCTAAACAAATTTCTGTTTTTTTTTGTACACCTAGTAAATCTATTCGTTGAAGACCGAAATTGCTTACGATAATTCACTACCAAGTCGAAAGTTACAGCCAATATTTAACCCCACTGTATTCAATCTGCTTAATCTGAACTTTACAGATAAGTATAAATACTATTGTAACATCAGTGTGTAATGCATCAAATGGAACTCGTACAAGGTGAATAAACTTCTATTTTTTTTTTAATTTTCTATTTACGATAAGAAATCTTATAGTAGTGTTAATCTCATGAGGTTGGAATCTGTAGCCTTACGTTTTTCATCTTGTAGGGTTAAGTTTACATACTATTTTTGTGCATCTATGGCTACCTAAACCTTATGCCCTGTTCCAATTACGATTGCCAGTGTTGAAGCACATGGTAACCTGAAACCAAACGATGCTACCAATATTTATATTAAAGATATGAATTTATTTATTTAAATCTATTTACAGCAACTTAAGGTTCTACATTCCTGGATTTATCATTAAAACTGGTCCAAGTCTTATCAGCAGTAGTATCTCTAAAAATATACCCCTTCTTGGTCCGCTTATCTACAGTGAACTCATTGTAACGCTTTTGTAAGATGACTTGGACTTCGACCGCAGCTCTGAAAGTTTTGAAAGTTTAATAAAATAACAAGTTTTCGATATTGAAGTAATTTTTTGAATTTATCCGACAACACGCTACATAATTACAGCATAATCTCTAAAACAGGAATTGTCTCCGATTATTAAAATAAAATCATTGTCATTGTGTTAGATTTAGACCTGTAATAAGGACTGTTCCAGAAAGTACTGCACGGTTTTTAATAAATCATAAAATTTCCTTTTTGCTACCTGAATCCCTGGCTAATAAATCAGCTGTCTACTTTCAATATAAAATGCATTCATTAGCCTTCATCGGCAAATATTCAAAATGAGTTCGAAATATGAAGACGTGCGCCCAGAAATTTTGCACAAATGGTTGGAAAATAAAGAAAAAACATTTTCTCAATGCGTTGGGTAGTTAGCAGAATAATTAAAATATTCTTGGAAATGGAGACAATTGCGGGAAAACCAAAATGTGGTAGGCCGAAGGAGACAACAGACAACTGTGAAAAAAAGGTTCTTAAGTTCATTGAAAAGAATAAGTCGGTGTCTGTGCGGGATATAAAAAAGATTTAATATTTCGAAATCTACTGGGGACAAACTTAATAGAAGACATATTATAAAATCTTTTAGGAAACAAAAAAAGTGCAAAACGGACAGTGAAACAGGAAAATACTGCAAAAACATGCTCAAGAAAACTATATGCGACGTTGTGTGAAGGAAATTGTGCCTGTTTAATTTTAGACCATGTATCGCACTTCAAGTATGATTTTGCGACCGTACCCGGAACTTAATATTATAGTTCAAAAACAAAAAGAAAGGTGTCTGATGCTGAAAAATACGTTTTCGTAGAAAAATACCACAGAAAGGTTCTGGTTTAGCATTTGTCAATGTGGAAGCAGAAGCAAGCCTTTGTTTTTTGAAGGATGCATAAATACAGATATTAATATCAATGAATGTTTTAAAAAATGGTTTGCTGCCTTTTATAGAGAAGAGTCAGTACCAAGATTTGCAATTTATATACATTTTTCAATGCAAATTTCTGGCAAACTATAACGATTTATTTCTTAAATTAAAGGTAATGCAGAAGTCTAGTAAATATCGTAGGCAAAACTTAAAAAAAGTGTTTTAGAATGGAGATATTAAAAATAAAATTGAAGTCTTTTAAATCAAATTCCTGTTAGTTCTCATTTCTTTAAATTGTAACCATTTTAGACAGATCAAGCCTAGATCTAGCAAATAACGTCGAGTTTTTTCATTTTTAGTGGCGGTTTTTATAATTATTTGACTCTAGTAGCACTCGTTTTTTCTCCCGACATTTCACCGATAAGCAATTGCAATACTTCATTGAAAGTTGTTGCAATACAAAGCAAAATAGTATTTTTAACAATTATGAGGAAAAAAAATTTAGGAAAGTTAATTCTCGTTAAAAGTTTTCAATTTATGTGAACTCCAAATTTTCATTTTTCGTCTTAAATTGTATGGTTTTGTCGGATGTTGGGTTTTTGTCTTTTGCGATAGATGTCTCTAATGTGCTTTGTGATCTAGATCTAGGCTAATTTTATATGAATTTTCTCACGTTCAGGACACAAACCTGTGTATAGTAAATTTTATTACCTACAGGTTCGCTGGTATCTAAATTGAAACTTTTGCTGAGTACTGAGTCTTACAATGTTCCTATATTATTTAACCACAAGTCACTATGCCACAAAAATAATAACATGGTAACAACAGAACAAAATATATGTTGTTAAAAAACTGACCAATCCACCAAATGTGCCACAGTTTCGTTCAATTGAACGTTATTGACCTCTCGTAAATTATGTTCTACGGAAGGAAGGTAAAAGTGCCACTTTGCTTAAAAACTCTGCAAAAATTTGGACAGCGACCAGCAAAAAAGTCGAGGACAGCACTGTTCAAAAATTTATGGCGTCGGTAAAATGGAAGAGGCGAGCATTTGTCAGAAAAGAGTAAAAAATTCTATAAGAGCATATAATTTAATTTTATACATTTAAATAAGTAAAACTAAAAAAAAAGTTAAAATAATACTTTTTAATTTGTTTGTTATTAAAATTTGAAAGCCATGCAGCACTTTCTGGGACCTCTCCAGTGTTCTCCTTAACATGGAAATTATTTCATTTTAACTTGTAACGCTTATACAAACACGGAGATAAATATTTTTCCACTATTCAGAAAGCAATTTTCTTAATTCGGATTTTCTGACTTAAAGGAAACAATACTTATTTCCGAAAACTAATACTCAATTTAAACTTCAAGTTATCAATTGGAGATACTCGATATTTATTTAGAAATTGTTTCTTATTTGAAACATAAGCAAACATAAATAAATATTTCTTTAGGTAGGCAATTTATTGATTAAATTAAATCTATGATGATTAAAATGAAAATAGTGAATCATACTTTACAGTTTTTTTAAAGTATTGCTAATAATAAACAGCTTTTTCTTCAATTATTCCTTTTGTATGCTTTCTTTTATCGGAAATTTACTTCTGATTAAAAATTTCTAATAAAACCCGGTACCAAAACGATAAAATAACGATATGATTAAATCAATTCAAACTGATAACCTTTTCTAGCTTCATGCCTCAGTAAATTTTTCTTGAATCGAGTAAGAGAAATAAAAATTATAAAGAAAGATGAGCACTTTATGTGTATTATTTTTGGGAAATGCGATAGACAACTTCCAGATGAAAAGTGTAGCTCTTTTTAAATGTAAACCATGTCAAATTCATTTGATGCCAGATGGTTGGAAATATCCTAAAAATTCAAAACTTTAAAAATATTTCCAACTTTCTTTAAGCGCGCTATATATTTAAACGTCCGTAACACGAAGTCTTTAAAATCTTTTAATAAAATAAATATGTGAATACTATTCAGTCGAATGAGATAATTACCGCATCTCACATTAATTATAAAGGATCGGAATACAAATTAAATTTCTATTATGAAAACTTTTTCAAAATAGTAGGTATGTGATTTTTTAAAAATGTCCAAATATATTTATTTTTGTTTGAAATTAAAATTATAGAGGATGAACACGTAAAGTGTATTATTATTGGAAATGAGATAAAGAACTTCCAGATGAAAACAAGTTTTTTTTGTTTGTTTTGTAAACCATGTCAAATTTATTTGTTACCAGATGGTAGGAAGTGCTTTAAAATTTCAAAACTTTAAAAATATTCCATAATATATAATCTTTATTACTTACCAGAAAATATAAAATTTTTCAAACAATATTTAGTTTTCTTTAGAAAAAAAAACAGCCCAAAAACGTTAAAAGATTGTAATTTCGAAATTTTCGCCTTCGTTTCCATTTAATTTTTTAACTGCGTTCGGTTATATATTATCATGTACTGTGCAAGAGCGCCTCAAACTAGGTGTTTTAAAATGCTTCTCTTTCTGGTTAGGAGCAGGAACGATGATAGCATTCAAAAGGTTTTCGTACTTGCTTTACTGTTATGTTTAAATAAATATCATCATATGGAAAACTTTATTTTATAGGATGAATCTCTCTTTGTTGAGTGTGGATCAGAAAAATTCCAAACAACTCAGATACAATTAAATTTCTGGTATCCTAAGTAAAGTGTTAAGGACAATATGGTTTAACCTCTGTGATTTAAATTCTTAAGTGTTCTAACGACAGAGCGGGCAAGAACATAAAATTTCAATACATTTTAAATAAATATTGGAAAGAAACGAAAGCTCAATATGGAAGACCGTTACAAATGCTACTCAGTACCCGGAATTGTCAATATGGATCTTCTTTTCCTAGTTTAAGGAAATTGACGTATCTTGTTTCGATAAACAAATTTCTGGATTCAGGCAGATAAATCTACAATTGATAAAATATCCCGTATGATTACTTCAATAATTTAAAAACATTAAACAAAGTCTTCTTGTTATAAGAAAAATTTACTTATAAGTCAATTCTTGTCCCGTATTAAATCAAAATGGTGAAAATAATCAAGTAAGCGTACTAGATTCAAGAAATTAATTTCTGTTATTGATGTTGATTGGACCAAAATAATGCATAAAAATTTAAAACGATTTACTGAAAATTAGAAAGCATAGCTCTTTCTCAGAAAACTACAATTCATCAAATCTATCCAATTTTACTTAACATAAGTTTAGAGTACATTTACTAAAGCAGAGTACAAAAAGTGCAAAACGTAAATACAATTTGCTTGACTGAAACCAATTGTCTATTTTCTTAGTTTATGTCGATTTTTTCTTGATTAAAGCTAACTTTTCGTTTCGTGTATATTTCGGAGTATCTTTAACACTACTAGTAGTAGGCTTAATATCTTATATACACCTCTGGAACTCATCTTATGGTAATATATTGTTTTTCGTAAAGATCTGTTCGGATTTGTGGGCGGATGGGGTTACAGTGTCGTGTATGTAATAATTTCACATATCGTGCGACTATTGGACAATCCAACTATTTGAGTGTTATTTTTTATGAATTTATTATCACTAACATCGGCAAATATCGTGTTAGCATGGTCTACAAATCTGTTATTCTTTGCAATATTTTGGTTAAAAATGTACCTTTTTATCCTACCTCCTTAAAAATTTCTTTAATAAGGATATGGTTTTAAGCAGTGTTGTAAATGAGCGGACTCATTTGTCATATCAACTCATCGCTCAACTCAGGACTTGAGCCCGCTCAATCATTGAGTCCGCTCAACAATTGAGCGATGGTTTATCGCTCGAAACTTGAGCGGACTCACTGGTTGAGCGGACTCAATCTTGAGCGGACTCATTTCTTGAGCGGACTCACTGCTTGATCAGCTTGAGCGGACTCAATGCTTGAGCGGACTCACTGCTTGACCGGCTTGAGCGGACTCAAGTCTTGAGCGGACTCAAGTCTTGAGCGGACTCAAGTCTTGAGCGGACTCACTGCCTGAGCGGACTCATCATTTGAGTTGAGCGGACTCAAATCATGTTTTAAATAACATAAGGAAAATCTGATTTAATTTAAATTGAAACTGAAACTGAAATTTTAATCAAATAAGAAAAGCACACAAAAAAGTCATTCATATTATATTAATTTAGCTTTTTCTAATTTCCTTAGCCAGCATTTCTTCTTCTTCTCAATATAATGCACAACTGTACTTATTCAATAATGTGTAAAGGCTGTATGGTATTTTCCCATACTTGGAAATGATATGATTCAATTTATGGTGATTCTACTTACAATTATGTGAAATATAAAGAGAAAGAAATATGCACTTGAGCAAACTCATTTTTATGAATTGCATTTAAGTTTTACAACCGAAAATAAGTCAAAACTTCAGATTTGAAAAAGTCTGTTATGACCATTATAATTGTCTTTGTCTGATGTTCTTCCGTCTCCACGTCCTTCCGTCTGTCCATCCATCTGCACGTCCGTCCGTCTTTTGTCCGTCCTCCCGATAACTCGCAAACGCTGGTTGAAATTTTGAACACGGACTTTTAAGAAAACGAAGTAAATGTAATTTCAAAAATGGATTAAATCGGGCAACCCACTCTTGCTGTTGCCATATAAAAATTTGGAATTTTTATCTAGGGTATGATAAGAATTGTTCTTAGAGGAATTCTAGCTTTTTGACTTGCTATTTAATAAGGAAATAAATACACATTTTTGACAACAGATCCTTATTTATTAATAGCTTGTTCTACTTGCACACATTTAATTACAGTGGCATTATTTTGCTGGGATACAGCTCGTCCTCCGTCATTAGTTTTCATTTCCTGGGCCTGCTCTTCATTCTTCTTGGCTTGCGAGGTGGAACCAGAGTTTTTATTGTCTTCATCGTCTATAGGAAATGAACTTTTAGCGCCCCCCTTTTGAAAAATAAAGTTTAAAAAATAATTACCAGTATCGGTGAAATCAATCATGGGAATTTTTTCCTCTATGATTTCGCAGCAATCGGGATCCCAATACTCTTCGCCGAAATGCTGGTAAAACCATTCCCAGACATCCTCCTTTTCCATGTTGCGTTGTGTATCCATGCTACTGCAGCTCTCATCGGTTCGTCGTTCAATCTTGGTTGCTTGTTAGCAGTTTTATCATTGCCTACTTTTGCTATGTTTCTATTGTTTCGCCACTTACGGTAGCTTTTGTTATTTAGTTAAATTTTGAAAGTTATCTACTTGAATATTGTGTGTAATGCATCGATTCTTAATATTACGAAAAAGTAAGTTAGTAAATTATTGCATTCAAGTAATTTGCGAAGTGAAGTCGAGTTTTATTCGTGCAGTTATAAAATATGGCTTATATTTCAAAGTATTATTCGCAATATTTTGAAATTATTGAAAACATTGAAAAAATCGCGAGTGGTAAACGTAACAATGGAAGTGATACTTTTCGAGTCAGATGCAAATTACAGTGCCCGGAAAAAGTACAATCCATCTTTTCTGTGAGCAGTAAGACTAGCTACAATATGCTGAGACATTTGCGAGTAAGTAAAATTATTAAGTCGTTATTTATATTTATGTTTCAAATCATGCAGAACATGTATATTTAAATCTGAATTAAATTTTTTTCAAATAAATTGATTGGTCTCATTGCACCTGATGTGCAATATATCTTAAGTGAACAATTGGTCGATCTTGTGATTGGCACGATATAGCATAGGGTCATTGTATTCTTCTGTATAGAGGGTCTTACTATTGCAGATCCAAAGATGTTTTTTTTCCTTAGGCACTAATCTCCATTCATAATAATTAATTTATGAATTTATGAATTATTTGAATAAAAAAAGCTAGCAATGATAAGCAAACTAAAAAATAAAATATATGTATAATCGATTTTTTGTTTGAATTTCAAGAATTTTCATCCCGAAGTCCTGAATGGTATTACGGAAGCATCGACATCTACTACTGATTCCAGTGGATCAAAAAGAACGCGTATGGAAAGCAATACCAAGGAAATAAACAAAGATCTCCTTGATTATATAATTAATGATCTAGTGCCATTTAATACTGTGGAATCACATAGTCTACAAAATTTATTAAGTGTTACCGCTCAAAGAAAAATTTCTGTAATGAGCAGACCAACTTTAGTAAAAGTCTTGAGTGAAAAGTATGATGAAATGGTTGAAAATATCAAGAAGGCTTTAATAGAATGCAAACATCTTCAACGACCTTCAAAGAGAATTTCGTATTCTTTCTTGCAAAAGAATACAAGGCAGTCATACGTTCGATGTACTAGCGAGAGAAATTGATGATATTTTAAAACAATATAATATTTCTGACAAAGTAAAATATATAGTGACGGATAACGCGGCAAACTTTGTTAAAACTTTCAGGTAAAATAAGAAAAAAAATACAGCGAAATAATAATAACAATACAATGTACAAAATTATTATGCTTGTGTTTATTATAGACTTGCCACACACGAAGTAAGAGAACTCTTCGATTCACTTGAAGCAGAGAAAAGCGATTCCACACATGTCCGCGATATTTTTAAAGCGAAAAACATTAAAATTTCAGATGTTTTGCTTTTAAATAATGAATCGTTCATTACATTACCAATGCACATACGATGTGCGAGTCACACAATAAATTTGGTATGTACGACAGATTTTATTAGTGCTCTAAAAACCTGTGGTTATGAGGAATTCAAACTAAGGTACGAAAAGGTCGAGAAAAATTGTAGTGTCTTATGGAAATATCAGAACCAATCATCCACAAAAGCTGATTTTATTAAAAATAAATTGGGGAGGTACTTGACGACTCCGGGAATAACGAGATGGAATTCTTATAACAAGAAGCAAAAGAAATGAATTTGATGTTGTATGTGACCATATGAAAGTCAAAATTTCGGATGAAGAAGTTACATTTCTTCAAAATTTTTGTGATGTGAGTTTTGCAACATAAAACCACTGGCAACTATACTTTTTTATTGTAGTTTTTCAATCATATACAGATTTATAAACCAGTGGCATCTGCGCTAGATATTTTGCAAGGAGAATCGGAAAATTTTATAGGGATTCTAATTCCAGTCATTTGCAAAGTGATTGCCAAATTACAAAATTTCGAAAAGAATGGAAATAATGCTTCAGATTTGGTATACTTGTTTTTTCTAATATAAAATATGGAATAATTAACAGCTGATCAACTCTTACAGGTTTTCCAATGTCTGTGAAAATCTCGATTTTCTAATAGCCACAACCCTTCATCCCCAATTCAAAATGTCTTTCGTCAGAAAGAATTTTCCCGAAAAAGGTGACATGGTGGAGAAATTTATTATTTCCAGAATTAATGAGAGCCTGGAATGTTTCGACAAGAATACGCAATCCCAAAATAACATTCAATCTACACCATTTTGGGATTCAGATTGTGAAGATGATCAAAATTCAATGGAGGGTCAGAAATTGTTCTTGGAGTATAATTTTTCTACAGACAAAACCTCGAGCGTATTTGAAAACAAACGTTTTTCGGTGATAAAAAGTCTTTTTATCGAATACAACATAGCACTGCCTAGTAGTGCTTCGGTAGAAAGATTATTTAGCATAAGAAAATTAACGTTAACTCCCAATAGATGTCGTCTAAATGACGAGAATTTTGAAATGCAAGTGATGCTACATATCAATGGAAAAAATATAAAGTAAGACGCTGATTTTAAGGAAAAATGTAAGTACAAATTCCTTGAATTCAATTATAACATTTTCAAGTATGGTATTTTCCTTACAGGTTTTACAATTTGTTGAATTTGTACATTATATTGACATGTTGGCTAAGAAAAATAGCAAAACCTAAATTAATATAATATAATAAATGACTTTTTTGTGAGCTTTTTTATTTGATTAAAATTTCAGTTTCAGTTTCAATTTTAATTAAATTGGATTTTCCTTATATTATTTCAACAAGAAAGATTTGAGTCCGCTCAACTCAAATGATGAGTCCGCTCAAGACTTGAGTCCGCTCAAATCGGCCAAGCAGTGAGTCCGCTCAAATCGGCCAAGCAGTGAGTCCGCTCAAGATTGAGTCCGCTTAACCAGTGAGTCCGCTCAAGACTTGAGTCCACTCAAGTCCATTCAAGAATTGAGTCCGCTCAAGATTGACTCCGCTCAGCCAGTGAGTCCGCTCAAATATCGATCGATGAACCACCGCTCAACTGTTGAGCGAACTCAATGATTGAGCGGACTCACTGCTTGAGTTGAGCGCTGAGTTGAGTCAAAATTTGAGTCCTTTACATCCCTGGTTTTAAGAACAAGCGTATGCGTATTCTACTGACTCCACTGAAATGGTAATAACTTTTGACGGACTAAAGATATTGACATAGTTCTTCTTTTATTTGAAAGATATCTTAAGGGTGCGTTTTGTTGATGTTTAAAACATATCTTTATTAAAGAAATTTTTAAGAACGAATGATAAAAAGTTGCATTATTAAAATTGTTAAGTTTTAACGTTGATACCTGCCACATTTGCCAATGGATCGTGACATGTCAGGTATTGTTAATTTCATTTGCTGATTTTTACATATTAAAGGTGTTATAAAATAAAGAAATCATGGTATTGGGCTAAAAATTTTTTTCGTTTGGTGTTTGGTTCATTCGAGGTTTTATAGGGAAGGCAGCTGAGATGCCGGGAGAAGGAAGTAACTGGCAGTCTCACCTAGGAATAGTATGATGGATGGGGCAATGGCGGATGATGCCGGTAGCTCAAGGTGGCACACCATTCTGAGTAGTGTCCCCTTCCCCATCTTTTAGCCTTTTCATCGTCTGATTTTATTTATTTTTTCATCTTCTGTCTATTCAAAGGTATAGCGAAAGATAGTTGATCGGCGAGCGATCAGAGAACCTACCCAACGCCTGAGCGTGAGCCGGAACAAGTCTGTACTTTGCTCGACTAAAGTCGACTTTCATTGTTCCTCAACAATAACGAAAGGGACAAAAAGTAGCCGCAACTAGTCCTCTGCCTTACATAGGTGAGCATGACCAGCTAGCTGGTAACAAGATGTTATATATGAGAGTCTAGGGCTTCAGGTTTAAGATTGAAGCTCACTGAGGGAACACTTATCTCTCCAAATAAGGTTTGCAATCGAACTCCAAGAGCAATCATCGAGCTCGTTAGATGACTCAATTTTTCCCAACCACTTTAAGGGAAGACACAATAGATCAGCTCTGGTCGCGGTGTCTGCATGCTCCTAAAGGTCTACTCGCCCCTAATCTTAACATTAGCATTAACAATATCTTGCTGCGGTCTATTTTTGATTATTTCTGGAATACTGTTTCTCTAATCGAAATAGTTCAAGATACTTCTCTGCTCTCAAGCTGGCAGTTATGCTGATCCAGACCAATTACAACAGGTAAATAATTCAGCAACAGCTAGCCTCATATCTACATATGAAAATAAAAAAAATTAAAATCATTTGTTTGGTTCATTTTTTTTTTTTTGTAGTTGTCCGGACAAGGCTTATATTCAGAGAAAAATTGGAATCGGTAACTTCTTCTTGTTGTTGCCATACAAAACTTTGGTATATCACTATATATTTGGAGACTGCCTAAGAATGCGTCGACATGGAAAGCTAAACACGGCGTTCTAAAAACAAATGTAAATTTTGGTTGAAAAATGGGACCGATCGGACAACTTCTTCGTAGGAAATTTCATTTTAACAATACATTTGTGCACTGTCAGAGAACACGTCGACGTAGAGAGCTAATATTTGGTGAATGATGTTTTGATAGCAATTGTAAATCCGAGTTCAAAAATGGCCTAAACTGGGCAACCCGTTCTTGGTGTTGCTATATAAAAATTTTGGTTTCCACTCTACAGGGTGTTTTATAATTGGTGCACCGAGCTCAACGGTTTGATAGCTGAGGTGGAGATAAGCAAAAAATTATAAGATGAAGGTTGTGATAAGACGCGTCGTTTCGGCGGTCGGGGGTTGAAGATTTTTGATATCTCTTCCACTTTACACCCTGTAACTTTCTTTATATACTCCCTATCATATCATATCATCATCTCAGATAATAGCAAGCCGTCTCAGCTTTCCAATGAATTCCCATTCAGTCTCCCTGTCACCTTCCGTCGGAAGTTGTAGGACGCCAAATTTAAAACATTGGAAAATATTCCTAATTTTTTCAAATTTTTACGATTTTTCCGTCAAAATGCATGATACCTACACAGTTTTATTACAATATTTAGAAATCCCGGAAAATTACTTTTAATTTGACTAAGCGCATGTACCAGCCTAAATGCAACCGGTTTTGCGATATTCCCGTTTCGATGATTCATAATTTTATTAATTTTGCTAATTTTTCGTGGAATTGCATAATAGTAGGCGCGATTACCATCGTCAGAAGCAAAATTAATGAAATTATGATTAAAAAAAACGAGAATATCTCAAAAATGGGTATAAAAGTACATGAAATCATCTCCATATAATATTTAATAATAATAATATAGATAATAATAATAATATATAATATTAAAGATAATATAGATGCCAAAATGGGTGGGGTAGTTAGAGATGCATAATATCTAAGCTATCTTCTGGCTCGATCGCGCGAAACTCTACTCTAGGGTTTCACTCTGTGTGTTTGCGTGTATGTGATGTTTGTACGTGTGTGCGTGTTGTGTGTGTGGGTGCAAGCATATCTATGAGAGAATGTAGCTCTCTGCGCCGACTCGTTCTCAGGCAGTGCCCAAATATATAGTGATAAACCAAAATTTTATATGGCAACACCAATAGGGACTTGCCGATTCCAATTTTTCTTTCCCTTTAAGCCTTGTCCTGATAATTACGAATACAACAAAAAAACGAGCCAAATAGGTCGAGCCGTTCCCAAGTGATGATGTAAATACATACAGCAAATTATTTTTATTTATATAGATATGACTGGATCATTTACCTGTTGTGAATTTCCAGCAAAATGATTCAGGCTGGCTAACATTATTTGAAGTTATAAATTTTTATACCAACTAACTAATTCTAATAAAAATACATTAATGCTGCACAAAGTAGAATTTAACTTAAAAATATTTATCACCATAACGATCATAAACTGAATCACGTTCAGTATATACGACATATACGGAAGCAATAGAAATGCATATGATTCCGACAACAAAAACAAGAGTTTTATGCGATAAGAAGTCATATCTTCTTATAGGCGGGGTCACACCGAAAGCGACGCGGTGCGGTGTCCCGCGGTAAAATAGAATGTTCACATCGCAAATGCAAATGTATTCTAATTTCGATGAAGAAATTTTGTCATTAGTACCTCTGCTTGATGAAAAATAGAGAAAAGTGATGAGGATTGATTCAACGAATACTTTCGAATGCCGAAAGCCACATTTGATGAATTGCGTGAACTTATTGCACTCCTGGTATGACACCCACGTATATCTGCATATACTGATACTTGAATCATATACACATTTTATATGTCTCATATAAAACATGATTGAAAAATAATCGTAAGAAGATAAGAAACTTTAAATATATAAGTATTTTTATTTTATTATTTTATGATCCGCTTACACTATCTATGTACGATGCAATATTACCCCCGGCAATTAAAAAAACGTAACCCATAAAATTGCATTATTTTAAAAACTAGAAATGCTCATTGTGGTAATAAAGACTTATAAGGAAGCGATTCGTTGGTCAATCGTAATTTTTTCCAGTGCTATCACTATTAAGCTCAATAGAGTGGTTTAATCAGATAGGGTACAGTTCTAAGTAAAAGTGCCATAATTTCGCGACAAAATATTGAATCTTCTAATGAAGACAAGCAAAACCTAACTGAAAGCATGAAGCCTACAAATTCTTAAAAAGATTACAAGGAAGTAAAAAGCCATGAAGAGGTAATTGACTACAAATTAGTGAAATCTCAAATAGAAATTTCATAACATTATTAACAAAAAATAACTAAAAAATTATTGAAAATAACTGCAAAATCAAATAAACAATCATGAAGCGGAAATACATTTAAGCAAATTTAAAAAAAAATGTATAGATATATATATTATGGAAAAACAGGCACGATGGAAGTAGCCAGTAAAAATGTATAAAAAATGAATTAAAAAAATACTATGAAATATTTCCGAAGATAAAATCCTCTAATTCTTATTACTAAAGTAGGTAGCAATAAAACTGCGAAATCGGAGAAGAGCATCTAAAGAGATATCTGAAAGCAAGAAACCACCTTAGTAGCCCAGAAACCAAACTTTGAACATCTATTTCAGTGTTCTTTTCTTCCTATCTATATTATGTATACTCCTATCAGGCCATAATTCGATGCATAATCTTGCAATTAGCAAAACACATATAAACACCGTAATTGCACTAAAAATATAATAACAAATTAGCAAATCAACATGCATTGAAGTAGAATTTTTTCTTCGCCAGAAGCTTACAGAAAAGCCTACAGAAAAAGTAAAGATTAATTTAATCAAAGAATTCAATCTTTCGCTAGACCGACGACTTAAGGTTATCGAAACATGAACTTTCGTCAAATATATATTCTAAATAAGGAGGCTTAGAAAATATTTCGTCAATTCAGTAAACTTTTAAGCATGAGTTCAAACGTTCTACCGGCTTACAGCGCAATTCTTATAGTGTCCGCTTTTTATTTTTTAATAAATATTTTGGAAGTTTACTCAAATGAACCGGTATATCTTCGGTATGTGCGTAAACGACCATCATCGTTTCCAGGTGATATGTACATGGAAGAGGTTGTTGAAGAATTCCGTACTGCAAATAAGCCACCTTTGTTTGGAAGTTCTGAAGATGAGATTCAAAGATTTCTGGATACCAATCAGAATGGTAATGGGACTGTTATAAAACCTTCAAAACCATCAATAACAGTTACAGCACACAAGTCACCTGATACAATTAAGAAAGTTAATGAGTTGATTATGCCACCGAATAATGTGCGCCAAGCAAATACAAAAACAACATCAGAGGTGCCTTATACCTTTGTAGTGGAAACTGACACGGAAGCACGGGATTCATTTACAACTTTTGCAACAATAGAAACCACAACCCAACCATTGGCTACCACTTCATCTTCGTGGTCTAGTATCTTTGAAAAAACTACAACAACAGAAATAGATAATCTAGATGCAACCAGCATCAGCTTTGATAAGGAAAGTGCTAATGAAGAAGACGCTGATTTAAGTCAACAAGACGAAGATGAAGATGATTTCAGCACAACAACAATGGACCCAATCATAAAAGAAACAACGACGAAAAAAAACTTACTTAGTCAATGGTTCGGTTGAAAATAAATCTGTTCTAACATATTTTTGTGAGTTAGGTACTGTTTTACTTCCTCCATTTGGATTAATTTATGTAATTAGTTGTAAAAGTGTGCCTAGTGAAATAATTTTCGTAAAAAAAAAATACGAGTTGCTCGACGGAGCTTTCCTTAAAAGGAGAAAGTTGGTGTCTGTAGGTCGATTAAAAGAAGCAAGTTATAAAAACAAAAATGATTAAACTTTTATTAAAGGTTTTTCAAACATAAACTAATCTTTTCTCTGTTACAAGCTATCACATTGCGAAAACTATTAACGATGACTGTAATCTTGTAATTTCACTTCTCTGGCATAGATTCTCCTCTGAAATGTTACATTCTTAGATTTATTTCTGTTTGCTGATAAAATATAATAAAAAATTCAGGAAACCTCTCTACATCTCCCCCTGTGATCCACATACGCATCTCTTTGGTGTTCTTAACAGCATACCTTGATTCACGACAGTTCGGTTTGTCTTGTTCTTTGCAAAAATCACATGGAAGGCTGTTGCATGGTGAATACAACTTATATGATAGAAAAGCACCAAGAAAAATGCAAAACAATTACAAACTTTCATAATTATACTTCAGTAAAAACAGAGCGCGTATAGAACTTATTTTAGCACTGTTCTTCTCTAAATAGGAGAATGTTTCTGCTCCCATTATCAACTGGCAAGCATTGGCGTAACTAGGTACGGGCCAAGGTGCCCCCCCCCCGCCCCAGAATGTGGACTGCTCTGTCCTAGGAAATTATAAAAATTCGCAAAAGACATTCGTTAATTGGTACTATCTTAGGCCTAATTAAATTGAATTCGTTCGTATGGGAATCGAAAAGTCTTTATCCTGTTATTTTCTTCAAGAAAACTTATTCAAATTTTTTAGAATTTTTAAAAACTATTTTGAGATTGCTCTGATTCCACTGAACTTTGACGAAGGCGTGATTTGTACATTTAATAAATAACTAATAAGGAAATGGTATATCTGGTGAAAACCTAAGCCACTCGGCGAAATGTATTAGTGTGCTGTGTTTTATTCGTTTCGTCATGGCAGTAATAAATTCCTGACATTTTCAAGGAGGACAATTTTTATAATCCAAATTGCTATGTAAAATAAACAAATTTTTAGCGCCCCCTTACTTTTGGATAATATTTCTTTGCGTTGCCCTTGTATGGCTTCCATAATTTAGGCAGCAATTACAATTTCATAAAATATGAAATGTCAGAAATATTGAATTGACGCATAATAGGCAGTAGGCCCTCTTGTTATTCGCCCCCCCCCCCTTGATCCTAGGTCATACTGTCATTGAATTTCTTAAACTTCTACACTGTATTCGCACGGTACCCGCTTCCTGATTAGTTGTTTATTGAATAGATGCGTAGGAGAAATCGTGCTGAACAATTTTAACAGTTTGTGCGGGAATTTTAATTGATAGCCTGATAACAATGAAATTTTGAAAATTTCGTAAAACTTCGTTTAATTTTCCGGAAAAAAGCTTATTGAAGCTTTTTCGATTCTAGTCGCAACGGATTCAGTAATAAGGCTGATTATATTTATAAGAAACACAACTAAAAACTTTAATATTGTTCTTATTACGGTACATTACGGAATAAAACTATATTAGCACTCTAGACAAATAAGTATTTCGGGAAACCGAAAAATTCACAGAAAAACATTAAATTTGTCTAGAACCTACTCGAGTCTCGAAAAGGAGAAGGCAATCAGAGAGAGCAAAAGATTTTCTAATAAACTTCACTCTAGGTAAAAGTAATTTAGTAGACTTTCCATTAGATACAAATCCAAAGCTATCCGAATATTGGAAGACACATATTTACACCCAAGTGATGGACAACATTATCACTAACTTCAAAAATAGGTTTAAATGTTTACCTTTGGCATAGTCAGTTGAATCATTTATAAAGTTGTACCTGAAACATGGAGGGGCATTTGTAGAAAATTATACAAATGTTTTCAATGCAGAAATCTTCATCTTACAAGCTGAAACAAAGATAACAAATAATGTGTATAAAAAAAGAGCATTGTAGTAAATTTGAAAAGACTGAAAATGAAAATTACTAAAGCCTTCTGCTCAAAATTATACTACGTAGTCGCTGCAAGCTGAACTTCCTGTAAGCTCGGCTGGCTGTCAACGAAGCTTTACCGTCGAGTTAAAACTTGGTTAAGAACAACTGCTTCAGGAGAGGTTTTCGAACATGGCCCTCATAAATACTGAAAATGAGATTATTAAAAACAAACTTACAGCGCAACAAATCCTAAATAAGTTTGCAGATAAAAAAACCATAAACTAAAGCGTATACAGACTTTAACTATCTCTTTATTAGAGCTTACTAAAAACGTAAATAATTGATTTAAAATATGTATCTATCTTCAGACCTGTAAAGTGCTTAAGTACATTGGTACTTAAATATTAGTACTACCAGTACCAGGACCTGGACTTAACTGTTTTTTTTAGTACATGTACAAGTCCCGGTACTGGTACTCAAAAAATTCTCAAGTACAAGTCCCGATACTGATACTGAACTGACTTACTACAAATAATGCCATAAAGTTAAGTACTTTAACTCTTGTAAATTATTTAAATACGCCTTCTAAAAAGAGAGGTTATCTGCACCTAGACAGTGCTACAAGGAATCTTACCGCCTTCAGTAAAATAGAAAGGAAATTAGCGCTATATGTACATGTGTAACTGTTGCCAATTAAGTGCCGCAATCCGCTCTCTTCCTCCGCACATGTGGAGCGTTGATTTTCATTTGCAAGTCTTGTAAATGCTTATCTGTAAATGCTTATCTGATGTGACATATCTTTTGCAAAAGGCAACTATACCGGAACTTGTACTTGTACTTAAAAGATTTGAAGTATGGTTCTTTGAATAAATGCTGGGCATTAGGCAGGGCGACACTACCATACCAGTTTCGTATATGGAACTCGAGGATTCTGATTTATTTTCCTTAATACGTGTGAGAAGCAAAGGAGGGGATCTGGAAAACAAAATTCTCTGTTAATTAAACGACAGGGTTTTTTTTTGTGACAAATTTTGTTTCATTTTTCATATAAATATTATCTGCTATGATTTAAGAAAAATTTAAATCGCGTTGCATGCTTGAAGTAATTATAATAAACGAGTAAAAAAGCTAAAATTGGACTAAATCCAGTTTTTATGATACCCTAGATGAATGCGCGTATAAAATTTCGTATGGTAAGCGATCTATGCAAGATTGATTTTTAAAGTGGTTTTCTGCATATAAAGGGTTTTCCAATAAGAGGTGTTATTTTGATATTCAAAGAAAAATGCCATTTTTTGAGATAAATGATCGGATCTTTATTTCATTATAAAGAGGAAGGTATGCCGTTAATAACGAAAAATAACGTCAGCCAAATGACCACCACGACCACGCCTACAGGACCATATTCTTTTCATGAAATTTTCCATAACCAAATCGCAAAGTGGCTGCCCTATGTCCTCGATAGCCTCACGAATTCCATCTTTGAGGTCTTGAATCGACGCTGGGCTGTTGGCGTAGACCATCTCTTTCACGTGGCCCCAAAGGAAGAAGTCGCAAGGTGTTAAGTCACAAGATCTCGGTGGCCAATTGTGATCACCTCTTCGAGAGATAACACGGTCCGGAAACTTTTCCAGTAAAAGATCAATGGTTTCGTTGCTTGTATGGCACGTAGCCCCGTCTTGTTGAAAATAAACGTTGTCCAGATCAATACCATCCACTTCCGGCCATAAAAAATCATTAATCATCTGTCGATAGCGCAATCCATTCACCGTAACTGTTGCACCAGCCTCATTTTCGAAAAAGTAAGGTCCAATGACCACGCGGGACCATAAACCACACCAAACAGTCACACGTTGAGGATAGAGAGGCTTTTCAACAATAACTCTTGGGTTTTCGAAGCCCCAGATGCGACAATTTTGCTTGTTGACGAAGCCATCGAGGTGGAAATGGGCCTCATCACTCAAGATGAGTTTTCGATGGAATTCCGGATCATTTTCATGCATTTCAAGGACCCAATCAGCAAAGACTCGACGTTGTTGATGATCGGCCGGCTTGAGTTCTTGTGTTAACTGAACTTTATAAGCCTTAAGACCCAAATCTTTATGCAAAATACGGTGTAATGACGTTTGTGGAATGCCTAATTCCAAAGAACGACGAGGAATGGACAAACCTGGGTTTTCTTCAACACTTTCGGCTACAGCAGCAATATTCTCGGCTGTTCTTGAGCGACGTGCACGGGTTTTATTCTTCACATCACTAACTTGTCCCGACAGCTCGAATTTTTCTACCAATTGCTGTATTGCGGTCCGACAAGGTGCTTCACGACGACCCAAAAATGTTCGAGTTTTACGAACCGTCTCTGCCACATTTTCACCATTTTTATAGTGAATTTTATTAATTTCAATGCGTTGCTGAATCGTGTATCGTTCCATTTTTACAAATCGCGTAGTTTCTACTTGTCAAATGTCAAAAAATGACAGCTCCAAAAGTGACATCTACCGAAATAGCGGACTAATTAAAATAACACCTCTTATTGGAAAACCCTTTATTTCTAGAACGGTTCGTGAGGACAGAAAAACTGATTACAACCAAATTTATGGGATTTCGTATTCTGAAGAAGCTTTGGGTACAAAATGTCTTGGACTGATCGTTTTTACAGTATATGTAAAAAACCTAAATTTTTATATGGCAGCACCGAGAAGGGGTAGCCTGGTTTAGTCCATTTTTTAAATCTTATTTATTATTGCTATAAAAGCTCCATGTACCAAATTTCAGCTCTTTATGTCGACGCGTTCTCAGGCAGAGTGTCCAATTATATAGTGGTAAATGAAATTTTTGTATGGCAACCCCAAGAAGGAGTTGAACTTAATTTTAATTTTTTTTTTAAAGCCCGTGTACAAAATTTCAATCGTTTAAGTTAACGCGTTTTCGAGTTATCGTGCGCACGGATGTACGGACGGACGAACAGACTGGCAGACGGACAGACGGACGGATATGCATCAACCCATTTTGCTCAACCATCATTATTTCGAGGTGTTACAAACGGAATGACAAACTTAAAATACCCGTTAGATTTCATCTGGGATATAATAATGGGAAACAATTCAGAACTGTTCGTGGTTCCTCTGACCTTAAGAACGCAACCTAAAAAAAATGGCATATTTCAAAAGCTTTTCTTATTAAAATCGCCCCGAATGTGCACACACGTACCAGCATTTGCAGTAGAATAAAACTGCTGATCTAGTCTTTTTGCTTTCTTGAGAACGGAGTTATGGCATATGTCAGAAACACATCCAGGCCTCAAGGCTTCCTCGACGAGTTGTCAAAATTTCCAACGCGGGTTTTTCTCTCTCAGGCCTACTTCTGTTAACAGATGTACTAACTGTCATGACACATTTGACTCCTAGCGCTAGCTCTATTAGACCCCTGCTCTGATAAGGGGCAGCTGTAGCTCTACGAATACAATGTAATTATTGACAATTGTCAAATTGTGTGCCGCCTTTGTTTGGTTAAAATGGATACAGATGTAAAATAATGTTTTTGATTTCTTAATATATATATTTGATATACATAATATTTTTGGCAGACGATAGCAGCAAAGCCAATGCTATGAAAATGTACCAGCAATTCATCTCACTTTATCTTCGATTACTCAACGTTATAAGCATGTAATTATAGGAAGTAACTTTAATATTGACCTGCAAATCGTGAATAGCATTGTTGATTCATTTGTCTTTGATATGCAATCCGCAAACCTTATCGTAGTTAATTCAATACCAACCTATTTTCGTACATCCAATCCATCACAATTAGATCTATTCTTAGTTAGTGACCAGTCTAGTGTTTTATGTAACAATCAGTAAACACTATCATGACATCCTATTCTTATCTTATGATTTGGAGCTAGATATAATTGATCCTAAAAGACTTTTTTATTTCGTGACTATAATCATATTGACTCCGAAGCACTATTCGAGGAGTGCTCTGTTACGCCATGGGATTGAGCTCGATTGATGACAAAGTGAATTGCTTAACTTCGTTAATAAATTATTTATTCAATAATCCCTACACTTACCTAAGGATGCCTACTGATATCCGCTCTATGATCGCAGAACGTGAATTTATTTACTGGAAATATCAGCGTTTTAAAACCGAATACAGTCATAGGTTATATAAAACATTAAGGAATCGGATAACCAACAAAATTCGTTATTCAAAAGGAATTTTTTATGCTGATACGTTCGGTCCTAACTTGACGCGCAAAAATTTTTGACAGAACTTACGTCAGGCCCGAGTTATAGTAATTCGGTGAAGAAGTGTATCACTGACCCCTCGGTTCTTAATGAACACTTTGTGAATTGCCAATCATATACTTCCAGTCATACACAAAATAGCAGGGATTCTCTTGATCTAGTTGGTGGTAATTCTAGCGCTTCCAGCTTTAGTTTCAGGTGTATTGAAGTGCATGAGCTTATCAGAGAAATTTGCTCTATTAAATTAAATGCCGTGGGTGCAGATCTAATCACTCCTAAGTTTCTAAAACTCATACTCCCTTTTATTCTGAGCCCTAACCGCTAACGTGCTTCCCATTCCAAAGAAGTCTTCTCCGGAGACCCCAGTGATTTCAGGCCTATAATTTTATTGTGTTTCCCAGCTAAGGTGCTTGAGAAGTTAATATACTGGCAAATGCAAGATTATCTGAAGATTAATAACTTATTCTGTGATTGGCAATCTGGCCTTCGATCTGCTCATGGGGGTGACACAGCCTTACTCAAAGTAAGTAATGATATCTGAATAGCCTTGGATAGTCGTGAGATTTGCATTCATTCTCTAAGGCGTTTGATAATGTCAATCATAGTAAACTTGTGTGTAATTTCTCTTCACCTGCTTTGTGGTTGATTTTCAACTTCCTCTCTTATCGGTTTCAAAGGGTTGTATTTGATAATGACATATCGTCTGATTTAATTCCACTAGTTTGCGGTGTACCACAGGGATCTGCCCTTGGTCCTCTACTATTTAGTCTCTTCATAAATGATCTTCCGAAAGTTTTACAAGATGTACGTATACAGCAGATGATGTGCAGATCTATCTTAGTCGACCAGTTAGGCATATGGAAGATTGTCTAGAGCGTATTAACAGTGATTTGGATAGGATTTTGCAGTGGTCGATATCGAACAAATTAAAGCTAAATGCTGGAATGTCACAGTGCATGGCTTTGGGCTTCAAAGATCAACTGTCTCTTCTCTGTTTGGTTAGGTGGGAATATCTTGCCATTTGTCGATAAGGTACGTAATCTTGGAATTATCCTTAATTTTCATATGAAATGTTGTGATCACATTAATGCTAATTTGGCTAAAATTTATTTTGTCTTACGTCGCCTTCGGTTATTTGCCAGAATTCTAAGTGTTAATTATCCATCTAAAGCTGATAAAAACTCTCCTCCTACAGTATTTCTCTTATGACGACTAGTCTTTAGTCGTGTGGACTCTGTCTGCCCCAGGAAACCAGATGTGGCATTTAATGACTGTATAAGATTCATTTATATCCTACGCAGATATAAATATTTTATTGAACAAAACTTAAAATAAATATAAATAGAATTCATTTTGTACGTATATTATTCATTAAATAATTCATAATGAAATTCCTTTCGGCTATTCCTCTGGTATGCCTTTCAGAATTTTCTTCATTATCCAACTGAATGTTAATGTCAATGTCACTGAAGTCTGTTTCATACTAAAATTGATTACCGTAATTTATACAAATATTATGTAAAATGAAACAGGATAATACAATTAAAGGTAACTCTGTCCTGCGCATGTACACATAATTTAACCTACTAAATCTACATTTTAAAAGCCCAAATGATTGTTCAATTCGTACTCCAGACGCAGATAATTGTTTATTATAAGTTTTTTGTCCTACAGATAGATCTCCATATCTTTTGAAAGGTACTAATATATATTCGCACAATGGATATGCAGAATAGTCTATGAAGTGGCTATTCCCAGGATATGAAGCATTTTGATCTATTCCAATTTGTTCGAACAAATCTGACCTCCTGAACACCCTAGCTTCATGCATACTACCTGGGGCGCTAATATCGATACTAATAATTTTTTTTTGTCTGAGGTGCAAACGGCTTGCATATTTAATGCATGAAATTTTTTCCTGCAAACATAGCTCTCTTGATGAAGTGATGGTGTGCTGATTGGAATATAGCAGACATCAATTTTACCAATAATCCCAGGAATTCCGGATATACTTCGCCATTTTTCCATCTCATCCAAAGTACTTCTACCTTCCTGCCAATTTATAAAGTCTCCACAGTTATTGACCAGCAGTTCGCAAATTTTTTGCACCGAGATCCATGCTGTGAAAAGGGACACAACAAATCTATCAACCACTCATCTGAAAATATAGACATACATCGTACATCAAAACTTAGAGTTTATATTGACTTAGCTAAAAACCTCCTTGTTCAGTCCACATACATATTTATGTTGCGACTAATCCCTCGTTGAATTCCTGCACATCAATTACATCCCTCGATGAAAACTTTTTTCCTAAAAAACACAAAAAAAGGGAAACACAAAGAATCAATGTATGTCTTGAACAAATACAATCCATCCCAATCCTGCCTACATCCGTCCAACATATTTTTTGAGCTGAAATTAAATAGAAAATACATTAATAATATGTAGAATAAATGAAAATAGCTCAAACTTACCCAAAATTCCACTTCCCTCCAAATGTTTACATTTTTGTAATGTCATGTAATGACATTACGTCAAACAGCTGGTGTCACGACAATCAAAATTGGACCATCGAACAAAGCGTTGCCAGGGCAACACATTATGAAGCTGGGATATAGCTGTTCACGGCGGCTATAAAAAGGCGGTGAGCCGCAGCTAAATCACCATTTGATTTTCAGAGTCTAATCTGAAAGCATCCTCCACCAGAGTCTAATCTGTTTCCTAGCCGTTGAACAAAAGTATAATTTTGTTCTATCCTTCATTTAGAAGTTTAATTCTATTATTGTAGAAGTATAATTCCTCTCATATCCAGCATCCAATTTTGCCGCATATTATAATTTCAGAGTTTAATCTGAAAATATCCACCATCAGAGTCTAATCTGAATCCCATCCTCTGAGCAAAAGTATAATTTTGCTCTATCCTTCATATAGAAGTCTAATTCTATTAAAATCCACACTCCCGAAAATCTGACACTTGATCCCCAATCGTGTAACAAGTTTAATTCTGCTTACACGCTACAGGACGTTGAGATTGAAGTATAATTCTGCGCAGACGTTTTGACATTTGTTGTAACAGAAGTTTAATTCTGCTTACAAGCCCCAGCACGTTGTAGCAGGAGTATAACTCTGTCTACGCGTTTCAATACTCACTGTAACGCAAGTATAATTCTGCTTACACGCTTCAGACCATTGCAGCCGAAGCTTAATTCTGCTACATCGTTGCTCTCTTTCTCAGGAATTCCTACTCTGTGTTTAAATTTGTCGCTATCTAATTTCGAAGAAATGAAAATTTTCTTCTTTTTCTTTCCAAGAACAAAAATAACAACTGAGAGTGGCGGCAAAGCAGCACGACTTTTATATTGAATTTTTATTTTGGATTTTTTAAATTGTCGTCATTGTTGTTGTTGAATTTTAGTTGAATTTTTAATAGTATTAGTAGTTTTAATAGATTGTAAGTTATTATTAGAATTGGAATTTTTGAATTAGAACAAATTAATTCTGATATTTAGGTTAATTGCTTTAATAAAATTTATATTTGAATTGAATTTAAAGCTGAGTTATCCTTTACTAAACCGGCACCCTCCCTTACGCTCGAGACTAGATCTCACACTCCTGGTTACAAAGAATCCACAAAATGATTTGATTTTGCTTTCCTATGGGTATTTCATGATTTCCACATTTCATTTTTGTAGGCTTTTTAGTGGATAAATATTGCATCGGTTTTTCAAAGATGAACGTTTCATTCTAAAGTGTCCTTTGAACTCTGCAAATATTGCCGGAACATAAATAATGTGTTGTATCGAGCTCGAGTTTTGTTTCACTTAACAGATTATACCTTGCGAGGAATAAGAAGCAACAAGCTGTTCGCTGATTCTTTCACGGTAATGCTTTAATAAATTTAACACTTCACAAATTGCCAGTTTTTTGTTCTTTGCTATTGTTTTTGACATTTTGAATGACAGATTATAACACCATCAACTCGAACACAGACATTAGCACTGGGAAGCAAATGACACTTCGGTGCAGGGTTACGGTAACCCCAGTTGTCACCGGTGTTTGCTTCGGTAGCAAAACGAAAACACGCAAAAATAGTGACGCAGTGTCTGGCACTTATAAATTGAGAATTATGTTATGAATATTTATTTTATTTTGTTATGTATATGAGATTTATTTTATTTTTTGTGTGCACAGCTATTTTTGCGGAAATTCTGTTCTAGAATTTAGATTATGTTTCTTGTGAGTTCTATAACTTATCACTGTACTCTGTACTCCCTGTAACTTCAAAAACTTTACGGTTTTTTTTTTTTAAATATAATTGTAATTTCATTGGTTCTAGGCATTATATCAACATATTGTAAGTTCTCAGAGCAATACATTAAAAATATCGGTCAAAAGCTGGAAATACTCATGAGCTGGTATACTTCAAAAGCAAAATGTCTGGTAATTCCTATGTACGAAAGTTGGGAGACCTAGGCCCTATTTCATAAAAAATTACAAGTGACAATGTTACAAATTTATTGCACTTGTCTGACAAATCTACATTACACAAAAGTTTGACAGGTGACGTAATTGTCAGTTAATTATAATGATAAAAAAGTCAAAATAATCACAACTATTTTGTCATTGTGAAATTTTGACAAATTGTCGAAATAATTACAACTATTTTGTCGTTGTCAAATTTTGAAGAATTGTCAATGTTATTGCGAAAATGGCAATTGTCAAGAGTTGACAGATTCGTTGTGACATAGTTGAGCAGGCGCAAGTGAATTTTAAGCGCAGTGAAAGTGTGAGTGATGTTAAAATAAGTGCTTTGCAATTGCTATTGCAAAGTAAAGATATTTTATTTGGAAAGTTCACTGAAACCTTAACACATGAAATAAAAATTAAAAAATGGAAAGAAATTGCACAACAAGTGCATTTCCTGAACGGAATGGACTCTAGCAAGGACTGGAAGTATCTTGGAGAAAATGAAAATAGTTGTGATACAGAATTAGTCAAAACAAGTAGATACGTTATGTTTTTTTTTTTTAATAATGGAATAAGGAAGTTATGTCTTTTTTTTTAATTATATATGTATGTCCACATCTAAATTGTTTTTGTTCATATTACAACCTCTTGCGAAAATTTGGATATAACTGTACGTAAAACAGAAATTGATGTGTCTTCATTCACTTTATCTTCACATACATACATGGCTTTCATTATAATCAAGAGTGTCTTCATCACCTGCATAATATTTATTTGGTTTACTTAAGTCACTATGTTATCAATTTTTCGTTCCTACCATTTTCATCATCTCTCAATTCATACGGCTCATAAGTACTGTTTCCTAGATGTTTTTCCAAATTGTGTAATATCGCGCAAGTTAGAATAACTTTGCACGCAACGGTCGGCGATAATCTTAAATAATTTAAGCAAGGCAACTTTTCCTTCAATATCCCCAATGAATTTTCTACGAGCCTTCTTGTGCTCTTGTGAGCTCCCAAAAATCTTTGCAATGGATCTGTTTCCTCGATTTGATGTGGAATAACGGGTGTGATTAGCCAATTTTTTCGTTCATATCCGCTGTCACCTACAATTAAAGCATCTGGAAATGGCCTCCATCCGTTGTCCCACTTTCTTGCTAATGAGCTGTTTCGAAGAACCCTGGAATCATGAACGGATCCAGGCCAACGTGCACTAACTTAAAAGAATTCTAAATTTGGGCCGCACACAAACATAGCATTACTTGAGTGATCGCCATTTCTATCTACAAATGCTGACTCATTTTCAATTGGCGCATCAATCATAATTAATGAACCATCTACAATAGCATCAACACAAGCAAAATTCGCATATTGCATAAACTGTTGCGGTATAGAAAGAACATTTTCCGTATGCCAGCGAATTTCTTCGCCTAAAAGGTGTTCTACTATTAAATTGCACACACTTCTTACGCACCGATGAATCGTACTTTTTGATACACCTTGCCCATCAGCAACGACGTGGTACTGAGCTCCACTTCCAAACCAATGCAATGCACAGAGAAGTTCACTTACAGGATCTAGAGCTTTATTTCTATTTGTCGGATGCTTAAGATATTCACCAATTCTTGATAAAATATATTCTATGGTTGTTTTTCCAAGGCGAAATTTTTCTTTGCATACTTGTCAACGCATTGAAGTCATTATTTATTCTATCTTTAAAACGTCTTACACATCTAAAACGATTGTCTGCAAATTGCAGATCATCATCACTTTCACTTGAACCAAAAATGTGCTGCATTTTCTTTTCTAAACAGATTTAATTCTCACTTGTCACTTTTATATTTATGCACGACCTACGCTCAATCATCTATCAAAATTTACCACAAAATTTTGGCAAAATTGTTAATTTGTAAAATTTTATTGTTTCATAAAAATATTGCCATAATAAATTTGTCAGAAAAACCATGACAATTGTTGGGAAATTCATTGGTCATAACAATTTGTTGTGATTCGAAAATTTGACAATTACTTGAATTTTTCCGACAATTTTACAAAATTATCAAAATTTTTGCGGAATAGAAACTTGACAATTGTGGAGCTCTCAGATTATGATTTGTAACCTGTCACCTGTAGCACTTGTCTATTTTTATGAAATAGGCCCGTGGCCCACCCCAGAAAAAAGTCCTAGTTACACCAATGCTGGCAAGCGATAAGTTTTCGCGGGAATAAACTTTTGCCTTGAGCTTTTGGAAACGATTCATTCTGAAATTGTTTGTAATTAATCTTGCTTCAAACAATTTTTGTTTTTTTTTCTTCTTTTTTGTATTGAGATTTACGTGATGTTCTCATATTTTTTGTGCTATCTGCGTTGTTAATCTGATTTTGAAAAGTTTCAAGGAAAAAGGATATTCATTTGATATTATTATAGTATTGGAATTGGGGTACGCGGTGTGACAATAGCAAACACAAACCAGAATAATCCATATTCACGTGTATTGCGCAAACACAAACTAAGACTACTCGAGATTTACTCCACCATATTACACTGGTGTAATATTTTACCAAAAATTTGACGGAAATGTAATTTCTATTCGAGGATTATTCCGCACAGGTAATGGATAAGCCAAATATTAACTTAAGCGAAAATGATGTCTGCTGCCATTGTCGCTTAAATTCAAAGAATAGTACGTTTCCGTGGCAACGATACGTCGGTTAGACAGGTGGGCGTCGCACGTACAAGTTGCATTTGTCACATTAAATGACAATAATTGGCGTGACAAAAGACATGCCAGATTACCCACATGATCGTCATGTGGCATGTATTGTGGAGCTCAGTTGATGTAGCTGTTGATGCGCATCTCAGACATATCTGAAATTTCTAGTCTGTTTATTTAGAGTGTACAAAAAAATGAAAAACCATCCAGAAAATAACATTAAAATTTTTCAAATCCTAGAAAGCTTTCTTGTGCGAAGAGTGAATATCATAATTAAAATTCAAGACAAAAACCATGGGAAGAAATAGCGAAAATGCTTAATGCGACAAGCAAACATGTTTATTCAATTTTTTTAGTAAAAAGTATAATTCCGCAAGGACCAATGAATGCCAGCGTTTGAATTACAATATTACTGATTGCCTGATATATTTTACTTTTCACGTAAATGGTGACATATTTTTAGAGGACTATCAGTTTTTAATTAGATTGTTTTATTCAAATCCTTTTCCCCAGTTAGTTGTGCTCCAGATGATCTTTTTCCATGTTTCGACCGAATATGTTATCGTAAAGTTATGAAGTATGTATACCTCGATTTCTTAATGATATCAACTTGATCAGGATGGCATTTAGAATGAAGCATTCCAAAAGCACATTCTACTATTTTTCTAGCTCTAAAAGCCTATCTTATGTTAAACTAACTAAAAGGATTGTTTTTTTAAATTATAGGGATGTATCCAGGAACGCTTGTAGAGGTTTCTTTTGATGTTTTTCAAGGCGGCCGCGGCGATAATCACATCACCATCTAATCAGACTAATTTCAGAACATCGATATATGTGTGTGCGGCTAAATTGTTAGATAACATTTACAGTGAATATGCCATTGCCATGCTTTATTATAAATGCCATTTGTATCTGCCCTAGAGATGTTTTGATTTTTACTTTTCTTCTCTACTTAAATAATTTTTTTAATATTATATAACAAAAGAAAACTAAAAATTAAATCAATTTTCTGCATTATATTGCTTACACAGCATTTCTTGTTTTAAATCATAACACTCCTTTATTTCTAATACCGAAAATGTTCGAAAGTGAAGCAATAAATACATGGCTTAACGCGAATTGGTGTTTACGTCTAAAACAAGGGGGGTTATTCTCGAATAGGAATAATCTTTATACAGGATATAGGATTATCCTCGTTATTGTATATGGCACTAAGAATTTAATATTCAAAATATTCAAAATTTAACGGCCATGAAGCGTCTAGGTAGTATCGAATCAAATGTTTAACCTCAATCGATTCAGATATAAATATGCAAATCTAAATCTTAAATTTCTGGTAAATATTCTACAGGGACTCCAACCGAAATATAACATGATCGAAAATTAGATAGAGCATCCATAGAAATTGTCGACACATATTACGAAAATTATGAGCATTTCTATAACTATTAACAAGGAAAGAAACAATCTTGCAAACATGCTAATAGTTTGAGCTCTTGTTTTTGGTTAATGTATATGTTACAGTCAATACACGAAAAACATCAAAGCTCAATTTTACTAAACCATTTTTGTTATTTCTTTCGAGGACCAAAAAGAATAAAGGTTTGGTTTCGAAATTTCTTCTCCACTCAGAACTGGGTAACCCTTGCTAAGTAAACATGCAATCTTAGCCTAATCACGAGATTATGGTTAACCTGGATCATTTAACCAAATTTGTTTTGCTGCTCGAGCTTAAGAGAGCTGAAAAGGTTGCCTTACAACTAACTGAAATTTACACACTGATAACGGAAGAAAGTCTGTAAACCCCTTGCAATTCTAAATGTCATAATGTGCTAAAGAGTAATAGAAGTATGTTTACATAATTATGGATAAAGAGCTTTTCTAAACATCAAAAATAATGGTGGGAGATTTCAAACGTAACCCGAATATGTATATTAAAGGCAGCCAGCTCAGGATTTAACTGGAAACTGTGCTAGAGCCAGCTAAAACTAGAATTAACTAAATAATCTTTAGTTAATATTTGCAGTATCAATTGCATTCTGGTAATTCTAGGTTAACTGCGATAAATTAGTTAAAACTAGAATAACCGCTAGAGCTTCGTTAGAACTATGATTTCCTAGTAAAGTCGGGTTTTGACGGATTTCGTATTTTGACTCTAACATATAGGTACACGTTACAAATGCAAACGAAAGTATTTTATATCTTGTACTATCGTTCAATGCTAAAGACACATTTGCAAAGAGTGCGTTCGTTCCGCGGTAAACAAATGTGATAAGTGTGTTTGTATTTGGAAGATAGAACGAACAAAACCGGTAAAAAAATCAGTTTTATTTTTATATGCAGCATTCGAGTTTTTTTTTAATATAATAGCGAATATCATTCAGTGAATTGGCACTGTGTACCATAGTAAAATATTCAAATATTCGGGAACAAAAATGTATCAAATGCTTTTCTTTTTGGGAGCGCTCCGAGATTAAAATTGGGATGATCCCATTTTAATTTGATACATAGAAACTGCAGAAGTTTACTGTATGTTGCAGATAGTTAAAAGGACTTGTATGCTAGAGAGAATTCACAGTCTCCTGAATAGTCTCTAAAGTGAAATGATTCATTTACAATATAAAGAAAATGTAACTACTCGCCATGACTTTGATGAGTGAAGTTTTACTGAGATAATCTTAAATAGGATTATCGGATAATCCAAAATAACATAGGGTAAACTACCCAGTCTCGAGCCCCCTCTCCGATGGCGAGCTCCCCACTCCAATGGCGAGCCCTTAGCAAAATATTTAGATATAACATGAAAGACGATAATATACGAGCACTTTTATTGTATTTGTATGTTAGCTTGACATTTTACTGTTAAGGCTAAGTTAGAATGTGACGCTATCACGAGACGCGAACGCTGTCGCTAAACCTGTCAAAAGTTAAAATGTATGAAAGTATTCAAACGCAGGTACAGTATGTCGCTAATGGTGTTGCTGACGCCGCGCCGATCGCGATTCTTAAAGTTGACAGCTGGAGTTGAGGCTGTATATTTTTACAGAACATTGAAATTGTGAGTGAAAGGTGTAAGCTTTAAATATTGCTACACTATTTAATGACTAATTAATTTATTTAATTAAGATTTAATGAGCGAGAGTTAGAGCGTCATCATTGGAACTGCATAAGCAAATGGCACAGCATCCGCATTAGCATCGGCAACCACACTCACGACAGCGTCACATTGACCACAGGCTTTATTCTATTCTTCAGTCAGCATACTCAACTGAAATTGTAAAGCCGTCTGTAACAAGTCGTCGGACGAATATTGGTTTGTCGTTTACGCCATCTGGTCATAATGCTGGAAAACACATTTTAATGTTTTACCATCAATTAAAAAATATCTGTCCGATAGGATTAAGTTATTTTTGTACCATTGTTACTCCGATTTATTAGATTACTAAAAGTGCTTGAATTGGGATTCATATTAAAGTAGTTCAGGAGTTACAATTAATTTAATTCAGTATGAGTTTGTTGTATACGGCAATTTATCACATGATATTTTTTCTCCATATTCATGTGGTAACCCTGAAAATTCTAGCAGTCAGAGAAACGCGGTGAAAACGTAGCCAACAATCAGTTTTTGTCGTCGCTGGGTGAGTTAAAGTAGAGACGCAGAAGAGACAACAAGACGGCCACGCATGTCCAAACTAAAGTCAAAAAGATTTGTAAAGTTCTACTCGAAATATAGTTTTAATTTGACAAAGAAGCGTGTATATCACTTGTGATACAATTCCCTGCCCAACAACCAATCGTACAAATCTGTGGGCTCGTCCGGGACTTGGGAAAAGGGAATTTGTGCACAGTTTTTCAACTTTACATTGAACGGGACATATTAAATAAAGACAAAATTTAGGTTACCGTAAGTTACCGGTATCATCACCCGAACAGCCGTTGATTTTATGAAGCCGTATACTCATTTCGAAAGTTCCGATGAAGAAGAACAAAGCGAAAATGAAAACGAAGGAGTTGATGAAGCCGAAGACGATCTAAATAAGATAACCCTAACAGATGGTATCTTAGGCGGTAACCAATCATAAGATGTAACCGCTCAGCACCTCACATAAGAACAGATCTTAAACAAATTGAAGATGATGAATATAGCATATTGTACACACGAATAGTTTAAGATTATCCATTATTTCATAAAGAAAATTAAAAAAAGAGACTAATCATTATAGATAACGAAGACGCACTAGAGTACTATGAAATCCGAACGCCTGAATTGAATTAATTATGTAAATAATGAAGAATTTTACATTAATAAAATACCGTAGAGTTGTGACGCTGTAGCACTTGCCTCAACGATGAATAGTACATCTATGAAGATGAGCTGACTCAAGAAGACGAGCTGATTCAAGAAGACGATTATGAAGACGAGCTGATTCAAGAAGACGAATATGAAAACGAGCTGATTCAAGAAGACCACTATGAAGACGAGCTGGTTCAAGAAGACGATTATAAAGACAATGGAGCGAAGATAATCCACGACGCACGATCGACTTCGCTGTTGGTAAGGATCATGGGTTCCCCGGGACGGATGAACACATACGATGGCCGAACGTGGTAACCCTGAAAATTCTAGCAGTCAGAGAAACGCGGTGAAAACGTAGCCAACAATCACTTTTTTTCGTCGCTGGGTGAGTTAAAGTAGGGACGCAGAAGCGACAACCAGACGGCCACGCATGTCCAACCTAAAGTCAAAAAGATTTGTAGAGTTCTACTCGAAATATAGTTTTAATTTGACAAAGAAGCGTGTATATCACTTGTGATACATTTCCCTCCCCAATAACCAACACTACATACATACGACAAAATAAGAGCATGTACGCCACTCCAATATTGAATAAAGTTTGAAATTGCATATTCATACATCTACATAATTTTATGGAAAATGCCTTGAGGAAAAGATACAATTGCTATAAGACCAATAATGTTATATGAGCATAAAAGTTAAATAAAGTGAATATCAAAAGTTCCGTATGGCAACACCAAGAAGGGGTTGCCCAATTTAGTTTATTTTTAAAATTTCATTAACTATTTTTATGAAAATCCTGTGGAAAAAATTTCAACTATCTGCGTCGTGTCCAAAGATATAATGAAACCCCAAAGTTTTGTATAGTAATACGAAGAAAGGGTTGTACTTAACCCTAATTTATTTGTTTTTTAAAAAAGCCCATGTTCAAAATTTCAGCACCCTTAGTTGTGCTCACGAGTTATCGTGCGGACGAACAGACGGACATGTAAAAATCAAAATAAATTTTAATTTTATGATGAGTGTCCAATCTATTTTGCTCTGCTTTTATTTCTTTGCATTACAAACGGAATGACTGACTTATTATACCCTATGATTTCATCATCTAGCTAGGGTATAAAAATTCGATAAAACTTATCAGAACTTATTATATTATTTTTGTTTAAATGGTGTTCTGCCCAATGAGAAAATATATAGAGAAGAATGTGGACTGTAAATAAGAACGCCGGGGAATATTTTAATGTCAGTGGTTTATTGGACACACGTAAAACTTATGTACAAAATTACAACTAGATCTAAAATTAACAGAATTAAATTTCATTTCAATTATTTGAACAACGACACTTAAGAACTAAACTTCAATTGATTGAATAAAGTCGCTTACTCACTACACAATAGTAATTTTAATTTCAACATAATATTGCCAAAGCTGAGACAGCTTTGAACAATGGCATTATATATGTATATATATATAAATATAATAATCAATATGAACTATAATATATGATTAATCAAAAAATGTACTCACCAGTATAAAACTATGGAATCGACAAAATACTTTACTCCAGTCGAGACCCAAAGCAAAGTTGTATTAGTCGTGTTTATTCTAGTCGGTACCCAGAATAAATATCTTTATCTCAGTCGAGACCCAAGATAAAGGTATGAGATTAGTGAGTGTTATTCTAGTTGCTAACCGGAATAACTATCTTTATCTCATTCGAGACCTAAGATAAAGGTTTGAGATTAGTGAGTGTTATTCCAGTCGCTACCCAGAATAACTATCTTTATCTCAGCCGCTACCCAAGATAAAGTTGTTATGATAGTAGAATTTATTCCAGTCGAGACCCAGAATAAATCGCCTTATCTCAGTCGTTACCCAAGATAAAGTTAATTTGTTAATAATTATATTTTATTACATTAGCCAAGTCGAATTCCAAAATGATGCGCACTCTATGAAAGCTGGATACTAAAATAGAAAGATTCAGGTTGGCTTGCGACTAATATTGCCTCTGAATTGCGCACGGCACTAACAAATTATTTTACATTGCGCATAGTAACCAAACTACGTTGACCTTAGCAGCTGTGCGTAGGTAGCAACAGAAAAGTCCGTTGACCTTAGCAGCTGTGCGTAGGTCGGAAGAGTGCATTGACCCTGGCAGCTGTGCAAAGCAACTGGAATTTTGAGCATTTTTTGTTGCCGTTCCTAATATTTCCTAGCTAAAGTTATTAGGATTATAATTATACAATAAGCTACCTATTATAACATTTCTAATTTGCTATTTTAAAGATAAATTTAAATGTACAGATGACTTAATCTAATTACATTTGATTCGCGCACTGTTATCGAAGACAAGTTACTTTCCTCTTATTAGATTGTGTCCCGGATTTGTTTATGTGGAATGTAGCCATGAGGTGTTGATTGTTATCTCCACTAAAAAACTACCTTATCGATGTGCTTGTAGGTAGGTACATATATATCGTTTCTTTCCCAACTTATTTTCAATGATTAGAAAACTTGGAATTAGAAACTTTTAAACTATTTTACTTCCAGGTGGCTATTTAATGTTGGTTTGAACAAATGAAATCACTTTAATTTGTTTGTAATACTGTTAGTACTTTGTAATAATCATTACCAGCTACTAATAATATGGATGAAATGAAGAAATTGATTTATGATGGAAACATAACTAAAAAACATTCCTTATAGAACATGAAACATGCATTAAATTTGTTGAAATTAGTTAAAGATGGCTATGTATTTAATTTATTTGTAAAAGAGCTCTATCATACTCTTGGTCTACTGCTAGTATAAAGCTAATAAGCTGTTAATATCGGTAATATTTTCTTTTTAAATAGACTTACTTTTATTTTGAATTATATTTCATTTTTGATTAATCAACTTTTTCGCTGTTTGCAAAGTGTTTTTGCTGGGTTTTTTTAGTAAAGATGTGGTTTTATATCTAAGGTCAGGTTAGGTTAGGTTAGATAAGAAGGGTGCCGTAATACAACTAGCCTGCATCACTTAGACCTCTAGTGGGCCCACTGTGTCCCTAGGTCCCATGGGATAACCTTTTAAAGCCGCCCCAGATCAATACTGCTTCTCTTGGGGAACTCAAGATATCTCCAAGACTCTTTACCTAGATCCATCCTGCTTCTCTCAGAAACTCAGAAAACTCAGGATAGATCTCAATGCCTTGCTTTGCAGTTCCCCAGACTTGAAAAGAAGTAGCTACTTCTGTTATTTATCAGAGCGGGGCATTCACAAAGCACGTTTTGGACGGTTTCGATTTCCTCCGAGTCCTTACAGCTCCTGCAGAAATCGTTCGCCGCTATCCCCAGTCTTCAAGCATGGTTACCTATGGCCCAGTGACCCGCAAGGACCCTTACTAGATTCCTGGTGTTTGTTCTGCTGCCATTAAGAAGCTCCCTTGTCATTTTCCTGTCATATGCAGACCACAATTGCCTCGCAATATGGCAGGTATCCCTGTTGGTCCACCGGAGGCTTGCCTTTTGATAGGCGCCCCTGATGGCTTCCTCTTTTATTGCTCCGATTGGGATCCTCGTAAGAGCTACTGCTGCAGAGCTATGCAATTGAAAGCCTTTTTTGACCAACTCATCAGCCATATCATTGCCTGAGATATCCTCATGGCCAGGTACCCAGTATAGGGTCACCTTGTGCCTCGTAGCCAATACCTCAAGGCTAGTCTTGCATAAGTGCACCAATTTTAATTTTACCAGCACAGCATCCAGCGCCTTGATGTCTGCCTGGCTATCAGTATACTGTACAGTACTGCCTGAAAAACATAACCAAGGTCTCTTCCATTATAGTTTTAAATTGAAGTGAGATTAAATCAGATCTTTCTTATCGTAAAAATTTTAATTTTGTAAAAGCTATTTGTGCAAAATACAAGATTTGTTACAGTACCTTTTAAGATCTGATGGCTGTCTTTGAATCAATTTAAGACTATAGATTTTAAGATTTTTAATGTTTCTATCTATAACACTATGGACGCAGTCAACTTGTTGCATTAAGCATTTGGTCGACGATTTTTGCTCAATAGATTTCAGATTAGTCTGATTGCAAAGAAAATAAAACAGGGCAGTTGGTTTTGTTTTGCGCGATGCAGGAGCCACTCCAATGGGAAATGTACCGTCGCCAATGTTTTTATACTTTTTGGTTTACTAAGGAAAATTATAAGCACGTACGACAAACCAAGTCTAAAATATTTTTTTATTTTATTGTCGTATGTTGATTGTCTTTTCCTACCTTTCTATGCACGTACAATATAACAAAATTGAATACGTGTTTATTTGCTTTAACGTATGTTTGTCGCTTATATACGTACGACAAATCAATACTCAGCCATAAATAATTGAAATTTGCAAGAAAACATTGTCGTACATTCTAAAAATTGGCGTTTACGACATACCAATATTTACAAGTGCTGATTTTTACAGATGTGCGACAAAAGTACTGTTCATTATCTCAGCAACTTTCAGAGTAAAGAAAAAACCGATCACGGATTCAGAAAGAACGCAGTCAAAAATCTATAAATCACCTTTTAGGTCAAAAACTTCCAATTTGGCATATACGACAAACCAATACTTGGTCGACGAAGTGTCTCCGAATGTATAAGTTGATAATTAAGTCATCAGTAATTTAAACATATTTTTCTCATATTTTTTATTTTCTCATAATTCATAATTTCAAATAATCTTGATTAGTAGATAAAAATATTTAGTTACCTCACCTTGTATCATCGCGAAATTCATTTCACTCAGTTTTCCCACGATAATTTCAGCCAGACGAAATATGATATCAACACCTGATAAGAATCGCTGGCTGAAGCACAAGAATGTGGGTATTCTGAGTGAGGCGAATTTCCTCAAATTATTATTTTCACCTCAACTGACAAAAGTAATTTCAATTGTTATTGTTCTAGCGAGTAATTTTTGATTCAAATAACGCAGATGTACAATGAGAAAAATAAACTGAAATTTACTACTTTTTAAATAGTAAAAAAGCTACACTTTTATCCTTAATTTTACATAACCGTGGAGTAAATTACTAATAAAATACATGCAATATTAAAGCTATCAGGGAATCTTAAGTCGAAATAATTTAAAGTAATATAATTACGTTTACATTAAATATAAATCACGTAATTTTGTCCACACTTTGAGCTGCTGTGCACATTTATACCGTAAATTCAGTAAATTTTATGTATAAGTTTAATAAGCGACGACATTCAATATAAACGAGAAGGGAGAGAGAAAGGTTCATTCATGCAGTTACTTTTGTGTCGAGTGGCAATGATTTTACAAGCCTGTAAGCTGGGTAATCGCAGATTAAGAGAACTATCCACACGTGCGATTTCAAAACAGCTATAGCCCTAGATAAGTCCTAAGTTGACAGAAATTCTGCTAAGAATAGCAACGTGCAAAGCGCATGCAAGCTCTACACAAAGACTTCTGAAGAAGTTGTATAGACGAGAAAGAGGTTGAGAGCGTTCAAAACCTGCTGTGTAAATTGTCCAACCCTGCCAAGCGTAGGACGAATACGCTTGGTAGCTACTTTTTTGCGAATTGGGGAAATTAGCAGACAAGGATCTACGCTAGGCAGTTAAGAGATTACATATAAATTTTGTTATAAATCCGTCAATTTGCCCATTAAAGAGGGAAAATTACATGTTTAAAACTTATTTCTTACACTATTTAATATGGACAATTTACATAATTTTTGGGAAAATCCGATTACAGAACATTTAGGAATATTACATATCGCAACTTACTTTACTATTGTGAATGTAGACAAAAAAAAATGCCTACATTCAAAGTAGTAGTTTTTTCTCTCAGTGTAGAATAAAGTTATCAGTTATTATTCCAACCGCCGTAGAGTTCGCGTGTTTTGTTTTATTCCTTAACCATTTAAACTTTCAGGTACCATTTTTGTGAGCACATCTACTTATATTAGTATATCGATACAAACATCGAGTATACCGTCAACATGAAGTCAAGGTGCAACACCTTGACGATACCAGGGAAAAAAAGGCTTTTGTCTAAACACGGAATTTGCTAAGAGAGTGTTGTTTTTTTTGTGAATTTTGCTTATCTATAATTAGTTAGGCTTTAGTATTTAGCTTTATTTCTCAGATAATGTTGCATGTTTTTCGAAAAACCGAAGGGGCTCGTTATTGGTTATTAAATAGTTGAAGATCGAGTAAAGAGCCCCTGTACTGTCCGGTAATAGAACGTACACGCAAATTTGATTAAGTGACTGAAATGAATGCACTGGTAAATTTGGATCAAGATCAGTGGTCTATTTCTTAACAACGAATCAACACTATTCACTTTATTTTAACTTTCAAGTAACTACTGCACTTATTTTTTTAGTATTTCCCACTGTAAAGATCAGATTATGAGTAAAACTTAGTAGGTCAACGACTCAAACATATTGAGAAATACACTTAAAAGATTGTTACTAATAGATATGTAAATAGATATTCAATATATGGGGTTAATATAGAGCGAAAGTTAGAATAACTTCACTTCAAAACTCTGGAACACTTACTTATCTTAAATATCTTGAGTAATCGTCTTAAGACAGGATTATGTAAACTGCTGGGTCAGAGATCAACACACACTAGAAAGCACACTTATTGACACCGATTTATGATGTATGATTTTTAGAAATAGATGGATAGAGATGAGTCTCAACATATGAGTTTTGAGTCAGAGAATTTTTATATCACACTGAAAAACACTTATTGGCAAAAATTTCAATATAAAATCGTCAATATATATATATATATGTAAAATTAATAGAATAAATTCAATTTATGATATTAAATAAATATGCACCAAAAAAGTATAATATGTGAATATATATATGAGTAAATACATAATAAAATACATATATGAATAAATATTATATTGTCACAAGTGGCTGGTACTCACCGATCTGCAACTTGACGCTTGAGGGTTGGTTTTAAGCTAATGTTGAGACCCTTTGTTCTAACCATGGGTTAAAACAATTCTTTATTCCCGTCGCGACCAGAAATAAAGTGTTAATGTTAGTGAGATACTGTCTCAGTCAAGACCCGAGATAATATTCTATAAGTCAGTCGAGACCCGGCTTAAAGTGTTATCTCATCTTCCGTCGAGACCAAAAATGATTGTTAGTTGTTAAAAGTGAAATATCAGTCGATACCCGATATAAATGTTAGTCCCTAACAGCTAACTTACCCCAAGCGATGCCAAGTACAAAAAGAGATCGAGATTAGTCAGCTTGTCGTTTATATAGCCCTTGCTTGCACACGACACCACTGATAGAGTAGCAGCGCATGATTACAAGAATTGGCAGTGCAGCTGTGATCTTAGGGTACTAGCGATAAAATTTGCCTAGCAACGAACAAATATGCATAGGAACAAGAAATTTAGAGCTTCACATGCTGCTGTGTTAAATTAAATTATATTTGCAAAAATGTTCTCTCTATCACGTAGAGAAAAAATTCCCGTTGGATATTACTTGTAATGATGATAGTGATAGAGTTGCAAATTGATCGACTTGATCTGATTATATTTGTGCCACGCATTGTATGCTACCTGACAACACATGCTTTTGTTAGATGTTTTACCTATTTTTAGGAAAATTGTAATTAGATTGAATTTATTGTCTTTTTAGAACTCAATCTTAGCATGGTATTTTTAATGTTCCCTTTTCAGGAATTGTTTTTGGCATGAATTTAACGGTTAAAACATGTGATAATGATTTGCTAGATGAGGCTACCTTTGTATTGTATTTGTTATATGTTATATGTTATGTAGATGACAAATACATAGCTTTGTTTGGTTGTGTATCTGTGTTTTGATTGAGAGTGGTTAGATTAGATTTAATTTTATAAAAATATTCATGCCTTGTTTTCAGGATTTTTTTTTTTCTTTTCAGAAGGTATCTGTTAAGAAAAATATATTCGAAGCGATTTGGTTCGAACAGACCCGTGGCTCGACACTGGTTTCTTTGTATTATTCTGACACCCTCAGTCACGAGTCATCTCATAATACACGAGTAAATTTCGTATCATTGTATTTGCGTTAACTGCGAAATTTACAGTTAGAAAGTGGGAGGTAATAAGAAGTATTCTGAGGATGATTTGAAAAAAGCGATAACAAAATAAACGAAGGATTATCTATCCACAGGGCAGCTGAAGTATATGAAATTCCACGCGGAACTATACAGAATCCGAGGTAAAAGAAGTCAAATTTTTTGTCCTTGTCCAGTTTTAATGGTAGAAGAAGAGAAAATGTTGGATTGGTTATTAGATAACCATGCAAAGGGATTTCCTCGGAGAAAGCATGAAGTTCAAATCGTAGTAAAATAGATTCTAGATGCTTCTCCGAGAAAAAAATCTTTTCTCCAACAACTTATCTGGCGAAAAATGGTATCAGGCGTTTTTGCGCAAACAAAGCCAATTAGGATACGTGCACAACGAGGCGAGGCGAGGCTATATCAAGAGAGATATAAAATGACTGCATGCTGTGCTATGAGAGTCTCTATAACAACGCTGTGCAAGCGTGCGATATAGCGAGACACCTCGAGGTATCTCGCTCGAGAATGAAATTTTTCATTCTCATTTACTGGAAGAATATATGAGGATCAGTATGTAAATCTTCATATACATATGTGAATGGCGAATTCTCCACATTCTAATCGCTTGTTATCGGGTCACATAAAAAACTACGGAAAGTACATTTATGTATGTGAAAAGTGGAATATAGTTGCACTACTTGACAAACACAGAATTTTTTCTTCAAAACCTGAAGACATAATTTATATGCTCTCACTTCGCGATTTACCATGCAACTGAACGCCTTGTTGTGAATACTACACCTCGAGGTCTATTTTCACCTTGCCTCACTAAAGTGTCTAGCCCAGCCTCGACTCGCCCCGCGTCTCCTCGTTGTGTACGTACCCTTATCAGCCCGAGCTCTAAGGTCTACGAATCTGACATTCGAAAATAGTTGGGGCAGATTCCCAATTATTTATCAGCTAAAGTCCTCTGTGCTATTTTTGAAGATTCAAACAGAATTTGGAACGAAGACGAGACGAACTTCTTAATGTATCTGAAAAGTAGCAAAGTTTTGGCACCAAAAGGTAACCGATGGTATTAGTTTTTTAGAGTCTAAAATTTTGCAGATTCGAGGAGTCTGCATGAGACAGATAGTGGGCAAGCAAAGGCAAGTTTGACTGTCATGTTTTCATTTTCTACTTCGGTATATATGGTCCCGACGATGATCATATAGCCATATAAAAGGGTGCCCAAAGACATCATTACTTCCTTGCCAGATGGAATTGACGTGCATAAATCGGACACAGGATGTATTTATGGAATACAGAAAAGAAATATTTTACTCCGCTAAACTTGAAGGCAATGTTAGATTTCCTGTCATTATATTTTTTGATGAGCATAGACCTCGTCTAACATATAAACTATCACAACTTTGTAATGAGTTCAATATTGTTCTTATTGATTTGTCTTTACCCAAATGAAACAAGGGTTTTGAAACTGGCAGAAATGTCGATACTTAAGCTGTTTAAGAATGGTTGACTAAAAACTGTGCAAACATGGAAGTGAAACAATTTGAAAAAAAAAGCTTACAGAAAGTGGCGCTGGCGCATACACTCCTGCTTACTTTAAAGCTAAGTATGAATACAATGCTGCAGCTTAGTTCTGACAAAACTAATTTCATATTTTATTCCATACCCCTGCTTTTCTTTTTAAATTTTTATATAGGGGTTGCCATAGATCCAACAATTTACATCTTCTTTTCATTACTTCCGATCATTCTTTCTGTATCAAAATTTTCCATATTGTTTCACTCCAAGAAACGACTTCGAAATTACAAATGTCACTTTTGGCGCGCACCAAAAATTAAAATTTGGCAAAAGTGCTCTACAGGCATTAGCGCCAACTACGTACTGTTATATTTTGACAGTTCGCGCTACAGCGTCGGCTACAAGCTATACATTCTGTTTCCCACTTTAAACACAGTTGCTGCGACTAGAACATCTGAGCCGACGATTATTTTAGTCAAAGAAACAATCTTCTCTAAGAACGTTTAGGAATCTGTTCTATTCGTCGCAATCAGTCTTAATAATTTCCCAAAACTATGCCCATAAGCTTTACTTCAATTCAGTTTTATTTGTGTGGCGTTCGGACATATAGTATACTCTCTCCCTTTTTTTTTGTTTGCAAATATTTTTAGAAAATGAGTCAACGGCTGCAACATAATATTAGTGAGAAAGGTAACCGACCGTCAATCTGGCGCGTATACACGGGGGTCATGACCTCCCCCAAAGCAACACCTCACCTTCGCGATGAATTGAATGTGGGGCTGAGATGTAGAGTGAGTTTTAAAAGTTTAACAGGACGATTTTCGTATAGTCCAGACACAATGTGTAGTTGTCGCCAGCGATTAATGCTGGTGCTGTAACGCACTCTTTCAATCTGCGGCAAGAACTAGCGCTAGGATGGGAATTTTTTTGTCTTCTTTTGAATAGTAATAGTGGAATCTGGAATGGGTATAATAGTCATTCGTTCGTAGCTCCTCGTCTTTGAAACGTGTATGATTTTTTTTAGATTTTTCTTGTATTTTACATAGTGTCGAAAAGTCATCTACCATACCTATCACAGGATGCTAAGTAATTTTGGAATACTACATATTTATTTTAGTGTTTGATTATTTAGAAAAAGGTACACAATGCTTAGCAGCCCGGTTATTATGATGCTTTTATATTTTTGTTGCACCGATTACTCCTATAGATGTAAAGAAAACAATTTCGAGATTTGAAAGTCTTATTGTTTCTAAGAAATTGAATAACTGTTCACCGAAAACAGTCCAAACGAATTGGTGGATTGATTCTGTTAGGTCACTTTTCCGGACAAGGGCACAAGCATTCATTTTTCTTAGAAAGTTTTTACATTTTTTCTTTAGATTTTTCAAGCACTACTTGGGCGGGATTCTGCAACTCTGAGAGTTTGGAAGTTTGAGAAATGAGGATTTTCGTTTTACCCGATTAAAACTCCCTAACTCTCCATTCACGACTCTATAACATACTTTGGTAGTTAGGGAAAACGTGGGAAGTATCGCAATATTGAAGGACGGCTATGTGGGTGGGTCGTAGAGCATTGGGGATTTTTTCTATGGATTTAGGGTCTAGAATGCAAAAATTTAAATGACATATTTGGGGTGGGGGACCTTGGGGATGGGCTCGTACAACTCCTCATTGGTTGTCCAAAATACGTCATGTTTGGTATCATATTAAAGATGGAGAAGCGAGTAATATGGTGGTGTAGTTTTTTTTGATCATTTTAACTTTATATCTAACTTTTTATCGCCAAAAACGGATTTTTTGCACTTGTGTCATATACACACCAGTTTCTATATTTTGTACATATTTCTTCCGTTATTTGTCTCACGTCTATTAGTACTCTGTTTTGATCATTTTTCTCATGGAAAGTGAATTTCCACGACTTACCAGTTCTTCATAATGATGAGTAGAAAATATGTCCATTTTTGTACCAAAAAGCGGCCACATTTTTTTCATCTTAAGAAGGACTGATTGACTTCTTTTGCAGTTATCTACAAAACCATTTACCGGACTCAAAAATTAATTAGGGGACAAAACGTAGATGCGATTTCATCCTACATATAAGCTTTAGCGTACGTATCTAAAATTTGTATAGCATCTCTTAAGACGACAAAATTAACCTTTTTCGCTTGATTTAAAATTTTTAGCGGTTACCATGAGACACCAAAATCAATATTTCTCTGTAAGTATTGCAAGGAAATACAATAATTTGCTTTTGTAAATATCGCCAGAATATGCAGTGAGTCTACAATTTAATTTGAAAATCCTAGGTACATGTGTATGTACCTTCACAAAACACAACAAAAACAGCGAATACAGTCAGTTGAGAAATATTCTTCTTAATTCTCCACAACTAACACAGCCGAGAGTTTTGTCGAGTGGAAAAGACAGTTTGGTACTTCACAATACAAATTCCCCGAGTTACAGAATTCTGAGTGAAGAGTCAAGTGTAAACCCAGCGGGAAACGGAAATATTTCGGATGAATTCCGAATACATTCTGTGAAGGGTATGGAAGCAATACGCTCTCATACCCAGTTCACTTCTTTTAAAGCATTGATGTCCTACGACGGGAAGGTATATAAGGTGAAGATGAAAGGAAGCATTCCTTATTAATTCTTTGGATGCTGAAAAGAGTAATCTTTTTAAATTCAGTTGAAGCATTCAGTCTATCATTTCAAAATAGTGAACGGAACCATTAAGCATGAATTTTCCGAAAGGTTTGAAAGAACCATTCAATTTATATTCTCACGAAAGTGGCGGAAACACCCCTCCTGTTGTCGCTGAGTGGTAAAGGGAAGAGGTTCCCTACTTTTTTAGAAAGGTGCAGAAAATAAAAAAGTCTTGACTTATTCGAATCTCGTACTTAACTGAAAATAATCTATTTTTTCTCCTAAAATAATGCACAAATCAAAATATTTTCCTTCTGCACGCACTTTCCTTCCTTCATTGTTCTTAGAAAAACAATGAAACTATATGACTCATTTCGACATGCACGCACTCCCTCGATCCAGCCTCTGCAAATATAGCCGCACAAATTTCTATCTCTTTTCGATAACAACCACGAATGAATATATCTATTCATTACCTCTGCCTTCTCTAAGTATTCCCTGAAAGGTACATAACATGCTCAAAAATACGACGCATCAGTACATTAAGCCTGCCTTGCAAAACCGGGTCAATGAAACGTATGTTCATGTACTCTATACTAATGGTTTCCAGGTAATGTTAACAGTAAAACTTATCTAAGTCAGGCACTTCCATTTTTCCTGCTGGGAAAGAACTCTGATCTTCGTCATCTTCACAACTCCACAGCTTGCCGTGTTAGTGACTTTGGGCCCTGGTGGCCGACCATGGTTCCAAAGAGTTATATTGATTCAGGTGTCTTGGCTGGTCTTGATCGCGAAAGCTATTTATGAGCGTTGGCTATCATACATTTTGTTGTTGGAAATTTTCTTGAGAATTTTTCTTTCGAATTTTTAGACAGAATTTTTACGGCAAAACTATAATCCATTTGCTTTCCTCTGCGGTAGTTGGCGTTGCTTTGCTTGTACTTTCGAATTAATTCAAGTAGTGTTGTGACTCAAGGGGCAAGCTCAGTCTCAGTCAATCAGTTCATGCGTGACAGAATCGCTTGCGTCAGCATCTATTTCTAAAATCTCTGCACGAGAAGACGTATCTGAAATCGACATTGATGTGGATAATATTATCGATAAGTTTTACAAATCAAACTGAAAATTGGATTTTGTGATATAACGTAAATATGATTAAAAAAGAAATTTAAAAGCGACTTCTTCCGATTTTTTCCTCCCCCTCGGATATTTTAGTTGTGACCCCCCCCCCCCCCCCCCCAACACCCACTAGGCTGCAGGTCTGGATACGAGCCTGCCGTCAATTGCTTGTAAATGGTTACATTTGTCATAAAGACTATCAACATAATGATAACATTTACTGGAGGCGCATTTTATACAAGGGCTTAAAATTTAAGGCACGACTTGGGAAACCGTGGTTAAGTCGTCTCGTAAATATAATTATGTAGCTACTGCGGCTGAAATAGAAGCAGCTAATATAGTAGTAGTTATAAAAGTAAAAGCTACTGAAATCAGACATCGACACTCTATGTTAGTGGCGTCACACTATACCGAAGCACCAATATCGGATAAAGCAGAGCTGCGCCGCTCTAGCTCTATGAAGCGCTACAAGTAAAAAAATGTGCGCCAAAAGGAATCTAAATATCCGAGTGATATACTAAGTTCCGGGAGGAAATGATTCTGCTTGAGATGTTTAAGAAAACCTCAAGAAATGAAGATTTTCTTCTTTTCAATTCCGAATTGAATTATACTTTTCGCACCAAGGAGTAATTTGGAAATATTGTCCAACCGTGTAATGAGAGGTACTCCGAAGAGACATTTAAGTGATGTCCGGAGATTTTCGGACAGTTTTATACAATTCATGTTTCCCATTAAAAACAAAACTGTCCCTCTCGTCTTCGCTTGGCTTCCTGACAAAAGTCAAGCAACATATACAAGGATATTAGAGAAATTAAGAATAATTTGTCTGTGCCCAAAAATATTTTATTAGATTTGGAAAGTGCAGCAATAAATGCGTATAAAAATGTTAAAATGTTAAAATTCAGTTACGATGTATATGCGGAGTTTCCATTAAAAATCCAGTTAAAAGTGATGAGAGGAAATTTTTATCCTCTTAACCAGTCGTATGCCTGATATAGCAGAACAATTCTTGAATATTTCGGAAAACAATTTATTGGCTACACGGATATAACAGGCATCAAAAAACAAGGAAAATATCCCATTCCATATAGGAATATTTTTCATAGTATGGAGTTGCTAAAGAAAAATAATTATATTGAAGGATGCCACCGATCCTTTATTGAACTAATTGGTCATGAAAAACATCCCATAATATGGAAGCTCTTAGCAATACATAAAACTGAGCCAGGCCACGACCAATGGCATACACCACGAGAAATATTCGGGTCAAGATAAATAAAACGCGGGTCAATCCAAATATTTTTATATTTGATTTTGCGCCTACAATAAAAATATTTGATCCAACATTTGGAACATATTTGTTTCAAATATCCACTAAAAATGTACGAAAATTGTTAAAACGAGCAATCTTGTTTTGAATCAACTAAAAAGACTTTCTCATTACAAAAGCCCTATATATTCGATTTGAACACGTATAGCTTTCAGTTCAAAAATTTTATAATTTTTCGACCAACGATTTATATGGTTGATTCAAAATTAATAAAATTTTTAAAATGAAAACTATACCTGTTTGACGTGAACTTTTAAACCAAAATTTTATACAGGCGAAAAAGTAGCATCATTTCCATTTAATTAAAGCTACTAACCTAGTGCGCCAAGAAGTGGAATAGATAAAAGTTCATCTGTTAATATTAATAAAGGTCATATTATATGAAAGAAACAATTTTATTTCTAACAAAGGGGAAACATAATATTCGGTTCAAGTTTTATATGAAATTTTAGATTGTCTTTATTTCTAGAAAAACCGCGGTCTAACAAAAGACCCATACTTCAATGTTTTTCTTTTTCCGCTTACATGTCCCTGCAATATTTAACCTGTTACTTGGTATGATAACTTCGTTTAGTAAAATTGCCAGGATGTTTTGACGGCTATCTAAAAAATATTAGATAAATTTTTTATCTGATCAGAACTGAATTACCTTTGTTCGATACAATATCCAACTTGAGCAGAATATCAAGGCTCTCCTCTCCCGAATTTTTTCTTAATAGTATGGCACTATTTGCTTTACAAAATTTTCCCATTTGGAGACCAATAAAGCGTCTTTCCCGGGGAATAAAGTTTTAAAATCACAGTTTATCTACAGTACGGGAAATTTATATACTTAATTTAGATCTTTTATAACATTTCTTACCAAACTTATTGCATATTCCGCATTTTTAAGTAAAGGCCAGTCTTTCAAAATATTTACTTTCGGCAATTAATGCTCACACTTACTTTTAAGATGTTCGAAAATTCCTTCCAATTTCCATAATTCTAATAATTCCAGTAATTTTACTCAGTCACTACAATAAAATTGCAAGTACTTTCAATATTGTCAAGATTTGGAATTAAAATTTCAGAGTACTCATCACCCATTTTCATGAATTATTAAAATACGTGCAATTTCAGCGCACAGCACAAACATAACTAAACAAAGACGCACTCGACTACTCACACTGAACATGAACAAACGTGTACCTTTAATTTTAAGATTTCGAAAACGAGTTAGGGTTGGAACAAAATCACAGTAGGGTCAAAGCAACAATAAAATATTCGATTTAGCTATGCGGCATTTCATTAAAGAGTCGAAATCTTTCACGCAAGAATAATTTATGCTCACTTTGACAATGAATGTTATTTGGTTCAAATCATTTTTTCTTGACACAAAAATATATTTCTAAATAGAATAATTTTTGAATAAACTATAGAATATTCAATTCCATTAGTAATATATGATTGAAATGAACATGTTTCACATTGTTAAATCGAAAATATTTTTCAACAATGCATATTTTTACGTATTCATTCGATAATATTTGAGGGAACAATAAATGTATTTGACTGAAGCAATAATTTCTTGTATCAACAATTTTTCTGCTAATTTCCTTAATTTTTATTTCAACAATTACGTTTATTTGATTTAAAAGTAGTGATTTCTCTCAGTGTAGAATGTAGGAAATTTTTCACCAATAAAAGAATATTTCTTACCTTGATTATTTAAGGGCACTTGCCATAAATTTTAGTTTTACGAAATTAATTTATAATTATGTACCATTTATATTTTGAATACCTACCTATTTTTCGTTCTTCTTCAAATGGAATATTTTAAAATTAAGGCAAAAATTAACAGTCTACAAACCAAGATAAAAAAAAACAATAAAATTAATACAAATACAAATGGAATTGTTTAATTATAGTAAAAAATTATTAAAATTAAGAATTATAAAAAAAGATTATAAAAAAGAGGAAAAAAAATTAAGAATAGTACAAAATAAAACTGATGAATTAAAAAAAAAAATAAAACAAAAATATGGTCAGGACTTCACTACGTTATCGTCGGTGATCCAAGGATAAAGCAAAAGGTAAACGAGCTATATTAAGAAAACTTGCTCATTACGGAAAGTGCTTTTAGGGAAATTGTTTTTAGGGAAATTGTTTTTAGGGAAATTGTTTTTTGGGAAATTGGTTTAGGGAATTTGGCCGCAAATCATTTCCGTGTTCGTTTTTTTTTTTGCGGTCTATATTAATTATACTTCTATGCGGCCATAATTCGATGCATAATCACGCAATTAGCAAAATAAATATCAACACCGTAATTACACTAAAAATGTAGTAACAAATTAGCAAATCATCATATGCTAGTTATGCATTGAAGTAGATTTTTTTCTATACTAAAAGCTTGACCTACAGAAAAACTAAAGATTAATTTAATCAAAGAATTCGATTTTTCGCTAGACCGACTCAACGGCTTAAGGTTATCGAAATATGACCTTTCGCCAAATATATATTCTAAATAAGAAAGCTAAGAAAATATTTCGGCAATTCAGTAAACTTTTAAGCATGAGTTCAAACGTTCTACCGGCTTACAGCGTAATTCTTATAGTGTTCGCTTTTTATTTTTTAATAAATACTTTGGAAGTTTACACAAATGAACCGGTATATCTTCGGTATGTGCGTAAACGACCATCATCGTTTGCAGGTGATATGTACATGGAAGAGGTTGTTGAAGAATTCCGTACTGCAAATAAGCCACCTTTATTTGGAAGCTCTGAAGATGAGATTCAAAAATTTCTGGAGGCTGATCTAAATGATAATGGGCCTGTTATAAAACGTTTAAAACCATCAATAACAGTTACAGTTTACAATCCAACTGATACAATTATGAAATTTAATGAATTGAATATGCCACCGAATAATGTGTCCGAATCAAATACGAAAACAACATCAGAGGTGCCTTATACTAGTTTATTGGAAATATCTGGTGAAATTGATTATTATGACATGGATGGAGACGCTTCTACAATAAAATCAATTGAACAAAATAAATTTAACTTAGTTGATACACTGAGAACCACTGCTTCTCCAGCAACAACTACAGAAACAACAACAACTTCATCTAAAACAGAATATTCCCGAACTCCTTCAAAACCATTTGTCTTTGGTGATTTTACATGGTTCGGGAAAACGACAGCCACTCCTACAACCACTTCGGAACCTACAACTACCATTCAACCTGCTGCACAAGCTATTAAATTTCCAATATTTAATTTATTTGAAAAATTAACAACAACAGAAACCACAGTCCAACCATTGGCTACAACTTCATCAACATTGCCTAGTATCTTTGAAAAAACTACAACACCAGAAATAGAAAATCTAGATGCAACTAATATCAATTCAACTTATAGCCCAGATTCTATTGAAAAAAGTTCAGAATCGGTGGAATATGATAGAATCAAAAGTAATGAAGAAATTGAAGAAAATTCTGGAAAAACTTCACCAGCAAATTTAACTACAATAATTAAAGAATCAAACAATGTTAATGGAGAAGACGCTGATTTAAATCAAGAAGACGAAGATGAAGATGTTTTCAGCACAACAACAATGGAACCAATCATAAAAGAAACAACGACGAAAAAAAGTTGGCTTTTATGGCTCCGTTGAAAATAAATCTGTTCTAATAGTTTTTTGTGAGTCCTCCATTTGGATTAATTTATGTAATTAGCTGTAAAAATGTGTCTAGTGAAATAGTTTTGGTTAAAAAAAAAATTCGCGATGTCTCGACGGAGCTTTCGTTAAAAGTAGATAGTTGGTGTCTGTCGATTAAAAGAAGCAAGTTATAAAAAAACAAAAATGATTAAACTTTTATTAAAGCGTTTTCAAACATAAACTAATCTATTCTCTGTTACAAGCTATCACATTATGAAAACTATTAACGATGACTGTAATCTTGTAATTTCACTTCTCTGGCGTAGATTCTCCTCTGAAATTTTACATTCTTAGATTTATTTCTGTTTGCTGATAAAATATAATAAAAAATTCAGAAAACCTCTCTACATCTCCCCCTGTGATCCACATATTCGCATCTCTTCGGAGTTCTTAACAGCATACCTTGATTCACGACAGTTCGGTTTGTCTCGTTCTTTGCAAAAATCACATGGATAGCTGCTGCATGGTGGATGCAACTCATATGACAGAAAAGCAGCAAGAAAAATGCAAAACAATTAAAAACTTTCATAATTATACTTCAGTAAGAACAGAACGCGTATAGAACTTATTTTAGCACTGTTTTTCTCTAAGAACGAGAATGTTTCTGCTTCCATTATCAACAGACAAGCGATAAGTTTTCGTCGGAATAAACTTTTATCTTGAGCTTTTACAAACGATTCATTTTGAAATTGTTTGTAATTAATCTTGCTTCAAACAATTTTTTTTTTGTATTGAGATTTACGTGATGTTTTCATGTTTTTTGTGCTTGTTAATTTGATTTTGATGGTTCGGTATGAAAAGTTTCAAGGAAAAAGGAAATTCATTTGATATTATTCTAGTATTGGAATTTTGGTAAGAGGCATGACAATAGTAAACACAAACCAGAATAACCCATATTCACGTGTATTGCACAAACACCAACTAAGATTACTCGAGGTTTATGCCCCAGATACACAGCGCTCTTAATGAGGGAATAACTCACGACTCATTAGTTTATAATGATTCATTATAAGCTGCAGACACACAGCCATTTATTTAATTAATTTGTACTGTCAAACTGCTATTGATTTACTTATGACATTAAAGAAGCGCTATGGATCGAATTAATGCGATAAACTCTGTTTATATTTATTTCATTTGTCAATTTAACAATTTACAAATGAGAAAAACTTTATATTAAAATAAATAAGTTTGTGATTTGCATTTCTTTGCATTTCTTCTTCTTAATTTTCAAATCGGTAAATGCACACTGGAGCTCCACATTTATATTATATGCCAAATCTAGCACATTTGTAGGAAGAAAACAATTCATTAGTGTACTTCATTATCAGCTGATTTTTGAGCCATAAGGTTTGTTCGATGAAAACACCGTGTAAACTTTCCCCTACAATTTTCTCCAAATTTACCCGGGGTTTTGTGCATTCATCGAACAAGTTTTTAAAACACCGGGTAAATCTAATGTAATGGCATTTCTCTGACAGTTCTCCTGAGCATAATTTAAATAATAATTTCTAGTGATTTGTCAAAATTTATTTATAAAATAGGTGAAATAATTAAAAATTTAAGAATAAATAAATATTAAAATGCACAAAAAATATTTCTCAGTTTTTTCTTAATTACATATTCTTTTATTAGCTTTTTTACATCGACATTATCGCCTTTTCTGTAACTTTACTTTGAAAAAATGACAATTGGTTCATCTGTGACCAGATATAGCTCCATCATTTCTGCACTATTTTCACTTTGATCATCAGTTGTTTTGTCACTAGATATAAAATTAATAGTTTGGATGATCAAAATCTACAGAAATGATTTTCTCTATCCCGTTGGCTTCTTCTCGAGCACTATTAATCCCCTTTCCTGACATCTCATTTAAGAATTTAGAGAATTTCTTATATGTTGTTTGCTTCAAATCTATTTGCTTGGTAGCTGCAGGGTTAACATGAAGTCTATAAAAATTACTTGTTAATAATTGGCAAAGAAACATTTTACGATCAAATTTCTTACTAGAAAGGCAGACCTTAAAATTTCATCCATGTCCTTCGACTTTAATCACCTCCTCAAATATTTCCTTATAATTTTCATTCGAATTTCCTATGTGCATATTATCGATGGGTATTTTGTCATCTAATTTCCTATCCAACTTCCTTATATAATCTGAATTTGGTACGAGCTCCACGATTTTTTCACTTTTATATACAACACTCGACCGCAATCACCGAACAAATTACATGTGACAGTTCACAAATGACAAATGTCAAACGTTTACCCTTACAAATTTTTAGTGCAAGTTCGGGGCACGAAATCAGAAACACCGGGCTTTCATCGAACAAGTTTCAGAAACCCCGTGTAAGGCCAGGGTTTTCAAAAAACAAGATAGTACAGCCCGGTGTAGCCCGGGGCTTGCCCGGTGTTTTCATCGAACAAACCTATATTGATGTATACTATATGTGACGCACGGCTGTGTGTCTAGGGTCATGATATTACACTAGTGTAATATTTTATCCGAAATTTTCAGGAAATATAATTTCTTTCGATAGATTATTATGAACAGGTGACAGATGAGCCAAATTTTAATTTAACACTACAGTATACGCGTGGGGTGAATATTCGCCCCAGAAGAATACTTTCGTTTATAACTTTTTAATTATACAAGTGCAGGTCGTGTCGCCCAATGTAATCGTAGATAAGTTAACAACGGTCAAGTTCAGTACGTCTCCGGTATCCCATGAGTACACAAAGGCGGTGAAGTGCTTGGGACGGAATTTAACTTCACGCGAGTATCGGCGTTACGAAATATCTCGATCGGTTCTGAAGTGTTTCTTGTAAATATTGCTTTTACTTATATTCTATTTAGGATTTCAACAATATTTATATGACTGTTGTGTATTTTATGATGAGCTTTGTAGTGAATCTTGCAGCTTTCTCGATATGGACGAACGTCATGAGAACATGATACGAGGCTGGTTAGAGGAAGATTTGTTGGATGCGAGTGATATCGTGCCTAGCGATACAGAAGATAATGAAGAAGAACGTATCACAGAGCTCATCCATGACTCGGAAACAGAGCAAGAATATAAAGATAGCATAGAAGAAACCCAGCATGGGAGGAAATAGTTGATTCACTGAAAGAAAAAAATATGGAGGGTAGTTTTTCAAGCGAGGACATTATTCCTCTAAGTACTTTTGCGAACAAATACTAATCTAGAAAGGGCATCCGCTGGTATAAAATGTCAGCAACGTCATCAAGAACTAGTTCGGACAATATCTTAGTACAACTATGTGGGCCTAATGGTAATGCTAGAAATGCCCAGTCTCCACTATCTTGCTTCGAGTTGTTTTTTGACGATTTATATCTACAGATTATTGTGCAATCCACCATATCTACATAAATGTTATCCATTTATAATATAAACGTGACATAGATGCTCGTCTTACTAACATGATGGAAATTAGAGCTTTTATCGGCTTATTGATTGCGATAGGTGTGAACAGAACGGGACGACGCAACTTGAAGGAGTTTTGGGACAATTCTAGACACGCAGAGATTGAATTAGTCTATTTGACTATGTCACTGAATAGATATACATTTCTCTTTCGCATTATCCGATTTGATGATATCACAAGCAGACCTCAAAGACAATCACTAAACAAACTTGCAGCGATACGACATATTGTAGAAAAATTGTCCGAGATCACGTGATCGTTCTGATTCCAAATTCTGCAGAACATGCAACAAATGGATTTGCCCGGATCACCAAGTAAATTTCATAAATTTTTCGTTCTTTTTTTCTAGATTTATTTTCTAATGTTGTAAGTTAATTAAAATATAAAAATTTGCATTAAACATGAAGGACTAATAAATAAATAACAATATTAAATTGTATTTTATTTCATATGTTACAATAATACTGATAAAAAGGCTATTTGAAAATGGTCTTAATATTCACCACACTCGAGTAAAACATTAGGAAATTAGGGTGCATGTACTGTAGTGTTAAGTGACTATAATGTCTGCTGTCATTGTCGCTTAAATTCAAATAATAGAACGTTTCCGTGGAAACGATACTCTGGCCAGACAGGCGCCGCATACAAGGTATATAGAAGACAAGGTATTCTCATTAAGATTTTGACACTTGGCCGTGATGTGTTTCGTCCACTAATTAAAAAGGAAAAGTAAAAGAAAATCTGTGACAGTTCTCTTATGTCAAAGATGACAAGAAAATAAACCACGAAACATTTCATATTGTTGTATTTAAGTAAAGTTTTCTTAATTTTTTGACATTCAATGATAGTCTTCTTAAAGAATGTATTTATACCTAACATAATGTGAATACCTTTGAATTGAGCTCTTAATGATCTCACACCAAACTCTGAAGTGAAACTGTATTGTACACAGGAGGCTGTATATCCTCTGTAAGTAAACATGAAGTGCTTTCAAAAATATGTATTTTACTTTATGTGCTTAATTGCAATGATGGTAGTATGACCCGCACTGAATAAGAAATTCTCGAAAAATGGGAAGACTGCTGTCTATTGGCCTTTGTAGTTCTTCCCAATTTTAAAACTTTTACATGCAATTGTTGGAAGCTTAGTTTGTAATTATTTGGAATCTTATATTAATCAAAATAAATTTAATCTTATTATTCCAGATTACGCGTTCCCATTTGAGTATTATCATTATCTCTTGAACTGGATCAAACAATGAAATCCCTCCTAAAGACGGCTATAACCAAAGTTAAAAATGCTGTGATAATACGTCAGTTTTGCCTTTTGCTTGTATAAAATGACACAACGATGGCAATAAATATTGTCAAGCAAGTTGTAGATTCCAATGAGCTAGCTTTTTATTTAGCTGCTAAAGGTGCTGTTAAGGAAGTTTTCAATGTGATATATAGCTAAATACGTTTTCCCTTTCTGTAGATCCACGATTAAAACAACAAGGAGAAGAAGTACTCTGAAGTATTAGATGAACTGTCGGGATATGATTGCAGTTATTCGACTGCTGATCACTTACCTGGAGTAGTTGTAGTTGGTGATCAGAGCAGTGGAAAGACTTCTATAGAATCTATTGCCCAAGCAAGAATTTTCCCCACAAGAAGTGGAGAAATGATTATACGAGCACCAGTGAAAGTAGCTCTCTCAGAGACTCCCTATCAGGTTACCGAATTTCGAGACTTAGAAAGAGAATTCGATTTAACTAAAGAAAGTGATTTATCTGAATTGAGAAGGTATACATATAATAAATGTTGTGGCGTGTTTTGTTTTTCTGAAAGTAAAAGTTTTTTTTTTAATTTTATACACAGAGAAGTCGAAATGAGAATGCGAGCATCAACACTGTAAGCAATGACTATGAAAGCACCTGGACTACAACGAATGGTGTTAGTTGATTTACCTGGAATAATTTCGGTTATAACTTCTTCAGCTTCTTCAAATAAAAGTCAGACATATTCCAGAGAAATTAGAAGAATTCATAAATACAGTTAATCAAGAAAAATAGCTGCGTTATAATTAACACTCGTTTTTAGGAGTTTATCTTAAAAAAAAAAACAAAAGAAAAAAAACAAAGCACCCTACCTGGAAATAATGCGAGTACTACGCAGTCTCTCTCGAGATAAAAACACACTCTCCTAATTAATATTAAGTGAAACTTGCTATTGTTATAATAATTAATTCATTATTGAAAATTTCCTTTTGAATTATGTATGTAAATATTTAATTAAAATTTTTACATGTAATTGTGTTGTGTATATCTATCCACTTTTAAATTAATTATTTGATTTGATTTGCACATCCTTTCAACACCAACTTTTTTTTCTTTTTTACCATTACTCGGTATCACTACATGAGCTGACCACCAGGGAAATCAAATCCCTCCCATATTTAACCTCATCGTGCCACCGGATTCCTATTTTTGATATAAAAAAATTCATATTTTTCACGGGCTTAGAATGCAGCTAAATGCTGAATTAAATTTAGTTAAAAGTTCACCTGAAATAAATTCTGTAATAATTATTGGCTTTTTAATGTTGATGATCGGATGGGATCGCCCTTTTGAGTTCCAGTCCCCATTAGTCTTAGATCAACTGCCTATGAATCGATTGACTTTGAGGAATAATAAAAACATCATTAGATTGGCATAAATTATATTCGTTTTCAAACATACATACATAAACGTTTTGTACTAATATAATATTGTTCATGTGCTATTGACATGCTTTACATACAAAGGAATGACCAAATAAGTAAAATATAGTTGTGCTACTGCAAACAAATTTAAATAATTAAAAGGTGTAAAATGTTTTGTTTTAGCTACCATGATTGAGTTTCTCTGTAATATTTAAAAGTTTCTGTCATGTTTTTTTATCACTTCCGCAAACAAACGCAATTAAATTAGAAAGTTCCTTGGAAGAGTACATTTTAGTATCCTTGCGATTGTATATCCATTTCTCAAATAGCTTTGGTGGAAAGTAGTAGGCCTTGATGTATGAATCCACGTATGATATATACTCGGATAATTTCAGCTCAGATATCAGCTCTAATATAGACATGAAATGTGTGAAATCTCAATGAATTAAAGCACGCCCTCCTTCCGAACATTTTATCGCATTTGAAAACCTGAATTTAGTAAATGAAGTAAATATAGAATGCACTTAGTAAATCAGCAAACAGTTAAATTACCTTTCCACCAATAGATGAGTTGAAACGTGTGCTAACTTTTCCAAATTGACTCATAATCTTCGAGATTTCTTCTAGCCTCATTGCAAACGTTTGTATACTTTAAAGGATATAAGATTTGGAAATTTTACAGTGCCTTTTTATGCAAGACGATTTTATTTTGGTACAAACCTTACTCAATATGTATAAGAAATGTGTTGAACACTCACATGGTTTATGTCCCATTTAACTTTAGACTTTGTCGACAAGATTCAAAATTCAATAAATTTTGACGTTCTGCAGTTGGCAATAAATTTTCTAAGTAACATTGCAGAAGCTCAGATTGCTTCGCCATTAAAATTCCACTATCAACAGCAACAGTCCTTTGGCATTTTTGTCTCTTTGGGAAATGCATGAAATTTTATGTCTTGCTTTGCGGAGTCCTTTTTGAAATAGTTTTTACAATTTGACACAGAGCACTTCATAATTTCCAGAAACATTTACTTGTTCTTTAAGTTACAAATCACTAAAAATAACTCAGCAAAATTTCAATAAAACCGCGGTACACAGATAAAGCAAATTTTGATATAAAACAACTGATGTGCTGTAACGTGTTTCGTCCACTAATAAAAACGGAATAGAAAAATTCAGACAATATGGCGGAACGGGGTTCGTAATGGAAATACCTTGTATTCTATATACTTACCTTGCGTCGCACACTCAATTTACATTTGGCACATTACATGATAATGGCGCTTACCTAGCAAAAGCTAATTGCGTGTTTTTGAATGGTACATCGCACACAAATCTGGTGTGACAAAAGAAATGCCGGATTACCTAGAAAAACAAATTTTCCGATTTCCTTTCGAAGTCGTAACATAATGTCGAAAAAATCTTCCGATTTCGGGCCGAGTTCATTACGAAAAATGTACGAAGCGGTTGACAAGACATCGCAAGGAAAATTAGTTACGACTTCGGTAAGAAAAGTCTGAATAATTTCGAAAAGCTTCTTTCCCCTTCAAAAGCTTACATAACTTATATTCCTAAATATCTTCGATCTTTTACTATAAGTTTAGTTGAAAATATTCAATGTTGCAAGTTAGCAAACTGAGTTTTTCGGTTCAGCGTTTTCGGCACCCAAAAATGAGCTCCCATCTGTAAAAATCAAAGTAAAAATAAAAGTTTATTTTATAAATATATATACTTCACAATTATGTTTTTTTCATTGGAGTATTTACTAGGACATGTAAATAACAGGCGCATTGTCAGAAAATATGGCTTCTTCAGATGTTTCCTAATAGTATTCAGCATCAGAGGGCTCAGTGGTATCTTTTTTCGTTGCACTATTAAGTAGATCCTGACGATTCCGACCGTCTTTTTAAGGATTTTGGAAAGCGATCCAGGGCAGCATTGAAATATTTCTTTATAACGATTTCTATAAAAGAAACCTTAGTTTGGATATTATTTTCGACGCTAGAATCTTAAAGATATATAGATATATACATATGTGTTTACGTCGTACGCTCTGAAAATGAATGGAGAGTTTTACAATAACTTTAAGAAATTACACTGTAATCGAGCCCTTCATGCTAATCGTCTTGTTAGCGGCTCCCCAGAAAAAGTGCCGTGCAAATTTGTCACTTCCGAAAATTAATTTCGAATTTACATTAACATCTTTTAAAATGTCTTCGGAAGAGTGTGTTTGGTAAAATTCTGAAACTTTATTTGAAATATTGCACAAAAACCAATAATATTCAAACTACAATATATTTTTACCAGATGTTTCTGTATATCCTTATTTTCCTTTAAATATCCTTCGTATTTGATTATATTCCACTTTTAATATAATTTTTTATTTAAATTTTAAGAAAATATTTATCAGCACACGGAACCGCACTACAAGAAATCACAATTCGTAAAGCTGTGTACTTCAATTCCGTAAAATTTTCAACGTTTTTAACTGAACATTTTTCTATTACGATGTAGTACTTACCGAGAACCGTAAAAATATACGAAATGGCAATTTCTTCATGAATTCGTAAGGAAAGTCGATGAGAAATTGTTACGAATATTCGCACTTCCGACATCAGCAAGAATTCGTAAAGAACCATCGGAAGCGAATTTTTTTGCTTTATTCAGTTTTCGGAAAACTTTCAGATTTCATGTGGCATGCATTGCGGTGCTCAGTTGGTGTTGCCTTGTTTTCTCATGTCAGACATATCTTAAATTTCTAGTCTGTTTATATAGAGTGTAAAAAAAATGAAAAATCATCCAGAAAATAACATTAAATTTTTGCAAATCGTAGAAAACTTTCTTGTGTTATATGACTATATGAGGGATGAATATCATAATTAAAATTCAACAAAATAATCACGGGAAGAAATAGCGAAAATACAACCTATATTCGACCCGAAAATCGAGGAGCATCGGTTAAAGTAAAATTTCTTGCAAAATTGCTTTTTTATACTTTAAATATTATATCAGTGAAAAAAAAAAAAAAAAAACCAATCATATCACTTTTGTACCACTCGGGATGTTTGACCATAATAAATGGTACATTAATGTACCAATCCGGAATGTTAAGATAATCAAAAATTGTTAGTCGTGGAGGCCTGATCGACGCACCGTTGAGGTTTTGAAACCATGTGAAATTAGATCTTCAGCAAGTGACACCAAAAATGTCTTGAAAGGAATCCTTTTTCGCTTGATTTCATCACCCAAGCATTTACCGCAGTCATCATAAGTAATCTATAGAAAACTTTCTTCCACCATTTATCTGATTTCCGATAGAATTCGTAAAGGCCACACATTTGGTCATCCAGGTCGACACCTCCCATTATCTCCCTATAAAATTTTATGGCATTAGGGAAGGGTATTTCTCCCTTTTCGCCAGTTTTTAATGTTTTCTTGACAATACAGCTTCCAGAATTTTGGAAATTACTTAATACTATTACTTCTTTCGTGTCCTGCCATTTGAAACAGAGTAGTCCTGAAGAAGTTACATAAGTTTCAGCATATCCCCGTTTCATTTTTTTCGCAGGCAATTTTTTTCTGTTTGCCATGACAGTGCCAAGAGCTGGAAATCGAATACTTTCTAATAAATTTACTGATGTAAAAAAATGATCGAAACAGACAACTACATCGTATGCTTGAATTGTACTAATTAATGTGTTGACAACTCTTTCTGCAAGAGTTCCCGACATACTTTGAACTTCTTTATCGGAATAGATGTTGAAGTCATAAGTGTAACCATTTATTGAATCACACCGTAGCCACGTTCTTATACCCCTTTTTGTAGGCTTGAGTCGCATATATTGCTTGAGTGTGCTACGCCCTTTGAACTTAGTCATTGATTCGTCAATACTTTGAAATGAGCTATCTTGCTTATATTTTTGAAATGTCTTTTTTAGGCATTCTACCAAATCATCAACATAATATGTCTTCCTAATAGCCTGAGTTGGTTTCTGTGGACATATGAAATATAATTTGGAACTTATTTCTGCGAAACGATCTCGAGCTATTGCCGTTTGTATTGATTCGTTACCAAGTGATTTATGACAAGACCAATAATGGTTGATGGAAGGCAATCGGTTGTAGCACATTACAAACATGCAGCCAATGACTAACTCTATTTCACCAGCATTTGTATATATGATTTTTTTTTTATTTTTATTTTTAGTGTTGTAAATATTAATTATTTCATTCGTTGATTGAGCTATATAAATATATAGCGATTTAGGAAATAATTTATGAAAAATATCATAAATTGAATCAGTGATTTATATGTCCGGCGATATTGAGCAGGATTGCACTTCTCTTACCAACTTTTTAGGAGAAAAATTATATTCAGATGTATGCGAATCAAAATCTGGCTGAATTTCATTCAACTTTTCCATTTCAATATCTACCTCTGCCTCAGCATTTGCTTCAGACGACTTGGAACTAGATTCTTCTTCGCTTATAGAAGTGAACTCTTCTTGACTGTCACTAAATTCTTCTCCCACAACTTTTCGAATATCTTCATAATTCATTTTTATCTGGAAAAATATTCACAGCATAAATTTTTTGTAGCTGATGGAATGGTACAATTTAGCACCAAGATGAGGTTACATAAAAGACGAGTGGTACAAAAATGTACCATTTCAAATAAAATGTAAAAAAAACTACTTATTACGGAAATTATCTGACCGAAACTATTGGAAACTATTTTTTAGCAAAAACTGTATAATATAAAAATATTTTTTTGTGTATTCACCACTAAAAACTTTATATAAACTTAAGAATTGTTGCAAAATACGTGCGTCTTCGATCAGGTCAGATTACAAATGTCAAAATTTCTCTCAAAAGAGAGCACACTTTACTTCAACAATGACATTTAAATATCAAAACAAATTATTCCCGGACGAAATGGTATACTTTTCAACCAAAGAGGGTGCGATTGGACGCTTTTAAGGATGTTTAAACTCTACTGGTACATATGTGTACCATCCGGGTCGAAAGGGTTAATGAAACAAGCAAACATTTGGTTATTAAATTTTTTTAGTAAAAGTTATAATTCCGGAGGGTCCAAAGAATTACAAAATTAATGATTGTCTTATAAATTTTCCTTTTCACGTTAAATGGCCACATGTTTTTAGAGGACTATCAGTTTTTAATTCGATTGTTTTATTCAAATCCTTTTCCCCAGTTAATTGTGGCCCCGATGATGTTGGTCCGTGTTTCGTCCGAATATGTTATCATAAAGATATGAAGTATATACATATACGTCGATTTCTTAATGATATCAACTTGATCAGGATGGCGTTTAGAAACAAGCATTACAAAAGCACATTCAACTATTTTTCTAGCTCTTAAAGCCAATCTTATGTTAAATGAACTAAAAGGATTGTTTTTAAATTATAGGGATGTATCCAGGAACGCTTCTAGAGGTTTCTTTTGATGTTTTTCAAGGCGGCCGCGGCGTTAATCACATTACCATCTTAAAAACTGATGAGACTAATTTCACAACATCGATAAATGTGTGTGCGGCTAAATTATTAGATAACATTTGCAGTGAATATGCCATTTACATGCTTTATTATAAATGCCATTTATATTTTCCTTAGAGATGTTTTGATTTTTAATTTTCTTCTCTACTTAAATAATTTTTGTAATATTATGTAACAAAAGAAAACTAAAAATTAAATCAATTTTCTTCAATATATTGCTTATTCAACATTTCTTGTTTTTAATCATAACACTCCTTTACTTCTACAAACCAAAAATATTCGAAAGTAATGTACTAGAAGCAAAAAATACATGGTTTAACGCTAGTTGATGTTTACGTCTAAAACAAGTGGGGTTATTCTCGAATAGGAATAATCTTTATACAAGATATAGGATTTTCTTCGTTAGTATTTACACGCTAAGATTTTAATATTCAAAATTTAACGGCCATGAAGTATCTATGTGGTATCGAATCAAATGTTTAACGTCAATCGATCAGATATAAATATGCAAATCCAAATGTTAAGTCTCTGATAAATATTCACTAGGGACTCCAACCGAAATCTAGCATGATCAAAACTGAGATAGAGCATCCATAGAAATTATCGCCACTTATTACGAAAATTATAAGCACTTCTAAAACTATTGACAATGAAAGATACAAACGTGTAAACATGTTTATTCGTTTGAGCTCATGCTTTCGATTAACGTATATGTTACAGTCAAAACACGAAAACCATCAAAACCCGACTTTACTGGGAAATCCTAATTCTAACAAAGCTCTCTCGGTAATTCGCGCCTTAACTTATATAACGTAGTTAAATCTAGAATTAACAGAATGGAATTTATACTACAAATATTAACTGAAGATTATTTAGTTAATTCTGGTTTTGGCTGATTTTCGTCTGATATAAGACTTGTAGAGGAGCGGTAGATTTGACGAGCTGAAATATTTCATCGTCATTCAATCCCCTTTAACACATGCAGCATTCCGTCTGGAGTCCGCAAGAAGATAGATCTAGAGATAACAGAGCCCTGTGGCACACCGGCATTTATAGGGTGAGGTTAAAATGAAACTCCATCTAGTACAACTTGTATTAGGCAAGCGGATAGAAACTCTCAATCTAGCTCGGAAGCTGTATTGGATATCGTTGATGAGTTGGTTAGTGTCTAGATACTGCGTTAATTTGTAGTTTATGATAATTTTAATCAGATAAAGCACTTTACATTCATAATAGAAGTGGACGACAGAGGCGAGAGAAACCTAGTACTTTAAGTTTGGCTAAAAGGGCTGAACTCCAGACTCACCAAAATTGAGAAGACTACGGCTTCAACGTTCCATAAGAAAAGTTAGAAAAAGAAAAGCCATATTCGCCATCGTTGTGGATTTGATTAGTTTCTAGATAGGAATAGGCTAACCGTGAAGTAGCTTTCAAGCAGTTGGAAATTTTCCTGTCGAATAAAATCAGTAGAATAATGTTCGCAAAGCTTTAGCCAGGAATGTGGCACAGGTTTTATTTAACAGGGGCTTGATACTATCAGGACCTGCGGCTACGGAGACGTTGTTTCCTTTACCCGAATTGTCCCGCAGCGTGGCCATATGGCAACGCTGGATGCATGTGCACATAACTCCAGCCAGCCAATCAACGCACGCCTAATGGTGGATGTATATGCCTGTCTTTCACAGTAAATAGTTATATATTATTTTATTCTGTTGAAATAAGTCAATCACTTTTGTGATTTCGAAAAGAAACATGTCAAATAAAAAAGATTTTTATTATCCGACTAGGTAAATATGTATTTTTATACGCCTTTGCTAATTTCATTCCTTTTACTGTTGAATATTTTCATTAGTACGATTTAACATTTTTTAAATTAAAATAGTTTTTAGAATTTGTGATTTTTTGTTTTAATGTTTTTTAATAATTTTCATCAGTGTTGCCATATGGCAACGCTGGGGTATCTTGGGAGAATTTTTTTATTTATTGCAATTCAATATAAATTTTGTCATCTTCAGTGCGTATATTATCGAACAATAGAAGGAACAAAAGAAGAGTGCGCCAATTTGTTTATTTGATTTTAGGGCTCTTTCATTGAAAGACGCACTAGATTACTTAGATGAAATATTGTCAGACGATGAACCTTGTACATAGAACCACCTGAGGCCGAAGGTGGGGTATTGAGCGGAAAAGATGATGCTGATGATGAAGAAGGTGATTTACCAGATAATGTGTGCGCTGGCCAATTAAAAGCAAATTGTGAAATCGTTTTGGGTACTGGTCGACGTATCGATTCACATGAAGCAATACTACGGGAGCCAGAACAAAAGACAGGAATAGATGACGAAATTTTGGTTGATGTCTTGGAAAATTTGTCTGATATTGAACCATCTACTTCATTTGCAATTAATGGTCTCAGTAAGGTCCGCGCAACTAAATCTACATGCTCAATCCCGCCATCTGATAAGAGCACCAATTTTGTATGGGTAAAAGACAACTCTTTCGCAATGATGCCAATATTTCCACCTCCTAATTATGAAGATTGCATTGGATTGAAATCACACGAGCAATTTGAAAAAAATTTTGATGATGCTTTACTGCAGCATATTTATGTTGAATCCGCAAAATATGCTTGCTCGTGACTCGTTATAGTCATCAGAGCCGTGTCAGAACATTTTGGAGTACTGACGAGGATATTCCAAATGAAATGGTTGCAAAATCGATGCGCAGAAATCGATTCCAACAAATATTGCAGTTTCTTCAGTTTGAAGATAGCCACAAAACAGGAATTGATGGTGATAAAATTTGGAAACTGCGCCCTATTACAGCCACCTGAAGTCAAATATGCTCAAGCCCTTTCATCCTGAGCAGAATTTTTCTTATGATGAAAGAATGATCGCCTATTATGGTCGTCACCGATGCAAACAGTTCATAAGAGGGAAACCTCTTTGCTTTGGATACAAAGTCTGGTCTTTATGTACTCCGGCAGGCTATTTGGTAAACTTCGAAATCTACCAAGGGAGAAACCCACGATCAAATACTGTGTACGAGGAAAGAATCGACAAGTGCATAGCGGCACTTTTGAATATGATCGACGACTTTAAACCTAATGTTCAACAGTTACCATTCACATTTTATTTCGATAGCCTATTTACTGGTTTTCCTGTATTGACTTATTTGAAATCTCGTGGATACAACGCAACAGGAACTCTTCGTGAGACCCGAATCCCTAATAGCAAAAACGAAAAACACACACATTTGCTTAACGAAATGGGTTGATAATGCTGTTGTAAACATAGCATCAACATCATGCGGTATGAATCCAACGTCAAAGGTGATACGTTATTTGAAAGAGCAAAAAAGGAAAATTAATGTGACTCAGCCATCCGTTATCGGCGAATACAATAAATATATGTGTGGTGTAGATCGCAGGGACCAGAATGTTAGTCTATACCGAATTGGAAATCGAGGAAAGAAATGGTGGAGCTGCATATTCACTTGGTTGGTCGACGTAGCTATTCAAAATGCATAGCAATTGCATAGAGTCGGTCAACCTGCAATGCCACAGCTAGTATTCAGACGCAATATTGTAATCTACTATTGCAATCACTTTGGTGAAAAAGCTAAGTGTCCTGGACCGACTCGCCTACGTAACTATGAAGATACAGCATATGGGACCTTAAGATACGATGGCTTTAATCACTGGCCATATCCAATTAGCAATAAAAGAAGATGCACTGGATATACCTGTTCCACTATTGGCCGTACTTCGTGCAGAAAATACGACGTTGGTTTATGCCTAAAATATTTTCAGAAATACCATACCAAAGATGAAAAAGTGATGTTCAATTTCCGTAATATTTAATAGTAAACATGTGCTTTAATGCCAAACTCAAATACAATTATTTTTATTTTTAATATAATTTTCCCCAAGTATAACCCAGGGTTGCCATTTGGCAACACACCCCTATGACCAGACGTAAGATATGCGGAGCAAACTTGTCATATTTTTACGTTCCCTGGACTCCCACTAGCCAATTCATATAATAAAAATCATGTTTCGCAAAAAATATAGTTCTGGGACATACCGGGTTAAGGATCTTGAATATGTGTCTCGTATGGATGTGTATTGACTCTTGTGGATGGAAAAGGCGCATTTGAAGCGAATCTAACAGTCTAAATATTAGCTTTATTGAGGAGAGGAAGTCAACAACCATTTCATTGTAAAGTAGTGAAGGAATAGAGGAACTGCTGAAGTTGCTCCTTATGGTTTGGACCTGGGACAAGAAACCTTTGGTGCCTGTGCGTCTAGCCAAGATTCCAACCTTCTGGTCAAAAATAATTTTTTCCCTTTGGATAGTGTTTCAGTTCTAGACATGGATGCAATTGATAGGTGCGAAAAGCAGACTATTTCTCTTTTATTGCTTGGTTGTACTTATGGTTAAACCAAAGCGATTTTGCTGTTGTTAAGATCTGCTGTGTAAATACCAAATGTATTCACGCATGCAAAGACTTAGAATTGTACTAAATTCAAATGTGCATTCATCAACATCCGTTGAAGCAAAGCAGACCGACCAATCAAATTCTCTAGTATACTCATTGAGACTTTCTAAATCTACAGATTTATTTTGTTTTTATTTAACGTTTAGGCTAAGTAATCTATAAAAACTATTACATTTTACGAAAAAAAAAATATTTAAAAATTAATGTTTTGCTTTACGTAATAACGCTCACTAAAACAATGTACAATGACTTGTTCGCTGTTGTCAGTTTCACTGAATTTCTCCAATTATGAGTTATAATTGTTTCGCTAAATTGTTGCTTTGCCATGCCACGCCGATAATATTATAAGAAGCCGTGTTTACATCGAAGGCTTATCAAAGACTCTTTGGTAGCTGTTTTCAATTAAAACAAACCTTCCATCGCGTTTACATAAACAGACTCTTTGCTACTTCAAACACCCAGAGCAAAGCGACACTCAGGTACAGGTATCCTGTTTTCCTGTTTTCTCTATAGGCTTCAACAACCACGACCTAAATTGGAGCGCAAACCCAGGTGCTAGTTAGGAGGTCCTAAATGTATCATATTGAATGCTTCCAGAAATTGTTCTTACAAAAGGTGCAGTAGAATAGATGTGAATCATTTTGTTAGGAAAAAGAAGATCTACTGAAAAATTTTTCAGAGGTCTTCAGGGGGAGGCGCTCCCCGCGCCCTCTAGCTGGATCCGTCCCTGGTCCTGGATATGTCCCACCGAGTCGATTTGATATAACTGGTAAGCTGCTTGCCGATTTTTACAAGGAAGAACAAACCAAATACAGATCTGATTTAGAGAATAAAACGGGTGTTTGTCGATTGATGGGTGGTCCAATATACACAACGACCCTATTATTTGCACATGCATCACAACAAATAAAACTGTCCTGGACCATAGATACAACCGACCATCATCACACTGCCGGCTACTTAGAATTTTTGGCGAAAGAAAGTGTACAGAAAGCAGAGCAACGGTGTAAAGTTAGAAGTATTATATCGAACTATGCGGCAAATATGACAAAACAGCGCAGATAGCTACAAAACACAGACTTCATTCAGTCTGGCGATGATGATGAGGTGAAATCCATAGTGACGTATGGCTGCTCTGCTCATATTCTTAATTTGCTAGCTAAGGACTTGGAAATCTCAGTGACTACACCACATGTTCAAAAAGTCATGAAGTACTTTCGAAACAATCATATCGCTCATGCAAAATATATTATTACCAAAGCAAATAACCAAAAGGTGAGATGGAATACTAAGTATGTGTGATTCACTAAAAAGCAACATTAACCACTAGCCGCCTTTGATGTAAATAACTGATCAAAATAAAAACGAGATAGACCAAGACATCAGAAATATTATTCAAAATATGTCTATTAAAAGAAATGCTGAAGATCTTGTTGCAAGACTTGACCCAATAGCTAAAGCATTAGACAAAATTCAGAGTGACAGCTTCAAAATTTCCGAATGTGTTCACGTATGGAAAGATTTGACGGGGCTACTAGAAGAAGTATTAAATGTGGCTCAATTGAAAAAAGTCATGAACCGATATCGCCAATCTATGACGTTCGCCGGCTCATTTTTTTGGCATATATGATAAATCCAAAACTGCCACAAAAACAATTATTAGGAGGGAAAGAGTCTGAAGGAGCCTTAAAAGTTTTACAGGGCAACAGCGGACTGACTGGAACAAATTTCCTAAATGAATTCATTCAATTAAACGCAAGAACTGAGCCCTTCACAGGGGTTCAAATGAATGAAGATGTCATAAGAAAAACCAATACCCTAGACTGGTGTCTAGCATTAGCCAACATGAAGAAGTGCATAGCTCAGGATGAGTTAGAAATAATAAAACAACTGCTCACCAAAATCGCTTCTTCCGCGGGGGTAGAGCGAGTGTTTTCCACTTTCAATTTAGTGCATAGTAAATTAAGAAACAAACTGGGTTCAGAAAAAGCTGCGAAGTTGGTGTTTCTGATCAAAAATCTAAATAAATAAAACGTGATTAGATAGAAAAGATCAATAAATAAATAACAAATCTAATTAATTTCGTTTTTTTCATTTTATTTAACCAAAAAAACAAAAATCCGATTTAAATCAATAGAATCGAATTTTTTTTGTGATTTTTTAAAAAAATCCTGATTTTTATCAACCTTGTGTAGAACTGAGATTGAGACAAGCTCTTATGTGCTATTTTAGTACCAACATTGCAGAAAACTAAAGCTCTGTTGGGCACATACTGTATAGGCAAATATGATAAAAATATAATATCTCAGTTGTGCGATAAGATTTAAAACGATATATTTATTAAAAAAGTTTATGTTCAAATTATTTTTCGTATTTGCCGTTTTGTTATCACTTGCAATTTAAACAAGCACAAAATGATAAGAAAAAAATACAAATTTTATGTCATAAAATAATAACGTAAAAAAGAGCACTTGACTTAAATTAATTGTTTACTTTTGGGCAAACTGTCGAAGAGCAAGTGCAAATCAAACAATGCGCAAAAACTTTCGAAAACGTTTCAAGACATTAGTTAGGACTTTCTTCATTAGTTCTTGTCCACTCCTTGAGATTTTCTTAGTAGATTCTTTTGGTTTTTTCTTTCTAGATTCGCTCGGCTTGTAGTTGTTCTTATCAAACAAATCTAATGAGCCAAATTTCGGGGCTTTCTGAATATTAAACACTCTTTTTTGTTTTTTAAAAAGGCATGGGGGCGAGAGACCCCAACCATGGAGGCCAGAGCTGCCCATTGCGCTTTCCTGCTAGGAACTCTTTCACCAAAACCTTCCTGTCCTCTCAATGAAGCGCATCAGCTCTTGGTGAGAAAGATTTTTGAACTCCTATACGGATAGGAGGGCAGAACCTATAGTATACAGCCTGCTCCGGGCGAAGGCCGGACAAGCAAACAAAAAGTGTTCGAGTGTCTCAGGCCCTTCTTCCAGACCGAACAGATATGCAGCGCTGTCACAACTCCCATCCTTATTAGATGAACGCGAAGGTGAGCTGTGGCTAGTGATGATGCCAACCAGAGCGGGACTGGCTGTACGGGCGATCGGGCGCTAGCCCGATATGCCGGTAGTTGTAGGGCCGGTGGTCTCCACATTAACGCGACCACACGTATTTAACACTTCTGGACGAATGTTGCGGCTGTATTAGGAGGAAATTCAAAAAGTACTTTATTGCATAACCTAAAAGCCTAATACAATAAAGTTGATTGGCCCACGGCAACGAGGCGATCTGGGCAGAGAAGAGTTATAAGTTAAAAATACTAACATATGTCCCACAACTTATAAACAATGACAGGACCTGGAGCTAAATGGGTGTTGCCGAGATAGCATTATATATGCAAATTTAGCATTCTCGTGGCCTTGAAAGCATTCAATTTTTTTTATAAAGCAGTTAACATTATTTTTTGCATCATATCATTTTTATTTCGAAAAACGCACGGAAAATGTGTTTTTTTATCAGAAGGGTTCAACAAGGCTTTCAAAAGTTTGGTATAGCTATGTGTATTTTCAAAACAAATTAGAGCAAATATAAAAACAGTTTTTAAATTTTGTTTTTATTTTCTAATTGTAAAAAAAAAAAGCAATTTTATTTCCTGTAAAATCAAATTTGAAGTAGAGTATATAAATGGTCATGGTATATTACAGGCACCTTTTACTTATGACAAATTTCTAGTGTTAGAAAGTACCCAAATATTACAAATACTCTGAATTTTTCCACATTTGGTCAAGCAGTGGCATTGTCTTTGTTCCTATATTGTGCCATATATGTAAGTAAGTGAAGGAGCGATTGAATTTCTAATGGGTTATAAAAAGATTCCAAAAAGAAAGAGTAGTTCCTTCACACAGAGCCGCAACAACTGATTTTAGCGCCTGAGGCTAAAGTATAAATTTGCGCCCCTGATCCATAAAATTCTCAACATAACCTTATATAATTTTAACAATACTATTTTGACGTGGTCTATCAATTGACTGTATAAAGTTGAGAAACAGTTGATCATGAGAAGAATAGTAAATAAAATGTATAGCACATAAAGTTATTAGTTGATATTAATTTTTTGCGAATAAAGTACATTAAAAACATTGAAAAAAATCAATAAAAATATTTGCAAGATTTTATAGATGGACTTTTCTACCTTTTTTTTTTGCTACGAATTAGTTTATAATATTGTTAAAATCACAAGCATTCCTGTCACTTCTTTGTCGGTTTACAAAACAGCCACATTTGACAATCTTTCTTGACCCATTGTAGATCACAGGTAATTTTTTTATTAACTTCAATTTTTTGAAACTTCGTTCACATGAAGCTATCGTCATTGGCAATGTTACAAAAACTGTGAACGCGATTTCGACATTTAGATAGGATTCTTGGGGGCTTTAGTCGTGAATTGATTGAAGCAAATCCAAAGCCGATTTTTCTCAGACAATCAGCGTATATTTTGCTAATAAGATCGCCAGAAAGGAATCCAAAATCTTGTTCGAATATTTCGTACCTTCTCGTCAGTAGAAGAAAAGGACATCAATCGATTCAAAAATTGGTGTACGAAGCTCTTGTTTTGTGGCAAAATTGGTATCACTCATGATTTTGTGATTCAAAAAGCTCGAGTTGCTTCTTTTTTTTTTTTGTTTCTTTAAGGTTTCCTGGAATAACTATATTTTCAGAAAATTTTATAGCAAAATGTCTTCCATATCAAGATCACGAGCCAACCTCAGCTTTGTCAAAAGGGTAAATGCAAATCGAGAGTAAAAAATTTATTTGACAGTTAAAACTCAAAACTAATTTATATTTGTCAAAGGCAAATGTTATTAATATTATTTTTTTCACCAGCAATAATTTGTTTTTAAACGGGCGGCGCTCCTCTGGTTCAACGCCTGCCTCTCTTGCCTTACTCTTGTTACAGCTGTGAAGGTAAAATTGTTGGCCTCTCGGATACTGCTTCCACAGAGAAACCCTGTTTTAGCTTTAATTTTAAATGTTAAACGGCCAACCGCTCTTACACATATTCTGTGCAGACATATTTTCTGCATAAATTTCTTCTTTCTTTCTTCTTATTTAGCATCGAATTCAATATTTATAGAAAACGTTATTTTGCTCTCCTTGTGCTCGGTTCAGTAGGAAATCAGCCTAATAATTTGGGTTGTTTGCCTCTTATAAAAAGTTATTTTTGAAGACCCTAGCTTATTAAAAAGTCATTTTTGAAGACCATTGGGGCTGGTTTGTCATTATTTGTCCGGGCCGATTTGAAGACCCAGTCCGGCCCTGACGCCAACCACAGTTTTACATTGTTTCCTTCCGAGCCCCCATGAGAAAATCCGAGATATTCCTAATGAGCCCACCAAGAAAAATTTTTGTGCACCTTCAAGTACTCAGATTCTCCCATCTCTGATGATGCTTTTTATGAACATCCGCTTTGATGAGAAACCCCATACTTGAAGTGGCAACGTTTATGGCAGGTTGCAGTCCAAGGAACGGGGAATCAGAGCTAGCGTTAGCCAAAAGGTCAGTCCTCTCATTCACCATGATCCCTTAATGCAACTCATATTTTAATTTATTGCTGCTTATAGCAAAATATTTTCGTATAGATCCATCAACCATATGCAAAATACTAATAACTAGTCACACCAGAGCTTTACTATTCTATCCTGAAAGGTTTGGTCTAGCATTTCCTATTTCGTTGTTGTAATTTTATCACAAATTCTTAGTACTCCTACTTAAAGTGAACACATTCTGCTTGAGGATGAAAGTTGCATACATTCTTTCCGATAAGATAGTACAAACGAATTATCTTTATTTAAATCTAAAAAAAAAAAAATTATTCTAAACTGCTTATAAGCAGCCACGCGCATTATATAATTTTCGCATGGAGAGAAGGCAATTTATTTTCAGAATTATTTCGGCGATTATGACTTTTTTTTTTTCTGTTTCCACTAACAACAAATGCCAGATATTTTAGCAATCCATTTCCCATCAAGAATTTCAGAAATCTTATACAATACTAGAGGCCTATCTAAATTTGCTGTAATTGCATACCTATAACTACTTCAGTTTTTCAAAATACGCAAACTGAGCGATGTGGCTACAAGATTTGAAAACACAAAATACCGAAATACCGAAACCAGGAAAAATAAAATATCGAAAACATAATATATAAAAACTTGTCTGCTTCGGAATAACAGGTGCTTAGAGGACCCGCCCGACATCAGCTCAAGTACGGATGTTGGGCTTACCTCCACTACATCCTTTCATTGAAATTGACGCTGCTCCAGAAAACCTGGAATACTTCTTTTAGTATTTCGAAATGATCAATAGCCACTAAGTCCACAGTTAAATTTGAGATGGTCTAAGGAATTTGACGACCCTGTCATTACCAAACTTCTTTACTGCACCTTTATCAGGTCGATACTAGAATATGCCAGCCCTGTCTGGTCCCTTTACTACCAAGTGCAGATTATTCGGATTGAAGTTGTTCAACTCAGATTCTTCCGATTCGCACTGCGTGACCTTCCTTTGAGTAACCCTGTAATTTTACCTGCCAATATAGATCGCTTACACTTGTTATCCTTGCAAATGCTAGAAACTAGACGTAATATCTCTAGAATTGTCTTTATTTTTGATATTTTGAAAAGAACATTCAATTCGCCACCTCTGTTAAGCTCAATTGGTATATCAACTCCCGCTCGCTCAGAAGCGACAACTTTGTCCACCTTCCTTATCTTCCAACTACCTACGATGTGAACGAATCTTTAACTGCCATGTACCGCCTCTTTAATGAGCATTTCGACTGTTATAATTTGAATTTTTCAAGACTGCAACCGAAAATCAGCTCAAATCGGATATTAGTTAAGCTATCTGCTTCCTTGTTTTTGCTTTCTTCTTTTGTTTTTATTGTTTTGCATTTCGTTTTTCTCCTTTTTTGCATGAAATAACTTCTTTTGTAAAAACTATTGTAGTAAAATTGTACATCTAGATGAATTTTGAATAAATAAAAAAATAAAAACCATGGACCACATCCAAGACTCTCAGATTTGGGCGCCTCTTCGATGCGGTTATAGAAGATCGCCAAAGCTGGAAAAATGGAGGACCAAATTTCCCGCGGGGATCACTCGTTTGGTACACAGACGGATCTAGGAAAAAAAGCGTGTTGTGTGCAGCAGTCTATGAACTGAGATATAGGGTAGGATCACACGGACTTGTGTAACGTCCCTGCAATCCTACCCAACGGGTTTTCAAGCGGAAATCTATTCCATAAAAACGTGCATTACAATCAATATACAAAAGCCGCTATCCACATGCAAATATATGTAACTACGGGGAGCCCGTCGGCACTGCCAGGCGATAATATAGATACTTATATATGTAGGTGGGGGTGGGCTGGATAGAGATGCATAATATCGAAGCTATTATATGACTCTATCCCGCGATTCCGTCCTCTAGGGTTTCACTCTATGTCTTTATGTGTGTATATGTGTATGCGTATATGAGTGTGCGTTCATACATTCATATCTATGGGAAAGTGTAGCTTTCTACGTCGACTCGTTCTCAGGCAGTGCTTAAATATATTGAAAAACACGAAATTTTTGTGTGGCAACCCTTTTGGTCCCATTTCCGAACTGTCTTTGCAATTTTTATGAAAACGCCGTACGCAAAATATGACCTCTTCGCCTCGACGCCTTCTTAGGCGGTTACCAAAATTATAGTGCAAAATAAAAGTTATGTATGGCAACAGCAAGAAGGGGTAACCCGATTGAGTCCATTTTTGAAACTTTCTTTACCATTCCTATGAAAACACCACGTACCAAATTTTTTGCATGGCAACTCTACGAAGGAGTTGCCAGATAACTACCATTTTATATCCTAGATGAAATCTATAGGGTATACTAAGTTTGTCATTCCGTTTGTAGAGCAAAATGGATAAAATTAAATGTTATTTTTATTTTTACATGTCCGTTCGTCCGTCCGTCCTTCCATCCGTCTGTCCTCACGATAACTCAAGAACATGGACACTTAGAGAGCTGAAACTTTACTCACGGTTTTCTAAAGTTAAGTTCGTTGGGTTGCTATACAAAAATTTCGTTTTTCACTATAAATTTTGACACTACCTGAGCCCGCGTCAACGTAGACAGCTAAAATTTTGTACATAGGGTTTCTATGAAAGAAGTGAATACAGTTTCAAAAATGGGCTTAATACGGCAGCCCCTTGTTGATGTTGCCATATAAAAATTTAAGATTTTTACGTATACAGTCAAAACCATTCATAAATCCTATGCTATTTTAATGTATCGAAAACTTTTCAGAATACAGAATCCTATAAAATTGGTTATAATCATTTTTTCTGTACAACGAACGGTTATAGAAATATATGCGAAAAGCCACTTCAAAAATCAAACTTGCAAAGAAATGACATACGAGTTTTCATCTAGGGTATTATAAGAATTGGTCTTAGACCAATTCTAGCTTTTTTACTTGTTGAACTTAATTTATATTCTTCTTAAAAAAGTCCCGTGCACAAAATTTCAGCTCTCTACGTCGACGAGTGAGGCACTGTTCAAATCTTTACCGAAATCCTAAGGTTTTGTATGGCAAATCTAAAAACGGGTCGCCCGATTTTCGAACTTGTATTAGCAATTTTCAGGAAAACGTGGTGTACAAAATCCAAACTCTTCATGGCGACGCATTCTCAGACAGTTTCCAAATATATAAGAAAAACCAAAGTTCTATATGGTAACATCTGGATGGAGGTGCCCGATTTAAAACATTTTTCTAATTATATTTACTATTGCTTTTAAAACAACATGTACCAAATTTTAGTTCTCCACGTCGACGTTTTCTCAGGCAATGCCCAAATATATAATAAAAATGAAATTTTTGTATGGCAGCCCTACGAAAGAGTTGCCCGATTTATCACATTTTTGAACTTAAATTTTCTTCTTTTTTTTTTTAAACGCTGTGAACAAAATTTTAGATCTCCACGTCGAAGCGTTCTCTGGCAGCTTATAAGTATATAGTGAAAAACAAAAATTTTGTATGGCAACTCCAAGAAGGGGTAACCCGATTTAGTCCGACGCGTTCTCAGGCAGTTTTTTAGATCTCGACAACAGTGTCATCTATCGTGTCCAAAAGGCACCTAACAGCAGAAATAATGCCCAACATAAAAGAGGCTCACCAGATGCAAAGGCGGAACCTTCTTAGACTAAGACACGCCAAGAAGATCATTAGATTCCCATACAAAATCTTTAAAAAGTTATTAACTGTGGTAAGCACTAGATTAGACTATTTATTGTCATAATGACTGCCCATTGCCTACTTGGGTACATGCATAAGAAAATGGGCCAAACCACAGACGACAACTGCCGATTTTGCAACGAAGAGTAGAATCTGCTGAGCACGTACTCTGCTAAAACCCAAGACTTTACTCGCCAATGATTCCAATGGCTGCACATGGGTTTTGTAACCACATCAGGTGTCCAGAAAACTTACCCTAATGAGGTAATAAGCTTGCTCAAAATGGCAAACGTGGACTGGACTTATTACGGCTGGGGCATAGCACAAAAGCTCTATAGGTTGTAGTCCTTAGTGATCGACTCTATGGCTTCACTCCCTTTTTATAATAATATCCTAAATATAATATACCCTAAGTAACTCTTTAATATCAATGCTTTCTTTTTATGGTTATAAATATATGCTATTATTATGGTAGTCTTTTTTTTTTTTTGGTAATGTAGAACACCCAGTAAGGAATTCCTGTAAATTACGACTTTTCTCTAGTCCTAGCGCAGTTAAAATCACATCAGATGTGCACTCGTATAACGCGACATTTTCTTCCTTACAAAAATATGACTTATTCAGTTTTTACGCCACCTTACTAAAGGACATTAATATAACTAACTAAATAGTAACATTTTCATTTCACTAGCGGCCAATTAAAATTTGTGAAGGTAATATGAATAAATTTATGAAGATATAATAAGATTCACGAAATATCTCCAGTAACATATAACCTTCTTAAAGTTCCTCTAAAATTAAAGTGTTAAGAAAAGTTGTAACTTGTATATTCCCACAAAATTAAGTGCGTGACACATACTAATATATTCTGTAATATAAGCAAAGCAAATAAACTAAATCAGAAAACAAAATTTGATCGTGTACAATAATTCAGATATGTTATGAGCTTTGACATGAAAAAGGCTGGAATTTCAAACCAGCTCATCCTTTTATGAACCCATACAAGTATAACATACCTCCACTCCACATCCATACATTTAAAGCAATTCTTATTTATACTTACATATCCTATTAAAATACGATTTCCTATTAACTTTTTCCAATTGATCAATTTAATAGCACAACAGGAACGTCATGAAAACAACGTTTACCAGTCCATTTAAAAAATATCACAAACAACAATTTTTTTTTTATAGGCAAGCACTAAGTCTTCGTACAATGAACATAGCAGTAATTCTTTAACTAAAACCATAGAACTCGTCCAGAAATTAAAGAGACAAGTTAGATGAATGGCAATGTCTACCATTGGAAATTAATCCCATGCATCTCCACCACCGATTAAATGACACGATGCCATGTGCATGTATGCGGTGGGCAATAGATAACTTTCCACATAACGAAAACTCCCATTCACAAGGAAAAGCACATAAAAGAATAGTTAAAAGAACACTTCTGCTCTTTAATGTTCAACCTGTCCAAGAATCCTTTGCCGTTGTATCCCCACTGATGGGTAGCCAGCTATTAATAGCTATCGCAAACATAGCTATTCTATCCTCAACCCACTATTGGTCCAGAGAGGTGGTTTGTTGGTCTGATAGGAGTCCCTGGGTAACCTCTTTGATTACATTGTTTGTTCGGAGAATTAAAATCCCCCAGAGATCAATAAAAATTAGTCTCACGTTCGAGATAACAGTTTGAGTGTGCAAAGGGATGAGGTTTCTAGCCGGACAACCTACAAAAGGGATAACGTCAATGGAAAAACATTATCATCCTTGGGGGCTTTAGAGAAAGTGTCCTTCTTTTGAGTAATATAGTTTCATGATAGATTGTGTCACTTCATTTTTTTTTTTTCCTCTTCCAGTAAAGTGTCCTGCGGAATACTTTCAAAAATATAATTCAAAAGAAGTTTTTATAAAGTCGCCTTATGAGAGATTTTATTTACCTCCCATCTTGGAAATTTGGCAAGACAACTTTCAAAGGATTCGCAACTTTTACAAATTTTAATCATCAAATCTAGTCCAGAGTTTGAGCATGAATAGTTACGAAAAACGCGGAAAATTCGATTCAAGTTTTCTTGTTTGGCGAATTCTTTTGAAGCTTTCTACTTTAAATTTGTTTATAACCAAAGCATATTCACTCCCTTCCTAATTTATGACTGAAAATTTTCTAGTTATGCACACTGAGTTAAATTAAAGGGCATATTCGGAAATCGTAGCAAATAAAGCTGTCACATAGCTGTAAAATTTAAAATGAATTAATTGTTGCTGACTGGAAATAGCATTTTCGTGTTTTTAGATTAAAAAATAAAAACGTATTTTTAGAAATTAATTTGACTTAATTCAGTTTATATAAAAATTTTTGTTAACATCTTTATAATGATGATTTTTATACCCTAGCTGAAATCATATCATATCATATCATTTTATGTTCGAAAATGGGCCAAAACCAGTAACTCCTTCGTGAGATTGCCATACAAAAATCTCGTTTTTAACAATATATTTTGACACTATCTGAGCACGCGTCAACGTAGAGAGCTGAAATTTTGTACACAGGGTTTTCATATAAATCGCAAATTCTGTTTCAAAAATGGGCTAAATCGGGCCACCCGTACTTGTCACAGAAAAATTTAGGCTTTTTACGTATACTGTGAAAACGCTCTGATATTCTTATTGTACTGGAAAGTTCTTCAGGATATGGGATCCTATGAAATTGGTTGTAGTTAATTTTGCTGTCAGATGAGCAATTTTAAAAATAGATGCGAAAACTCATTGCAAAAATCAAATTTGCTCGTAGGGGTGACCGTACGAAATTACATATGGGCATTCTATAGTACAGCCATTGCATGATTACCTGGAAAGCTTTTCGGGAGTTTTGAAAATTGGTATTTTTATAGATTTCGATGTGCTCTTTCCGAATTTTCACTTTCTCACCTCGTATCTTTGCCGCTAGAGCCGCTATATTGAAAAAAAAAAATAGCGCCAAAAACAGTTTTTTTGCAATATATCTTTTCCGACTCTTTTACGATGAATTTATATACTAACCCTTTTTTTTAAATGAATGGTTTCAGCGGACGAGCGACTGGCGTAACTAACGCCCCCGCAGGCCTCGTCAAGCTGGGGCCCACGAAAGCCTACAAAATCAATATTGTCATGTGATGAAACTTGAAACCACATAAAATAACAACGCTTGAATAATAAGCAGTTTGATTCACTCAATTAAAATTCAATTTCTGAAGAAAAAAATTACATTAACTGTGTAATGATTTCATTATTTCAGTTCCATCTAAAGGTGTTCATACCATCATAAGCTTTGAGAAGCTGCAGTAGTGATGATACAACAATAAAAAAGTCGAGCATTGTTCTATTTATTCTTTGCATTTAAACGGAGAAAAAAGCTACGCCTGAAATTGAAACACTGTAAATTATTTTCTGGAAAATATCTGGATGACTTCTTTAGGCTAGACGTACACGCTGCTAGCATGCAGCAGAGTTCGCAGATGAGATAAGAGTATTGCTTTAAATTTGGAACATTAGATAAGTAAGCGATGAATGAAAAGTAAAATATGTATAAGATCAAATTTTTCAGATTAAAAAGTTTTGAAAATCCCTCAAGCTCCCAACACTGTTGTACGGGTGCGGTGATCAGTGGATGTGGGCTCTTACTTTAAGTAATCGGATATTTCCGGCTACTTATATGGTAAGCTTTTCCCCTTTGACTTTGGCTTGCTTACCCGGGGGTTGTACGTAATAGTATAGCTTGCATGCAACTTCTTGCACGTGTAACTTCTACTGCCATGCTGGCTGCTCAGCTTTCAGCGAATTTGCATGATGAAAAGCCATGGCAGCTGAGGTGATAGTAACTTGACATTATACAATTTTCAAGATGACGAAAAAGAAATACTTGAGAGAATTTCATAAATTTTTCTGTGAAAATGAGATTTTCTGGGATCATTTACCAACAACTTCCTCTTCATTTTTCCTTGGGTTTTTATCAATCTGCTACTTCCTTTATTGCTATAATTTTCCAATATACGCAAGACTTTACGTTTCAATGCCATTTTTTTTTTTAAATGAACTTGCATGCAAGACGATAAGACATCAACCGAAGTGCCTTCTAGTGTCAAGTTAAAAATCGTGTTGGATGGGAGGATTGCATGCAAGCTGTACTATCTTGTGTTATCTCCGGGTTAAGTGTTTCTTTCAGATACTCATCGGTTTTTCTATTAATGTACTTTCGTGAGTACACGCTGGGGCTGCCAGTGGCTTTTTATTAGATTTAATAATGAATGTATACCACAAAGTAAATCTAAACAAATAAATCTGACAATCCAGATCTTGTCAACACTGCTCGTAGTACCCACTACACCTATTCATTTTTGTGCTCCAATCTGGCTTGGAGTGAGTGGAGTAAAGGCACTGTTGGGAGATCATAGGAATTCTCCCATGTTGTGGGAATTTCTGGCCTGAAAAAATTAAAAAGGGAGAAGTAAATAATTTCGTTTCCCCGTACAAAATTATGGGAAACATCATACATCCGAAGTTCAGAAAATATTTCCGCACAATTGATACAAAAAAAATTAAATTTTCCTGCGCAAGTATGTCCTTAGTTACGCCACTGGTACGAGCTATTTGACATTATTATGGGATCACTTTTCTTTAGTCGTTTCTTTTCGGTTTAACTACTTTTTTTCGCTGAACTATAAATAATAAGTTCTATACAAAATCCACCATAGTTCAGTTTCAGTTCAGTGGTTTTCCAAATGAATATATAGAATAGAAATAGATGGCAATACAATATTTGTAATCCTTTCTCTGTCCCCTATACCTACTTTTAGGGAAAGGCAGACAAAAATTGCGTAAATTTATTTCTTTAAAACTCAAGTTTAAAAAATATTTGATATTGTAGAAGATAAGCTTCCAAGAATAGAAATAATTTCGAATACATCTGTAATTTTCTGAACTTTTAATATGAATATTAAAACGAAAGTAAGACTTGAAATAAAGATAATTGTCACACCCTGCCAACAAAAGTTGACCCATATGAAATAGAAAATAAGGCAGTCCATGTTACATATATATGTCAGTGACTCCAACACGCAAATAGTAGTAGGAGCCCACCTTTGTTTTTCATTAGTATACGAAATATGCATGTTGGAGTAGACCTTGCGGTGCTCGCACGCTGGAACTATTGATTTAAAAATAAAACAAGGTTAGTACATATATTATAGGAAATTTTCTCTAGTATAATTTATTATTTAAATATATTCCTCATAAAATAAGTCGGAACGGAAATATTGCGAAAAACTGTCTTTGGGGTACCATTTTTTCAATATGGCGGTGCGAACAGCAAAGATACGAGGTGCCAAAGGAAAAATTCGGAAAGAGCATAACGAAATCTATAAAAATACCAATTTTCAAAACTCCCGCAAAACTTTCCAGGGGTCCGATTCACTAACTCGGAGAGTTGTGGAGTTGTGGAGATGAGAGCTCTTTTGCCACTTAACTCTCTACTCGCAATACTATACCTCGTGGAATTTGTATTGAGATCTACCAAACTCTCTATTGCACTCGGCAAAACTCTCGGCTGTGTTAGTTGTGGAGAAGTAAGAAAATTATTTCTCAATTCACAGTATTGTCTGCTTTTATTGTCCTTTGTGAAGGTACCAATATACCTAGGATTTTCAAATTGAATTATGGATTCACTGCATATCCTGGCTATGTTTACAAAAACAAACTATAGACATTCTTGCAATACTTACAGAGAAATAAGTATTTTGGTGTCTCAAGGTACCCGCTAAAAACTTTAAATCACGCGAAAATGATCAATTTGGTCGTCTTCCAGTGCAGAAGAGATGTTATAAAACTTTTAAATATGCATGTTAAAGCTTCTATGAAGGATTAATCCGCATCTACATATTGTTCCCTCCCACCCTCAAAAGCCCCCTACACAAAAATTAGTCATCTATATTTTTGTACTCTAGACCCTAAATCCGATGGAAAAAAACCCCAATGCTCTACGACCTCCCACGCAGACTTAGCTGTTCTTCAATATTGTTACACTTCTCACGCTTTCCCTAAGTATGTTAGAGAATCGCGAATGGAGAGTTAGAAAGTTTTAATCGGGGAAAACGAAAATTCTCATCTCCCAAACTCCCAAACTCTCCGAATTACAGAATCCGGGCCCCAGGTAGAATTACCAAATGCCTATATTACTAGGGTATCATAAGATTTGGAGACCAATTTTAGTTTTTTACTTGCTAGAAATTAATTTATCTGAAATCATTTTATGTGACTTTTTTTGAAAGATGAAAATTTATGTCAAGATATGCTGGAAAATCATCCCGTTATATATTAATTCATACATCACTTCTAGGACACAAACAGTGATGATTGCTTGCCGATTCAACTTTCAGTCAAGTATGCCGTTTAAACAGACCCTAAAATAAAGTTAAAAAGAACGTTCTTCATTTTTTCATAATGATGATTTGTAAGTAATAACGGTGTGAATAATATCATTAAAGAGTGAAAACCCGTCATTTTAAAAAAAATATCGGCTAATTTCGGAATGACAGGAATAGGTTTTGAGCTAATACCTGTTGTAAGGTCAAATTAAAGATGAGTGTCTACAGTTTATAACATTTATAAAAAAAAAGTTATGTTAATGATCATTTTGCAAAAAAATAGAGGCCAAAGTAAAAAAAAAGGTAAAAAAATACGAAATTTTTAGTTTAGACGGGAGGTCAAAGTAAAAAAAAAAGTAAGAGTCCGAAACATTTTGTTTATGTAACTTCTGAGAAAAGCGTAAACTCAGCACTTTTTAAGATACAGGGTGTTCTGTGAAAAACTCGTTCTTTTTTTTAATCACCCTGTAACTCCTAAACAGTTGATATCCCCCCCCCCCACTGCCATACAGTTTTTTGTTTTCTAGGTGAGTACTATCACTTCCTGCTCTATTGACCTCCTAAGGGGAAACACCCTGTGTGTAGGATATATAACATTTGTGGTGTTATTGTTTCCAGTAAATTAAGCTGTGCAGATCACATTTTATCTGTTACCAAAGAGGCATAGAAATATGTGGTCGAAAAGACTTAGATAAGATATTTGCAAAATAAACAGGAGTCGTCGAGCTTATTGAAGATTTGGCAATAACTTCTCATATAGATTTTTCGAGTACCACCGCAATATTTGATGCCATTTGCACTTTTATCGCTACATGCGTGTTCAATGTTCCGATGAAATATCAAATCCAATCTGATGTAAATTAATTCCTGCACACAATACTCGTGATTCAAGCTGCAAACTTCCTTTTATTAGAGCTACCATAATATTTCGTAGAAAGATACGACAGCTAGAATTAAAATATCAAATGCATTTAGCATCTGCATAAACCACTGAAATTGTTACCAGTTAAGTAAAATCAATCAGTTAGTCAAGTGTGTTTGCGCCATTTTTCCTTACAGTTATCATAGTTTTCCGACGATGTTCGCTTTATTGTCCTCTTTCTTCCGTGGGACTGATAACATATCTCCTAATTTCCTAAAATTATTGCTGCCTTACATTAGTCGCTATATACTATTTATTTGTAATACCTCCCTAACATCATCTACCTTTCCTTATAGATGGAAAATTGCTACTGTGCTACCTATCCGTAAAATAAGATCTGCTGTTAACCAATCTGATTTTCGACCCATCAGCATTTTGTGATTCCTTGCGAAGGCTTGAAAAAGGTGATGTACACTCAGATCTTATCGTTCGTAGATAACAACAGAATGCTTTCTCGCTGTCAATCAGGTTTCAGACCAGGCTACAGCTATCAATCGGCTGTCCTAAAGGTTACTACAAACTTAAGAAAAGGCCTGAATAACGCCAAGAATGCAATACTGGTTTTACTCGACTTTTCAAAACCTTTTGACTGTGTAAGTCACTCTATGCTCCTCAACAAACTTCAAACACTTTTCCGGTTTTCATTTAGTGCCGTCCAATTGATGCAGAGCTTCTTAGGCGATAGGTATCAGCAAGTGCGAGTCAGCGATCGTCTCTCTGATTTACAGCCGCTTTTCTGTGGCGTTCCCCAAGGGTCTATTTTAGGTCCACTGCTCTTTTCCTTATTCATCAATGATTTACCTGACATTGCTCAAGAGGTTAGTGCCCATTTATATGCTGATGATTTACAAATATACAATAGCAGACCTCTCGGGCTGATTGAAGACTCCATTGTAAGGATTAACGATGGCCAATTTACGCAGATTTGACCATGTCTCTAATTTTATTCCCAGAATACTGGGCTGCCCACTGAATATTTACCAAGCTAATACATACTAATCGCCCTGATTACTTAACGGATGAGATCCAATTTCTCCAATCTCAGTGACGTTGGGATCTTCTGATTCCACGTCATAGTCGCTTGGTTCAGTAGGACTCCTTCTTCTTTCAGATCCCACGGCTTTAGAACTTGTTACCTGCAACCTTGCTGAGCGCGGTTACTGTCGATGAATTTAAGAGGCTGCTATCTTCAATACAGATGTGAATGGTTTCAAGAGTGCTGCTAATTAATTAATTAAATAATAAGTTTTGTTCCTTTTTTCTTTTTCATACTTGTGATTAAACACAATGGAATCATTTATCGCTTCCCTTAACATATTTTCGTATTTTTGCATTGAATAATTTTACTTAAATTTAGTTTTGGCTATGATTTTATTATTATTCTAATCAACATATGACATTAACTCTAGTAGTAACTATTTGAAATTGTTTTCTCTAAAATTATATTTTCGCGTGCTTACAAAAAATTGTAAATCTTCTGTACCAATCCAGCTATATAAATTAAATTGGTTTGAATTGACTCTTCTTTAGCCGTTAGTTTGATTGGATAGCATCTTTTGCCCTCTTAATAATAGTTGTCCTTTGTTCTTTCTTGCTACTTTTCGTTTTGCTGTTGTCTTGTCCTTTACGGCTGATGCAGCAAAAAGCAAGATATAATTCTGTAACAGTTATGTAGATCAGACATGTTTCTTTTCTAAGTCCGGTGACACCCCATGATACACACGCGATACACCGTACTAAGAACTGGTTTTCTCAGCACTATTTTAGAACTTTTTCGTTTATACCTCAATTTAGAGCAGAGACCTAGACTCGGAAGATACAAGATTTTTTTATTACATATGTATGCGTGTACTCGGATTGTGTGCGTATAGAACATATGGAAATCTCCTTAGATCACCAGACCATAGCCAACAGGACAGCGGGAATACTGAAGTTCCCACATCCAAAGAGCGCAAGCCAAAGCTCAGTAGCGCGGCCAAAAAAAGGTTTAAATGGCTTTTAAAACATGGCCACACAGAGGCAGAGGCTAGAAGGATTGCTGCACTTCAGATAGAACAGCGGAATGAGGAGAGTCTTAAAAAACGGACTCGCTCTGACGACTCTTCTCCTAAAGTGGAGCAACTTAGCGCTAAACGAAGCAAGGCAGTAACGGAGAATCCTTCAAAGAAGCACGTCTCCCAGCCTTTGCGTAAGCAGCCCTCCTATAAAGAGGTTGCAGAGAGCGTTCGGGTGGGTATTCTTCCCGTCGGTTATCCCGAGGTGGCACTCAACATGGATCAATTGAAATCCGTACAGAGTGCTATCTTGAGAGAAATCGCGGCTAGAAAACAAAGCCCCCTGAAGCCAAGATTCCTGGGCTCCACATTTAGACCAGGGTGGATGGTCCTCAACTGCGCCAATCAGGACACCGTGACACGGCTAAAAGGTGTAGACCCTGGGAAGGAGCCAACCTTGTCCTGGTCGAGGAAAGTGAAATTCCTCGCCCACAAGTTCTTGTGGGATACTTTCCAAATAGCGCTGAGGACCCTACGGACTTGATTCTCGACTACATCGAGGGTCAGAACGCGGGGTTAAAGGTGTCAGAGTGGATTGTGTTACGCAAGACACAAAAACCTAGTGTAACGGAGCTAACCTTCTCCGTGGACCATACGTCCATGGAGGAGCTAAAAAAGGCTCAATACACAATTGGGTATAAGTTCGGCTCAGTCCAACTTAGGCCCAAGGGTGGGGCAGTAAAGACTGTGTCGGAGGCTGGGGATGGCCAAGGTCAGATTAAAACTCTGACTGAGGAGCCTCAGCCATCGACATCAGGAACCAGCAGGCCTAAACTTTCCGTCAAGGCTAAGGCTGGCCCCGATAAGACAGTCGGAACTGCAGAGGCTAAACCGGGGACTTCCGCAAAGAAGTCCGAAGGAAATAAGAAGAAGCCTCCTCCTGCCCGTGCGAAGCAGGGCAAAAAAGGAAATCCGAAAGGATCTCCTATCAAGGCTGCTAGCGGCCATAAAAAGCCATCTTAGTCATGGCTAATCACCATCTAAGTTGCCTCCAGATAAATCTCCATCATGCCAAAGCGGCATCAGATGTGCTTAGCAGGAGATTTGTCTCGGAGAAACTTAGTCTGGCGCTCATACAGGATCCCTGGGTACATCAAGGCCGCATCAAAGGACTTCCCACAAAATCATGTAAGTTAATTTATAGTAATGAGCATGAATATCCCAGGGCAGCATTGCTGCTCAACACTAATCTAAATTTTATTCCTCTTTCGCAGTTCATCTCGAGGGACGTAGTTGCAGTAGCTCTCGAGGTACCAACTCCGGGAGGTAGTTACGAGGTAGTACTGACCTCAGTCTATTTTCCTGGAGAGGCGGATACACTACCTCCTACAGAGCTAAAAAAACTCATCAGCTACTGCAAACGAAGAGGAAAACAATTTATTGTTGGATGCGATGCGAACGCACATCACACGCTATGGGGCAGCACGGATACCAACATCAGGGGTGAGTACCTCCACGATTTTATAATATCTAATAATTTAGAGATACTAAATCGAGGTAATAAGCCAACCTTTATGAACACTATCAGACAAGAGGTCCTGGACCTAACACTTGCCAGTATGTTCATAAGCACCAAAATAAGCAGGTGGCACGTATCGAACGAGATTTCCATGTCCGATCACAGACATATCAGGTTCGATATAGAAGCCGCACTTAACTCAAGTCTAGAGTACCGAATCCCTAAATTAACTAACTGGGAACTCTATCGACAACATCTTAAGGCTGTAGTTAACTCTCCCGGCAGTAGCATTAGCACAACGGAGGAGTTGGACTCAGCCACTACGCAGCTGCAAACGGCTGTACTGACTTCATTCGAACACAGCTGCCCTCTGAAGCAAAAGACTTGTAATCGGCAGGTACCTTGGTGGAATAGGGAACTGAGTTTGAAAAGAAAAGAAGTCAGGAAACTATTTAACAGAGCCAAGCTCTCCGGTACCTGGGGAGAATATAAAAAGGCTCTAACGGAATATAACATAGAATTAAGAAGATCTAAAAGAAGAACCTGGCGGACCTTCTGCGATGGCATAGATCAACTGCCCGCAGCTACCAGGCTCCATAAGTTACTTTCGAAGGATCACACGAATGGTATATGCTCACTTCAAAAAGAAGATGGGAACTATACCGAGAGTTGTGAGGAAACAGTCAGGCTCTTATTAGAAACTCACTTCCCCGACTCTACCAGTCCCGCTCAAGGAATAGTAGCTCCAGACCCAATTGAGGTGGGCAATTACAGGGTCTCTAACAGGGGTAAGAGCCTTGCGGGAAGAATCTTCACTCCTAACAAGGTTAGATGGACCGTTGGTACGTTTAAACCCTTTGAATCTGCTGGAGGGGACGGCATCTTTCCTGCCTTACTACAGCAAGGGGTTGAAGAAATACTTCTTCCACTACGAAACATCTTTCGAGCCAGTTATGCTCTGGGGTATATTCCCCAATGCTGGAGAGACGTCAGGGTAGTATTTATACCCAAAGCAGGAAAAAGAGCTAGCTTTCTAGCCAAATCGTTCCGACCCATTAGTCTCTCGTCATTTTTACTTAAATCCATGGAAAAAATCCTAGACCTACATATTCGAAGTGAAGTTTTGATTAAATCACCACTTCATTCTAAGCAATTCGCTTATCAAGCAGGCAAGTCTACCGAGACTGCCATCCACACTTTGGTTAAAGACCTCGAAAAAGCTCTTGAAGCAAAAGAGGTGGCCTTATGTGCATTTGCAGACATAGAAGGTGCTTTTGATAACACCTCCTTCGAAGCAATTAAATCAGCTACCGAGGACAAGGGCTTCGAGCCCCCCACGGTTAATTGGATAGACTCCATGCTTAGAAGCAGGAGGATAACTACTACTCTAGGAAACCGTTCAGTCACGATCACTGCAGCTAAAGGCTGCCCACAAGGAGGAGTTCTCTCTCCACTCCTATGGTCGATCGTGATTGATGATCTCTTAGAGAAGCTGACCAGTTCGGGTTTTACCGTACAAGGCTACGCGGATGACCTAGTAGTCAGGATACGGGGCAAGCATGACCAAGTCATATCCGACCTCATGCAAAAAGCCCTTTATAAAGTCTGCACTTGGTGCTTAACCAAAGGCCTCAGTGTAAACCCAAACAAAACGGTTATCGTTCCGTTCACGAGAAGATCAAAGCTTTCACTAAAGGCTCCTCTGCTCGATAACACGGAATTGATATTTTCAGAAGAAGTCAAATATCTGGGGGTCACCTTAGATAAGAAACTTTCCTGGAATTCGCATCTGTCTAGAGTGACGGAAAGAGCGATAGGATCTCTCTACACGTGCCGTCGCTTCATTGGCAGAACATGGGGTCTGAAGCCAAAAATGATGTACTGGATGTACACCACGGTTGTTAGACCCATGGTCACCTATGCGGCCCTCGCATGGTGGCCAAAAACTAATGAAAAGAAGGCTGAGGCTCTGCTTCAAAAAACACAACGGCTTGCCTCTCTAGGAATAACTGGTGCCATGAGGACCTGTCCTACAGCAGCCATGGAAGCCTTACTAAACCTTCCACCCCTACATCTGCAGGTGAAAAAGGAAGCAATCTCCAGTGCTATAAGACTGCAAAAGGAGAAACAGTTAAAACCAGGGAATCTGGTTGGTCATTTAAGTATCTTAAAACAGATACGCTTTGAGCAAATGACGACAATATCTGATATAATCACACCCAAGGTGGATTTTGTAAGACCATTCGATGTGGTTTTGGGAAACCGACAGCAATGGCGTTCCACTAAACCGTCCTTTCATCAAGGATCGATGGTGTGGTATACAGACGGTTCAAAAACGAACAGTGGAGTCGGACTGGGCGTATACGGCCCCAGATGCCATATATCAAAGGCCCTGGGCTCTACCCCTACCGTATTCCAGGCCGAGGTATTGGCCATAGAAGAATGTGCCAATACCTGCATTAAAAGAGCCATAAATGGCTCAACTATTAATATTCTCTCGGACAGTCAAGCTGCCCTCAAGGCCTTAAAGTCCTACACCATCAAGTCAGGGATAGTCTGGGAGTGTCTACAAACCCTAAAAGATTTATCAAGAGGAAACAAAGTTATCCTCATGTGGGTACCTGGACATGAGGGCCATAAAGGCAACGAAATTGCTGATGGCCTAGCCAAAAGAAGAGCGGAAACTCCCTTTGTCGGACCGGAGCCATTTTGTGGCACCTCAAAATGTTACCTCAAAGCTGCCCTAAATAACTGGGAGAACAAACAAAAATCCCTATACTGGGAAGGGCTACAAGGACTTCGTCAGGCAAAAAAGTTTATCGACACCTCTGTAGGAAAAACAAAAGAACTATTACTCCTCAAGAAAACAGAGCTCAAAATAATTACAGAACTCTTCTCAGGCCATTGCCCCTTGAGGTATCACCTTAACAAGATGGGCTTGGCTGAGACTTCATCCTGCCGCTTTTGCCAGGATGCTCATGAAACCTCGGAGCATCTGCTCTGCAACTGCGAAGCATTGACCAGGCGGAGATTACTCCATCTCGAACATGCTTTTCCTACACCTAACTACGTACGGAACCTCAATCCCAGAAGGATCCTAGACTTTATTAACAGTCTGAACCTAGAAAGGGAATAAATTCAACGGGGACTCACAATAGATCTTTTAGGTCGCGGTGATTGCGAGGCTGTGCCTACACACCCCTCTACGAATCTAATCTAATCTAAGAACACATGGAAATGGTGAATTTTCTTTGCTGCTTCAGGAACTTCTATCAACCGTGTATAAACTACGTGTACCATGGGCTGATACACACTCGATACAAAAACCGGTTTTACGTCGTGTCTAGTCTCGAGTGTATATCATCGGGACTAAGTGTTATACTTGTGATCAAATGTTTAATAATCCTAAGGACGTTATAATGTGCGTCTCTTGTAATTGTTATGGCCCAATATACGGAAGATTCTTCCAGCAGCCAAAGGCGCATTCTAGCGAAATAATCAGCAATTGCTAAACAATAACCTCGCATGGTATTGTTCTGCAACTGTCGGTTGTTTTGCTGATTAGCCCAACAGCTGGCTGCGATGAGCGCTTAGTGGAGCAATCGACGATTACGATAATAATTTACCTCGCATGGTAATTATTATGTAAGGCGATTGTTTACAACCAAGCGACTCAGGTGCTGCAACCGGTAGAACAAACGGCAAGGTTGTTGTCGTTTGTTTACATCCGCGTTGCGAGTAAAAGTTTACTTCCGAATATTGGAGCATAAAAGACCAATGACTGGTCTGTCGAGTGCCTGTAATATTCTATTCTTCCAGTGAGCAGTCGCGTTGCATAGTGGTGTCAAGTTTCCGTTCGGTGCGGAGTACCTAATAATTGTTAAGATAGGTCAAGTCTTAGTAAATAAAGATTTATAACGTGCACGAAATTCGAGCATTGTTTTGTTAATTATTGGATTGTTAATTGATTTCTTTTGGGGACACGACATAATAATTACTATCACTCTGGCTGGTGTAATCTAAAAAAGTTGGAAAATCTCCGTAAGCTGGTTCAAATAAGTGAACAGCTGATTTGGATAGTCTTTTGGATCAATAGCGATTATATTATTCTTTAATTTTCCTTCCTTCCTCTTCTTTTAATAATCTAATTCAAGATTTTATAAGCTCTTTAGATACAAAAAAGAGCAGCAACACTGATATATTATACAATAAACTAGATTGCTAATTTTTTTTTTAAATAATGTTAATGTAAATGATTTAAAAATATGTCACATGAATATAAGAAGTCTGTCCAAATATTTTGAAGAAATTATTGTCTTGTTTCAGGACCTGGGGATAGATTTTGATATAATAGTGTTAACGGAAACTTGGCTGAAGGAAACTGATTGTTTTAATCTAGATAGATAATTTGTATAACAAATGTGATGGTATGGTTATTTTCGTGAATAACCGTTTTATGTTCCGTGATATTGACAACAATTTACTCGAGTCTATTTGTCTGCATTTAGAACTGCCCGTATCAATTGGGAGAAAAAACTAATCTCTCCGTCATTTATAGATCCCCAAATTTCTTGAAAGATAACTTTATTAATTCTCTCGATGACTACTTACAGGGAAATATCTCTGTAAAAATCATTTAATAATTGGCGACATAAATATTAATATTTTATATAATAACATGTAGTGAGCGTAACAGGTAAAAGCCCGAACTGTGCTCAAAGGTGCGAATATCAAGACCTAACGTCTTCCCGTAGCTGTGAGTGAACGCATTTGCATTGCAGGCGATGGCCGATGGGAACAATTCCTAGAAAGAACGAAAGAAGGTATCGAGTGAAATGTATGCTTGAGATAGGAAAAAGGTTTATTGCCGGCAATTAGGAGCTAGAAAGTGTGAGTGCGTTTGTTATCCCTTGTCCTTCCTAAAATATCCTGGTAGAAGGTAGGATATGAAAGGTGAAGGTGAATCGCAGGCAATGTGGAATCAATTCGCTGACGGGCACGGCCACGGGTTGATGTGTTTTCTTAATTTGGTTTGAAATGATAAATGCGGTGTAACATCGGTTTGTTTTAATTCTTCATCTAGCGATTATAAACATAACTACATCTAATAGATCATGAAAAGGTGTAACGAGAGCTACAATTGGTGACTCTTCTTGCCTGGACCATATTTTTTATTAAGGTAACGAAGGCACGATATTTTTTCCTGCAGATCTTGAGACTTATATCACGGATCATTTTGCTACTTTAGCGAGTATTAAATTTGATAACGACAAAGCTGTAAAAGATTATGCACATGAGCAAAACTACATCCCCATTTGTAAATTATACATGTCTTATCCAAAGGTTTGATCATGAAGATTGGTTAGAGGTGTATAATTGCCAATCGGCTGAATAGAGCATGAATGTATTCTATAATATTTTAAATAACCAAATATAAATTTCCACAGTTAAGAAATATGCACGTATCACACCTAAACTTAAGTCTGATAAACCATGGATTACTGGAGGTATTACTAGAGGAATATTGATATCTGTAAATCGCAGAAATAAGCTTGCAAAACAAGTACGCAGACAACCCTTTAACCGTAACGCTGGCCTGCAATTTAAAAAGTATAGGAATAAAATATATTCTATAATTAAAGCTTGAAAAGAAATTTATTATAAATCGGAAAAGGAAAATTTTTAGATGACCCTAAGAAATTATGGACTAAAATTAATATATTATCTTTTGACAGTAAACGTGATATCACTGTAAGGGAAATAAAAACAAATGTATCTATATCAAATAACCCTGCAGATACAGCAACAGCTTTTAATGTGAACTTTAGCGCAGTGGGTAAATATATCTCAAACTTCGTGAGTTGTACGGCTAAAAGTGTGATCAACCAAACAATACCGAAGAAAGCGGATATTGATTTCTCCTTCCAATCCTCCCGTATAAATAATGGTGAAACCACATATTGGGGTTGAAATTAAATAAAGCTCCTGAATTAGATAATTACACTACTAAAATCTGAAAAATTTTGGCTGTTACATAAGTTTTCTCTTATGTCACATTTTCTATTTGTGTCAGGAGCAAAGTACCTTTCTCTGTAAACTCAGGACCGCAGTTGTTTTACCTACATATAAAGATAAAGCTGATGACAGATTTATGGTCAATAACTACAGACCTATTTCACTTATACCAAACATAGCAAAGTTACTGGAAAAATTTATTAAAATCAGACTCATGTTTTACCTTAACAGCAATAATATTATAGCTGACAACCAATATGGGTTTAAGGATAAGTCTAGTAAGCATTAACGATGGCCTATATGATGTTATCGAATTCAGTAAAACTGCAATTAACAAAAGTGAGAAAGCTATGGTAATATACTTAGAATTAAATAGGTCTTTGATGAGATGAATTATGGTAAGCTTCTCGACAAACTGTTGTCAATACTAATACGGGGTTGATAACAATAATTTTTTCATCATTACTTAAGCGATAGAGTCCAAGTGGGAATTGTAATAAGTCTGGAACTTTTAGCGATATGAAGAAAGTTGCCTCTTAACTTTTCCGTATAGGCTCTCCCAAGTTCACGTCGGCCCTCGTTTTGTGTCCGGTATTGTGTTCTCCTGCCTTTCCTCTTACTATCTTGCTTCTTTTTTTTTTTATCAGGCCTATTCTGCCACTTTTGTTATGAATGCCCTCTTTTCATTTTTTAAATTTAATTCTAAATTTTTTTTTCTTTCTTCTTCAATCTTGACTACTTTGTAATCACCCTGGGAGAGAGAAAATCTCCATCGTCTTCCAATTATTCAAGCCCCCTCATTGACAAGATTCGATCTCGAAATCAGCCACTGAACGAAACAAACTTATCGATTCGCACGATTTTTTATGGATGGCGTTCCGAATTAATTTTTGCAAATTCGAGCTTTAGGCTTTTGTTTTACCTAGACGCTAATTTAATTTGTCTATAATTTTTCGCTTTAGGAAACCTGGGGAGAAGTATCTCTCGCGCATCAATTTAACATGAATAATTGCACATAGAACTAGGAGCTCCACATTACGCAGTCAGGCCTATGAAGAAAGGTGAATTTGACCTAAATAAACCTAACTCAATTCATTTTGCAAATTCAATGAAGTTTTCTTTTTTTTACTATAGACAATTAAACAATAAACTAAATTCTGGCTTAGCAACTATTCCTACATACTTATTTGTAAGTTATGTTTGACGCTCTGTGTTCCGTCATCTGTATCTCATAACATATAATTATGTTCAGTGCTTTCAACAAAATAGGCTTTCTTGGGTTACCACACATGCTCCACGCTGTATATCCTGACTCGAACTACCTGACCGTTCAAGTATTAAAAAGAGTAAGTATAGAAACCTATGTTGTCATATTGTCTATTACAATATAAGTCTTTCCATCCAAGTTATCAAATAATCAACAAAAAATTCTACAGTGATTAAGTTAGGAAAATAAGAGGCTGCGCTTAGTGAAAAATTCTTTCCTTAAAACCATTTTTATTTATGCCAGATCATATTAAAAGATGTTTATTTCATTAAATTAATATTACAATCACTCTGATGTTGGTTTGTTATGCTATTTAAGCATCATGTATAGCAAAAATTTTGAAGAGACAAAAAAAATTGTTTTCCTTCAGGAAAGCTTAATGAAAAATACCTCTCGTACCTATTTAACAGACTCAATAGGTCTTACCAAAAATTTACATATGTTATCGACATGGTGGAATCGTGAAGCTCCTTCCTGTGCCTTTCCCGCTATTATTACAATATTATAATATTTCACCGCTCATATTTTAGATTTCTCCATACAATCTTGTTCACCTTCTCAGCCACCAAATCGTATGTATGTATGTATCATATGTATGTATCAAGAAAACAAAGTAACTCAGTGAAATCGGAGCAACTCCGCCGGACGTCTCTTCTTTTTTAATCAGAAAACTAAAGAAGACAATTCGTAGAAAAATCTTATCAGTTTAAATAATTGGCAACATAAAGATTGTTGTAAAGTGCAAAAGGCGTTTCGTATCAGGAAAAAGGTAATACTCTTCAGTATGGCTGGTTCTTGCTTGCCATATACGCTAGGAAAGAAGCTAAGTTGACCTCACATATACAGGGTGTACCGTATGTGGTCTGGCAACTGAAGGCTACGGATAGGCCATGCTTACACAAACAAAAAATTGTATGGGTGGGGGAGGAAATCGTAACGGTTTCCGAGATAACGGGATTTTAAGATATTTGGGTATGTTTTTATAGCTCACTTTGTAACTTCTGAAAATTACACCCTATGATGATGATTTAAACTTAGGTTGATAGAGAATCGTTGGACCATTTGGTCTACAAAATTTTTCCCTCACCCTTTCCGTTATGAAGTTAAGGCTCAACAAATTTAAAATTTCGGAGATTTCACTCGTTTTTTTTTAACTTTTCATATTGAGTTTAAAAACCCCAAAAGCTTAACTTTAAAATGACCTATCATATTCTGTACCCAAAATGTAACCCATTCTCCGTTTTTTGCACTTTTTCTTAAACATCTCCAGCGAAAATGGCTGAGAAAGATCATTTCCAAAAGATATTTAATTGCCTACTTTCTGGCACTTATTGAACTTTTTCAGCCATTTTCGCTGGAGATGCTTAAGAAAAAAAAAACAAAAGACCCAGAAAGGGTTACATTTTAAAGCTAAGATTTTGGACTTTTTAAATTCAATAAGAAAAATTGGTATTCATGACGTGTTTTTTGATAAAAATAATAGCTAAATAAAAAAAAAACGAGTACAAATTCCGAAGTTTTAAATTTGTTGAGCCATAACTTCAAAACGTAAAGGGTGAGGGAAAATATTTGTAGACCATTATAAAGATCCAACGATTATCTATCTGCCTTAGTTTAAATCATCATCCTTGGGTATAACGTTCAGAAGTTACAGTATGATCCCCCCCCCCCCCCTATTATACAATATTTTGTTTGTCTAAGCATGGACTATCCGTAGCCTTCGGTTGCCAGACCACATACGGGACACCCTGTATATGCACTCAAATAAAATTTTTAGTTTGAATTATATGAGGCAAAACACTAAGTAATTACTTTGTACTTTGCAGTTTAGACCTAAGCGGGACTAGACAAATTCATTCAGGATAATCACGAAATCATATAATTCACACTCAGAGTTTTAACTGAGTGCATTTATGTGAGGTCAACTTAGCTTTCTTCCAGGCGTATACGGGAAACAAGAACCAGCCATACTTAAGATACGCCTTTTGCATTTTCTTATTTTTTTAGAATAATTCTAAAAGTTCCCAGTAAAATTAACTATTAAGCAATTTAAATTTCTCAGACCTCAATGTAAGTAGGAAGATGGCTTGTTGATATGGTTCGTCGGAGTTAACTTTTTAACAGCTGTCTAAGTAAAAGTCTATTAATGAAGATTAAATATATAAAAGAGTAATTTTTTTCTTTAATTTATTTTAATAATATTTTTTTACATATCGGGTTACAAAAATACATAATTCGTGAGATCAACGATATACCTAAAGAGTATATCCTTTGTGTGCAAAATAAAGTCAACCCTAAAAATTCTTAAACGGATCTAAACAACCGTCAGTGAAAAGAATGTCAATCGACCTCTCACAAAATTTCCCCTTGAAAACTTTACCAAACAAACCGAAAATCGACCACTTCTAAATACCTATATTTAACACCCAAAATTCTGAAATGAATATTTCTTGGGAGACACTCAAAAAGGGTAACCAGTTTATTTCAGAAGCTATCAATCAAAATTAATTCGCAAAGGCTAAGTACAGAGAGCGTGAAAATCTGAAAAGATATAAAAAGGAAATTTTTAAAAAAGACCCTTAAATCAGATTCCTGTAGACCCTACCAAGGATAGGATAATATTAATACAATTAGGATAGGATTCTGCACATGAATGATTTGCTTCAATGATTTGTATTCCCAAAATTTTTGGCGGCCATAAACTGACCGAAGTTAAAGGATATCAACCCGTCCCCAAAAGGGATTTTAATCAATACTTTGTTCAGCATGTGATTCAATTAAAAGTTCGACATTCAATGGAGACTTTTTTTTCCCAGTTTTACGCGATTGATTGACCCTTTTCCGAATGAATTACCGCAACATGATATCCTGTTTGGATGTCTACCCAATACTGAAGCTTCGTTGGTTAGTTTGCAAGTAAATTGGTGAAGTGGAGGTTAGAGCCCGTAACGGGCAGTCGAGAGCGTTGCAGATTGGTTGACACCTGATTCCACGAGAATGTTAATTCAATTAAGATGTCACTAATTGATTTGACTTTTCAGGCTCCCTTTCACGGGTGTTACAATTTAAAATGATTTGTGGAAGTCGAAAATGGAGTTCTAGTGTAGGCTATATAGTTGGCAGATGCAGTCTGGTTTTAGAAGAGATCATTTAAATTGTTATGTCTAAACATATACTGTCATGCCATAATGGAATAACTTAAATCCTTCAAAGTAATGTTATATAAAAATCACGTTTCTTACTACTTATTTAAACATAAATCAAAACCCATTCATGTAAAGAGCTACAATTTCATTCAATAATCTTTTCTAAAAAAATTAAAAAATCTAAATTACAAGAAGGAAAAAATTGGGTAGCTTCTTACAAAGACCTGTAATTTTGGATGCGGTAATTGCATTAAATTCAACTGCAGAATTTTTAGAAAAAACTAAATCGGGAAAGCCCTTTATAAGATTGCCATTCACAAATTCTCATTTTTTCCTAGCCGGGAACTAACCATTTCCTAAATATTTTTAACCTACTCAAGAGTAGGTACCTACTTGGGAAAGTGGGAAAACCGATGAATTTTTTACTATCCAAGGAAATGTTCTAAGAAAAACATAGGGCTGTTATATGTACGGGCATTTATGTATATCTCCAAAAATTAGTCTAATGTCATCATAGACAAGCATTTTTCTAGCTTAAAATAATACCTGTGATGCATATACGGTAAATTTAAGTGGGTATTTGAATTAGCCTGCTTGTACTCCGTGATACGCTCTTGTTTTTCGGAGAAGTCAGGGTATTTGTTTTGGGGTACCTATTCTATATCGCAATTGCAATAAAAGAGCGCCAAGTAGTTGTCACTAGAAATATAAAAATTGCATAATAAGAACATAATCAGCTATGGACAGTAAAAAATAAAAACAAAAATGGAAGTGAAAACTGACAATTCGAAAATTGTTATCCGCATCGCCTACTGACGTTTCACTTAAAATAATGCAAATATATTACCTTGTTCACATGAAGCGGAGTAGACTGGATTAGGAGAGTTCTAATTCACATAATACCAAGGGCTCACAGCGTTCCATTTTCATTCCGTAGTGAGATGATCCAGTCAATTCCCTTCATATGGCCGGGGTATATGTATATCTATTAGAGCTGTTGATTTTCGAAGTTTCTAAGCTTCGAATTCTATTCGATGCTCCGAAGCGTCGAAAGAATGTTAGAGGAACGAAGCTTCGAAGTTGGAGCTTCGAAGCTACAATGACCGTGATTCTAAATTTGCAATGCTAATTTTAGCACACTTATTGATTTTGGGTGACAATATATTTTAACAGTGTTATATAATATAAAATTAAAATGGCGGCCAAATTTTGTCATAATAGTTAGGTTCGACTTATAATCGATATATGGAATTTGTGGGGTTGTAAGTCCTACTAAAAAAAAGATTAGTTTTTCTTAAGCATTCGACCTCAGGGGCTATGAAATCGTCTTGGGTTTGAAAGTTGAAACCTTACCAAAGTATTATAAAAAATTCGAGTGACTTCAAATATATGAAGTTTGGCACATTATTTGAAGGCGCAGTTATTTTTTTAGCGATATATTCAAGGGTCACGTCCAACAGCATTAATAAATATTAACCCTCGGGTCTCGCACTGTCAAAATTACTCTTGGAAATTTCCAGAAAATGTAAAAAGGGCGGGGCATAAAAAATAATAACTTTTGGGCTTCAATAAATATCATTTTGCATTCGATAACTATTTAGGAGTATTCACGATTTTTTTTTAGATTTTATGAACTGATTTTACCATATGAAAAATGTGTGCGAAATAGGTGACCCAGTGTGACGGTGAAAGCAGCGAAAATATAGTGCGACGGGCAAGGGTTAAAACAAACTCCAAAAAAATATTTTCAAATTCACAAAGAATTAATGAATAAATTTATTTGAAAATTAACTGAATTTTACTTTAAAATTTAATAATGTGTAGGTACTTGAAATTTCATAATTCAATTCCAAAGTATCATTCAAATTCTAATGAAATCTGTTAGGTATTATGTATTTGATTCAAAATTTATAATCCGGGTGTAGGGCTTTTTCCGACTGGCGAGTAGCTCTTCGGCCACTGGTTTGTGAAGTTAAAATAAAAACAAAATCATAATCTTCAATCCCTAAAATACTCCAAATATGGATTTTTAGTCAAATCTTATCATAAGTGGTAAAGTTCGTCCACCATTTTGAAGCCATCATAATTTTATGTTGTATAAAGTTCTAGAAGTGTAAGTGTGGCTTTTTGTAGCTGAGACAAGCCAAGAAGAGTGTGAAATTAGCGTTAAAGGTTTTGAACCACGCTGCCCTTCAAATTATACATTATAATGAAATATATTTATATATTCTTATCATCACCAATAGACTTATAATACGTGTATTCCCCGAATAACTCAGGCACTCTTTAAACTATTCAAAAATTATTTCAATTCACCTCGAAAATTATAATTCAACTTTAAAACTACAAAGCAATCACCAGGAAAAGCTCATGCCTCGAGGCTTCGAACCTTCGAAGCCTTGGTAAAACTTGCATGCTTTGAAGCTGCAAAATACTTCGAAGCTTCGGCAAAACGTGCGTTCTTTGATGGATCCGACTTCGAAGCTTAGAACCACCTGCTTCGAATTTTATCAACAGCACTTATCTATACTTAACCTCGAACTTGCACGTTACCGCTCAAAATACGCCGATTTATGTGTATCAGGGGGTCCTAATTAACAGGGGTCTCCAATTACTCTAAAGCAAAACCCAGTTAAATTTACCCTAGGTGTATCATAGTCGGTCTTTAACTTTAAATTATTTTTCGACTCTATTCATACAATAAGTAAAACTAGTGCAGATTTGGATCTGTAAATACTAAAAATAACAATAAAAGTGAATCTATCTATAGGTATTATTAAAAGTTGAAAAATTATTATAAAATATTGTTAAACCTTTCATATAATTATGCGAAGCACCTCTCCAAGATGCCAATAGTTTTTCAACGAGATTCTTTTCCGAAAATTTTTCTGTTGAACGCTCTCTCCGATGCCTTTGAATACGCTTTTCATTGTCAATTTAGATCAAAACAAAGTTGTACTGCAGCCCTACTAAAGATTTCTGATGATATTCGCTTATTAAGGAATTCTGATAACGTCTAACTGTTTTTTTTTTTTTTATAATTTAAATTTCTCCAGAGCTTTTGATAAACTTAACCGTTTACTGTTCATAGATAAGCTTAAATTTTGTTTTATTTATCTAGCGATGCTTTCATGCTTATTCGATCATATTTGAGAGATCGCCAACAAAAGATTTCCTATGGTGAGTATTTCTCTGAATTTTTGCCTGTATGTAGTGATGTTCCACGGGGGTCAGTCCTTGGGACTTTGCTATTTATAGTGCTTATAAATAATATTTTTTCAGTCTTTGTAAATTTAACTTATACTTATATAGTTTTTATTGGCAGCTATACATTTTAAGACCGCCTGGTTTAATGGAGGATGCTGTATATGTAGACTCAATTAAGACTTTGGATCAATATCCTTGTGGGCATAACAAAATAAGCTTCTTCTAAATCCTTTAAAACCTAAAGTAATTCTCTTTTATATGTATAACCTGAACACCACCGAATTTCCAGAAGCAATGTTAGATGGTACTCCCATTTCATACAGTCGATCGGTACAAATCTTAGCATCATTTTTATCGCCAAATTTACGTGCTCTGATAATGACAACATCATTGTGTAAGATTTATGCAATACTCCGTTAGCGATCGATTGTTGCTTTCATTATTCCTCTAAATAGAAGGCTTATGTTAGTGAAACATCTAATTGCTCCTTTGATAACCTACGGATGCGAATTGTATTGCCACTTGGATTCATTGCTGCAGCGAAAGCTCACTGTCGCTTCAGCTTTTCGCTATATGTTGTTTATATCCCTATTTTTTTTATTAGCATACGTGTGGTTTATTTTCCTTTTTATTTTATTATTAGTAAGATTTTATTTCTACGTTTTAACGTTATTTATTTTATCTTTCTTTCCTTGTTTTTTTTTTTTACTCTAGCTCATAGTTTTATAAACTGCAAATTGTACCTAAACATTAATCAACAAACACGCGATTTTATGAATTTACAGAAATAGTTTATTCACCACTAGACTTACAAGACCAACCCTGTATAGTGCGATGCTGTTTGTGGCTTTTTCAAGCTATTAGGTGAAATAGTCGATCTAAAAAAAATTCCTGATGATCGAGTATATAATGCGAACGAAACAGGTGTCTCAATCGTGCCAAAAAGCAAATAGAAAATTATGGCCAAGAAGGGATCAAAGCATATGGGTGCCTTGTCTTCAGCAGAAAGGGGCGTTACAATAACAATTGTTTTAGTGCAGCCGGCTACTATATGCCATTTATGATGATATTTCCTCGTAAACGCATGAAGTTGGAACTAATGCCCAGTGCTCCTGAAGGTGCATGTTGAGTCTGCAGTGAAAGAGGCAGGATCACGACAGAATCGTTCTTAAAGTGGTTCAAGAAATTCATTGATTTTAGTGGAGCTAACAAAGAACGTTCTGTATTATTACTCTTCGATGGCTATGCTACATATACCAAAAACATTGAATTAATCAACTTGGCTAGGGAAAGTGCGGTTGTCATTATTTTTTTCCCATCCCATATGACTCACCGGGTACAACCACTCGACGTGGCTTTCATGAAGCCTTTAAACACTTTTTTTATGACCAAGAGGTTAGTTTTTGGCTCCGCTGTAGCCCGGGGGTCTTCTCAGTCCGACAAGTATCGGAATTATTTGGAAAAGCATTTATACAGCTGCTACCATGTCTACGGCGATAAATGTATATAAGAAATGTGGGATTGTTCCTTTCGATCCGACTGTTTTCATAGAAAGCGATTTTTTAGCTACAGCTACTACCTGATCGCGTTCAAACTACAACCACTGCAATCCAAGGTCAATATCCCAATTTGAGGAAAACAATTCAAACGATTCTCACCCTGGATGTTCATATTGGTCAGATAGCATCCATAATCCCGGAATACCTTCAGATAGTCATACATACACCTAGACTACACGATACTGCATTTCAATTAATAAGCCCAAAATAAATACTTCCAGTACCTGTAACATCAAGAATTCAAAGAGTGAAAGCCAAAACACAGTGAGAGTGACACAACAAAGTCACCGTAAATTGGATGATGTCAAAGATTCGAATGTATGGAAGTCCCATATAGCTACTTAACACAATGAGGGCGACGCGATAAGTTGCCAACAAGAAGTTTGGGAAAATCTCTAAATTTGTTGCCAACATAATTGACATTTCTGTGTGGACAGTGAATAATTGACATTCATGTTATGTGGATTTGGTTATTTTTATAAAGGATAGGATATTAAAAGATAATAGTAAATAAACTAGTTATTAAAAATACAATTAATTTCTTTAATTACAGTTTGAGGAATTTTAAGTTTTGAGAAAGAATTTATAGAGCAATTGAGGGAAAAGCTTATGCAGTGCGATAAGCGTCATTCCATGTATACTCATCTTCTTCTTCTTTTAAGTTTTTTCTTTATACTTTTATAATTTTAAGTAAGCCACATAATTATACAAAAGACTTTGCTAATATTTTTTCTTGTTGTCAGTTCTTTTACAATAAATAAAACAGTGGCCGCTGTCAAAAACGTTTGTCGAGTCGCGTTCACTGTGTTTTAAATGCGAAATTGTCGCCAACTAAGTTGCCAACATTGTTGTGTCGCTCTTACTGTGTTTTGACCTTGACAAGAAAAGGGGAAAGACTGCAGTTATTACCTCATCTCCATACAAAAAAGCATTAGAAAAGAGATAAGAAGGAAAATAGAAACAGAGCAAGATAAAGAAAAGAAAAAAGCTGAAAAAGTGAAAAAGAAAGAAGAAAATCAGGCTAAAAAAAGGAAAGATAATGAGGAAATACCAGAATTAAGAAAGCGCCCAAAAGTATTACTTACAGATTCGTTTTATGATAGTGACGACGATTCTGATAATACGCAATATCGGCTCGTACTCGGAATCTATTGAAGGTTGGATAAATTCTGTAAAATGTAAAAAATGGGCACACTGTGGCTGTGCAGGAGTCGATGATGACTGATCGTAGTTAGTTCGTGCATGAATGATGTGTTTACCGGATTAAGGGTTTTTTATGATGTTTTCTAACATGTATAGAAATTTTATATAACTAAAATTTAATTTTGTCCTTATTAACGATTATTTGATTGTAAATTAAAGTTACACTTTATAATTGTTTTTGCCACATAGGGTACCCCAAGTTACCATCTATGGAGCCAGACGGGGAGAAATGACTTTTTTGACTGACTCCTACGTCTATATAAGTGAATCAATGTTCCTAAATTACCAATAATTTAAAAAATTTATTACTAAAGGTTAAATGAACCAAAAGTATTTTTCTTTATCTATGAAATTCTGGATTTTATTTAACATCAAACCTTAACTACCCCGTCTCGCCCCACTCTCAGCTATACCAAAAGATGTTTTGTGAAACCCGTTTCGATTCCTGTAAAGCTTTTGAAAACTTAACTTAAAAAAAAGACTAAAAACTAATCTGGAAAGGTTTATTATTTTTTTGAGCTGGAAGTAACAGGCTTTGAAGCCAAAAGCATAAAATGCCAAGCTGGCTTCTTATTTTCATGGACCGAACCAGTTATGGATTTTTACGAAAACTGCTTAATTTACTTTTTATTCTTGGATGGTAATAGTTTTGAAGCTAGAAAAGCAACCGCAACGGCTTGATACTTTTTTTCGGTAAAAATATAAAAAGCGAACACGGCTTTTTATTTTTTCTAGCTTATTTTTTTAGCTTCAAACTATTATCCGTCATGAATAAAATGTAAAGTAAGGTTTCTTCTTAAAAAGTCATAACTGATTCGGTCTGTATTTAGTACTAGCTATCGATAGCATTACTGTTTTTGAAACGACTCATAGTTTCATACTCTAAGAAATAGGTTTATTTTTTTATGTATGCTCTATGAACCCATCCAATCTACTTTGCTGTAATTATCAATTTTTTTGTAGCTTAAACTTTCGAAAGCCAAGCAAACTTTATTAAGGCTTTTATTTTCAATGTTTTTAGAACCCGGATACAATATTTCCGGATTTAAGACTATTAATCTTAAAATTACTTTATGAAAGAATTTTGAAGTGCAACCTTAGAACCTCTATGCATAATAGTTTCATGATAGTTGTCGACATAGCTCAGTTGCTCTCTAAACCATATTGCACCTTAAATTGGATGTAGAACAGCTCTTTGTGCTTCTTAATATAGCCTTAATGAGTCTTATTTTGTAGTATTATCAAAGTTTTATATAATAGTCTTAGAGGATGCTATAGAACCGTAAAAAATCAAGCTGCATTTATTTACTAACTTGTTGCTAAATGGTTTTATCCTAGTATTAATGATGACAATGATAAAGCTTCTGTAAGTAGAAATAGACTTAAATGCTAAATAATATTACTACTACTATCGGCGGTTTTAAAACATCTCAATAAAATCAATTGGTATGATTTACAATCACCATAAAACCATTCAGTAAATTCAAGACTTTAATAAAAAAAATAATAAAACCTGAGTACACCCATATAACATTTAAATGTTACTTGGGATTGGATGCTATGGTCGCTGATGATGTCAACCACAATTCTGCATTATTTTCTTCCGAGCCCGAAGAGAAAATCAGAGAAATTCCTATTAGGCCCATCAAGGAAAAGATAGCCGATGTGGCAGTGCCTACGCCGGATTCGGATGCAAGGAAGGGAGAACCAAAGGCGGACCTGGCTAGAAGCTCAGCCCTTTCATTCCCCATTATCACTATGTTAACAGGAACCCACTGAAGGGACACGTTGCTGTAGATATACATCTTATCCATGGACGATCTGCAGTCCGCCACTAACTTATATACGAAGGCAGTTTGATAAGTCAGTGACTTTCCCGTACTGTAACTTTAAATACAGCACTTCTCCCGCCAACTGCCATCTATTAGTAGACTAATTTCAAATTTGGAGAAAGTTCAGTCAGTTAGTTTGTGTTTGACAGCCATTGAAAGCAGACAACCTCGTGAATTTTAACGAAAATTGAAAAAAGTGAATTTCGTGTGCTGATTCAGCATTATTTTTTTTTCGGAAAAGAACCATCATCGAAACCAAGAAAAGATTTGATAAATATTATGGGAACTCTGCACCATCAAATTCAATGGTAAAGAGGTAGTTTACTGAGTTCCGTTGTGGTCGTATCAGCACAAGTGACGTCGAACGTTGAAGTTACCCAAAAGAGGTCGTCACGGCAGATATAGTCGATAAAATCCATTGAATGATATTGGACGATCGGAGAATGAAAGTGTGTGAGCTAACTGAGGCCGTAGGAATCTTAACTGAGCAGGTACATCACATTTTACATGAAAATTTGGACATGAAAAAAAACCAATCCGCACGATGGGTGCCGCGATTGCTCACACACGACCATAAGGGCAACCGTCTGGCCATTTCAAAGGAGCGTTTGGTGATGTTCAGGCGCAATTTGAACGAATTCTTGCATCGTTTCGTAACCGTGGAAGAAACATGGATCTATTACAACACAGCAGAGACCAAAGAACAATCAAGATAGTGGGTTTCACCAGGTAAACGTGCACCGAAGAAGACGACGGTGAGTCTATCGGCCAACAAGCTCATCGCCACAGTGTTTTGTGGTGCACGCGAAGTAATTCACATAGATTACCTTGGATAGGGTAAAACAACCACCGGTGAATATTATTCAGAGGTTTTGGACAGATTCGACATTGGTTTGAAGCAAAACCGACGCATTTGGCAAAGAAAAAAATGCTGTGTGTAGTCACCATTGCAAAAATCCAAAAATTGGGTTATGAACTGCTACCCCATCCAGCATATTCTCGAAATTTAGCCGTCTGCGACTAATTCCTATTTCCAAACTTGATTGTTGGGCGGTGAGAGATTTGGGTCTAACGGAGCGGTATTCACAGAAACAAATCCCTATTTTGAGGACCTTGTGAAAACCTATTATTTGTAATGAACAAAAAAATTGGATATACGTTGGACTAAATATATCGACCTTAAAGGAGATAACGCTGAAAAATGAAACGCTTTTTTGTCAAAAATAATATCTTTTATTCAAAAAGTCACTAACTTATCAAACTGCCCTTATATCTACGTATATCTCCATATCAAGGGCTATATTTGATGCCATTGCGATGGCGAAAACTTTAGCCAAAATAACAGTTGTGTGCCTGCCAAGTGAGTAATCCAACCCAATGACAGGATCAAGAAACCCGCATTAGTGAAAATTTTTAAAGCAGACCAGGGAAGGCTCGATATGGCACTTCCCCCAGCCCACGATTCACTTTAAAGAAAACTCACGGAGAAGTAATGCCCAAATCGAAGCTCTGGTACCATTGCATCAAAAGGGATATGCGGTCGAGAGAGTTTTCCCGTTTCACCACACACGCCAATGAGCAATGGCAAGAACCAATGCAGTCGTTCTCCTCCTCCTCCCCCCCCCCCCCGATGAGCGCATTCTACATGCAGCCCTTTTGGCATCTGCCTTAGGGATCCAAGCTTGGTAGATTTAGTAAGCCCTCAAGGGCACCAGTAACCGTAGATCGCATGGAACCTATAATTTCCAGGCAAGTAAGCCTCTTTGCAGGTCCGTCAGCTTAAACGAAAATTACTAAATAAAGGGTTATATTAATGCTTGCACCAGTACCTACAATATTTAAGCAAACCTCCCTCTTAGAGTAGTTTTTGATTAATACTAATAAGTCATCTCCGTTCCTTCAATCACTTCCAGAAGAGGCACGCTCAAATGTACGGATTCTACACGTATCTGCTCAGCACTTCCTATTATTTCTATGCTCTTATCTTGTACCACTTTAATGGAAAGGGCTCAGTGAATAGCGTAAGAGAAAGTCATGGCTGGCGAAACTTGAATCAGTCAACTTTTTTGCATGCAGAGACCAACCAACAACAACCAATAGCAAGAATTGTATGTATATTTGCTACTGCTATCCTATCTGGGTATTTTTAACGAAAGTACTTTAGCCAGTAGAAAAAGCAGTCGTGTACATAATAAGATTAGGAGCCTGAATATATGTAGTTATATAACTAACAGTACGAAGCTAGAGATGGAGTTGTGCAATAATAATGAAAGCCAATAACAAGTACCAAGATGTTTGTTCAAAATGCATAATATTACATTTTACAAGGTTGTAATAAAATACAATTGTTACAAAAATATAAGGACTAAGAAATCGTATATAAAATCAAAAATCACTTGGAAATCTTCAAATTAGTCACTTGAAGTTTTGTTAATTCAAAAATTGCTGTTAGGAAAATATCTTTTGAAGGATTCCACATAATACGTTTGCAGAAAAAGTATTATCCCAGAATACTTTAGTCCCAATTCTAGAAAATTTTTGGTTGCACTCCTAATCCTGAATCCCTAAATCCCCACACCTTTCTTTTAAACTTTCTGGAGCGCATATAAACTTTTAAAGTAGAGGGAAGTCCCAAACGTGCTGCTGCACCACCTCACATCACATCATAACTATTCGTCTCTGTAGTAGACATAATGGAAGTATGTACTGGAACTGGAGGTACCATAGTAGTATGTAGAGTAGCTTGCGGAAGAAACTGGCTCACGGTAGTTCCTATTGCAGTCGTGTACACCGGAGGGTTTCTTGCAATTTCAACGAGTTTTAAAGTTTCGCTTACTCTGGATGAATTCGAACTTTCAAAAACTTGAACATGTCGAACCTCGAACAGCACACGAAATGAAGAAAAGCTTGTACTCAAGTATTTTTGATGGTATTCTTTTGGATATACATATGTATGTGTATATGGCTGGGTGCAAAACAAATTTATTTTAGTTATTTATTTTTGTACACATATCTATTTTTCTCATTCCATATATTCTATATATCAATATCACTCTGAACATGTCTGCTGCTGCTCGCTCTATGATGTAAAAATTGTTGTATGACTTTTTCCAATATCTTGAGTGTCTACAGAAAGAAAACTTTTCTTCTCTCCCTAATGGGGTCTTAATGAATTAAATTTGTTGAAAGAAAGAACGGAAAAGAATTTTGTAATGAACTGAAACTTTTAAACTCAGGTACATAGGATGAAATTGGTTATCCTGTAAAATAGCTCCAACTATTTTTTTTCTGATACACAATTTTCTAAAAGAATTTCGCCCTGATATTCACTTTTGGGTGGTACCGAACAAATCCTTCTTCAATGCGATGGATCTGTGGTCATAGGACTGTACAAAATCTCGCAATATATATTTTCCAATGAATAATCGCGAGAAATTTTTTTTTTCTTATCAAAAGGCCCACTTTATCAGTTTTGCCAATTTCTTGGCCAATAAAAAATAGAAGTTAACACAATTTAATCTCTTTTTATTTTGATAAACACTTTTACCCAGAACGCTTCCTTCGCTTTGAAAAAGTACAAGTCAGATAGGCAAAAAATAGCATCAAGACTGACATACAAATGTTTTAACAAATCAATTTTGAAAACTCACAAAATACTCCGAAAACATATCACAGCGCTAATCCAAAGATTTATAACGAAGCAATTAATATTATGGAGTAATAAGTAAAGGATCGGAGGAGCGTGCTAAAACAATTAAAGGGAGAGATATAAGTTGTCAACCACAGTATTTCCAGCGAAACCGAGCTGGAATTCTGGTTGCTTTTCAGCTTCGTTAGGTGCGTTTTGAAAGAGTAACTGTTATTGCCAACCTCGGTGTCAGAAAAAAGTGACTGTCCGTATCTGCTTAGTGATGTGCTCTACTGGAGAATTGTCACGAAACGAGGAAGTGAATTGCTCAGGTGGGCTAACGTCCTCACAAACTTCATAATTGGCTGGTCTTAAACCATCGACGTAGATCTTGATTTATCTGTCCTCAATCCGTGCTGTGAAAAATTTGTCGACTCGCTTTAGGACTTCGAAGTGAAGGAGCAGGAATCTAAATCTTTGAATTTGAAAAATTTTGTTAAGGAATGGTTTGAAACGGGCAGAGGTTTATTTTGCTACAATTTCATTGCGGGTTTAAAAACTTTAGATTTTGGAAAAACTCGTAAGGTAATTGAATATATCTCGTAAACCATATCTGCTGCCATACCGCCGAATTCTTCTTTGAAATTGGAATGTAACACATGCAAGACACGGTGTAGAATCTTTGACCAAGATTTCTCTTGGTAACACCATAATAGCAGCTTTTAAGGTCCTGTACGAACGCTCGATGTACCCATTGACCTCAGGGTGGTATACAGTTATTCAGTCCACCTAGGGTAAGATCCGGATAGTTGCCTCAGTCGGATACATGCCCCGGTTTTGAATACACTATGTTAGGGATGTTGGTGGCGTTGGTGCTGTACTATAATTAGAAGTGGAACTCCCGTAGGCCTCAGTGCCATGCCAGCTGTCGCAGTTGATGCATGCGATTTGTCCGTGTGTGCAGGAATCTTCCGTACCGAAACTTTGACGGGCGTTCAAACTATTTTAGTAAGTAAGTTCTATTGAATATTTTTATTACTGATTGCGATTTCAGTCAACTTTTTGCTTCTTTACATGCATTACAGCTTAAAATACACTCTTTAATACGTTTTATTGTTGACTAGTTTTTATTAACTTAGCAAATAAAAAGGGCAAGTATCCCTATCAAAAAGGATAGTCGAGCTATTTACTTTTGCGGATAGTCGCTCAAGGGGCAACTATCCGCAACTGTATATTCTTCAGCGAACAAAGCCAGATTTTTTTCTTTTGATGTTTTTTCTATCTTAATGTGACTATAACTTGTTTTAAATAAAATAAACACTTCACTGTTTTATGCGTTCATTGTATGTGAGCGAAATACCTTGCACGTATAAGCGAAAACCAGATGTGATGCCACGCTACATTAGAAGTTCTAAAGTTTACATGTAAAAGAAACCAGTATACATTTCCTCAGACCTGTTTTATAAATGGCTGACTGAAGATTTTATTCCACACAAGCCGACAAGAAAGGTATTACTGATTGCCGATGATCTTTCATCGCATTCAAGTTCTGTCGATATGCTAGAAACTGCTGGTTTTTCGCATATATTTCTAGAACGGTTCGTCGGACAGAAAAAGCGATTATTACCAATTTTGTAGGATTTCTTATTCTCAAGAAGTTTTTGGTACAATAAAAATGTGTAGGACTGAGCGTTTTCACAGTATACGAAATCCTAAATCCTAAATCCTAAATATTTATATGGCAACACCAGGAAATGGTTGCCTGATTTAGTCCATTTTGAAATTTTATTTGTCATTAGTAGAGAAACACCATGTACCAAATTTTTGCTCTCTATTTCGAGGTGTTCTCCGGCATTGTCCAAATATATAGTGGAAAACGAAATTTTTGTATGGCAACCACACGAATTAGCTGCCCGATTTGTCTCTTTTTCTTTGCGTTACAAACGGAATGACAAACTTAGTATACCCTATAGATTTCATCTAGGGTATAAAAAATATTATTACAATTAATTTCATGCGTACCAATTCTAAGAAACAAAAAAAACTGAGCCGGTGTAATTCAGGTCCGCTAATATGTAGTCATGGCGTGGATTTGAGCGGCTACTCCTGCCAATGCAATAAGTGGCTTTCGCGGCAGCGTAATCTACCCAGTCAATCCTGATGCTCTGTCTGATACTGAATTTGCTATATCAGATATTGCATTGGGAGAACTTGCGCAAGAGCGAGAGTCTGATCCTCTAAATGATCAAGCACCAGGCGTTTCTGGAGAGCCTGCGTTAGGAGAGCGCGTATACAGTAATCTGAATCTCATCGAGGTCTAGCACTAAGTCAGCGGAACGGAGTGGCTCCACTAGGCCATCAAGTCCCAGACGATGTTGATAAAAACAAATTAGAATCTGTCTTAAATGAGGCTGAGCAGAATAGTATGAACAAAAATCACACCTAGACCTCCTTTAAGCCTTTTGTATCTTTCTCAAGACTGTCTAGCCCTAGGAGATAATGACATTGAAAATTACATTTTTTATGGTATTGACCTATATCTTTAAGTGAATCGCAGAACTAAAATCTTAAAAAAAAAAGTACAATCTAAATTTTTATTTCAATCACCTCTTATACCAAAAATATTGCTGAGTATGTCCAAAAGGGCTAAAAAACCTGCAGAAACTTTAAACTCCATCGATAAAATTGTCCAAAAGAGGAGGAATAAAAAAGAGAAAATAAAGAAAACAAACAAAAGAAAGGAAACTTAAATTAGGACAACGAAAAAAAAAAAAAGATTTTAAGACAGTAGAAAACAAATCAGCTAGTATATAGCATGAAAAGCATTGGGGAAAAAAGAGGCCAAATGGAAAAAAAAGAAGAAGACCAACAAATATATCGATATTACCAGTAGTGAAACTGAATCCGATACTAAAGATTTTAATGAACTAAATAAAGGAAGAGCACTAAGGGAGAGAAGAATACAAATTTACAGTTCTTACAGTGAAAATGAAGAAAATGTTAAAAGTTCAAAAACATCTAAAGCAAAGGCCACCAATCAAGAATAAAAACAAAAACGAAAAATCGATAAGAGACACTGAAAAGATATTAAAAATGAAAAGCGCAAAAAAGTTTCCGTTGATGATTATTGCAGAGAATGTTTTGAGAACTACAATTTTACTAAATCTAAATCAGATTGTATTCAATGTGAGATATGTCGAATGTGGTTGCATCAAACTTGAACAACATTTAAAAACTATTGTATGAGATGCGGACAGTTGAAAATTCTGGGCTCTGGTGATGTTTAATGCTAATGCCAAAGTTGATTGCCATATTGTTCTATCTTTAAGATAAATAATAATATTTTACTAATAACTTATCTAACTTAAAGTTTGGATGCTATTTTTGATGTATTTTTATAGTTTAAAACATTAAAACTTAATACTATTTCATAATGTTGATTAATATTTTGATTAGTACTTACTAAAGGATCTCAGTAAATAACAAAGACTGATTAAATTCGTTTCTATCTAAAAAAAAAAAAGAAACAAACATAGTAAGGCGCCTATCCGTGCACGAGGCAAGTATCCCCTGAAGCGTTTTTAACGATAGGCTACTATCCGCTACAGTAAGCAACTATCCATTTTTTGAGAGGTCAAATAAAACAGGATTTACTCAGAACCAATATTAGTTATGTTTACAAAAATAGGCTACTATAAAAGATCAAAGACCTATGTTTTGATATACATATTGTGTTATTCTTACTAAGTACATATTTTTGAATGATAGAGCTTTTTCTAAAAGTGGGGCAACTATCCGGCTTGTACCCTATATGTCTGTGAATCCCTCATTGAATTTCCTCCTGTATAACACTTTTATTAGCCCTTAACCACTGACGTACGAATCTGATACGTGGCCTTTCTGGATCATTATTTTAATTTGCGTGGGAGTTCGTCGGCGGCCATTTTGTTACCTTCCTATTTGTCAGTAACGCGGTCGAGACAGGTGAGACCGAACGTGTACGACACTTCTATATAGGTCAATTTGATAACGTAACGTATGTGATTCGTATTATCAGTGTTAATGTGACTTTTTTGCGTCATTTCTTTTTTTTTCTTTGAAGATAAAATGAATCATAAATATAAAAAAATCCCGCTTCTGAATTCTTCATCAAGAAAAAAACAGAAACTTTAACTCAGTCACAAAGATGTGGAAATATTATAGAATCTTGGGTCGATGCATCATCGGCAGATGAAAATGAATGCATTCATTCTGATCGACGAGATTTTTCGGTGAAAAATGATCTGGAAGAAGGAGTTCATTCTGCTTGCAAGCACCTGTATCGTAATCTTCAGTCTTAGTTAGTTCTGACTTTTCCTCTGATGACGACATTCCACTTTCACGGTTGAGCCACCAAACTCATTCTGAAAAAACAGCATCAGTCTCTCAAGTATTACTTGAATCTCAATCAAATGCAGCCAACAACATGCAAGTACTACTACGGAAAAACCGATGAATGAAGTGGTCTGCAGAGGGTTCATCGAGAACTGCCCGAACACCGGCACATAATATAGTGCGTCCTATGAGGACAATTGTGTGTTCCCCTGACAGTTTGCCTGCCGAGTTATTTGGATTATTGATTTTGGATAGTATCATTTTTGTTAAGAGATAAGTACAAACTAAAGCGCAAACCTGAATTGAAGCATTTGGAAAGTGTGGAGTTTGATGCAGTTATTGGACTCTTCTTGATTTGTAGTCAGCATTCAAATCAAATGATGAAAACATGGAACTGGGCGAGATATTTTCAGAGGAGTGATGTCTAAGGAACGTTTTGCGATGATTCATATTTCTTTAAGTTTTGACGACACGTGACCAAAGAATATAGCCCAATGTTGCTGCCGCGATTTCAGATATTTTTGATGAATTTATCGCTAATTGCCAAAAGTACTACAAAATTGGGTAAATCACTACAATCGATGCAATTTTAGTGTCATTTCGAGACAGATGCAGATAGAAGAAGTACATGCCTAACAAGCCATGTAAATGTGGCTTGGAAATAAAACGCCTATCTGATGATACTACTAGCTACCTCTACAATGTGTACTTATATACAGAAAAGGACAGTGACGATCAGGGACTCAATGATGAAGAGAAAAATCTTCTAGTGTGTTTTACGTTTGGCGAAACCGATTATGAATACAAATAGAAACATCACTGCTTACAATAAGTCATATTTATAAAAATAAAGTATTTTCTTCAAAGGTAAAGGTAAAAGTAAAAGGTAGAGCTCACAAGCAAAAGTTTAAGTTTAAGTTTATTCATCATCATCATCATCAATCAATATTAAAATACATGTATACATAGCCAATAGTTTCCAATAGTTCCAAGATATATTATTTTAAACTAAACCTGATATTGTATAGAGAACAATTCAATATATATATGTATGATATGATACAATTGATATAATACAATTATTTATATTACACTTCATAACTGACCTCCACATAAGCCTTCGCTTGAGCGTGGCAATCCGTAGCGGTCTTTAGATTATAAGTTCATTTGTGAGAAAAATTCAATTTATTATATTTTTAATATTAATTATTTACAATAATGTTAACCTACTCTGGAAGAGATTCTGAATAATAATTTCTGTTTTCAGATAGAAAAAGTTTTAGTTTTAATTTATAATTACTAACTGTAAGCTCGTTTTTGCAATTTATTAAACATTTTAGGACCTAAGATGCTAGCATGTCTTTGGGTAGAAGCTTTATGACATTTTAGTTCATATAATGGGTTTGATATCTGATTTCGAGTAGCATAGCATGTACGATGAAGTGGAAACTTTCTTAGGTTCTTGTAAACGAATTTTAAAGCCACAAAAGAGTATAATTGTCTTACATTCATCACACTGAACTCCATGAACGCCTGAGTAGTCGAGTAATATTTTGATTTTTTCAGGCAAATCATCTTAACTATTTTATTTTGTAGATTTTGCAACGGATTAATAATGTTAGGATAAGCTGCACCCCAGCCAATTATGCCATACTGAATAACAGATTGGACAATTGCAAAGTAAATCATTCTCATAGTTGGCAACCGGATCATATTCCTTATCAAAAGAATTTTATAAACTACCTTCCTCAAACGGCTGCAGATATGCGTGATGTGCTTGTCACCCTTCAGTTTGTTATCAAAAATTACTCCTAAATATTTAATCTGTGAGACTTGAGATAGCTGGTGCATCTTGTTAATACTGTCATCGTAGATTGCTATGCTATTAGGAGTATCTTCACCAATCTGCATATATTTAGTTTTTGCAATATTTAAAGAGAGTTTGTGACAATTCAACCATTTGTAAATCTTACGGAGACCTTCATTAGCTTTATGTGCCGGCAGTACTGCAGATGAGGCTTTGAACAAGACGACAGTATCATCAGCAAAGGTAACTACGTGACCTATTATGTCCACACCCAATTTACACAGGCCGTTAACATATATTAAAAACAAAATAGCTCCTAGTGCTGTGCCTTGAGGAACACCAGATATAATGGACATTGGCTCACTAAGTACGCCTCCTATACTAACTATTTGACTTCTACCCATTAGGAATGATTTAAGTAAATTCAGAGAAGTACCCCTAATTCCAATCCGATTAAGTTTATTCAGTAGTATTTCATGATTCATGGTGTCAAATGCCTTCCTTATATCTAAAAAGACAGCCACTAGCTTTTCATTTTTATCTAAGGCGGAATTTATAAAAGTCGTTACATCATAGAGCGCATCACTAGTACTGCAATCGTTCTTGAAGCCGTACTGATTAGTCGCTATTACGTCACTATTTTCAAGGTATTCCATGAGTCTAACCTTAATACATTTTTGGAAGATTTTCGAAAAATTTGAGAGCAGGGAAATAGGCCTATAGTTGGTTGGATCTGTTTTGGAATCTACTTTATGTATTGGTACAACCATAGCGCATTTCAGCTTTTCAGGATATGTACCTTCTGCGATTGCTAGGTTGAAAATATATGAAAGAGGCTCACATATATAAGTTCCAATACTCTTTAGTGTTCTGGCCGAGTAGCCATCCAGACCTGAGGATTTATTATCATCGAGCATTTTCAAGTTCATTTCAATTTCTTCTACAGATATTGGTGCAAAATTAAAAATATTATTTCCTTCTAGGTGATCATCAATGCTACGATTTCCGAAATCATAAGGTTCATCGTTGTTATGTAAACTCATCGTTATATTAGTAAAAAACTTATTTAATTCTGTTGCTATTATTTTTGGCTCAGTAAGTAAATCACCGCTACTTGATTTAATTTGGGATACACTTGCGTCCGATTTTTTTTATTCGTGGCCTCATTAATTTTTCCCCACAGTTTTTTAGGCTGAAGGAAAAGGTATTGTTTTATTTCCTATTTATAATTTTTCCTTTTCTTTGCAAGCAAATCCTCGCAAAAGGAAAAGGAAAATGTAGGCACGCGCCTTCGCTACGATACGTTGCGCCGCTGAAAAACTTAAAACTTGCAGTAGTGTATTTCCATAGATCATAGATGAGTTTGGAAGTTGTACTGACACTCGAAGTTTTGATTTCACAATTGACACTTGAATGAGCTGCGTTGTGATTAAAGAGAATGACAAGTGACGAAGAACTACAGACGGCAATTTAGAGCCACAAGCCACAGATGAGCAAACTGAGTGTAAATTCATTGCCGAGGTGGTAAAACAATACCTCGAAGTATTGGAAAGATCCCAACTCCCCGCGAAAAGAGCGAAGAAACAAGAGGCTGTTGAGACAGGTGTCGCAGTGTACGGACAGCTGTATGGGAAAAAATGACCTTAAAAGGATTAATGAAAAAGACAAGACTAAAGAAGAAAACCAACAAAAACAAAACGGGTAATAAGCGCATTCCCCCGTTACGATCATGAAAAACGATAATGATGAAAGCGGTGTATGCGAATGTAAACCCTACTATCGCACAAATCCCAGGTAAGTGAATAAAACTACCAAAGAAATTTGTAATATGTGTTGTTCAGTTACGATTATTTTTAAAGGTGTCCTAGAAATAGGACCACCATTGCAGTTTAGCGATTATATCGCAGGCCAACGAACACCACAACCAACAGTTGTTGCAGCGAAACGAGGAAGCTAACTACAAGCAAACTTCAGCGATTAGTGCTACTGGAACAATTCAAGGTTGCCCGTCTCCAGCGTACATTCGATAGCTCCTGTTGCAGTCGGGAATATTTTTTTGCTGTCCGTTTATTTATGGCTTCCATAATTTCATTTTCGGTCGAAGGGAACTTGATCCACTCATGTGGTATCGGCAATTCTGGAGACTGTAGGCACCGATACCGCTCTGGAAGCCCGGATCTGCCATGTAGCGTGAAAACACTTTCATTTTTTGAACTGGCGAAAGCGCGCCTCTCGTGGTTTCCAGATTCCTGCCAATCAAGTATTCAGCTAACCACTATTCGTTTCTTTCATCAAACCGAAATAGGGTTCGTCGGGAGTCACACTCACGTGGAGTACGTCCTTCTTTGTACACTTTTCATGCGCGTACGTACACCATATCCGCCATGGGAAAACAGAATTTCCAAATTAACAAAATCACTAAAACTAAATACCTTCGCTCTACAATTGCATGTATACGATTAAATCATTAATACTTGCTAAAGCTTCTCGGGACTAGATGCATATTTTCTGAAGTAAATCCTTCAGTTTTAAAGCAAATGGTACTTTTTATGAATTTAAAAAAAGTTTTCCTTTGCTTTTATCTTAAATCTTTTCCTTCGTTTTTTTTTTTTATGAATAAAATATGAAGTAAATGCTTTGATTTCTGCAAGTAAAAGTCAATTGTTTTTCTTATAAATACGACCCAATTACTTTTCTTCAATTCGAGTATGCAAAGAACTAACAAAGGAAGGTATAACATACATCGGCACGTTAAAAGAAAATAAAAGAGAAATTCGTCCAAACTTTCTAGATAAAAAGCGCCAAGTTCTTTCAACTATGTACGGCTTCATTTTGTTTTTTGGAAGTTGACGGCTCTTCTAACTTCCAGAATTTCTCAATTTGGTGATCTAACTCTTGTTCATTGCATATTCCGCAAGATGCCACTTTAACTTGACTTGAACTGTATGTTTTACCAGCTGCTGTCCTCCCGAAGACGGTGTTTTGCAGGATTGGTAGATCGTCTCCCAGTTTTATCTGCCCAACTGATAAGTGAAAATAGTACAGTTCGGCTCCAATCAACAAGTCTATTGAATCTGGTTGATTGACGTGAGGATCGGCTAGTTGGATGTTATTTGGAATGGACCATGTTGTGGTTTCTATTGCTTGAGAGGGTTGTGACGATATTATTCGTGGTAGCACATGAGCTTCTAGTGTTGACGTGAAGCCTTTTATCCTTGACTGGAGAAGTATGCTCACTCTGCGTTAACTTTGCTGCTTACGCTGGGTGATGCCTTCAATGCACAAGAGTTCAGGAGCAATTTCTTTACCATCCTTTCGGAAATCAAAATTAATCTGTGATCCCGAGTCATTCATTCATTGGTAATTGACAGTTCAACAGCTGTTCAATTTATCAGCTTACCACTACTTACATATTACGTGTATTTATATGCATTCTTCAGCAAACGATATCGTTTTTACGACCTGGTTTTACCATGCATTGTAGATTAAGAATTAGGCATAAGATACCATGTGAAGCCATTGAATACAAAATTGAAGGCAAAGTTACTGCAGTGAAAGTGTTTCAGGCTTATCAATACCTACCAACTAGTTTTTTGGGAATATTTCAGAGTATTTGATGACACATGATATATGATATGAAATAAGGTGAAATCGGTGAGAGTTCTCAAAAGTATTAGTTTTGAGGTTAAGATGGATTGTTGTGTTATCGAGAAAATACTTGCCGGGATGCAATTACTTAATTCTTCCAATTTCTACTACAACTAACTGAGTGACATCTAGTGTAAAATCTGTACTTAAAAATAATTCTAATTATTTGAAATTGATTTAATTAAATTATATTATTATACAGGATGTCAATAAAAAGTGTGCAGAAGTATGCTAAATAATTCTGCAAAATTATAAACTAGTGCAGGATTCCATCGTAATCTCGAGGTAATTTTCGGGTGCTCCGTCTTGGCAATTTCTGATTACGGATAGTTGCCCTGACCTCCGCGAAAATAACTTAAGATGTTAATTTACTAGTTAAGCTGGCACCGTGGGATTGCTGAGGCTCTCTATTAAACTATGACTGTACCAGATATGCAGTTTTGTTACAGTATGTTAAATTAATATGTAGTCATACGTATAGATGTGCTACAGTGTATGTATTAAAATTTAACCCTTACGTAGGCGCATGGGGTCAGAGCAATTTTAACTGCGAAAATAAAATGTAGACCGCCTTCTCTCTTCAGTAGCTTTTCATTTTAGGAAAATATTTTGAAAATCATTCTACTCGAGCCACTGCAATGTACACAACCTTTTGTAGTATAGTGAAGTGTGACCCCATGCGCCCACTTACGTATTTTTCTCATGAGGTAAGTTTTGTTAGGTATGTCTTTCGAAATTTCGGCAGTTTATAATATTTTCGAATGAGTTCTAGCGAAAATAAATAAAACGTATGTTGAGATTGTAGATTTGAGCGACTAGTGTAGCTTTTCTTCTCTACTCCGAATAGTGGTTCTTCTGTTTTTACTTTTCTATAAAGACTGGCAAGAAGTTCCTCAGTATGTAATACAAAATAATCGTTATTTAATTTTTGTGTTAACTTAAAGAGAAGTTATTTGTTTTTCAATTTTTGTGAAAGCAATAAAATTTACTTATCGAAATGCATTGTTTTTGTTTTTAAATATTTTCTGGTTTACTTAAATTTCTAGAAAGAAATTGAGGTCACTGTTGACCCCATGCGCCCACTTGTGTGATTTTGCCAGTGCGCCTACTGTAGGATTAAATATATTTTTATGTAGTGCCGCCTTTTTTTGATTTGTTGGCTCCCCTAAATGTTTCAACACAGCTGCATATTATGATGAAAAACCAAAACTCCAGAATTAGTGTAAATAATTTCTCAATTTATAGGTATAAGGGTTATTATTATATTCTGTCAGTAAAATTCAACTGCGTGTTAATCCTTTGTGGTAAGTAAACAATGGTAACTAATATTTTTTATTAAGTCATCCAAGAATGCGGGAGAAATATTTGGCAGTTCGATTTCCGCAGTAAATTGTAACAGAATAAAATGAATCTAGAAGGAAAGCGTGCATTAGTTATTGCGTTATATTCGCGAAATTTGAAATCGAAAACAATTTGTCGTGAGTGCAGGAAAGTGGGAATTGCCGATAAATTTGTTTTTCGTACAATAAAAAGATTTCGAGAAACTGGTTCAATGAAAGATAGGCGAAGATCAGGTAGAAAACGTACGTTTCGTACACAGCGGTTATCAAACAAGTTTGAGAAAAAATTAGAAGAAATTGTAATCGTTCGCAAAATCAAATCGTTAAACAACATGGAATCAGTTGATCAACAGCCAGAAATATATTAGTAAATGATCTGAAAATGAAACCATATAAAAAAAGAAATATTCATGGTATAACGAAACTGCAGGAAGCAAAACGACATCAACGTTCCAAAGTTTTGCTTGAATGGCACACTGATTCCGAAATAATTTTTTCAGACGAAAAGATTTTTGTTTTAAAAGAAACATTCAGTTCGGAAAACGATAGGTGCTATGCAGTTAATATCACTGACATTCCAAGAGAAAAACGCGCTATTCAAAAATTTCAATCTTCATCTCGCATAATGGTTTGTGGAGCTATTTGTAGCAGAGGAAAATTGCCATTGCTATTCATCGATAAAGGTGTTAAAATTAACTCCAGTTATTTTTGACGGATGTTTTGCAAAATCATATGCTGCCTCATGCCAGAAGATTGTTTGGTGAAGACTACTTTTTGTTTCAACAAGACGGAGCACCAGCTCACTCAGCAAACGTGGTTCAAAATTAGTGCAAAGTAAATTTGCCAGATTTTATACCAAAGGATGAATGGCCTCCATCCTCCTCCGATCTGAGACCACTAGACTTTTCCATATGGGGTTATATGCTTGGACGTCTAACCAACTGGGACGTCAGAAATATTAGTGAATTCAAAAACGTTTTGTTGAAAGTTTAGGACGATATTCCATTAGAGGTAGTGCCTGCCGCTTGCTCTTCGTTCCCAAAGAGATTAAGAGCTGTTATTAAGTCCAAAGGTAGTCAAATTGCATTATAAGTTCTATATTTTAAATTGTAATAAGCCTTTTTATTAATTTCAAACAAATAAATAAAATTAATTAATTTGTTCAAAAGTTACACGTATTTTATTTACTGACAGAATATAATAACAACCCGTATATCTTTTTTTTTTTTTTTTCAAAAAACGGAATAATGTCAATAGTGAAAATTTTAACTTAAAACCCGAAATAAACAAGGAATCTAAAACTTATATGGGTTCTTGAAACTTTCGAACTTAACCACTACTTTAAACTCAAATTAAAATGTTATCATTGGGAAAATACTTGAGTAAATTAAAAACCATTGATTATGTATTTAAGAATAACGAACCGAATATAAACTCAAGAAAATGAATAAAGAAAAAGAATAATCGAAAAACGATCTCCAATTATATGCCAACAGCTTCAAATACAAATAATGAAAAAAAAAAAAACAGAAAAATTAAAACTAATGATAGTAAGTACAATAAGTCATTAGTCGTCAACCGCCGTATTGGTAGAAAGCCCCGCTTAAACAACAATATAAGAACAAATGATGACACATAATGCCGACACCGGAAACTTTGCTAACAATGCCTAATATAATTTCTCAGATGGTTGAATACTTGGGATGATCAGATTGTGGGATCCATATTAATACCTAAATCGACGCAATCAACCCAACTACATTGATTGCGCTCAATGGAAAAAGCGAAGCAGAGACGACAATAAAGAAAAAGAAGAAGTTGATTTCAAGGCGATTTCAAGCTCTCTTGCAAGCTGGCCGCCGTGCCGCGACGCATACAGCAAAAGTACCAGCGAGTAAGATCATAGTATCATCATTATTGATATAATCGAATGCAAACTCGGGAAGTAACAGATGTGTCATTAACACGTGTGGTGGCGCTAAAGTTGACTTTTTAAATTTTTTGAAAGGTTTTAAAATTTGCTTCATACAGGTTCCTGTCATCGTTTTCGGTGGTTGACAATGGTTTTAATGTCGAAGTTATACAAAAAACACAAACACAGCCTATTATTGCTATACGATTGACATAAGGCATGAAGTAAAGAGTTCATATTTATTCTTTTATACTCCATGGAGGAAGAACTTCGATTTTATTATAAACAGGTTCCACAGAAAAATGAAGTTGAAACAAATTGTAGCCCAATATGTTGTCTTTCTAATGTCATTAAAAAAAAAAAAATGTAGAAAGAATTTATGGAAATTATGGTGTTTGAACGAAATCCAAGCTACTTTTATGTGAAAAAATCTAGTAGTAAGGCAAAAATTGTGCAATGTCGGCGGCTACCCGGTCCGCAATACTCGCCCTCGCATTTAAGTGTGTAATTTTTCTTTTTCTTTATAGTAAATAAATTGATTTGTGGTGATTATTTAGAGTCAAAACATTTATTATCGTAGTGGTTTTGTATATCATTGGTGACTGATTTTATTCTTCTGACGATTACTCTGGTTATTTCAAGTTAGTAAGATTTTCATCTATTAACTAAAAATTTTGGTTGTTTTAATTTATTTGCATCTGAATTTCCTTTTATTATATATTATATATATTTCTATATAATATTTTGCTTGAAAATACATATATTTTTTTCACATATGTCGCGTTCTTGTCGATATAAATATTGCATGAACATGTATTGTTCCTGTTCTTCCGTAGGTATGTCTCTTTAATATTTCAAAAGACAACCGAAAATCAATTTGGTTGAAACATTCTGGGGATATATATACCTTCAGTTTAGTATTCTTCCAACTGATAATCTCCGGTTTTGTGAAGAACATTTTTACAAAAGGGATATTAAAACAAGGGCAGGAAAAAAATTACTAAGCTCAATAGCTTGCAGTCGCTACAGGCTGATCCATTAATTTGTTCGTGTACAGAATCGGCAACAAGACGTATAGCAACAAATGGAAACTACCTTCATAATCCGAAACTATAGCAATATGTCCAGAACAGTTCCCTTCACCACCAAGAAGAAGATTTTTCAATAGAAGCTGAGAAGACCGACGAGAATCAGAATGAAAATAGATCCTTTTATAATTACCCGAAAAGAGCCAAGAAAAATTACGGAAATGTTGATGAATTCAACTTAAAAGAAAAAATAAATGAATTACTAAAGGATAAATCCAAAGACGTGAGAGTATTCATCCGATCCTAATTGTTTCATTCGGTGAAAGGACATAGGAGCGACAAAGAAAAGAGCTTTGCTTTGAAAATATATTATAAAGCACCCGCGTTATATAATTGAACAACATTAAATAGCCACCTGGGAGTAAAATAGTTTAAAAGTTTCTAATTCCAAGTAATGGCTGGTCAAAGTTGAAGACATGGCCTGTTTCCAGTGAGTGGGTTGCCAGTGCTGAGTTGGGTGTCTGTTTTTCTATATATTTCCTATGTTGTGCCAGTCGAGTTTTTAATTTTTTTGATGTTTGACCTATGTAGGATTTAGAGCAGTTTTCGCATTGGACGTTGTATATACATGTCTTCAACTTTGACCAGACTTCCATTATCGACACAGAAGACAATAAAAGGAAGAGAGAGACAAAAGAAGCTTGTCACATTTTCATTAATAGGAAACACTTAATCAATATCAGACAAGATACGGAATTTATACACAAAGATTATTACACAATTCTAAATAAAATTAACAGACATACACACAACAATCAAAGAAACACACATCAAAACCAAGAAATCTACAATAACACCAGTCACACAAACCAACAAGCACACACACCGGCACACACGACACCACAGCCAACATAACATTCAAAAACAGCTGATACAGCTCAGTATCTCTCTAGTCTTTAATTGTTAAACGTTTTTATCTGTTTTTTTGTGTTAATTTATTTATTTTTGTCAGTTAATTTATTATATAAATGTAGTGTTTTTCGTCATTTTTATAAATAGTTTTGTGCATATAGTATTAGAGGTAATTTAAAACAAGTAATATATTCATATTCCAAACATTTTTCAAATGCTAGACGAATAATTGTATTTCTACAGAACCCTTGAAAAGGACTCTAAAAACCCAGAGTCGAAACGTCGGAAAAATTGCAATAAACTACTAAAACAAAGTTTCGTAGTTTTTTCTCAATGATCGGAGATCCCCAAAAAAGATCACATCGTTTATTATATATATAAATATTAGATGTTTAGTTTTATTTGATGAAATGTCTATTAAATATGAATTGAATTATAACACAAAAAATGATCTAATCTATGGATTTACTGACCTTGGTGGTATTGGCCGAAGAAATATTTTTGCTTCTAGTGCTCTGGTATTCATGCTTCGTGGTCTCAACAAAAATTGGAAACAACCTGTTGCATATTATATAGGAAAGTCTTCAATGGACGAGTTAAAGGAAATTATTCAAAGTTTACTATCAGAACTTTTGAATATTGTTTTTGATATAGTAGGTATATTCTGCGACCAAGGGAGTTCAAATAGGGGTTGTTATGAACGTATAAGGTAGTCATCAATTTCATTTTATTTCTTTATTGGCAACAATAAGATATATACACTCTAGGATGTACCGCATATTTTTAAATGTATAAGAAATAATCTATTACTTACTACATGATATTAAAATAGGAAATGAAAAAGTATCATGGAAAATTTTACGGATTAGAGCTATGCTCAAATTAACAGCAAGATCCAGCAAGATGTGCTATTTCCGAGAACAGCACGCAAGTATTACAAATTTTGATTTAATACCCAGCAATTAACCTTTGGCAAAATCGGTGGTTGCCTGAAAAGTAACATAAATGCCGAATTTTCGTTCATTGGAGTAAAAGTAACACGGAATCTATAGGCGGCATATTTAATTATTTTGGTTTTTATGAGAGCGGAAAGATTTTGTAAAAGGCAGAGATACCTGTTTTATATATTTTTTTCTTGAAGTAACAAAATCACTGAGAAAGTAGTCTACATTTTTTATCTGATCATGTATTTTTGTACCCTAATTATTTCGTTATTATCTCATTTTTGTTTGAATAGCATCTACAATTGCGTTTAAATTACATTTACGTTTGACTTCACGCAAATATGTGACCATTAGATAAATAAACTAACATCGATATATAATATACATATATATTTTTTGAATTGTTTTATAAGAGACAGAGACAGTTACCTGCGCGGTCACTTGGAAATACTGTTTTACTTTCATTATTAATTTTTTTATTCTTTGCGAAATTATGTAATCAACAGTTTCTTCATAATAATTGTTTCAAATTCCAGCGCTACTAGATATGAACATATGAGAAATCGGTGCATACTCTTATCTTTGCTTTGTTGCTAAGCTTACACAAACATAATGTGTTACCCTCAGAATTTTCGAGTTATACTAACTCCGACTCACAGTACGTTTACATGAATACTTGAAGTATACTTCAAGTAGAGATAAAGTAATCAAAATATCATGTAAACGTGCATTGACCTCGTATACTTGAGTCAAGTAAATCACAAAATTTTGTTCGATTTACTTGAAAAATTCATGTAAACGAAACTTCAGTATACTTGAAAATTTTTCATTTATGCGAGATGTGAACAAGAACAAGAAGAATATTATTGTTGATAATTCAGGCTGTGGTTTTAGGCACTTTTTTCAAGATATTTATCTAAAAATCCGCAATTGTGTATTGAACTTAATGCAGAATTGTCAAAGGCAAAATGTCACTCACTTCAAGTATATTTCAAGTCAAGTAATTGGAATTAATTCAACCAAAAACCCTACTTGAGTTTCAGGTGGATTTCAAATCAAGTTCTCAAGTATTCATGTAAACATACTGTGTGTTAACCTTATTGATTTCGGTTGCTTGAAACATGCAAAATTTTATGCGAATAAAATTGAGGAATTAGATCGAGATGAAATTGATTTATATATAATACTAGTACATGATTTATCACGGGAAAATAAATTGGAAATTCTACCAGACATAGCTTAACCTGGAAATTCTGTTGTTGGTAAATTTAAATATAACTGTCTAATGTAGTTTTTTGGTTATCTAGTTAATAAAATGGTAATAACTGACAAAGTGTGAACATATAAAAATTATATGGTACTTTACAACCATTGATTATAGAAACTAGTAGATATACTTTCCGAGTTTGCATATCTACTAGTTTCTATAATCAATGTTACAACTCAGAATTCTCGGAAGAGTTCTATTTGATGACTAACTGCAGTAAAATAATATTTGCCCAAGCAATAAATGGTGCCAGACAAATTATAAGGAAAAGTGTCCGAAAAATAGCATAGAGTGTACACATTTAGTTCGCTCGCTTGCCTGCCCCTCATGCAAAAGGTTAAATAAGTTCCAAAAAAATCTATGAAAAATCCTACTGCTCTGCAGACGCCCACAGCAAAATGCTTGGGAGCACAATACACACGAATATTAAAGCATCATAATAGCTGGAAAAATGCATGTATATTGAAAGGATGGCAGTGATTTTATCCAAACTAATCATTAAGATGTGCCTCTGCTTTAATGTCGATTCGATACTAGTATCGCCATCTCTTAGGTTAATGACACATTGGAGTTTGTATATCTACTAGTTTCTATAATCAATGATAATACTACGCAGACAACAATAGTTTTTAGAATCAGTTAAATATTATTTTATAATATCCGATACGTAAAAGTAGTTTGTATTAATTAGTAATGCATTGATAAAGAGACGAGTTCATTAGTAAAGTAGCTAATCTGGTTCCACACGCCTTTACTATGTATGTACGTTAGAAATAACAATGTTTGTATTAGTAGTGTATTAGTAGTGTATTCATATTCAGTTTATTTAGAGAACAACTACACAATTAAGTCCCTCAATTTATAATTATGTGTAGTACCTACGAAAAACAAAATTTAATACATACGTAATAATACACTAATGTTATATATATTTAATTAAGGTATACTTAGAATTAATATGTATGCTAATTAGTACCTAAATAAATAAATTGTATTATTGGAGTTTTGCTATGAAATTAATTCATAGCGAATTTAGTCAATATGAAAATTGAAATAGTTTGCTGCCAATTTTGTAACTCCAGTTTCTGTAGTGAAACAGAACCTTCAAGAAAGTTGTATTTTTACAAATTTGTAGCTTCTGAATTACAAGTACAAATAACTTTTCCCGAAAAAAAATTAAAAATCCTGTAAATTTCCCCTTGTAGAATACAACAATAATTTTGTATATGATGAATTGGTTGACTTTCAAGAGCTTTCAACTTCTCCTTATGATCGTACTATAAGAATCGATGGAGGAGTTGCTGTTTTCATTAAGAATTCGCTACATGCTCGTTTAGTGATCCTTATTCTGAAGTTGAGTAAAATAGTTGTTGAAATTCAGGTTAACTATGTTCAGTTCTTGACTGGATCTGTATACAAACCGCCGAGCCTTTCCACTGCTATAACTTTGGAAGCAGTACTTGTTTCTTACTTACGATCTAGGGTCTATGTTGTCTACAAGTCAATTTTTTTTCATACCGAGATTTCAGTTGTGTTGATCATGAGAGTCTTTTATATGAAGCTTCTGTGCTTGATCGGAATGTTATTTATTCACTCACATCAGTCAATGATCAAGTTAGTTATATTGAGAATTTTATTGAATATCTTTTCGATAAATACGTTTCAATCAAGACTCGAATTAATCCCTGCTGTCCATAGTTTACTAAAAGAATTCAAAGTCTTATTTCTCAATGTGACTTTGAGTCCCATAGGTGACGACGATTTCGCACCAAGTATGTTGGAATATTTTTCGAGATTTGCATAATACTGTAAATAAAGAAATCTTACATTCCAAGATCTCTTTCTATAGGTCCTGGTTTGATGAAACAGTTCCCACGAAGAAATTTTGGATGAAACTTAAATATATTGGCGTGGGGAAATCTGAGCTTATCGATGTGAATGTTAACCATAATAAACTAAATCATAGCTTTATTTCAACGTTTAGTTTGGGCAGTGAATATACATACATTTAATAGTAGATATGCTGAAGGGGTTATCTTTTGTGCATATCACAGAACAAGAAGTATTGGTGTAAGATCTAATGCCATGGGTCTCAATCGCATCTATCCCGTTTTCGTTACAGTTATTCTACCTATTTTACTACCACATCGGACGTACAACTTGAACACTATCATGGCCTCCTCAAAAGATAGAAATTAGCTAAGATTATATCAATTTCTAAGAAATCTTCATCAGTACATTGTTCTATCTCGATTGTTCCATTTTGCTCTAAGGTGTTCGAGAAAATCCTGCATAATCACATCTCATTTTATATTAAAAATATTCGAATATCAATCTGATTTCAGAGTTAAGCATAGCTGCACAACTGCTTTGAATACAATATTCGATAACATTCATTGTTCAATTAATTCTAATATGGCGTCAATACTTGTACTGCTGGACTTCTCTAAGGCTTTTGACAATGTAGATCACATATTATTGCTTGATAAGCTCGCAGCTCACTTCAATTTTTCTCCCTCTGGCTGTAAGTTTATAATGTCTTACCTTAGCCACCGTCAGCAGCAAGCTGTTAGGGGAAATCGAACTTCTGATTTCAAGGAGCAATTTTAGGCCCACTTCCATTTACTATGTTCATTAATGACTTAACCTAGGATATCGAGCATTGTAAATTTCATGTGTATGTTGGTTACTTTCAACTTTACATTTCCAAGCCACTAGAATCAATTAATTATTAAGTACACTGCGCCAATACAGATCTTATGGCACTGCAGAATAAGATAAAACTTAATGCTTCAAAATCGAACTAAATATTCATATTTAACACTTGTGTTAATGGCTACATACCTGGGTATGTTTGTAATTTTGAAAATGAAAAAAACTTTATTTAATCTTTGAAAATTTTTATTCATCACTTTAGTTATCCTTATGGGCTCTATTTGTATATCGTATATTGCTATAAAATTTTGAAAAGTATTCTGTGGTTCCTCAGAAAATAGACCTGAATTATAAATACACGTTACCAAGCTGAAAGCATACACAGGTATGTAATACATTTTTTTAGGAATAGGTATAGCAATAAAAAATGTACGGAATTTATTATGACAACAATTTTTTAACATCAGGAGAATTCTGTAGAATGCTCTGCACAAATAGGCTTACAGCATGTTGGGTAACATTTTCGCATGGATCGACGCTTACACTCCTCTTTGCAAATACCTTTAATTTTCAGTCTGCCTGTTTGATCCCATGCTGCTAGTCCACTTGACGTGGATGTAGATGTGATTGATATTGGATGTCCCGTCATGCATTCGATAGCAGATCTGATCCCGAAGCTCCTCATAATGTGGTGTGAATTCGGTCCTCTGATCTGTATAGCTGGCATGGTGACGGCTTCACCAAGATCTTGCAGAAACGAACGTCTCCTATTTGTGTTTTGGTTACGATTATGCGTACAGTATATAATGAAAGCATAATATAAAAATATTCCTGGGTCCAGCGTAACATACGTATCTTACTCATATTGCAATTTTTGTAAAAGGATATGATTGCAGGCTTTTGAAAGGCACTACTAACACTTTTATCGTAATGGACTGTTGAAAGCAAAATTACAGATTTTTCTTTTTTGGTGAAGAGTAAATCATGGTTTTGTCACAAAATCCGGATATGCGAAGGTATAGCTTACAATTCTGTAGGAATGTGTGGTTTTTTTATTCAACATTCCGACCAGTCCAAGATTCCACGATGTTATTAAACGAGGTAGCGGTAATGTTGCAAAAAAAATTATCAGCAATAATAGTTCGTCCAGAGATTTTGTATCGCTGAATTAAATCTTTTACTACTCGTTCTCCTTAGTTTACATCACGCTGATTATTTATTTTGCCAGTATAAATTTGACCTGTCAGCGGGTACGATGTCTTCAAATCACAAGCCCACCAAACTTTTATACCATATTTTAGCGGTTATATGCAGTGAATTTTGGAAACAGCTGCACATCTATAGTAATACAATCATGAGGTATGTAGTTTTTCCGCACATTTTCGTTTAGCATTTCCCATATATCTTTAATAGGAGCCGCTTTATCAGTTAACACTCTGCTGGCCGGTGATAATACGTTGTCAAAACGTATAGACAATGAAATGTTCCAGAATCGATTTAAGGAAATACTCGCTCGATACAGACGGTATGATCTCCCGGTTTCAAGAATGAACATTTACATTTAATAAACACATAAACAAATTGTCCTTAAAATGTTATAAAAATTGCAATCCTGCCATCAACAATTATCGTAACTCCAAGTTATGTAAGCCGCATGCAGCATACCCACCTTTCGGAATAGGCCTAATCATAAAAATGAATTCTTAGGAATTGTGTGACTAAATATTCTCTTCTCCTTATATATGTATAAAAAAGGAAAATGAAACAGTTTTACAGAAATAAATGTAATATTCCATACCCGGTCATGTATGGGTTCGTTTAAGTGGTTTTCTTTAATACATTGACGCAAGGATTAAAGTAGAGCTTTATACGTCTTTTTTTCCTTCTTTGAACATAAATGATGGGGTTATCCTATATATAGCAGAGCAGTTAATGACTTGGGTATAGTATTTAATAAAACTTTAAGCTGGAGTGCTCATATTAACCATATTATTGTATTCCTTACTCTCTGCAAGCTTTCAGCATATGCACTCCGCAGAATACCCGCTTGTTTTTAGTAAAATCACTTGTAGTTTATCTCATAACTTATGGATGTGAGATTTTATGCTGGAGAAAACTAAATGTTGCTTTTAATAAGCCCATTCGTTAGATATTTGCTTTAAGGCACCTTAACCATTCCTCTGCATATGTAAAATTGATCTTTGGAAGTATGCATATGTCGTATCTGGAAACAAGAATACTACTTTTTTTGCGGAATATATTTATTAACCAGAAGCGTTTTTTTTCTTTTTTAATAAGATTAATTTTGTACAATCATCAGGAACATTTAATATAATTCAGCTGCGTTCTAAATATCGAACTACTGAACTTCAATTTCTAGCATGATCTGTGAGACTGTGGAACGCTCTCCTAAATAATAATAGGAAGAGAAGCATCAATGGATGTAATTTTCGATCCTTGTTATATAAGTTACTTTAACAGTAAAACATGCGATATTATTTAGTCAATAATATAATAGAGTGGAAAACAAAAACCCCTTACAAACGAGAAATCTTTAAAAAAGAAATTTCTTATGCAATAGAAGACGTTTCATATCAACAGGAACCATATACTCATCAATACGGCTTGGTTCCTGCCTGCCGTATACAATATGAGATCGAAATCAATTCCGTTCGATCTTACATTAATAACTGCCGCATATACCTCTTGTTCCATAAAGAAAAACCTTTCAGCAGGAATATTACGGATGAATTCAACATATCTACTATAAAATGTATTATTCACTGCCCGAATTAGACTGTTAAATAAAACTTTGATTTAATTCATTAAGGTCAACATTCAAGTCGATAGGCTTAGAATTACCCACGCCGATATCTTTAAGGTTTATTCAAAGTTTGTTAGTGGAAACTCTTTCATCCATCTTGAAATGTAAGATTTTTTGGTTTTCGGTTTTAGGCCAGAAACTGTTTTTAATTTTCACTGCTCATATGCAGTACATTGAGATTTGCCTGTAGACTCGCATTTTGTACGTGCTTCGAAAGAGTAAAAAACTCATTACCACCTTCTACTTGTAAGATTACTTTTTTTCGGAAAATATTCCAACATTCATTGATGCGAAATCGTTTCCATCTACGGAACTCAAAGTCATATTGAGAAATAAGACTTTCAATTCTTTTAGTAAACCATGGAAAGCAGGGCCACAGGCTACCCGCTACCACAACTCATATCATCTAAAACAAGCAACAAACTCATTAATAATACTAGAAAAACAAAATAAATTAAAGTACCTTACCAAGGTATACATACGGCAGTGTATTTATCATTTTCTAATGACAGCAAAAGACAGGTTTGTAGCACATTCGAAAATCTACGGAATGAGATACGCGTTGCCACGACAACACCAGAAGAAAGAAATTGGTTACCGTTTCGACGTCACACATTGCAGTCCATATATTGTCCGACCTGTTTGGCTTACATCTGCAGCACATTCATTGGGCTGCCATATTTTGGCATTACACACTGCAGCACGCGCACATAATTTCACAGAGATTTTATTTTGTACAGAAAAATTAACTTTGTTCATCTTAGTCTTTTTTTTAGAAGAAAAGGAACGGACCAAGCAACGCCAGTTGGGCTGACTTTATATTGGATTTTACATAGAATTTTATATTGAATTAGATTTATTTTTAACTTGTTTTTTTTTTTTTTTTTTTTTTTTATTAGTTGCTGTTCTTTATTTCTTTTGTATTAATAATTTTAAGCTCCTTTTATTATTCTGAATTGTTGTGATATTAGTTTAACTAAATTACGCTGAATAAAATTTCATATTTGAAATATAAGGCTGAGTTATCGCTTGCAACCCCTCCCAAGTAAGTTCGAGACTAGATCTCACAGATTGGAACGTATTTCGCTAAAAGATATTCAATGAAATTCTCAATACAACTAATTTGATCATCAACGGATGTGAGTGAATAAATACCATCCCAATCAAAATCAGCAGCTTAATTTAGAAGGCTCTCATGATCAACACAACTGTAATCGCAGTATAAAGTAAGTAAGAAAAATTAGATCAGTGGCCTATTTCACAAAATTACAAATTTTAAGTACAAATTTGTACTTGTAGATCACAGTTACAAATTTGTAATATGAATATCTGTTTCACAAAGTACAAATAATTGTTTCACAAATTTGTGATAAGAAACAGATAAATTGTAGGAAAACAGCTTTGTTTTTCACAATTTTGTAGAAGATTTGTAGTTGAGTTGTGAACTACAGGTTTTAACAAATTTGAAATACCTTCGCGATGTTGTGTGACAGAACGTGAAGAGGGGAACAATGGTATGTTTTACTTGCTACATATTGTAACTAATTAATTCTAGATAAAAGACGATAATGTGATGAAATTGGGTTCAGCAAGTTGCAGTGCGTGTATTTGTACAGACCTCGATAATATCATAATTTATATTATTTGCAAGTAGTCTCCAACAGTACAAGGGATTATTGATAAATCATCTCCCACTCTTTCGTTTCCTCCATCATTGCCCAAAAGCTTTGAAGAAAAAGAAAAAAGGTATGATAAATATGTTTGAACTGATTGCAACTAGAGTTGTATAATCTACAACTCGACGCCATTAAAAAGGAGCGGGATTTGGGAATAGACAGAATTAGTCTAACATCAGGAATAGAAGGCGCAAATAATTCTAAAGAACGAAATTTAGCTGTACAGGAAAATATTTTTAATTTTAGTAGTTATTAAAAAAAAAAAATGCTTAAAGACATACATACATAAAACTCTTCATTAGTTATTTATTTATATTTTTTTTTTATAAAAAATGATTCACGAAATAATTGAATACAGTTCCATCTAAATTATTGGAATTCTCATCACATCTCCCAATCTTCCAAGTTTTCTTCCTCTCCTGTAGAAAGTAATTCAAATTTAGAGTCTGTTGCTTGCCTCGAAATATTAATTAAAGCAATACAGCATTTAATTACAATTATTGCTTATTGAGGTTGCAAACGCAAATGTTTTAGGCATGGTAATTTTTCCATTAAAATTCCAATAGCGTTTTCTATTACTTTCCTCGTTGATCTATGTGCTCGTTTATACCAATCACTTTCTGGAGTTGAGCTCCTTAAAATTGGTGTAATTATCCGCATTCTTATAATGTATATGTTGTATCCCCAAGTAATACTGAATGAGGAAAAGTCGAAACCCCTCATCAAATTTAGAAAAAAATTGGACTTCTTCGCAATACTCTTGCATCATGCACATTGCCTGGCTAATTCATATATGCGTTAGGGAATAGCTGGGATCGCAAACAATTATTGCTGTATTTCACTTGTCTACCTAGCAAACATTACGATTGGAGATTGAATCGAAGTCTACCCGCTCAATCGAAGTTTAACTTCGATCTCGAAGACGTTCTCGATTCGATCTCGAGCCGAAAACGAAGGAAAAGCAACGCTAATTTGAATTGAAATAACGACTCGATATCGATTCGTCTTTTCGAGACTATTTCGAAGATTTTTCGTGTATTGGTGTTGTATATAATGGTCATATGTATTCGAGATTTTTTCGTAAAAGCTATTCGATTTCGAATTGAATAAACAAGTAAACTATGCTTTGTAAAAACTACTCGATATCCAATTGGAAATAAAGAACGAAACTATGATAAACATTTACCAAATGCAAATTTTGATTTCTCAGCACTTTCTTCACTCTTCTTCGGCCGAATACTAGAAAAAATGCCGTTGGAACGTTGCACTTTCTTTCTTTTGAAAGACTTCGTAATTTAATTTTTCCAGGCGATTCGTAAAAACCAAAATTCTCAGATTATACTGCAAGTTTTCTGAACCTGAGAGCCATATGTCGAGAAAAAATTGAAAACCGAAAAATTGTCGAACTGTTGATCTTCGAGAATTTCTCCCAAATGCGAAAACCCGAGAAAATGTTTTCTAGATATCTACGTATGCAGATTCAAACTGATTTGATGAATCTATGTTAAATAATGTCCCGTCAATACATCCAAGCACATATGGCATGCCTTGAAGAACTTTTAACATATAATAGTATGCTCCCTAGGCCAACATACAATGCTATTAAATATTAAGTCCACAATTGCTGTACAGATGCGGGGAATGCATCTGCATACAGTGCTTTTAGATATACCGCGCATAACAGCAATTTCATGGTACTGCTCCCATTGCCAATATAATGCTGTGAGAAACTGCTGGGTGAGTTAATGAAAAGCTTTTTCCAGTTCTGTGTGCAATTTGTAGTCCAATATGTGTGTGTGCCCCTGCCAGCCTGTGTGTGTGTGTGTGTGTGCGTGTGTGCCCGTCCCTGTGTGTGTGTGCCTGCCTGCATGTGTGTGTGTGTGTTAAATGCTGATTACTACACATCAATTAATATTCGTAATGAATAAAAAAACGCAATGCTGGTAACCCGAATGTTCGGAAGGTATGTATATACCTACCACAACCTCTTTTTAATACTAAAAAGAAGAAGAAGATTTAATTAATTACGGGGGAATGTCAAATTGTATTGTGAAATATAGTGCAAATTTCGCGATTTTTAAAGTCGGTTATCTCTGAAACTATAACTTTGCGCAAAATTTTGATTAAATATTTGTGATTTGTGAGTAAAAAGGAACTAGTGTTGAAAGTTTAAAGAAATTCGGGGTTTACATAAAATCTGGTCTTGTTCCAAATTTTGTAACTGCAATCTATTCAGTGAAATACAAATCTACAATTACATTCTATATCTACAAATTTGTAGCTAGTGAATTAAAACTACAAATAACTTTTGGTGCAACAAAAATTGAGAAATTCCTACAAATTTTCCTTTGTAGAATACAAGTACAAGTTTGTGGTACAGAAATTCTGTGAAACCAAGAATATCAATTTTTCTATAATTTTTGTTAAATATCACTTGTAAAATAAAATTTGTATGGCCACAGGTCTAGAAAAACTAGGAATAGACTATAGATGTCCAAGTCCAACAAGTACTGCTTTCAAAGTGAAGTGGTGTTGGCACAAGGTTTAATTATCATCTTATAAATAAGAAAGTGTCATTCATGAGTCGGCGATATAGCAGAACTGATAGTAACGGATGTGGCGATTTTGTTTTGATGCTTCGAAAAAAAGTTATGTTGTAATTATAATCTATTCGATTGTTTTTTTTATAAATCAGCCAAGGTTTTTTTCTATTATCTACCGTGGAAAACACAGTTTTAATTGTATGCTAGTATCCGCCGACCGGTACCGACTATTTCTTCTGCAATGCATATGTATACATATGCAAATGTTATGAAGAAATACACTGTTTTTTTCAAAATTTTAAAATAGGTCTCGACTGCATATCCATTATAAGAATGGTTAACTACAATAGATTTAAGGAGCTCAACTCAAGATAGTGATATAATCCAGCATTTAGGTCAACTGGCATAATATGGAAAAACAATATTCGAAGTTACTATGCCTAAAAAATTTAGCTCCCAAACGTAAGCCGGGGTTGTTTTAACAAATAATTCACAGCAAGCGGCATACTGATTTTGAACCAGAGATAGGCATTTTTTACTCGAATAAAAACAAAAGATAAAAAATCGAATAACAATTTATTTGATTACAAATATTATTCTCGTTATTTGGTGAATTATACGGAAATAAATATTCGTTATTTGGTGCAAATTATTTGAGTTTCAAATAATTATTTGTTATTCGATCGAGCGTTATTTGATAAACAAATAATTATTCGTTATTTGGTGAATTATTCGCAAATAAATATTCGTTATTTGATGAATTATTCGAAAATATGTTTTTGTTATTTGGTTCAAATTATTGGAGTTTCAAATAATTATTTGTTATTCGATCGTACGTTGTTTGATAATCAAATAATTATTCGTTATTTGGTGAATTATTTGCAAATACATATTTGTTATTTGGTGAATTATTCGGAAATAATTATTCGTTATTTGGTGAATTATTCGCAAATAAATATTCGTTATTTGTTGCAAATTATTTGAATTTCAAATAATTATTTGTTTTTCGATCATGCGTTATTTGATAATCAAATAATTATTCGTTATTTGGTGAATTATTTGCAAATAAATATTCGTTATTTGGTGAATTATTCGCAAATAATTATTCTTTATTTGATGAATTATTCGAAAATATGTTTCTGTTATTTGGTTCAAATTATTTGAGTTTCAAATAATTATTTGTTATTCGATCGTGCGTTATTTGATAATCAAATAATTAATTGTTATTTGGTGAATCATTACCAAATAATTAATTGTGATGGTCATTATGTGTATTTCAAATTTGTCGTTCGATTATGAATATATGTTTTCTGGCGTCCATTAGTACCAATTTCAAATAATTAATTCTTGGTACACGCATTTGTTTTCGCAAGGTGTTTCGTTACTTAATTTAAAGTTTAAGAGGAATTTAATAATTTTGTTCAACTAAGTATTTGTGAAGGTTTTGAAGTAAATTAATTTGGTTTCATTACTCAGAATAATCTTAGAGTGAATTAAATAAAAGGAAAAGGTGAGTTTGTGCTTAAGACCGCACAATCGAAATGAAAATCTTACCTCAAGCCATGGCAGACAGAGTAAGAAAATATGCCTACTAATTATTTAACACTTCAGTTGTGACGTCACGACATCATATTTCATGTTCAGAAAAATTATTTAAATAAATTATTTAGTAACAGCTTTTGCAAATTACAATAGATAATGTTATAGTAAAAAAATGTCAATATTTTTGAAAATTTATGATGATCTGGCAGCTAAATGTAATAAAAGGAACACTTTTTGCAAGCAATGAGATAAGCAATTAAAGACATTTTAGTTCGTGTATTGAAGTATTAATATCTTGTTGGCACTAGTCATACTTGTATCAATATACCGTGACTTCAAGCCACGGTACAGAGAATACAAGGTATTCTCAATCAATTTTGGCACATTGCAGCTGACGTAAATTCGTCAATTCAATGTACAGATAAGATAAAGAGAGCAGAGAGAGTATTTTATTCCCTGACCGTACTCTTCTATACATGATACGTCACTTCGTCCACCAATGATGGAACGTGGGTTCATATGGAGAATACAGAGAGTAGCGTGACTTCAAGCTATCTGTCAAGCTTAAACCAGATAAATTTATTTTTCCCTGCATTCGCTGCATATCATCTGTCATTGTCATTCGAGAATCGAAACCTGTTATAGAACAGAAAATTCCAATTTCGAGACAATATTTATTGATAAAGCACCTGAATGGCCGTTCACTTTGAAATGTGACGATCGTGAAGCTCATTGTGCCATCCCATCCGAGTATACTTGATGCATTTTGTAAACCGATTTTTTAGGTAAGAGTTGAAAGAAGCAATGCATCAAAAATCAAACATATTTCACATCGTGTGCCTTACTAGTACAACTAGACTGGACTACTTTTAACTTCGATTTAGGTCAAAGGTAACCTAATAAGAAGATAGGACATAGCCGAACAAAATTGGAAATGTTATATGTTTTTTAGAAACAAGCATATATATACTTTCATCTTTTGCATTAATGGGGGAAAAGATCTTGGTTATGCATTATTGTAGTGCGATTGAAACAACGAGTTAAAAACAAAAATCGAGAGAACATAGGATTACCCCAACAACAAAACATTCTTGAACGTCTCCCAAAATCCAAAATCAAACTATTTATAATAATGTACATCGGGTCACACTACCTCACTTTTTCTAAGAAAATGATAAATTTTGCTCTCGCCAAGATGCTGAAAGAAGATCTAAAATTTCTGTCAAATAAAGATCTTATTTTTCCCGAAAATATCAGAGAATCCAGCATGAGTTTCTCCCACTAAATCTGTTCAGAACAAAACGAAGGTAAATAGAAGCATGCGCGTTCAAATGTCGTAGGATTACAGGAACAAATTTGGAACAATATGCGGAAAATTGCTCGCCCACAGTTGCTCGCCCACAATTGCTCGCCAGGAAAGTTTTTCGCCAAAAACAGATATTAATTTCAAATTTTATAGAATTTTATATTATAAATTGGAACATTACTGGGAACACAGACTGCATTGTATAAATATAATTATTACACAGATACTGGAAGTACTTGTAGTTTTAAATCTTCATAATCTTGTACTTTAGTTCAGGGAAACTGTCTTAAAATCAAACTCTTTTGGTATAAGAGAAAAACATGTTTATTGAATTAATATTGGCATTAAGTCAGGTGGAAAGTAAAATATTATTTGAGAACATAGAAAATATCAAATTCAAAGAAGTTTTTGTAAACCATTTTAAATTTAATATTTGTAATAATAAGAATAATAATGAAAGAGTGGAGAAATTAGATGGAGACGTACAGTCACCAAATATTTGCAGGTTAAAGTCAAAACAAAGGTCGGCAACCTAATTACCACGACTGGCTAAATACAAATTTATTGCCGACCTATGGTCAAAAGGAATCAGGGGATCAACTAAAGATTTTCTTACGAAACGAAATCTACCCGGCGCGATAGTATTGGTCTATTTCTTTGTTTTCCAAGACTTTTCATCGGCTATGAGTCAAATTATTTTGCAATTTATATTCATTTCAAATTCAGCCTGTTAGTATTCAGATCGTGTTAGTGTTCAGTTTGCTCTAAGTTTGTCTCTCTTCCTAAATAATAATGGCGTTACAATTTGCGTAAAGAAGTGAAAACGGAAGTTGCTGGATAAAAGACATCTGTATATCCAAAAAAACAGTGAGAAAGTATTTAGGAAATGTGATCACTCTGAAACACTTAAGTATCGCTCACGTGTCGACAGTGTGAATAATAAAATTGTCCAATATTTAAATGAACACAATCATGCTGGCGATGCTAAAAGGTATGAAGTCGCGGCAGTTTATAATGATGCTATGTCTCGAGAAACAAATACCCAAGATGGGACACATCGCATTGTCGCTAATTCATACATTAATTTGTCACAAGCTGCAGCCGGACAGATGCCACGTACGGATATCATGAAAAGTACAATACGAAATGTAAGAAACGCGAAAGACTGTCTACCAGCAATTCCAAATACACTTTCCGAACTAGAAATACCGAACTTTTATCAAAAAACATGCGAAGGAGAACAGTTTTTATTGTTTGACAGCACCGATAGCAATAACAGAATATTAATTTTCTCTACAATTTAAATTACTTGTCACGAACAGAAAACTGGTACGCAGATCGAGCTTTAAAGACTGTGCCGTTTTTATTTCAACAATTATATGCAATCCATGCAATCGTAAATAATAAATCTGTTCCAGCAGTATTTGCGCTTTTATCGAAAAAAAAAACCGAAGAGGCATATACAAATTTTTTCGACGAGTTAAAACGTTTGGAACCCAATACAAATGTAGAAAGCAGCTTTCAAGAGTTATGCGAGAATGCTGATTTTGAAGATAATTTGCAACCAGCATTGGATTATTTCAAGGACACGTGGATAGGTACGCCGAGTCATCGTTGTCGTCGCAATCTTCGAATTCCTCTAGACTTTTGGAACTGTCATAGTGCCGTTCAAAATAGTTTGGCAAAAACCAACAATTCTTGTGAAGGTTGGCATCTTTTCTTCACTGAACTAATTGGTGCACAGAATGCCGGTATTTGGAAGTTCATTGCCGTATTAAAAACTGAACAAAGCATGAATTCCGGAAAAAATAGAACAATTTATAAGCGGCAGTGATTCTAATATGTCAAGAAAAATCATGACTGTACGAAAAGAATAGAAATAATTGTAGGCGATTATCCAAATAAAACATTTATCGGCAAAGCTCAAAATTTTAATTTTTGAATATTTATACATATTTCGCTCATATATTCAATTATTGTCACTTAACGAAAATAATGATTTGGTTTTTTAATTTTCTTTATTAATATTGTTTTGTAGCACGCCAATGCTAAAACTACGCCACTGCGACATATTTCACCCAAGCACCAATCACCAAACCTTCCACGTACGTCGTAAACCGCCGCAAACCAGTTATAGTAATCCATTCGATACGATACACATGAACTTCCCCCATCAAAGCCGCTTCCAGTTAGAATTCCAGCCTTCCTGTGTGCTATATAAGCTAGAGCAGAAACAAATGAAATGTTCTTTTGTCATAGACTTTAAGAAGTACAGTTAAAAATATTATAAAGAATATTTTCAAGTATAGTTATTTCTCACGCTACAGTTTATTTTTATTTTTGCAATAAAATTATATAATTATATTATTAATAAAAATATTTGTTGTTTTAGGAACCGTAGGACTTAAATCATATTTTTAATCTTCTTTTTAAATACTTTTAGTTGACGACAATTGTTTGTGAATAATAATTGAAAATATATGTTATGTAATATTCCTGTTTCTTAATCTATATTATCTGTATTCATGTAAATGCAGATTTGTTAGTTATCTACGAGCAGCTTTCCTGGCGAGCAATTGTGTGGCGAGCAACTTTCCTGGCGAGAAACTGTGGGCGAGCAATTTTCTGGTAATCCTTTTGAACCAAAACCTTTTTCATAAAGTTTTATAAGAGTAAAATCTGGAAACTCCGCCTTTCCCATTTAGTTATTACGTTGTCTTTGTTTGGGTTAGAGATTTATCATGCAAAGCACTCATACATTCATACCCTCTTATTTGTATCTGAACCAGAAGTCTACAGCAAGATTACCCGTGTGTAGATGACGACACATGGCCCCATACTTCATTAAGCATACATTTTGTGGGATGGCAGATATCCCTTTTTTTCATATACACTAGCACTTTAATTACATGATGATCTTATAAATTGAAATAGGACAAATTTGCAGTATGAGACCCTGCAAGTCTATTCGTGCTACTCAGTTATATGGTTAAACTTCAGTTATTTTTCGTTTTTATCCTTAAGACCAGGGATGTGAAGGACTCAAGCGCTGGTTCATCGCTCGAAATTTGAGCGGACTCACTGATTGAGCGGACTTAATCGTGAGCGGACTCAATCTTGAGCGCACTCATTGCTTGTGCGGCTTGAGTGGACTCACTGCCTGAGCGGACTCATCATTTGAGTTGAGCGGACTCAAATCATATTTTAAATAACATAAAGAGAATCAGATTTAAATAAAATTGAAACTGAAATTTCAATGAAATAAGAAAAGCTTATAAAAAAGTCATTCATTATATTATATTTTATTAATTTAGCTTTTGTAATTTTCTTAGCCAACACTTCCCTTCCACTCAATATAATGGACAAATCCAACAAATTAGAAAATCTGTAGGGAGAATATCATACTTCAAAATGTTATAATTCAATTCAAGGAAATTGTATTTACATTTTTCCATAAAATCAGCGTCTTACTTTATATTTTTTCCATTGATATAGTATTTCAAAATTTTCGTAATTTGGACGACATCTATTAGGAGTTAACGTTAGTTTTGCTATGTTAAACAATCTTTTTACCGAAGCACTACTAGGCAGTGCTGTGTTGTATTCGGTAAAAAGGTTTTTTATCACCGAAAAACGCTTGTTTTCAAATATGCTCGAGGTTTTGCCTGTAGAAAAATTATACTCCAAGAACATTTTTGACCCACCATTGAATTTTGGTCATCTTCACAATCTGTATCCCAAAATGGCGTAGCTTGATTGTTATTTTGGGATTTTTCATGTCGAAACATTCCAGACTTTCATTGAGTTTAGAAATAAAAAATTTCTCAACCAATTATACGTGGGTGTTCAATCCATTTTGCTCTACAAGAATTTTTTTTTCTACGCGTCACAAACTGAATGACAAGCTTAATAGACAGACCCTATAGACTTTATCTGGGATATAAAAATCATACAATGCTAATAATAATGGTCATAACAAAAGAACTTTTAAAGTCTGAAGTTAACACTTATTTTCGGCTGTAAAATTTAAATACAATTTACAAAACTGAGTTTCCTCATGTGCATATTACTTTCCAATTATATTTCACAAGTATAATTGTAAGTAGAATCGCCATAAATTGATCATATCATTTTCAAGTATGGGAAAATACCATACGGTCTTTACACATTATTGAATCTCTACTTATTATTGTACATTATATTGAGAGGAAGAAGAAATGTTGGCTAAGAAAATTAGCAAGCTAAATTAATAAAATATAATATAATGAATGACTTTTTTATAAGCTTTTCATATTTCATTGAAATTTCAGTTTCAATTTTAATTAAATCAGATTCTCTTTATGTTATTTAAAATATGATTTGAGTCCGCTCAACTGAAATGATGAGTCCGCTCAGGCAGTGAGTCCGCTCAAGCCGCACAAGCAATGAGTCCGCTCAAGATTGAGTCCGCTCAACTAGTGAGACCGCTCAAATTCTGAGCGATGAACCACGGCTCAAGTATTGAGCGGACTCAAATTCTAAGTTGAGCGATGAGTTGATAAGATAAATGAGTCCGCTCATTTACAACACCCTGCTTATGACCCTTGAGAAGACATAGATTTAGGTAATTTAGGTATCAAACCCAATTATTTTCATCAAAAGTTTCACAAATATTTAATTGAACAAACTTTAAATTAAATTAAGTAACGAGACACTTTGCTAAAAGAAATGTGTGTAGCAAGACTTAATTATTTGAAATTGGAACTAATCGACAAAGGAAAACATATATTCATAATCGAATAACAAATAATTATTTGCGAATAACTTACAATAAATTTATAATCAAATAAAAATTTATTCGAATAATTTTTTAAAAAAATCCTTATTTGATAGAAAATTTATTCGAACAATTTTTTTTTCGATTCTTTAAAAAAATCCTTATTTGATTGCAAATTTATTGGTATAATGCCCAGCACTGTTTTGAACTAATATCTTTCACAGAAGAGGAAGAAAACTTGGAAGGTGTTGTGATTGTGGTCTTTCGAATATTTTAGATGGAATTATATCAAAATCTTTTCGTAATTATATTTCATAAATAAAGAGTAAGAAAGTAATGAAGTGATCGAAATGAATTTATTCTTATTCTTCTCCTACACAGCTGAATGAATTTTTTTTCTTGCTTTTTTAATGGCTTCCAGTTTCAGTTTGTAGATTTAAAGCTGCGCATTTTTTTTTTTTTTCTAAGAAAAGATTTCATTATTCTGAGACCTTTCCATCCTTCGCTTAGTCTCGTCTTTTATTGACAGTATAATTAAAATGACCAACAAATTGAAAAATAATATTAAAGTAAAATCCTATTTATGTTATCTCGTTTCTTTTCCACAGTCTTGATTACCTTCAAAGCTTTTATTTTTCAATCAATTCTTTCGCTTCGATATCCACAAATTTGTGAGAAAACACTTTCAGTTTACAACTCAGCTACAAATCTTGTGAAACTACACTTCTACACATTTGTAACAAACAAAGTTGTTTCTCTACAATTTTTCTGCTTCTTGTCAGAGATTGTTAAGAAATTCGTTTTACAAATTTATAACTGTGATTAACAAAAGCATAAAATTATAGTTGTAATTTTGTGAAATAGTCCACTGGAAGAATAGGGAGCGCATGAACTCACCATTGAGAAATTAATTCAGGATTTTTTGAGAAAGCATGATATTTAGCAGCAACAAATGCAATCGATATATTTAAAAATACAAATTGGTTATTGAATTTGAGTTGCACATAGTATAGCGAAAGATGGGTAGAGATGAAACGTGGGGTAAAATGAAATAGACCAGTAATTTCTTACGACAAATAAATCAAGAGCAATTTTTGCAACTTAACGAAACCTTTTGTTACAAGGGTTTTTTTATTTCACACACTGCTCAAAGTGAAACACATGTTAGTGGAGAGTTTATTTATTTTTACATCAAAAGTTTTTTTAAGGCTTTGAAAATTCTATTGTTAGTCGATTGGTAAGTTAAAAATTGAAGATCCATTGAACTTAAACTATGGAATAAAGTGTCTAATTTCAGTTGAGAATACACGATTTTGAATACCTTGATTAGCTTATTTAAAAAAAAAAGTGAAATAAATTGGAAAAGCGCTGATGTGTATACTGAGAAAAATAACTAGGTTAGAATCAACATTTTGCGCTATGCTGGCAGGTTTAGGTTAATTTAGCACAAATTTTAGTCAAATATTTAACTTGCAGCTAAGTTTAATAATCCCAAAACAATAGGTTGTTCTTTAACTTAAAAAATAAGTTAACACAACTCTAACTTAGAGCAGAATTACCACAAACCGATGTTGATTATTGATTGATTGTAGTAGTTTTTTAAATAGTTTTATATAATGTTATTTCAACTTATAAATAGGTTAAATTTTAAACAAAAGTTGAAGGTAAAAATTACATAATTGAAGAGTTAATTGGCCAATTTTAGAAGATTTTATGATATACGAGAATTTAAATATTTTTCTCCTACCGGTCCCATAATGCCTTCGTTATGTTGAAAGTAATACTTTCAGCTCAATATCATGATTAATAGCAAACGTAATCCGTCTATATTTAAAAAATTTTAAAGCGTATCTTGTGGAATGGAAGACGACCACTAAATTGACAATTTTCGTGTGATTTCAAATTGTTAGCGGGAACCTTGAGACACCAATCCGTATTTCTCTACCTTTAAAGAACAAAAAACGAGGAGACGTTTTTTCTAATTATAACCACCTTTTATTGCTCAATTACACGTTTAAAAAAAAACACTACTTAAAGAATTATCGCTAAATGCATTTCCGACTCATTTGTCCATCATCAGTAGCTTCCCACTTGACTGTAACTGTTCCATGGATTTTCATAATTGGTAGTTTTAAATACAGCCAGGATATGCGATGAATCCATAATTTAATTTGAAAATGTAAGTTAGGTACACAAGTAGACTTTAAGCCAAGTTTGTCGGATATTTCAACCGTTTTATATCTTGCTTGAATGAATTAACAACGCTTAGGTTAAATTCAACCTAATTTTATGTTGTTCTATTCAAGATGGTAGAAGACCTAAAACATTAAATGTGTGCTTTGCAGTATGCCTATAGTAGAGGTACTGGAAGAATCGGTTTGTGAGAGCTAGTCTTGGATGTGGGAGGGAGTGCCGGTTTTTAATGGACAACTCAGTTATTTAAAATTCAAATATAAAATTTTTATTCAATTTAAATGCTTATAACTATATCACAAATTCACTAAAAAAAGAAATTCAGAACTAACACCTAACCTACAAACTACTATAAAATTCAATAAAAACTTCAAGTAACAAAGATAAAAATAAAAGTAATAAACAAAAAAATAATAAAAACGACAAATTAAAATTAAAATTCAATGAGCTCCTGCTCAGGCGCTGCCAATCTTCTCCTCGTTCTGAAAAAGGGAGAGAAGACTAGAATTATTATCTGTCATCAAAACACAGAAAAGGGGAAAATATTAATGCTGCTATTGCGTGAGGGCACAAGGGCAGCAAAATGCTGTTGTTCATACGTGAGGGCACAAGGAAGTAGCACAGTGCTATAGTCAGTAAACCTAGTCAGATTAGTCTCTGACAGTATTCTGAGCGTGCGTAGATGTGTAGCAATATGCTACTATAAAGAAGAAGAAGAGCAGATTAATCTCTGCAGCAGAATTATTCCTCTGTAAATGTGAGCAGAAGATGCAGCAGATTACTCTCTGCAGCAGAATTATTCTTCTGCGTGAATGTGAGCAGGAGATGTTTGCAGATTAATCTCTGCAGCAGAATTAATCTTCTGCTTAGGTGTAGGAAGGAGTATTGCAGATTAATCTCTGTGCAGAATTAAACTTCTGCTTAGGTGTGGGATGGAATATTGTAGATTAATCTCTGCGCAGAATTAAACTTCTGCTTAGGTGTGGGATGGATTTTTGGAAATGATAGGAGTTTTCTGATTAAACTCTGAAATATAGAATTAATCTTCTATAATGAGGTTGGGAATATTCTTGTATTTAGATTAGTCTCTAAACCAGATGAGCTCTGGACCAAGAATGATTTTGTGCTGCATCTCGTCGGCTTTATATGGCCGCCGCATCCAGTTATGAGCTCTCGCCTCTCGGTGTTTCCCTAGCGACGTTTATTGAATTTGATGAATGAGGCGAAATCAAATTATTTGACGTAATGTCACGATGTGACATTACAAAATGTAAATAAACGAGAGGGATGTACACTTTAGGTAAGTTGATGATATTTTTATAGAATTTTATTATAAATAATAATAATTTTGTATGTTTGAGGTGTTGAATTTATTCATTGGAGTGTTTGGACATTGCCTCCAGTTTGCGTTATAATGCATTTAGCGTGAAAATGCATTATTTACGTAAATTTATTAACTTCCAGCTAAAACACGCTGCTAGTGGAGATTATCATCAAATGCAGAATTAAATAAGTATTCTTATATTTTAACATTCTTTGAAGAATGATTCTTTGTGTTTTGTTTTTATTTGTTTTAGGCTGGACGAGGAATTTATATTTTTGTTGATGATCTGAATGGGAGATTGTGACTGTAGATTTATGGATGTATCTGGCAGTGGGGAAATCATCGAGGGATCTTAGGTCTATAGGTGGACTGAACACGGTTTTATTTCCGTTCGCAGTCATTAAGTGAAGCTGTAGTGAAGTGTAAGTTCTGTTCTGTGAGTATTATTTTTTATAATTGCTATTAATTATAGATGTATTTTAATTTATTGAGGAAAATTAAAATTAAGGGGGAATATGTAGGTTAAATGATGGAAATGAATCAATTTTCAGATATACATAAGTCAATTGATTAAAATAAATGAAAAATCCCTTTTACTTTTATGAATATAAGCAATAATATTGTTATTAAGATCTTTGCTTGAAACATGGATAAGCCGCAATTCTTTTTAAATAATGTCGCTACTACTAAATTGATGACAGCCATTAATAAGAGGAATAATCATTTGAGCTTTTGTATATCGGGTCCGTCCTTTTGAATTATTTATAACTGCAGAATGCGTTAAACTATCGAGTTAAAATTTCGATAGGAAAAATAAAAATAAAATAATATCATTAGGTTTTCAATGTCAGAAATCCTGTATAATCCTGTAATAAAAATATTCAACGTACGGGACTTTAATGTTCACCATTTGCTATCGCGCTTTTAGCTTACGGTAATTTATAGGAATATTTTAAGGAGTCCATAATATGTTGTTGCAAGTCACAATCCAATACGGACGAAATCGACGATTGTAATAGTTTCCTAGTTTGCGATCCCGGTACGCCTACCAGTCAGTCCAACAAATTTTTATTATAGTATAAAAATTCTATATATAAATGTTTTATTATACTTGTGTGGTCTTAGAATGTAAAAGAAGTACTATTAGCTTCTGAGGATGGATAACACATTTTGAAGTTTTCCACGTAGATATGATTATAAAACATAATTTTCAAAAAAATTCGTCGATGAGGGTGCGATAAATACGGATTATAACTAATTTAATTTTAAAAATATTTCCATCGCAGCTAAAGGTAGGGGGTTAAATAAACTTAAGTTAATGAACATGAAAAAATATGATAATTTTAAGACACATATTATCATTTCAAAGGAAAGGGAAAGCATCCTAGAGGAAAACTGTATGATAGGCATCACAATCTTAGAAGATCTGTACATAAAATGTAGAGTCAATATGGAAGAGCCAGGAAGAAAGTAACACCAAATGTAATACTATACAAAAGGCTATTGTCTTAAAATTGGATGCAAAGCTCTACGGTATAGTAAAACTACCTAAATATTTTATAACATAAATTCTTTAAATATTATTCTGTATTTCAGAACAATAAGCCCCGGTGTCCTAAAAGCTCTTCAAGAGCTCCGCGAACGAGTTGTTGAGAAATATGGACACAGACTTGTGATTTTAAAAGAAATGAGGTTTTAATCGCCGAAAGCTACAAGGTCCAAATTATTTTTGACGGATGGCCTCCATAGAAACATACCAGAGCTCCAGAATTGGTAACTTGTACTACATATGTTTAGTACTTCTACAGTATATGTATATAAATGAAACTAATTTCTTTGTATTTTGCAGAATAGTTATGATTTCAAATTTATTAATCCCGATTTTGCCGATACTTATTCAAAATATGAAGAACTTACAAAAGCTGCCATTCCCTTATATTGCAAAATGACAAAGGAAGCAGTTAGCAAACACATGCTCTCTAAAATTAAAAGTGGAAATAATAATACAGCTGATGGTAACTTTTCTAACCGAGACTTGTCGAAAAGATTTCATAATTCCATTTTCAACATTAGATTCTTTTAACGCTTCTATTGTGTTCCTGTTATGTGCTGTACTCGTGTCGAGTTTTCAAAGATACAACAAAAAATAGAGGTGAAAAAAAGTTTCTTAAGCCGAGCATAAAGACTCATGGGAGAGTTACATTTACTGTGTTAGTACTTGTAGCTTTTTTGCAGCCTTTAATTGCTGTAGTGGGAGCATTTCCGACCTATAAAGAATTTTATGTAGCTAAAGACAGAACTAAATATAAGTTCAGCTCATTTTTAGGTACATTATGTTGCTGCTTTAAAGCATTTCCTGTTTTTAATATTTGCTACCGCCAGGAATGTCTTACCGTCTGGCTCTTTATTCAAAAATATTTTTATACCTTCTACTGCATATGATGTTAAATGTGCAAGATTAAATACTTTCATTGAAGACATAAAAACTCTAGGAAGTAAATTAGTCTTAAAATACCTGCTTATCTACATTTATTCTTTACAATTAAAATTTTATGGATAAAGAAGAATTTTAAGAACTTTTTTATTTTAAACGATTTTAAATCAAATTAATAAATACAAGAAGAAAAAACAACCGCCTCGTCCGGGGTTTGAAACCGGGACCTTCCGCTTGCCGGGCGACTGCTCTTACCACTGAGCTAACGAGACAGATGATTTTCCCTCTTGCATTTATCAATTTGTTACTAGCCTATTAAGCCACGATTTGCTTTCCATCCATGCTTTATCCATCATTGACTGATTCTAACAAGTGTAGGTTCGATTCCCGTCCGGGAAAAATAAATAAAATTTTATATTAATAACTTATGTTTGAATTATGTTGGCTTTTAGTTTTTTTATCATTGAAAATATATTTTACGGCACAACACTCAAACTTTTATATACGAGCATAAGGAAAGGACAGGTACACCGAAATTCCTAAGTGTAAACGTAACAGTTTTCATATAAAACACAATTTGATTTCCTCTCTCTATCCCTTCCACTATTTGATCTACGGGAAGACTGTTCTTTAGTAATTTGTAGCGCTGGCGTCAACCTTTTCAATAGTTGTGAAATTTTTAATACATTATTTAACAAAATTTTTTAATTCAAATCTTGCAAGTTTACAGGGGTACATATACTGAACGTTTTACGATACGAAAAGAACAAAGCCTTTGAGTACCGCTGATTTTGGTTAATTGTAATTAAAAAAAAAAAAAAAAATTTGGTGTATGGTCAGCTTACCTCAAATTACAGTATTTTTTTTTAACTACATAAACGTTATTTTAACATTATTAATGGCTAAATTGTTAACCGTACGTACTTTTAAAATCATCATCATTTCTTGTGTTATTTTAACATAAGACAAATGTTGAAAGCTTTCAATTGAACTAGTTGTTATGTTAATTTAACCCTTCAAATAATTGAAAATGCAAGTAATAAATTTGGTCCAAATAACCAAATATTAAGTTCAGAACTTTTATTTTTAACGATTCTAAATCAAATTAATAAATACAAGATTAAAAAACAACCGTCCGGGGTTTGAAACCGGGACATTCGGCTTGCCGGGCGACTGCTCTTACCATTGAGCTAACGAGACAGATGATTTTCCCTCTTGCATTTATCAATTTGTTACTAGCCTACTAAGCCATGATTTGCTTTCAGCTGGCATTAACCAGTAACGATGAAAGCTCACAAATAAATTGTAAATTCAATTTTATCGGAAGGTCCCGGTTCAAACCCCGGACGAGGCGGTTGTTTTTTCTTCTTGTATTTATTAATTTGATTTAGAATCGTTAAAAATAAAAGTTCTTAAAATTCTCCTTTATCCATCATTGACTGATCCTAACAAGTGTTGGTTCGATTCCCGTCCGGGAAAAAATAAAAATAATATTAAGTTCAGTTAATATCTTTAGGGTTGAATTTTTAACTTACTCCACAAGGTTGAATTCTACAATCATTTTAGGTAAATTTCAAGGTAACCTAAATAAAATGCTGAAATGACCATTTTGTTTGGTTAAACAATATACAACTTTTCAAAGAGGGTTGTTTTAACACTAAAACTGGGTAGGCTGAAATTGACATAAATATAAGATGAATTAACCTTCAATTTAACATGATTTTACCCCAATATTTTTCTCAGTGTAGGAATGAAACAGTCTGGGATGGGTAGAAATTATACACTGTTTCCCACGCTGGACTTTTAATTTCATTGACTACAAATTATTGTTTTCCCCCTTGCTCCCAGTTATAATACCTAGAGTTTACATATAAAAAGCAATATTAGATTGTTTTCATCGAATGTAATAAAAAAAAACACTGGAAACAGTTCGAAAAGGCAAAAGCATTAGGCAAGCACCCCGCTGAGTCCGGGCTATCAATCTACACTCTATTACGATGTGTACAAAAACAAAGGACTGGTTTCCCTATCAAAGCAGGCAAAACAGACGAATTTTTACTGGCGATTAGGAATAGGCCTTAGAGCAGTATATAGTCAGAACATCGAAATTTTTTCTGGCCTATCTATAGTTGAGAGCCGTATATTAGTTTATGAACGACACAATGTGCCCACAATTTTTTTTTTTTAATTTGGAGAACTTGCTTTCCAGATTGGACTATTTGGTGGAAGGAACACGCATTTCAACCTGAATGAAACTGCGACTACAACAGTTTAAAAACCACAAATGTAAGTAATTGGTAGGAGGATTTCGGGAATTAAGTCAACTAGACTTGTAAATCACTTTCATTTATCTCAAGTTCTCGCAGAAAAAAGATTAAAATCAGTTTGTAAGGTTACAAGTGGAGAAAAAGGGGTTTTACTTACCACATATGCTATTGTAAGTGCTTCCGGCCAGTATATTCCCCCAGTTATGATTTCCCAAGGTTTCACTTTAAAGCACATATGCTAAAAGGAGCTACAGCTGGAACACTTGGATTGACGAATCAGTCCGATTGGATCAGCTCACATCTATCCCTAGAAGTGATGACACATTTCGTAAAGCACACCTGCACCATTTCGCTTTTAATTTCACATGTTTCATATCTACCCATGTACTGTTTCATTTCTCCCCGCTGGTGGGGAGAGTTGAAACTGGAGTTTCCCATTTAACTGAATTCTGTTTCCCAAACAGACATTTGTATACTAAAGACGACTTTTGACTATGCTTTTCCATTGTTTCTTGTCCAAAACTATTCATTTCTCAAAAATGTGATTGCCAAATAAAGATCTTTATCAAAATAAATTACCAAAATGGACATTTCCCAAATATCATTAGTAAATGGACGTTTCCCCAAACATTGAAAAATTTAATAATTAAGTGTAAGCATAAATGGCACAAGAGCTAGATGTCGCATACAGTACCAAAAAAGTATACAAATTTTATATGGCTGGGTGGTCCATTCCGGAATGGACCACAACATTTGAAATGATGTATACGACGAGCGATTCATATTTTTTCGTATCTGAAGTGTTGGGGAAGTCAATCAAATGTACACAAAACTACTATTATAAAATCATTTGCATTCATAACAATCTCAAAAATATTATGGTCTATTTCAGAATGAACTACTCATTTCACAATGTGTATACTCTGCTTTAGTATGACATGCGACATCTAGTTCTTGTGCCATCTATGGTGTAAGTCATTAGATGCTTTGATATACAGTCTGAACCGACGTCAAACTTAAATACAAAATTATCTTGTATTCTTAACCTCTTCGGTGAAAAGTACACATACGGGGTGTTTCCCACTAGGAGGTCAGTAGAGCGGGAGGTGATAGTACTCAGCTAGATGAACAAAAAATTGTAAGGCAGGGGTGGGGGGGGGGCATATCAACCGCTTAGGAGTTACAGGATGATAAAGAAAAGAAGCTAGTTTTTCAAAAAACACCCTGTATCTTAAAAACTACTGGGTGCGTGGTCACAGTTAGGAGCTCATTGTATCCAGAACTCCATGGCCTTTTGAACGACTGCTTAATCAGCCCCATAGCCCTCTCCCCTCAAGAATTATGGTTACCTAAACTCAAAATTTCGGATTTTCTTACCTGAGTACTATCAACTCCCGCTCTACTGACCTCCTAGTGGGAAACACCCGTATATGGATTTGCTTTATGGGGAAATTTAATAAGCTCCGAAATGATACAAAGATAACAAGGTATGGCCGATTCGAGAGGGATTTTTTGTGTTAGTACGGCATGAGGTGACAATGTCATTTCCAGCGAATTTGTTTTGAGAGATAATTGACAGATAATTCGGCCATACCTTGTTAATCTTTGTATCATGACTTCAGGCATATTAAATTCGCAATGTGAGTTTTTCAGTGGAAAATTTAAATGACGTTCTATGCAATTTTAGTTTCGTGATGAAAATTATTTGATTTTTCTGGATGGTTTATGAATAGAATTTCCAATATGTCTACAAGGAAGCAAGCTCTAATTGGTAAGACAGTCAACCTGCTGCCCTCGCTGCATTCATTCCGCGGAACAAACAAATCGAAAAATCATGTAAAGTAACAGATACACACTGCTATACTTGAAACTGGAATGATCACGTGACTCAGAATGACGTCTAAAAAACGTGCTGCCTCAAGAGTTGCGTATGCTGCCTGCGAAATTTAGGTTGCTCTTAATTCCTGCCTCCGACCAGCATCCTACCAACAAGTTTCGTGTGGCAGAGGCAGTATACTAACCCATTTAAACAGGGCCTAAGTAAAAAATGTATATTTAAGGTAAATTTTTGACTAATATTATTATAAAAATGGAAAAGATAATTGATTTCACGATAATGAGAGGAAATTGTTAAATATAATATTATTAAAATTAAGATATTCCTGCGCAAAGTATAAGTCCACATATGTGTACTGCGGTTACCGTGGCATCTTATTACAATGACAGTTTCGTTTTTTTTTTTTTTTGTTATATTAGATGTAACGGAAAGAAACAGGAGCTAGAAGATTTGTTAAATAATAGCGACGTTGATTTATCGAAAAATGAGGAGGAAGAAAGGTATTTTGAAGAATTAGTTATAAATGTTTGTGAGGAACGAAGGACTAACTAAAGAAATAAATAAAGAACGGGACATTCCACAAGGGAATCCGTACCGGAATTTAAAGTGGCTGATGAGAGAGTATGTTGAAGAGAAGTATTGAATTTGCGTGACATTAAGTCACTGTAAAATATTTTCAGATTTTCCTCCCGTGAATTAGAAGACGACATTCGTACGTATCAAGACAGTCCAGAAAATATCGTTGATGGATTTTTAGAATATCTGAATATGGATTTATGGGAATGGATCGCAAACGCAAAAAATTGGTACGCCTTCCAAGAACGGAGTCATCGGCCACTTGCTACATCTGACGAAGAATTATTGCATTTGACGGGAATGCGCATACATACATACATCTGTATGCCGATGATGTGCAGGTTTTCCTGAGATGGTATGTCGGAGGATGGTTTTTTGAACGTATACGTGAATGGTTTGTTGCTAACGATATATTTTTAAATACCGGGAAATTTAGTTATACAATCATATACAGGAGGGAGTTGGAGCCTACTGACTTTTCCCCCGATTGTTATGAATTCATCTGATATACCACACTCTAAATGTGTTAGGAATCTTGGTGTAATGCTTAACTCACATATGTCATGCTGTGACAATATTAAAAATGTACTAAATAATGTTTATGGTGCCTTGAGAAGACTCTGGCTTTCGGCATATCTCCTCTCAATCAGTGCTAAACTTAAGACAGTAAAAACTCTGCTTATACCGCTTTTCACTTATGGAAGCAATGTTTTCCCGACATTAGACCATAACTGCTCTCGTAAATTGAATGTTGCTTTTAACTGTTGTATTCGATTCATTTATGGGTTACGGCGATATGATCATGTAAGTCCTTACCGAAACGTAATCCTGGGTTGCTCCCTAAATACGTATCTTCAACTTAAAGCTTTAATATTTTTACATAAGCTCGTGTATACTTGTAAGCCTGATTATTTATGGGAACACATACAGCTTGCCCAATCTCCAAGGCATTTAAATTTAATTATACCTCGTTTTGTAACGTTGACTGGCACTCGTTCCTATTTTGTCCATGAACCTCGAATATGAAACTCTCTACCAGCTGAGATTCAGCGGACGTGGATGGTTGGTGCATTCCGGAAGAAAGTATTTGAATTGTTGACTACTAATTATAGATTCTAGGTGGAGTGTATCCTCGGCAACAGTTGCTTGATATATAGGTTAGGTTAGTTAAGTAAATTTTAATTTTAATCTTTATTTTATTTTATTTATTTTTTTCTTTTGTCTCATTTTCCTGTTCTGTGATAACTTCCATTCTGTTTATTGTTTATATTTCAGTAATATGCAATTGAATATGTCTAATATTGTACATATATAAAATATTGTGAATCTTGTTGTACAAACCATTTATGTAAATAAAACTAAAAATAAGGGAATATATAGGATTTCCTCAACTTAATATGTACTGGTCCAATGATTTTCGAATACCAAAATTGCTAATTGTATGTCCAGACAACGATTTGGTGAACTAAGAAGATTTCTTCGATTTGTAAATCCTGGCGATAATACTGATCGAATTGGGAAGTTAGACCATTTGTTATAATATGTAATCAATGCGAAGATTGCCCCATTCTTATCATCTGGCTATTTATGAATAAATGATTCTGGAAGATGTGGTATTCGTCATTATATGCCAGCAAAACCGAACCCCCTTCGGCTAAAAAAATATGTCCTGGCAGCCAGCGATGGTCTTGTCTTAAGCTGGCTTCCCACGACGCGTGGTTTCACTCGCCGCGCCGCGCGAGCACAAGCCAACGCGCCGTGGGAAGGGTCCGGCTCGTGGTGGCGCGATTTCGCCTGTGCTGGCGCGCCCGATCCATTTCGAGTGGGTAACTTCAAAGGAACGGCGCGAGCGTGTGCGAGATGGCTCGAGGCGGCGCGTGACATTTAGCGCCCGATCCATTTCGAGTGGGTAACTTCAAAGGAACGGCGCGAGCGTGTGCGAGATGGCTCGAGGCGGCGCGTGACATTTACTCTTCATTTCGGCGGCACCGCCCGCAAATCAACTCGAGCCAACACACGCCGTGGGAAGTGTATAGGCGCGGCGCGAGCTGACGAGCGCTCGTAGCAGGCTTCCCACGGCGTGTGATTTCACGGGCCGCGCCGCGCGAGTACGAGCTGGCTTGGCTCGTGAAATCACGCGCCGTGGGAAGCCACCTGTAGACTTTCATAGAAAGTGTTGCAAATGAAGACATGAAAGAATATGGTTTAGGTGCTTCCATTGTTAATCTCCGGACTTCCAGCATAATGGAAGAAGCTACCATATATACCGATCGAGTTTTTACAAGCGTAAGGTGCACTGAAGAATAAAAACATTTTTCACACCGGAACCGTAATGAAAAATCGTATTGGACTTATCATAAAATAGTTGAAAATATATACAAGGATGGAGAAGGGTGAGTGTGAGGAATGGGTCAGAGAGGATGATAAAATGACTATTGTCAAATGGAAGGACAATATTTTCTAATCTTACGTTGGAGGTTATCCAAAAAATAATTCCCAACGATAGTCTAAGAAGCAGAGAAGAAGGATTTCCCTAACTCAGCCAGCAATTGTAGCTATATGTAATAGGTACATCAAATGTTTCACTAAGCAATAATACATATTAATAGAATTCAGCTCTTTTTAGATATATGGGAGGAGTTGATCTATGCGATCGTTACATAGCGCTATATCGATTCTATGTACATACGTTAAAATGTACGCTGAGAGCTTTTAACGATTTCATTGACTTGATTGTAGTAAATCAATGGAAGGAAGCCAGACGATGTAGTAAATCAATGGAAGGAAGCCAGACGATCCAAAAGGAAAAAAAAATATGACCCTACTAGATTTCAAAATTTATGTTTGAATAATTACAGTAGCAAAGATGAGGAAGCAGAAAACTATGCCCGTTCTAATCGCACTGGAGATCCTGAAACGGTTGACACTAAATTTACGTCATCTTTCAAATGGAACGCGAAAACGAACAACCTGTACGAAGTGCAATTTGTATTAATGTACGAACTGCAATAAATGCTTTTTGTCTTGCCACATAGATTATTAAATAAGAAGTAAAATATATATTTTCCTTAACCTTTTCAGTCTGATTTAAGAAATATCTTTTCAAAAAAAGATTCCTTTTATTTTTAGTATAATTCAATGGCCTTCTTTCCATTTTTTATGAAATTTTATAATCCGAAATTTTCAGACCGGTGTTTAAGGAAGTTGTGAATTTACAACAAATGGACTGTAAGGTACTAAAATAGAACTAAGTACTTTTCTTTGTATAAAACATGCGTTATTAAAAAAATCAAAATTCTTGTTGAAAACATTGATAACAACCATAACATAAAAGTGATTTCTTAGAACTTCACAGAAATTTAATATTATTATATACTGTCTTCTTTTTAGTTACAGCCACTCACGATTTTATTTCCTATTTTGGAAATCATAAAAGCAATTTTTTGTTGTTGCTTGCAGAGCACAAATGAATATTGCACTTAGTACACATGTTTTGCGTAAATCCAGTACATCCTCAAATTTACACCTATCACGTTTACTTCCAAATATCGGCCTGTGATTGTATTAATCGTACCTTATGCTTGTACTTGGTCGCTTTTCAAAATTTTGTTTTGGAGATGCAATAGATAGAACGAATTGTCCTCCTCATCAAAGTTTCGAGGTCTTCCCCGTTTGCGCACTGGTTTAATAATATTACAAATAAAAGACCTTCAGAAATATCACTTCCAAATTCCATCAAATCCAAGACTTCTCTAGAACGAATTTCGTTTATGAGGCCGTCACGTTTGTATTCATGCCATGCGTTACAGACAGCTAACCCACGGAGTGATAAAAAATCTTGGTGGTCCACTTCCTGCTTTTAATAGAAATTCTATATGTATAGTGATATGAGAAAATCTAACTTATCAACACCTCCCACGTGCTTGTTGTACGACTTTAGGGCGTTTAATTTCAATAAACTTCTTTTTCTCCTGACAAAACCATGTAACATTTGACAATGGGTCTGTTCCAAATGTGGTGGATGCAAGTTGTACTATGCCATTATCAACCATTGTAATAAACATATATTCTGTGTTACTTCGATGCGATAGTCAAATAACCCGCGACCTTCCTTTCGTAAATCCTTCTCAGATTTTAAGAGTTTCGCTGCTCCGCATAATCTGTTAGACCGTAGGGTTCCAGTTCACCATATTCCAAGCTCTTTCGATTTGGAAAGTAATGGGATGCTGTTGAAATAATTATCGAAAAATATCTGATGTCTAACATTACGTGAAACGGTTTCAATTAAACGCAAGATAATATCTGCACAAAAACCCAATTTACGTTCGCCAACTGTTGTTCCATTGCCCTGGTAGACCTCCAAATCATGCACAACACCATCAGTGCTGCATAAAATAGATATCTTGATACCGCATTTACATGGTTTCTTGGACATTTATTGCTTGAGTGTTGTCTTTCCTTTAAAAGGAATCATCATTTCATCAGCACATAAAAAATCTTGTTTTGTAATGCATCCACATTTTTCTTTCATCGCTTTTATCAAACGTCTTACATTCCACAACTTATCTTTTGATTCAGTTTCAGTGGCTAAATGCAGGTTGTTTCGTAGCAGATGGAATCTATTCCGAAACATTGTATCTACAATTGTTGGAATACGGGTTGCTTTTTTACAGACATTCAAATTCGTGCAAAATCACATATTCCCACTACTAAATATATGTGTGTCGATTAGCTGGTACCTAGCAAACATTTGGATGAAAAATCTTTAGGGCGATATGTGGATGATATTGCCAAAATATCTTCCACGCGAAATTAAAGCAAATGCTGTGAAATGATTTCTTCCTTATCTTGCGTAGAAGAAAAGAAGATGAAATCACAAACAATTTTGTTTTCTGATTTTAAATGTGGAAGCAAGAAGGCAATAGTTTCGCTTATTTGTCATCTCTATGATACACAAATTTATCATTTGTAAGAACGCGTCATTAGACTGCATGGCAGTAATTAATTTGTGAGTTCTCTAGTGATTTTTATTCCACCAATTCATATTAAAAAATAATTTAATAAATAAATATATACCTACTTTAAATAAACATCTTCTTTATTCCCTTTTTTTCGACGATTCTTGAACGATTTGCTTAGACGATAAGAAAGCGAATCATCTTGAAGAAACGAATGCGTTTCTTATTAATGATATGACAAAAACTCGCCAGGAAGGGATGTTGACAAATTACTTTAATGTATCGCGTAGAAGATACGTATTCGTTTCTTCAAGATATTTTGCCTTCGGGGTAACAGTTTCTCCCGTTGGAAGTTAAGAATGCAATACGAATATGATTATCAACCACGAGATATTTTATCGTCCAGGTAATAAGAAAGTGAATCTTCTGGGTTCCGCCATGTTTGCTGGGTATATTTCAGAATATGTAGTGCCCAAAATATTCGTGGTTTATGAAAAATAATACATATTTGGTTCGTTGGCAATTTTTTCAATTAACTCCTGCGGAAAATATTGTACACTGAAAAAATCAAACTAACATTTTCATCTAATATCCAGTAGATGATTTTTATTTGCATTCTTTAAATAAAAATTATATTTGAATTGAACAAATCGTACAAAAATAAATAGCTTTCGACAATTCATCTACTTCTGATTAGTTGTTATCAACAAATAAGTTTTTCATTAAAACATATAATAAAATAATTAATTTTTGACTGTATGCATACTCATGCTTTCCAATTTTGTAGGATTATTTGAAATGCACACAGATGCAGTAAAATTACTGCTTAATAAATCAAATACATTATTACATTATACATTCCCAAATTAATCTAAACAGCTACATGAAAGTCGTCAATTTATGTAATCGCCCACTTGAATCGTCGAAAAATAAAAAGAAGGATAGCGGGATTCATAAATAAGCAATCATTGTATTCTTTTCATACCATAAAATAAAAAATGTGTATATGCAGATGTTATGTTAGTTATGCGTTTCTTTATCTTACCAGTGAATTTAGTTAGCTCATTGTGTTTCTTATTAGCAGTGAAGAATTTTACAGTACAGTAATACTTATTTATGAAAGAGGAATTAAAGATGTCAAGTGTAAACAACTGCTTAAAGAACTAAAATCTTCTGAAAATTCATTGAATCTCGGTATAAGAACTATTGAATGAATTTCAGTACAAACTTTAATAATCCTCGTTTTAGATACCAGAAATTACTTAGCCACTATTTTACTTAACGCCATTTTAATACCTCAAGTTATATATGAAAAAAAAAATCTTGGAAGCCAACTATTTTAGATGCGCAGCAGGTGTTGGTCTTACACGTAACCGTAAGTTCGTATGTATTCATTATAAAAGTCATTACATTATATTTTAAAATTTTTCAGAACATACAAGATTTGCGCAAACGGTAAAAAAATGAAAGCAAGCGTACAGTGAAGTAAACAGAAGATGTCAGCCTCTGATCGTTTTTGTTGATGATACTTTTCATAAACTTAAAGATATCTTTCTTTACTTTAACGATATATTGTACGACTGTGAAAATTTGTTAAAAGCACTTTCTTTATGTTTTCAAGTGCATCAGGTCTTAAATATCGAATATGCTAAGGAATATCAACAGGCTTGGCATTTTATAGAAAAATATTTTTATAATTTTGAAATAGCTGGACAAAAATATTAATTCTCTAAAGCTATTGTTATCTGAAATTGTGAAATAGCCAGGCCGAATAAACTCATTTAATTTTATACTATTAAATTAATGTGAGCATACTAAAAACTGTACTAAAATTGTTTTTATTTCTTTTAAATGATTTAGTAATCATGGATGCTTTAAATAAAAATTCTTGTTAAAATAACCATTCTTATATGAGCCTACCCTAAATATGTGACGCTTTATTGACGTTTAATACCTAAATCATGTAAATTCTTTGACTGAAATATATATTTCTGTAGTTCGTTACTCGAACGAAGTTGTTGTTTCAGTTAAAAATATTACATGAATCGTATAAAATGCCTCGTCGTTTAGCAATAGTTCAGATGAACTGTCTAAATAGATTAATTCAAATCAGTAATGAATGTTTAATGATTCATGTAAACAAAATTAATTTATTTAACTAGATTTGATTAAATGCCTCATCGATATAGTTTTGTTGGATACATTTTGACTAGAAATTTTAGTTGAGTTAATAACGATTTTAAATAAATTTTCTAAAATAATTTTTCAGTGTAGGAAGTTACTGTAGCGGTGTCTTTTCGGAGCATGATGTTTCATCAGAGCTATTGGTAATGAAATCTCCAGTTGGTATTTCGAAGTCCTTTTTTTCCGTGAAAACTCTGCCCTAACTTGCCTTGACTCCGTTGTTTTGTTAAGATTTTCTATATCTGATAAGTCTTATTCTGAATACTTATCAAGCATACCAGTTTCAACTTCAGGAACCACCTCTGAAATTTTATCCAAAGACGAGGACAGTGTTGAAATATATGTATTATCGATATCGCCACAAGTATCATCATCGTCATCATAATCGTCCTCTATATCCGATAAATCGAACATTTCGAAAACCTCTCTTACATCGGAATCATTCATCAAAAACCTTTTTCTGCCTGAAGTAAATATTTTTCAAAAACTAATTGCCATCAGTGATATAAATAATTAATATAGCCGAAAAATGTTTCATATTAATTAAGAGAAATGAGATTTATTGCACACGTGCAAAAATTTAAAATTACAAGAAAAGCCACCTTTATACAATTGTTGCAAATTTACAACATCAGATTTCTGCAATTGCAGTATTTCTACTGCATTTTAAACTCGTATACTGCAATATTGCAACTCGGTGTAAAATATTACAATTTTGAATTTTCATTATGTCTTGTGCCAAATATTCAAAATTTTAAATTTTATTGCGGCTGACCTGGCAATACTTTCATGATGTGGTGAATATGAAATAATGTGATTGCGAAATGTGTAATCGCCTTGCTTGCCAACGCCCACTAAATCCTACATTCATTGACAGTGACATTGGCCGGGTTTATACCGCTGCCAATTTAGCATTAACTTAGCTATTTGTCAATTTTATATAATGTTTGGGACGGGAAGATTCATTTCCAAAACATTCTTCTGCTAAAATTGACATATATGCCAATTGGGCTGCGGCATAAACTCGGCCAGTGTGTAGCAATGACATCACAAATTTAAAGCCGGGAAAAAACAAATGTGAATTAATATTCGAACTCAAGATGGATAGGTAAGATAAAACGATGACTTTTCATCAGTTTTTTAATATTTTTCTTTAAAGATTTGTAAAAAGGATTAAACTGAGTGATAGCACAGTATCAGACAAAACTGCAACTGGTTCAAATGAGCCTTCCAAAGGAGAAAATAGGGAAAATCTGACTGCTGAAAACATACTTAGGTAGGCATATAGGTACTGAAGTCTCACAAGTGACCGTCTTTTTAATATTAAATTTATTTCTTCAGGACTCAAATTATAGTCCAAAATAAAGAAGGCTCAACTAATTTTAATGAAAACACGCCAAAAAAATCGAAAATAAAGTGCACACAAAAATTCCGTCAGATTTGGATAAAACAATTCGAATGGCTCCAAGAAAAGAATAGACTTCCTTTTTGTAAGTATTGCTTCAAAACATTGAACAACAATGTAATTAGTTTAAAGAGGCATCAAGAAACGACTGATCATATTGAGCATTGAAAATCATTAAAAAATCAAATTAAATTTGATGAAATTCCATACCTAGAGGAACATAAAAAGAAACAAGATTTACGAAAAATTGCTGAACTAAAAATTATTATGTTCTTGGTCCAAAATAATTTACCGTTTACATTAATTAGTGCTTTAATTGACCTGATAAAAAACATAGCCAAAGATTCTGAAATTGTCAAATTATTGAAATGTGGAAGGACAAAAGCTACAGAAACAACTCTTTATTTACTTAAAATCGAGCATCTGACAAATGTGCAGAGAATTTTGGAAAATCAAAAGTATTCTCTGTTAATAGACGAAAGTACTGACGTCAGTAACTGCAAATCATTGATGCTTGTTTGTCGTTATTTTGATTTTACTTTCGGTAAAGTTAAGGACATATTTTTAACACTATTGCAATTAACAGAATCGAATGCTAAGACCTTTTTTGATACCATATCGGCATTTTACAAAAGCAATAATATCAAAATTGCAAATATGATCGGTTACGCCGCAGATACTGCGTCAGTAATGATGAGGAAAAAGAATGGAGTTACGGCACTTTTCGAAAAAGAAATTCCTTATTTATTTACTATGAATTGCATTTGCTATTCATTAAATTTGTGTGCGTCTACAGCATCGAAGAAGTTCCATCTGAACTAGAAAAATTAGTGAAGAACATATACTTCTTTTTTTCCCATAGCCCCAAACGGACATCTGATTTTCAAGAACTTCAGGAAGCTTTCGGGAATAAACGGCTCAAAATCCTCCGAGTCGCCGAAACAAGGTGGCTTTCGTTGGAGCAAAGTATTTCTAGAATCCTAAGTCGATGGACTGATTTAGAGCACTATTTTGTACTTTTTAATTTTGAAAATAATTTGGACCTTGCCAAAGATATTTCATCTAAACTGAATGTAACTAACAAGATATACTTGAATTTTCTTTCATATGTTTTAAAATTAATTAACAAAGTTAATGTTGAGTTCCAATCTAAATATTTAAGAATACATGTATTATTGCCAGTGCTTAAAGGACTTTTTAATTCAATATCCTCTAATTTTCTGAAAAAAGAATACATTGATGAAGTAAACATGGAAATGTTGTCGAAGAATGAATACTTTTTAGACATTGAGCAAGTATATATTGGTGCTAATGCTCAAGTTTTAGAAAATTCTGCACAATTAACACCTGAAGAAATATTGGACATTAAAAAACAATGTTTGGAATATTATAAAGAATTATGCATTCAAATTTTAAAAAGGATTGATTTTAAAGACAAGGCTCTTGAGGCTATACAATGTGTTAATCCCAAGAAGTTCCAAAAAAAGTTCAAAAATTTAATAGAAGAATCAGACATTGAAGAACTGGATCAAAAATGGCGACAGCTGCAAAGCATAAATTATGTTTCAAATGATTTGGATTTGGAAACATATTGGGTCGAAATTTTTTCATTAAGAAGTGGTTTAAATGAGATTATATTTCCCAAATTAAAACAGTTCATTGGTAGCATTCTGAGCTTGCCGCACAGTAGTGCAGCCGCGGAACGAGTTTTTTCCCAGTTAAATTTAATTAAAACCGATCAAAGAAATCGTTTAAAGATTGAGACGGTTGATGCCATAATGTCTGCGAAGGAACTATTAAATAAAAGTTCTGTCGTACAATAGAATCCTTCCAAGACCTTGATTCAAAATTATCATAAAAATTAATACCTATTAATAATTTTATCTGTGGTCGCACCAATAAATGGCTTAGTGAATATGACCCTTAATATATAGTAATGATATATTGAATATTATTATTTATGAATATATAATGATATAATAATTTTGACTGAACTATATTGTTGTTTTGTCTGTTTTAATGTTTTTTTTTTCTAAGATTATTTTTTAATTAAATTTTTGAATGAATTGTTATTTTTTTATTTGTTATATAGTATAAATCTAATAAAAATGTTGTTTATTGTAAAATGGATATTTTAATTCAACTTCAACAACAACTATTGATCCTTTCAAGAATATTGCAATATTTTCTATTTCAGTCGGTTAATAGGATCTCAATCCCAAATACTGCAAAATACTGCAGCAAACTTTCCCGAAACACTGCGTGAGAAAAAGAGTAAACGGCAACGCTACAGCACTCGTTTTGAATTATGTACTATATATGTATATTTCAGTTCATTTTACACTTTGCATAGTTAAAAACGGTAGAATAAATAGGCTGCTCGTTCCGCCCTAATCTTATATACCCTAAACAGTTCTTCACTCTATGACGTTATCTTTTCAACTGAAGGGCACATGGTGAAATGCTGAGCATTAATGACTCATTTAGAAAAAAAATAGAATACATTTAGGAGTTATACTATATTGTCGACATAGGAGCTTTAGTTTGTGTTGTAAAATTGCAACAAAAAGACCGAAAGAGTTCACTTGAAAGCTTTAAATTATTTTGAAAAAATCTTAAAAATTTTTGACAAGTTTTATATATTTTTTTTTTTTTCAAGTCATTTTATTTGCTATAGACAAATATGTTTTAGGCAAACATGTTTCTATAAATCGCAAATCTGTTGCAAGAAATGAATCGCGCGCCATTTGTAGAAAACATATTTGGCAAAGATCTTTTTGGCAAAGAGCTTTTGTGGCAAAAGACTTTTTTGACTTTGGTTTCAGTTGGGAAATATTGCTTTTGTAAAATGTTCCTTTGTGAAATGAACGTTTTACTTTAGTGCAAACGTCCTTTTGGTAAACGTCTTTTGGGGAAATGTCATAGACGTATTGAAACTGAGTCACTTGTTTCGTATTTCAAAAGCCTGGGTGAAAATTACTTAATATTAAAAGAAACTTTTATGTATTTATGTAGTTAATGTATGAAACTTTCTACTAGTTTATATTTCAACTATGGTACGATACTACTTTTCTAAAAGTTTAATTTGAAAAAAAAAAGTTTTTCATATCTACCCACCTTCAACTACTCTGCAAATATCATATCCATATTTACTGAAGCAGAAAAAAATTCAAATAGTAGGTTACATAACGACAGGATGCTACTAATAATTTGGGTTCTTCCCACAAGCCAAGGTTCATTTCAATTTTTTCATCATTAGTGCCATTCTTATAAAATGGTAAGTTAAAAAAAAGTCTTTAGTTTATATATCTAAACAGAGCTAGTACGTCAATAGAATCTGTAAATACGAGTATGTCCCAGAATACATCACTTGCATATGTACATGTGTATATATAACCCAGCTAGTGGTGCAAGATAATATTTCACATGTAAACAAACGTTATATTTTCTTAGCATAATATATGCAAATTACAAGAGCATAAAAAAGTTACACAATTAGAACGTAACAAAAAGCTTATTATCAAAGCACTGATGGATGACGAGCACGGGTCCGTCTCACAAGAGATAAAGCAACACCATTTAATCTCGTTAGTTTAAAGATCAGAGTCATAGGAGAGATGAGATAATAAAACCACAGAGCATTTAGTAGATAAACTATATTGGAATCAGTGAGTATACTCCAAAATAACTTCACACTTAACACTAATTCATGTACATGGATAAAATCACAATTATTATAATTACTAACCACAAAATAACAATTAAGAAACAAATCAGACTTCTCGGCAAATGTCATGTCGGTCTTTGCGGGAACCCTCCGGGCATATCTTAGGTGAGTTAAGAAGAAACCTGTCATCAACACTTGTTGGTTGTACTGGGATTTGTGAAGGTTTTTCTGTCTGCACTGACCTCGCAAGGTATTCAGTTCTGGTGTGAAAGATTTCCTGGGCGCGTACATCTATAAGCAGTTCGTATGGTAAAGTAGTACTATCTGGGCTGTTGCTATTAACTTGCCCACTATTATGAGGCTGCTTGTTATTATAAGGTTGATTGTGGTTGTTGTTGTCTTTATTGTTGTCATTATAGTTATTATTATCATTACTGTTGCCATTGTAGTTGTTGTTATCATTTTTATTATCATTTTCATTATCGTTTGATTGAAATGGCTGTGTAAAGACATTGATTCCTTGTTGAAAAACCTGTTTTACTTCCCCGCCGATTGATTTAGCACCATCACCAATCTTTCGGACGCCCTTTTCAATTGAGCATCCAACATTGCGCAAGATACCCAAACCAAATCCAGTTTGCGGCTTTTCAATAATGTCACCTTGCTCATCTCTAATGCATGTCGATTGCACAAGCACTAAACCAATTACAACTAATAACAGAGAAAAATAAACTGTTTTGGAATTTTTCATTGTTTTTTACTTTAATGACTGCAACTAAACTTGAACTGAAGACATATGCTAACAAACTGAAATCTTCCCGGACCCGAGCATATATTCTGCTTGCTTGCCTTCGATCTGTAAATTTTTAATTTACCAGCTTATCGCTGCTTGTAAAATACTTAATACTTAACTTGCTTGAATCTCGCGCTATAATTAAGCTGGTGTTCAAAGATCTTGTTTTGCTGATGCGTGACGGTCACGATACGACTCGGTTCGTTGTGGATTTGCTACTTATCTTACCGTGATAAACCAAGAGATATAAAACCGGAAAAAATTTCAATCCAGTGAATAATAATTAGGAAACCCCTGGTGTGAATAATTTGAATTAAGAGTGGGACAGTTAGATAATGGTGAAGCACAGGTGGAAGAAGAAAAAAATAAAAAGGTTTAATGAGAGATCATTAAAAACTACCGACCTTAATTTAGATATTTTTTTTTGTGAAGCGTTATAGCTATTTTTGGCAAGATCAAGATGTAGGCCATGTTAGTAGTAATAAATATATTTTTCTGGGACTTTGAATGTTTTCTAGAGAATTATGTGTATAAAAAGAATGGAAATATTCGCGTTCTATAACTTGTTTTATGGTGTACGATCTTCATTTAATCTAAAGCGGATTTCTCATTATTATGGAGTCATTTAATTCTGGGGATCATGGAAAGTTCTATATAAAAAAATTGTAGTTACATATATGTGATCACCATACATCATATCGTTATAAAAATAAACACTTAAACCTGTACTTTATAACAAAATGCTCAATAATTTAATAATAACATTGCTAGATCACGACTTACATGTAAATTTAGATAATTTATGTATAAAACATGGTGCCATTGCCGGCATAATCGATAGAGTCTATGTCTCATATGATCGTCTATACATTTCCAATACAAAATAAATACCTAGTCATAATATAAATTTTCACAAATTATCTGGCAGAAGACATGAATGAAAAGCATACATGTGGTGTTGTTGTTCTGTTTTGATTTGCTCCTGTATTATTGTTATTTGTGGGTGGATGCAGACAGAGTTCCTGCCTCTCATCTAGTTACCGCGACCTATAAATTTTTTTGTGCCATTATACCTGAATGCCCTGGCGCACCCGTTCGAACTTACGGTCTAAAGGTATAAAGTCTATGACGATCTTGGGGTCTATTTTTGTGACACCTTCTGTAAATGCCTTTCCTAGATGTTTTAGCCTTATGCAGCACAGAGCTTCACAGTCACACAGGACATGTTTCATCGTCTTCCGTACAGAGGTGAAAGGTGTCATCATCGACCTTACCCATTTTTTAAGACAATCCCCCGTAAACAGTCCCGTTATGAGACATAATTCCTTTATGTAAGGCGTCAGGAATAGTTTTGTCTTCTGTTGCGAATACTCATTCTCCTTCTTTGCGGGGCGGTCCGCAATCTCGTTGCCCTTAATATCATCAAGTCCTAATACCCAAATCAGCGTCAACTTGTTTGCTTCAGCGAATTCCTTCAAGACAGTAAGATAGCCCCAAACCAGCTTAGACGCAAAGGTCTGATATTTAGTATATTTTAGCTTCACGCATATTGTGGTAAATTATTTCGCGAGGAACATAATGCTTTTGCGGGATATGAGTTCGGCTCGTGTATGCTCCGTCTGCTCTATCTGCCATTTTATACTTACTCGTGCAACATTTAAGAGATCCTTTTTCGAAGGGTAGGTCCCCAGATTGCCAGTGCTGACGATCCTTTAAAGTAACCTTAAGTGGTGCTTCAAATTCTTGAGTTTCGGCATTATGTTTGAAATTGCGTCGTCTAGGAATTCTTGAAAGAAGTTCAGGAGGTCAACCAATTTTTTTGTCCTCAGAAGATTGGCCCTCTGCAGACTTATTGTACTGACAGTGGCCTCCTTCCTGGCTTGCAAATGTAAAGAGAGTAGGTCCAGCACAGCCTTTAAGGCACCAGTTATTCCTACCAGCTGATATAGGTTTTGAAATTTAGCTTGAACTGTTTTTTTGTTATTTTTTTTTAGCCACCAAACGAGTGAAACGTATGTGACAATGGATCTTATGATAGATGTATATGACCACAGAATCATTTTTTGTTTCAGACTCCCAAGTCCTGGCAAAAAGCCTGCGACATTTCCATGCCACTGCGGCTCTTTTTAGTACTCTTTTTAAATAGGAGTTCTAGATTAGTCTACTAGCTGCGGTAATGCTTAGATATTTTAAATCTTTCGAGAACTCCACTAGAGAAGGATGGTTCTTGTAACTAAAGCTTCCTTTTTCTCGTGACAAGAAAAGTTATTGTTTTGCCAAAATTGACTATTTTTAGGGCACTATGCAATAGATCAAAGATTATCCGATTATATTTTTCCCTGATTGTAATGAAAATATCATCTGCATAGCATTGATTATCATAGCTGGAGTTGGTCAACTTTTGTAGGCGATCATCGAAAATCGAACTATATAGGGCAGTTGTGGTACACTTCCCTGCTTGGAGCTTATTGGTGCGGATGCAGCGGTAACCGCTTGAGTACACCGCTCCTAAAGTGGTTGTCTAACAGTTCTCCCGTTATTTTAAGTAGGAAATATGTCCTTGTTATATACCCTAGAGTATAACATGCTCTAAGGGTCTTGATGAAATTTGGAAGTAACCTTTCTAGCTCTTGCTGAAGTTGGGCTTGAAAGATGCCATCAGTTCCATGGCTTAAAGGAGTTGACTGCAAATTTAGCTTTCGTTGGGGTGAAGATTCTGCCAGAGAGGCCTTTAACCCTGTTGGAATGCTTGCATTGAAGTCTTAGCTCTTCACGGACCTCTTCATTATCTTGTATTATTCTTGACTCGGGAAAATCAATTTGTAATAACAAACTTACTGTTTGTCCCCGGCTACTTGTGTAGCCGCCATCAAACTTTTCGGAGTCTTGCACATGTGAGTAGATCATCAATACCCTCACAAAACAAATTCTTCAAGTTCTTCTCTTGGATTTCCTAAGTTCTTTATTGTAATCAGTCAAAGCGCGCTTGTATTCGTTCAATCACTTGATTTTTTTATCTGGTTGAAGAGCCTTCAAGAGTTGCCCTTTAATCGGTCCAGTACCCTGTTCCACCAAGTCACAACTATCTTTGCCTCTCTTTGTTTGGCAGGATAACTCTAGTCGTAGCAGCAGATGATGAATCCATGTATTTGGGAAGTGATATGGTCTAGATCCGAACGGCTTTATATTGGCCAATTTTTAAGCCCCTTTAAATCCATTCTGATGTATTTCCTATTTTCCTATAAGGATCCCAATCAGTGAGTCGTGGGTAAGGCCCCCAGTGTAAATCATATTTTCGTAAGTTATTTTTATGATATGTGAAATATTGCTTCACGGTTTTTTGTGTGAGTTTAGCTAAACTTAACTGATTGGAAATAATGTTAAATAAGGTTAAAATTGTATAAATGGAATTGCTTTGACTGAATAAGCACAGTTAATTTTTGACCTGTGAAGGGAGAATGTCTGACTTTCACTTAGACCCGCAGATCCTCATCAAAAGTTTAGGCTGTCTCAAGACGCCAGATAATCCAAAACTTTAGGCTGTCTCAAGATGCCAAATCATACAAAACTTTAGGCTGTCTCAATACGCCAAACTCTCCATAGTGTGAGATACAGGCTGAGTGTGCTCGGCAATCACTATTTCCAGATCTACAAGCTAAAGATGATTTCAGCAGTACCATACATTGACACTTAAGAAAGCTGAAAGGAAGCAAAGGCGATTCAAGCATTACACTGATATAGCGATAGGCGATCGTAACATTAAAGTTGTGAATTCTACCTAAACTTTTCTTTGGGTATCTCCTGTAAATTCACGCCCTCACCTAGTGCAAGATACGTTAACCAATCCTGAAAATAAAGTGGAATATCTATGAGTTGTAACTTCCTGGTATAGGAAGGAAGCCATCAGTTTAAAGCTTCGAAAAATAGCTACCTAATTGACTGTAACAACTTAAGATCTTTTAGTCGTGTAGGGAATTGAACCATACCTGAATTTTTGGATAGCAATTATTACTCTGAAACAGATATCATCCATGTCTTCATATCCATAACTAAGGTTACACTCTGAACGGAGTTACCTAACCATTTTTCGCCCCAATAAGTAAAATTATGTTAACATGAAGGCGGGGTTGCTTTAGCGCATATTCGAATCCATAATCAGTGAAGTTTTGGAAAGATTTTGAATAAATTAAGGAATTTGCTCTAGGGATTGCGTTTTTTGTTGTTCTTGCTAAAACAAACTGATGCTCTTCAATACAAGCAGCAAAATGCCAACTTCACCCTATGCAAATTCCAATGGATAAAACTGAAAAATTGAAGAACCGTCAAAAACTCTTGCATAATATTTAATTCATGCAAAAGAACCTTTACGTAGAAGGGACGTCTCAAGCCAATGCGTGGCTGGTAACCTAGTCGTCAGGCCTAAGTAATAATTACAACCAAACCACTACTCTATGTGTAGGGACTATGGGACAACAACTGCAAAAGCTGTCCTAAATGTAATCCTACATCTTTTTGCCTTTCATCTACATATTTTCTGAAAGATAATAAAGTGCAACCCAACTGTGGGAGTCTGGTTGTTCATTAATAGGAAAAGTGATATTCTCAGTCCGCTCTGCTGAGGAGATGGCTATAACTTCCACTGATTATACTAATTCTAGACCTTAACAATGTTTTCACTGCCAGGCATTATATGAGTTGCAGAAAAGTAGCATAACAATATATTAAGATAAAGCACGAGGCATTGATGTCTTCTCTAATTCATAGGGAGTCAGCCTGTCCTAATTGTCCTGGATGTTCCTAATTTATCCTCTTAGTTAGTGAGGTAGTGTCGCGACAAATTTAATATATATGGAGGTCAACGACACATCACGACATTGACTTCAAAGACGTATGAAAACAACGAAGGCGAATCAACTGAAAAGCTATCCAAACAAAGTTTGACTCTCAATTATCTTATGTGGGACGTATTTTTAAATCATCATTATATTTCCCATCAGTAGAGATTTGAAGAACATGGTGAAGTTGTCAACATGTGATGGGCAAATACTGAATCCTTTAAAGTCTTAGTCCCTACCACTACACAATCTTATCTTTAACCCGTGCCAATTCTCACGCGCTTTAGTTAATGGAGCTCACTTAGCCTATATCAGTAACGTGAAAAGTGAAGTGGAGGGGAGTGGAGTGTAGTGAAATCCTATAATTATATCACAAACTAGTTGGAAAAGTCAATGTTGGAATGAGGACGTTGTAAAGATCAGCCGAAATATTACCACGTACCATATGCTTGAGACGTGTAAAAGCCCTTCTTATAATACCATTTTTGTTTTTGAATAATTGTAGGATTGAGGCTTGATATTGCTTTTAATGACTACCTCCCGTTCATCTATGGTCTACCAAACTTCCAACATATCAATCAGTTCATGTAAGATTTCCCTACTTGGCTGCACTTTAGAAACCTAAAGTTTAGGTTAATGGTGTACTTCTGTAACAAAATTTCTTCACATCAACTTGTCTACCCATTTGAACAAGTTCAATTTTTGTTCATATCCAAGGGACTGGTACTATCTATATATGTTCATTTAGAGATCTTTTTAGCTTTATAGGTAATGGGCTAGTCGGGAAGCATGCATCTTTGATTGCCCTCTTTTAACCATTTGTCCTAGATTGCATATAACTCTACGAAAATCAGACCTCTGTCAGCTTTTTATATTAGTGACAGATATCAATCGATGTTCTTAAGAAAATCTCTGAAGAAAATATAAAAGACATAGTCTGCTTCGCAAGCTCCAGAAGCTAGCTTTGTAATGAGAATGCAATATGTTGTCATTTCTATTCCCATTCGGATCCAAAGTGTTTGTTTCCAAATCCGAAGTTCGCGGCATTTACAATAGCATACAGGTAAGATAAATTATGGCATCAAAACAGCGCTTCTAGTAGTGCTATTTGGAGTAGATTCTCTGAGATCATGACTATAACAAAATTTGGAAAGCTCCCTGAAAGGGCAGTGCGCCTCAGCAAAAAGAGATCCTTATAGCAACTCACGATGAAGAGCTCCCATTAACAGTAAATTTCAGTACAAATATTATGTGATACTGGAGTACATTCATGATTTTTGATTTCCACTCAACTATTTCTTACGGTAGTAAAAGAAATACTGTTCAGAACTCTCACCAACTGCGGTTGTATGCAATCGTCACAATTACAACGCCTAACAGATCTGAAATATTCTGATGCTTTCTGCTTACCGGTCCATCGATACTAGAACCTCAACATCATGATGTAAAATCTTGCAACATAAAGTAGTACAACCGGTCTGAGGTAAAACCTGGCTGGATTAAAAGAACAGAACTTCTTGTATCTTCATCGATAACAGTGACGTGAAGATTATCTATTTTTTGTTACCTCTGTAAAGTCAACAAAACAATGTCATTGAAGGCTGTGAAACGTCTGTTAAATAAGTATCTTCGGTGCACCCTGAAAATTCGATGGATAACTCGAGTACCAAACAAAGAACTTTGGAGTCGCTCGAGCAAAACAGGATCGATGATTAAATAGAAAAACACGAAAATAAAATTGAATTGGCCACAGCCTGTGATGTAATTAATATTTTGCATCGGGAGACCAAGAATAACCTGATAGTAAATCGTACAAAGAACATCCGAACTACTGAAAGCTTCTGAAAGGAGCTAAAAGCTGCCCCACAGAACAGTGTCTGAAGGATAACTTAATGCAGCTCGTCGTCATTTGTCCACAAATGACTTCAAGGCAGGTAATAGATAGGCTTAACTATTTTGTTTTTACATGGCCTTCCTTTGATTTGACGTGATGTGGTGTTTGCTTAATCTTTTATTGACTTTTGCTCTTGGCTTGAATCTCTTCTTAAGGTCACTCTTGTTAATGTTTCTAAGAATGTGTCTGGAAGAGACCGATGTTACCAACTAGACGCCTTTACAAGCGCAGCCAAATGGCCCTGAGCTTATCATGGCAAAACCCCTTGCGAGAGATCATGGGTACTGGCATAATCGTAGTAAAATCTGTCGGGCTCTCGGGCTCCTCCGACTAATTATATAAGAAGTAGCGTGAATACAATACACTAGATAAGTAAATACTAATTGAAGCTTAGACACACCCGATGCTATCTTCATGTATGCGCCTAGGACTCCATGGGCTCCCCTAGTCGCTATTATAGTAGACCAACTAGTGGCCAATCTCCCAACGAGTACAATAACCTATTCCAAGTTAATTTAGCTGTTTAATTTTGGCTGCTGAAAGTAGATAATGGAATTAATTCAAAATTCTATGCAGATGATTTTTACACTTACAAAGTAACATTTAAATAATTGTTATTATCATTGCATAGTAGCAGTGTTTGCAGCCACAATATATTTTGAATTTCCCGCATTTACTTTCAGTATCCAAACTCTATTTGGTAATCAGAAAAAATGTTTATACTCTTGGGCTATATTAACATAATGCTGGCAGCCCTGTCTAGCCTCTGTCCGCCTCACACGATTAGAACTTTCCATTTACTTTAAGCACGAAATTCGGGGAATTCCCGTTGTTATTTTTATTTAGGTGACCCAAAATTCATTACTAATTACCGTCCTATCTCGATTTGCAATGCATTCGCACTAATATTTAAAAAAGCTGTATACAACTAACTGCTACCACTAACAAAACCATATATTTCGGAACAACAGCACAGATTTCTACCTGCTCGATCCACAGTCTCAAACCTAGCTGTATTTACGATTGCCTAAAGCAAGCAGCTGGACTCTGTACATACGGACTTTAGTAAGGCGTTTGATAAGATAAACCATAAACTATGTATTTCCAAAATGGTTAGCTTTCCATTATTCCAACCAATCTCCGGTGTACCCCAGGGCACAATACTTGGACCACTGATATTTCTTATCTATATTAATAACTTGCCTTCTCTCCTTTCATCTAACTGTTTATTATATGCATTGAAATAAATGCTAGCAATTGCAAATTTATATCTTTTAACCGCGAAAGAGGCTTTATCTGCTTCGACTATAGAATCCATAATATATCTTTGTCTCATGTTGATGAATCAAATGTTTTGGGAATTATGTTTGATCGTAACCTTCTCTTTGCATCTCACATACGTTTCATTACATACTGTTACAAGGATGGCCTTAGTTCGTTATTTAAAGCACAATATTTCAAATATCAATAACAAGTTCTTCTTTTATTTAACTTCACTGTTTATCAAATCAACTCCTTATATAGGGTCCGCCAAACAACTTTTTTTTTTTGAAAATGGGCGCAAAACATCGAGTGTAGCTTCGGCTGTGTGGCACGTAGCGCCGTCCTGTTGAAACCAAATGTTGCCAATATCCTCCTCTTCAATTTTCCTGAACAAAAATTCGTTCAACATGGCCCGATAACGATTGCCATTGACTGTAACGGCCACTCTTTGCTCATTTTCGAAGAAAATGGCCCAATTATGCCTCTGGACCAAAATCCGCACCAAACAGTGACTCGTTTTGGGTGTATCGGCTTTTCAATGTATGCGTGCGGGTTTTCTGTGCCCCAAATGCGACAATTTTGCTTGTTTACATACCCGCCAAGATCAAAATGAGCTTCATCCGAAAAGATGATTTTTTTGGCAAAATCGGCATCTTCTGTAAGTCGATCGCAGGCCCACTCAGCGAAGCGAAAACGCATTGGATGGTCAGTTGGCTTCAACTCCTGAACCAATTGGACTTTGTATGGCGGCATACCAAGATCTTTATGCAAAATTCGTCTCAATGATGTCTCCGAAATGTTCAATTGTTGAGAACGACGGTGAATTGATGTTGATGGCGCTTCACGCACACTTTCTGCCACACAATCAATATTCTCGGGTGTACGCACTGTTTTTGGCTTTTCACGCTTTGGTTTATTGATGAGGATGCCAGTTTCTTTCACTTTTTTCACAAGATAACGAACATACGGAGCTGACGGTGCTTCTCTTCTTCCAAAATCCGTACGCAATTTTCGCACACATTCTGCAACATTACCATGATTTTCAAAGTAATGTCGCAATATTTCCCAGCGTTGTTCAAGCGTATACACAACCATATTCGTTCAGCGGAAGAATAAAACTAATTATCTGTCAAATCAGACATGAGCTAAGTGTTACCATTCACGAAATAAGCACTAGTTGAAAAAAAAACGTTAGATGGCGGACCCTTTAGTATTCGCTAGTACTGTACTTCTAATTATCGCAATCCAAATAGTTTACTTCGTTCACTTCACTGCCTGAAATAAGACTCGCCTCCTGGACATGAGTAGCGCCGTATTTATACTCTATAAATTATCCTAGAACCTTCCTGAATATTCCGTTCTCCGAACCCATAGTTTACTAAGATGTCACTAACCTAAAATTGTTTCCACTTACAATAGATGTCGCTTGTATCACTTTGTGCCGCGTAACAATACAAAGCTCTCCGTCTAATGGACTTCAATTTCCGTACCTGTCAGTCATTTAAGTGTGCGACTTCATATACTACTCTTTTTAACTCGCTAGTAAGAAGCATTCTCCAGTATGCGTGCCAAGTATGGAATCCATTTTAGTCCTCATATGAATCGCAGATTGAGGCCGTCCAGCGGAGATTCACCAGAATTATATTATTCAAGATTGAAAACATGTCCATGGAAAACCGCGAGAGACTAACCAAATTCAACTTGTCTATACTTGAGAACCGAAGAGCCTTCTTGGATTAAATGTTTTTATATAAAATCCTTAATGATCAGATATCGTGCCCATCCTTGCTTTCACGTATAGACTTCTATATTCCTAGAGGAGCTCTAGACATAACACTGTTTTTAGATTGCCAACTAGTAGAACCAACATAAAAGATAAATCGCCCTACGTCAGAACGCAAATGTCACACAACTCCAGATTTAATAATATAGACATTTTGAACACTGGTCCTCTGACATATAAAAGGTTCATCCTGCTTAAGATTGGACAATTAATATTGGCTTATTCCTGTTCTGCAGTTTGATGCACTGGCTTTGTCTTGTAAGTACTATATTTGAATTCTGGTTTGTAGTTTTGTATTTCTAAGCTATAGATACAAGTTTTATTTTAACTGATTGTAACTGGATAGCTCTGAATTTTCCCCTCGAATGTACTTAGATCGATCGACTTTGTAACCACTGTATTGAATTGTATTTCCTTAGTACTACGTTGTAAGTTTAGTTATGCGCTACTAGCACTTAAGTTATTATATCACTAGTATTATTTTCTTCTTCTTGCTTTAGCCTGTAAAACCTTCCACTTGTTTGTTCAACTATAATGGTAGTATCATAATAGGAGTGGACCGAATAAATAAATAAATATTATTCTTCTCGGGACCCGTATTTTAACTTGCAATATTTTTTTTCCGAGATGTGTTTCCAATTGTATTTTACGTTATTATTTCTGTTGTAGACCCAAAGTAGTTTAGAAAATAATTTCTGTTAGAGGGCCTCCATTTCTTAAAGTTCTCTAAGCCCCATTGTGGCTAAAGATGACCATGGACCCACCCAGTAAGCATTTAAACTAAACTGATTATCGATATACAAGTGTATAACGAGGGTAAATAAATCAAAAATAAATCTGATCCCTTTGTAATGAACTTAGAGTTCATGGTTCATACACAGTTTTCTCTAACGTTCAACGACTCCTGCTTCTCCAAATTAAGGTAAAAAATCGCCTTCACACAAAATACCATCAAAAATCCATTGAATGTGTAATTCTTAACGAAAATCCCTTAATTTCTACAGTTAGCAGTTTTCTTTATATACTGCGAGTTCATGGTAAAACCAACTGCCAAACTTCTTCGGTAAATTAAGTCCAACAGCAAAAAGTTCAGGCATTTCACTTAATTCAAAGTAACCAAAGTAATTTCTTGCAGCAATCTTGTCACATTCATGGTGATAACTTTAAATTTGGTTTGAAATCTCCCGAGATTAGGGGCGAAAGTGTTTCTTTCCCTTTTTCGTATTTTTCCTCATAAAAGTAGTATCCATGGCGTTTAATGTAAAGAACAATTTCAGGAATCTACGACATTCATAATCAAAACAAACGACCAGAACTACTGGGCAGAGGAACATAGAAGTGTCCTCTTAAAACGACAGAAAAAGTTTCTCATGAAAAAGGATAAAGTGGCAAGACTTGAAGACTTAAGGGAAATCGTATGTCATTGGGAGGTGAATTTTTGCGAAGACGCCTTTAGCTAAGGGACATAGAAAACGACAAAACGGCCTCACAAGAAAAACAAAAGCCGAACTTCTGTAGAAAAAGGGTCAACAAAAATGAACTGAATGAATGATGCCATAAAGTACAGGGGGCAAAAAGGATTTTCACTTGCTCCGCTCAGAATCTTATCCCACAGAGATCATAAAATACTTCAGTATTATCCTTTGGTTAGTTAATTATGTGTGAAAATAAAGTGTACCCACCTCCGCAGAGTCAATTTACTGCACGCCTTTGAGGAATAGGATTGTCGTGAATTGTCCTCCCGCCAGCCCCAAATAGGCGACGAGCTCTTCATTTTTCCGAAACGGATATTTTCACTTAGTCCTCTCGCAAGCGTGTTTTGCGTGATGTCGCCCCAGTAAAGCACACCCTCCCATCGCAACATAGACCTCTCCAACAATCACAATAATAGCTCATCTCCGGGAGGGTGGTTCCTGTCGTAAACCTGAGTTTAGGTTTGAGATTCTTACCGTCTGGAAATTCTGGGCCAGGACCAGGATAATGTTATTTGTTTGAGCTTTTGTGAGCAATAATAAAAACGTCGTTCATTTAAATCGCTTAGGGTGCGAGGCCCTGATCCTTATAATGAAATACTAGTCCAAAGGTTATCCGTAGCTTTGCGGAAGAGACAGACATAATTCATCCTTGTGCCGGTGATACTCATTATGTGCTGTTAGGGAAGGAAAATTTCCTTCTCCCACGTGTGATGTTAATAAATTAGATTTAAAGGGATTTTTGTGGGAATGTTTCCTAAAAATACCAGCCGGGGCTATTAACGCCAAAAACACGATGTAGGTACTAATTATTCAGAGAACAGCTTTAGTGAAGCTGAACGGTGTTTTGGGGATTTCAGAGGCGTAAGCTGTACAATATAGAGTTGTTGTAAAGTGATTATGAATTATGAGGGTAATTGAATAGAATGGCGTGGCGCAGTTTTACGAAACTTGTTTCACTGCTCAACTTTTATTCTTATATAGGCTTTTGCGGATAGATTTAAGAATCTTCTCTGTGTTGGGTTATTAGTCGAAGGTATACTAAATATTTCATTAGTGTAATAAAAATTAATGATAAGATGTGGTAAAAAAAAAACCATTCAATATACTTTTCGTCTTTATTGTTTATTTTTTATCAGTTAGTTTGCTTTTTACACGGAATTATAAGAGGTATCAGGGTCAGAAGGCCTACAAGGAATCCATGTACACAATAATGAAATATATTTTCTTAGAACGGGTGTGCAGAACTTTATCAATGTCACCGGCCATTTTGCAGGGTAGCCAACAAAGTCTTGTACGATAATCCGCTCCCATGCCAGGGAAGCATCCAGGATACTTGTAAGGGGGCGGGGCGCAACTATGGTTTAAAAACGGTATAAGCTGGAAAACAGATCAAAAGATCGAAGACACTCGCCATCACTTGCAAATATAAAATTCACAAAATATATCATTTAGAAGATTCGGGTCGAACTGATAAGCTACGACTCTCAGAAGAATGTTACTCAATGTTCAACTTTTGCCATTCGTGAAAGTCAAAGGAGGTGTTAAATTATATATTTTATTTTGGTGTATAAATGGTGGAAGTGTAGCGCTTCCGAATCATCCATTTCGGTCAATAAAAATAGCGAAATATGTTGTGTTCAAATTCGCGAGTTCATTTTCATTTTTTTTTTTAAATAGCATTCACAGAACATATGCAATACAGACCTTGTAGGAAGTTAAGTTTGACTAATAAGACAAGCTCAGAAGATACCCTATGATGGATGCAAGGCACAGCATGGTACGAATGTCGTTTCCCTAGCAGTAACTCAAATTAACAGTAAAAACTAGGAACTTTTGTCAACTAAAACTTTAATCGCTTTTCATACTTAAATAACCTTTTTAACAAGATGGCTTTACTATGAGTACTACAAATTTCAATTATATCAGATACTTTTTCAGTTACTATAAATGGCTAAACTAAAATTTAAAAAACTGAGTAACCTGATTCATCGAATCAGCCGTGCTCCTCACTATACAGCTACGCAGAAGCGACTTTGACCCAGTGATCAGAGAAATACCTTACAATTATAATTACAAAGTATTACATCAATCACTGCCGTCAGCTGGAAGCCCCAATACTGTATGTAAACAAACATTAAGCCCAGCTGAGTATTCCACTATGCGAAGTGGATTACTTAACCATGACTCAATGCTTAAATACCAACAGCATTGGATGCGACAGTTTTTAAGTAAACAATTGGCAATCGCCAAGCATTTCACTGTGCGAAGTAAAATGCTTACTTATCGCAAATCGCTTAATTACCTATACACCTGCTGCTAGTTCGAGTCGTGATTTCACAATTCTATCAATTGGATGTTGGACCAGGACAGGAAGGACATATGGAAAGGATCAAAAGCATTCAATACTACGGCGGCGCTCGAGCGGGTCGATATTAAAAGTTATTGCCAAATCGCCAATGAGCTTGAAGGCTCTAAAAGCTAAAACTGTGCGACCAGATATGGGAATTGTATTCCATTCTAGGTCTGATATAGGACTTATGGAAGAGCCCTATATTCGATTGGCTGAACTATTTCTTACAACTTTTCAGAAATCCAAGATATTTCGATGCTTCTTTGGCAACAGTGGAGATGTGATCTACCCAGTTTAACTTACTGGAAATATTAATGCCAAAAATGCACAACGACGGTGTATCGTAAGTCAATGCTCCATCAAACGACATAGGAGTGTAGTACAAGTTATAATTTTATTTTAAAGACATGAGACAGATTTCAGACTTAGATGCCTTGCCTTGCCTGCAAACTCAATTGACAGATGTGGCATTGCCTCTGGAGTCCCTAAGAGTGTCAAACCAGTAAGCGAAATCAAAGGTACTGTAGTTGAAAAAACTTGATATTATCAAGGTCACTATTCAATGATCTAATCATGCACCATAATGTAAAGACTACGGTTCGAACGTTCTATGAGAAAAACTAGCAAGTCTCCAGATGAGTATCCAGTCCGGAAGTAATATTCGTGATCATGGATGAAATGTTTGGTTTCTAGATACTTCATTAACTTGAAGTTAATAATAGATTCAGCATTCTTTGAAAGAATCGAAGTGATTGCAGTTGGTCGATAATCTGAGGGATCGCTAACCTATCCTTTCATGGGAATAGGCTGAATATGAGCTAGTTTCCAAGCAGTTGCATATTTTCCTGTAGAATAAGACAAATAGAATAATTTGAGCAGAGGTTTAGCGAAGAATGAGGCACAGTTTTCAATTAACACGGGTGAGAAACCATCAGAACTTACGGCTTTTTAGACATTGATCCCCTTAAAGACCTTGAACACATCTCTCTTTCGGATGTGTATTGGCTCTTATATAGAGAATTTAAAGGGAATCTACCAGTCAAAAGTCAAAATAAGTTTTATCCAAGGAGTCAAGAACCACTTCACAGTTGTTAAGTCGTGCAGGTATAGGGGAATTTGGTAAAGTTGTTCCCGATGGTTTTGACGTGGACCAGAAACCTGTGCTATCCTTGAGGCTTACCAAGATTGACTTGTTTCAATTTTGACCATGAATGCAATTAATAGGTGCGAAAAGCAGATTCTTTCGCTTTTATTACTTGGTTGAACTTATCGTTAAATCAAGCACGATTTTCCTGTTGCTGAGACCTGCTGTAGGGATAAGAAATGTGCGTACACATACATGCCATGACTGAGAATATCAATAAGTTCTAATGTGCATTCATCAATATCCCTTTAAGCAACAGACCGACCAATCAATTTCTGTAAAATACTGATTGAGAGTTTCCCAATCAGCAAGTATATTTTGTTTTTATTTAACGTTTGAGCTAAGTATTCTAGTAAAACTTTTGCATTTTACGAAATAATAAAAAATATACGCCAGAATGAATCTTTTGCTTTAAACATAATAACTCACTACACTAATATACACTGAATTAATTGTTTGGCGTTGTTTAGTCTCGCTGAATTTTTCCAATTACGGGTTGTAATTGTTGCTTTAAAAATTTGCTTTGAACCTCCGATAATATTCTAACAAGTCGTCTTTACATCGACGACTTATCAATTGGCAGCTGTTTTCAATTAAAACAAATCCTCCATCGCTTTTACCCGAATAATCTCTGTCCTGCTTCAAACATCCTGAGAAAAGTCACGTTCATATGCATATACATGAATTTTACAGGTATAATAACTTCCTGTTTCCTCTATAGGATATAACAACCACGATTTAAAGTGGAGCGAAAGCTGAGTCGCTAGCCATAAGGGCTGCCTTCTTAAACGTTTCAAATTGAACGCTTCCAAATATTTTATATTTTTTACAAAAGGGGCTGTAGAACAGATTTTGCTAGGAAAACAGCAGAAAATTTATAGCAATTTTTTTTTAGTGGTCTTCAGGGCGGGCGCCCCCGCGTCCCTATCGTGAACCGCTACTGTCCCATGCTGGCACCCCTTTTTTTTAAGGAACAATTAATTGCTCTAATTATTACCTCATTATCATTAATGAAAATGTCGCCTTTTGTTTTGAAAATTAAGTTCTCGTATATTAAGCAGTACGGCTTAGATTTAGTATTGAATTACTGAGGCACTATTAACAGTGTTCACTTATTTCTGGATCGTACCTTGAATTATTGCAGTATAGGGTCCCTCCATATTGTATTGCAATTATAAGCAGTGTCATATTTCGAATGTAATCGTCAACAACAGGCGCTCTCTTGTGGATTGTCTTACCGATTTGAATTATACTGTCGATATCTGCTTTCTGGTTCAGTGACATGTTATGAAATATACCAGAAGAAATAAGTTAAGTCTTAGCAGCCCCATCATCATGAGTGCACTGATGAGTTCATAATTGGTTGGAAGAATTTAATGCTAATGTTTGTTCTAGCACCGCGACTAAACTTATTTTTATACTTCGCACTTCAATAATTGCTCAACAACATTTATCTCCCTTTCACTCGTACATTAGATGTACTAGACATGCAGATGAGTATCCATATCAATTTATTAATGAGCTGATAGATGATTTGGCGAAGAAATTCATCAAGGCGTTCAGTTAAATAGTTCCTTTCCTCACTAGGCTAAAAAGTTATACTAGTTAACATAACGGCCCCTGCCCGCACCAGTACTAAAATTTTGTAAACTGCTGAGCGTTAGCTACCAGGGGTTGTTTTAAGTCTCAACTGAACCCACAAAGATAACTGTTAGGTAGCAAATTAACTTTCACTTTATCTTGATTTACTGTTTTTGTATAAAGGATGTTAAATCATCATCTACCTACGTTAATATTTGCAGTCTATATTTCAATAAATTGTATCAAGTATATAATACAAGCAACTGCCACTTGAATTTCCTAGATGCATATACTAATTAGCGGTATCAATTGTATATTTTTTTTTTATTTGATCTAAAAAACATAAACGCAGGCCAGAAAAATAGAGAATTCAAAGTAAGAGCATCGAGGTCAAAAGCATGCCGAATGTGTCAGCTTGACTAGCTCCTTGAATTGTAGTGGGTATACTATTCCATTTACGTACAGCCTGATAAAGAGAGATCGCTCGCCAATTTGAGTTCGAAAGTTTAGTGATAATAGGTTACGGTTCTGTGATGAACCTAGGAAATAAATACGATCACAGAGATATCCAGGCTCTTCACAGTAAAGCAGATTATATAAACACTTTAATTATCTGTCGGACAAACAAAACTTCTAGCTGCGAGAATACCATTCGAATTTGACAGTAAAAGAACAATGGTCCTCACCCACCTGGATTGGAGGTAAGTCTGAAAGATCGTAACATCTTGAATACACTGGTATACATGTTGTCTTCTTACGCTTAAGCATAAGCGGATTACGTTTGATCTATTCACCAAAAATAACCCAGTCATCATTTACTCATTTACTCGAATAAAGTCCTCAATTAGCCCAATGGGCATAACTAAGTATATCTTAACATTATCAGCAAATAGAGATGAACTGATGCGTGAAGTAGTTCGACGGGTATGTAGGTCATTGACGTAAAGCGAAAATATGAGATTTTAGAGATTGGAACCTTAAGGTATGCCACAGCCGAAAGTTAGGGCAGATGAGAGACCGTCAGAAACTGTGACTGATAGGATTTAGGAGAAAAGGAAATTTTTGGCCAATTTGAAAGCTGTGATCGAGAAACTGAAATGTTGATGCAGTTTGAAGATCAGCAAGCCATATGATTATTGGAATCAAATGCATTACTAAAGTCAAGGAGAAAAAATATGGCCATATGATGTTTGTCAAGTGCCCCAGAAATGTCAGATACTACTTTGAGTAAAGAAAGTAAATCAGTCTAGCAGAGGAACCAGTAGGTCGGTCTCTAGAATCAGTGAAAGGAATTCTAGAAGTTCTACTCATATCTCCTTTCTAACAGGTACTTCAACTTGAACAACAGAAGGCTTTTGTAATCATACCAGTGCTATCCAGATCGGTATCCAATAAATCATTAAAGTAAGTAGGTACAACACAACTCCTCATTAAAACAAATAACAGAAAATTCTTAAAAGAGACTAAAAACGAATGCAAGAATTTTGAAAAATATCTAAAAGATAGATAAAAAATTTAAAAGCCCTAATTTTTACAATTGTGTAAGTGTCAGTTCCAAGAAGTACCAAGTTTCCAAAACAATCTAATAAAGCATTATTATCTAAAAGGATCGAATTTTCAACATAAAAATCTTGGAATTTAACACCGAGATCGAAACCGAATTAAAATAAGAATTCAAACGAACCGAAAAAAAAATTTACCCGATACCGTTATGCAGTCCCACCAGGGCAACCTGTATTACCATAGACCTATACAAATAGCCCTCATCATCCCTCCAGCTAAGAATCTCTAACGGAGCGCTTGTCCTTCCACATCACTTGCAATGGTTCCAAGGAGAGCAGAAGCCTCCTGCAGTAGTGCTGCAAATGCTGCGACCTGTTATTACCAGCGAAATGCAAGCGGCCTGTCCTGCACCGACGGTAGTGGTTGACATGTATAGTGAAATGTGTGCAGCCAGATATGCAAGACGTAAACCTCTCTTCAATCTGTCAATAAAGTGGCGCTTAAGTACTTGTGCATGGTGTTGGGAATCAGTCTTCTGATTCCCATTTTCGACTCTCATTTAGTACAAATGAATTGTAGATTTGGCCAGTATCAACACAAAGCTAATCAAACAATTAACCCGACCACAAACCTTTGATCCCTCTTAGAAACGATGTTCTAGTAATGCCGAAATTCGAGTGGATCTACTTACACATATCGCGCACCAGTTCAATTAGATATTTTATACTTTACAAACCTGGGCAAGTGAAGAGCCTGTGAAATAGGCTGCCTTCCCGAACACAAACTTTGCAGATCCTTTGAACCCGCCGGTCGATATGGGACAACTGATTACGATACATAAGACTGTGATGCAACAATTTAAGTGCTACATCAGCATCTTTGTAATTAGAAGGATAACTGTAGACTATTCTGTAAGTTGTACCTACCATCAAGCCTATATTCACCCCGAGGTATGTTCGCCATCTGTTGTATCCTGTATATGCCGTCTTACTGACATAAGCATGACACGGACCACACGTGTTGTTAGTGTACTAAAACGTGTTTGAAATGATCTATTCAGAACGAAAGCATTTTCCAACTCAGGTCCAGGGTCACTGGTCCCAAGTTGTGAAATCTCTCCCGCTATGAGGCAGCCAGGTTGTGAAGTTTTGAAATATTTGTCTGTGCTCGGCAGTTTCCGAAGATATCAATAATATCTCCGGGAACCGTCAGTTGCTGCTTGCAGTTTCCAAACCTCGAGCATCACCGGACACGGACTTCGTCAATTCAGGATTGCATGATAGACGTTAATTGCGTGTACCGTAGAACATCCAAATTAAGGTGGAATGCTGGCCTGATTCTGCCCCAGGTCTGGTGGTTAAAGAGAGAGCTGGTAGTAGCGCTCACCTATGCCGATCCCTCGTAGTACATTCACTCACAATTGAGAAATCAAGGTGTCTCTCTGGCAAAACAGTCTTTGGAATTCACTCACTTGGAGATATTTCAAGAGAAATAAGAAAAGCTTTTGAATCAATACTAGAAATACCAAAATTTTGACTGACGTTACTTCACAGATTCACGGATTCACCTGGGAGATAATTTATATGGCAGAAGTAAATTAAAAGTTCATCTGAAAATATTTTAGTAAAAAATCTTGATATGACGGAATAAAAAAATCAAAATATACTTTGAGATTTAAATTTATTAAAAATATAAAGCAATTAAAATATATTTCTGTATATAAGCTACTACATAGCACAAGTGATGTACTTCGTAATCATCTCAGGAGTACTCATTACATACAGAATAATTATTTTGCGTTGGCGTTTAGTTTGAGCCCGGCATATATGACAACTTCCGCTAAATTTTATACATCAAAAGGAATCTTGTGATCCGCTTTCGCCTGATCCACCTGCTTCCGGAATTGATGTTTATGATATAATTAAGTGATCTAGCATTGATTCAATTCGCAATTTTGTAACAAAATATTTACTCGATTGGAAATTTTGGTATGCCCCTACTCTGGATTGATGCTTTGCTAAGTCCTGCCATGGTTAAGTATTGTCATCGTTGGATTGTTCTCCGAATAAATTATATAAGCTGCAAGACAGACTATATCAAACATATAGTAATACAGCGCCATCGACGATTTCTCCTCTTCACTGAGTGGTGTGATAATTTTCTGTACATGTTATCTACGCCCCCTTGTATGGATAGATTGAAGCCCCGAAGGACACCCTGAAACGTTGGTCACGATAAGGCCCATTATTCACCATCTAAACTTATGTGTAGTTGCCCCCCGGACGCAATTACAAACTTCATTACTGGCCTTCAACCTTGCTTACCGACTTCATGCAGCTCATCCTGTGCAAGCCGGACAGTGACGAAAAAGTGCCTAACCGCTTCGGAATCCTCTCCGCACCTTTGCATACAGGATTATCACCATGATGCGAAGTTGTCAGCATTACAACATTTTTGTTTAGGACATTTAAGCAAATGGTAACTTTGATGGCTTCGCTAAATCCAAACTGAGAGGTCTCGGAAGGTGTCTTGATAACTGTGACTCAAGCAATAGGTGCCCAGCGTGTAAGATAATATGAGGATGATTCGCGGATCCTATTCCGACGAAGATAGAAGTTATCGCGAAAGATTATCACCTCCTTATTGTGAAAGTCACGTCTTTCGTGAAGGAATGTTCAACGAATGCAAGACTTCCTTATAAATTGCTTTCGAATCATCTGGAAGATATCTTCTAAACATCACGCTGACGATTTGACTCGACCGTTGTTAAGAATTATTTTGTTCTTCTCGCTGATTTAAGTCAAGGTGTTACACCTTGGCCTTTGATGGGGATGCAGCGGCTCTTAAACCACTATACCAAATCACCTGAAATCAAGGTTAGTTAGTAGGTAAATGAAATAAAATCACTGATTACGCCGATGGTTGAAAATTAACTGTTCTTCTAGTTTATTAAGTCAGTACATTTATATTAATTTATTGCTTACTCTAACAATATAATGTATTGAGTGCACAAAAATGCAAACATGCATCTTTTCTCGATTTATTCGATGAAAGAACTGGTGAACTTGATGCTTCCCTGAGTACAATCACCTCGTAATGTATGTGTCCAAATAAATAATATTTTACAACCGTGTTAAGACTTAACATGTCGCACTCACTTTATGCATCCCATGAAATGATAACCGGAGTCAGGACACTAAACTTTTTTACAAGTGCTTAAGTCCTGCTCATATATGCGCACTGGACGTGTATGCCAATATTAGCACACAATACAACAATAAAGTTAATGAAATCACATACATTAAATCAGAACAGTTTTTGTGTTATTCCATAAAAAGTAATAAATTTTCATATAAAATATATAAAGGTACCTGGGTACTTAGTCGTTAAGTGTAGGGTGAAAAGATCTGTGTGTACACAAGGGTTAAACTTTAGAAAAAACTTTCCCACTGATTCGGGAGCATTTGGAAGTTTCTCCCCTGTGATCGATCTTCAAGAGTCCAATGCCTTGACGTTCTTTTTAAAGTTAGTGATCCAACCACTACCACTATCCTATCGTGCTAATTTTTTTATTTTTTATAAGAACTTCAGTCGAAATTGGAACATAGTCAGCTCTTTAATTCATAAACCGATCGTAAAGAGTCCTTTTCATTTTTGGAAGACCTCAAAGTTTTTCTTGGTCAAGGACCTGATTATGTCCGCGTCAGAGACTTTTTCATGTTAACATTATTTTATTTATTTGACAAACTGTGGATATCTTTATATTATTTTTGCGATATAAATTTAATCTTGCTAGAACTCTTTTAAAATTTCACTCTTTTTCTTGTGCGATAGCCTGGGTGTATATGGCTGTAGATGGGTGTACCATGTGTTGAGACACACTCTAGATAGGAACCCGGCTTTTTGTCGTGTCTACTTTCGAGCGTGTATCATCGTGTATCAGGAGACTTTCTTGGCGGGCAGTCACTCATGTATGTACTATACTAATATATAATTATTTAATTACAATAATATTTTGATAACTTGGTTATACAAGTAGGACCCCTGGAAATCCAATGACAACAAAACTGCATTTTGTCGATAATTAAAATAATTAAAAGAACTACCATTTTACTGATAATCCTACAAATGGTGTCAGAAATGCAATTAAAACCTTGATTTAAACGGACTGTGTAGCGAAACCGTGATCTATACCAGGCGTATGACATTCGTTAACTAAACTCCGGTGATTTGAAACTATTAGGTATAATAACTGAAGTGAGAAATAAACATATGTGCCTTGAAATCACCTCAATATAATGTTGGAATAGCTGAAATTAAATTCAGAAAAGGGGATAATTCCTCTGATGCATAAGGTCAGATCTTTCCATTATTCTTAATTTGCATAACTTTATTAGAACGATTAAAAAAGCTAGAATTAGTCTAATTGGTTTTCGTATGGTCGCCGATTTATGTAAGTTTGATTTTTATAGTGGTTTCTCGCATATGTATATTTCTATAACGGTTCGTCGGACAGTAAAAATTATTATAAGGAATTTTATAGGATTTCGCATTCTGAAGAAATTTTTAGTACAATCAAAAGGACTGATCGTTTTCCAGTATATGTAAAAGACCTAAACTTTTACATGGAAACACCAAGAAGGTGTTGCCCGATATTACATTTTTGAAATTTTATTTGTAATTACTATAAAAACATCATGTAGCAAATTTTAGCTCTCTATGACGATGCGTTCTAAGGCAGTGTCCAAATATCTAGTGGAAACCGAAATTTTTGTATGGCAACCCCACGAAGGATTTGCCCGATTTGTCTCATTTTCTAACTTAATTTTACTTTTTCTTTTAAAGTCCGTGTACAAAATTTCAGTTTCCTAAGAGAACGCGTTCTCGTGTATCGTGCGCACGGACGGACAAACGGACGGACAGACGGACGGACAAACGGACGGACATGCAAAAATAGAAATAAGTTTTAATATTATGCGTGGATGTGTAGCATACTTTTAGGAAATTTAGAAATTTCACAAAAAAAGTAAGAATAAAATTAAAGCACCAGAAGTATTTAAATGCCTAGAGGTAGGCAAATTACAATTATTAAATTATGTTTTAAATCCAATCCACTCGCCACATAGTGGAGTGGGACTGAATTCACATACCAAAATTTCTTCGTTATTCCAGTCTATACTTAGTCTATGATTTCAGGTGCATGACGCCAGAACATATCGACAGTTTTGGTTATTGAGAGTCTTCCTTACAGAATTACAGAGCTTGAATGCGAAGAATAAATAAGGACTGGCTACTGATAACGTACGTGTTATATGCCTGGAAACTACACGTGATGTTCTTTAAGATTGAAATCAGGAAGCCAGAACGCCAGGCCATACAACACAACATGTCATTCTGTACCATGACAAAGGAGCAAAAACCAATTCCTGAGGATGGAATTCGTCACATTGTACAACGCGGTGATAATTAGCGCCGATGTAAGCAATGCAGAGGCAAAACTTATTATGTACGCTTGAAAGAAGTGTAGTGTTTGCCTTCATCCCAAAAATTGGTCCCAAAGCTATTACAATGGCGAGGGTCCAATATACGTAAGATTCTTCCAACAACCAAAGGCATTCTAGCGAAATTATCAGCAACTGCTAAACAATAACCTCGCATGGTACTGTTCTGCAACTGTCATGTCGGTTATTTTGCTGATTAGCCCAAAAGCTGGCTGCGATGAGTGCTTAGTGAAGCAATCGACGATTACGATAATAATTAACGTCGTATGGTAATTATTATGTAAGGCGATTGTTTACAACTAAACGACTCAGGTGCTGCAACCGGTAGAACAAACGACAAGGCTGTGTCGTTTGTTTACATCCGCGTTGTGAGCATAGAATCTTTACTTCCGAGTATCGGACATAAAAAGACCAATGACTGGTCTGGCGAGTGCCGTTAAATTATCAGTTATCGCGATATCAAGTTACCGTTCTCTTCGGGTTAGCTTTTGTTTGTGTCGAATAAAGATTTATATGTTAGTAATTCGAGTTTTTTTAGGATAAATCATTGAATTATTGTTCGATTGCTTAGGGGCACGATATTCCCACCAAAAAGGCCGCTCATTGATCTTAAAATCCATTAATTGCAATTCATTTCGATTTGTCAACAAAGCCATTTCTTTTCTCAATTGAACTCATTTGATTTTCGATGTTTCAAATTTCAATTGTTTTCTTAACACCTGGTGCGGAACGGTTGAAATTTCTCCCACGACAGGTATATCAGTCATATTGCACAGGTAAATAGTGTAATCGAGACCAAATGTACACAGAGGTTAGACGACCCTAATAACCATGTGGTCTGGCGAAAACTCCTAAAATTTAGCATGCTTACTAATGCTGTTTTTTTAAATGACAAAATTTCAAATTAAAAAAAAAATACCGAACTTTTAACGCGGATTTGGACAACTGAATGGGAGAAATCCGCGAGACTATCCAAGAACGGACCGTCGATCCAGCCATCTTCTACCACTTTGCCAAATTACAGCCAAATACCTGCACGCAGTTGGGCTAGAGAATTTTTCAAAAATACATGGGGTAAAATATCACCCCATCAGGCAAGAAGGGGTTAAGGAAAATATGTTTAAAACTATAAGCAATTTTTATCTGGAGAATAATTAGATAGAGTAAGGAAATATGCTTACTTCTAAATTATTCTACTCTCTTCGAACAGTGGAATTCTCATCAAAATAAATAATTTATTTACAGTTATATACAAATGCTATCAATAACTTAGGACTAACTCGTAATTTTCCCACAATTCACCTTAAATATAATTTTTTTTTCCTCTTCTTCTTTTATCACAGAACTAAATTGGCAAATTTCTCCAACAACTTCCGTTTCCGTGGGAGGTGAAGGCTACACGAGTAATAGTAGGTAGTACATAGTAGTAGTGCACTGTGGCTTCCTTAATGGCAATCCTTAATCGAAAGTAGCGAACGATGCAATAGCATTTTTTATTTCAGCTTGGTATTGTCTTATGTTGTCTTGTGTCGCCTGTAAAAAAAAAACAGAAAAGATAACCAGAATATTTTTGCAAGGATTATGTTTCCATTAAGAAAATTGCAAAGTTAGTCTTACGTTACGAGCATCATCCATTTCCAGGCGGTACAATTTCTTGAGTCCACGGTAATTACGGCCTAAGACTTTCCCAAAGTCATAACGTGATATCTTATATGACTCAGTTGTACTTCGTGCAGTGGTATTTGGTAACAGCTGTTATAAAAATAAATAATGAAAATTTCTCAGGAAATTACTTTTCACAAAAAAGAGATATGAAAATTTTTATGAAATTACCAAAGGAGGTGGTGTCGTTGTTGCAGTATCCGAGAAGCTATTTCTCAAGAGGTCGTAAACTTCATTCAGTGATGTCAGAGTGTTGTTGTATTGCTAGTGTTTTTATTTCGTTTTAAGGATTTCAAAAAAAAAAATGTTAATCAAAAAGGATTTTGAATTTTATGTACGATTACTTACCTCATCATAAAGACTTTTCACTTCTCTGACTGTTTGAAAAAAACCCCAGACTTTCTCGAAGGCTCGCTTTGTTCGAACTAATTCGTTTTCACCATGGATATCCTGAGATGTGACTGCTAGTACTGCTAACATTAACAAAAATCCTTCTTTTACTTCCATTGTAATGCAATATTCTCTCTGAAAATAGAAAAAAGCAATCTGTTAATTCTAATACGAATTTCACTTTAAATTTAAACATTTCTTAAATACACAAGTATACACGGTTAGATGTAGCTTCAAATAAATGACTTTGGTGATTTTTTTTTTTATTTGAAATATTTTTCTAAATTACATATGTAATTGCTTTACATCCAACTAAGAAGTGTTTCTTCTTCAAGATTATCTCAAGGAGTATCATTGAAGTTGCGATAGAAATAAAGATTTTGTACAGAATGATACAAAATTCGTACTTTTTGTTTTCTTTTAGAAGGGGTGAAATTAAAAACCCTCTTTGGTACAAGAAACGTACTAGGTTTAAACATTTAGGGGAGCGAGCATATTAAAAAAGGCGCCCATTGGAATAAATTTTATTTCATATTTTGAAAAAAAAAAACACAAAAAGGTCCAGCAACAGTTCACAGACATAAGTATATTCATATATTTTATTAAATGGAAGCATAACAAAAATATATTATTTCAAAATAAAATTAATAAAAGTATATAAAGGGTTTTCCAATAAGAGGTGTTATTTTAATTAGCCCGCTATTTCGGTAGATGTCACTTTTGGAGCTGTCATTTTTTGATATTTGACAAGTAGAAGCTACGCTATTAATAAAAATAGCACTATAAAAATGGTGAAAATGTGGCAGAGACGGTTCGTAAAACTCGAACATTTTTGGGTCGTCGTGAAGCACCTTGTCGGACCGCAATACAGAAATTGGTAGAAAAATTCGAGCTGTCGGGACAAGTTAGTGATGTGAAGAATAAAACCCGTGCACGTCGCTCAAGAACAGTCGAGAATATTGCTGCTGTAGCCGAAAGTGTTGAAGAAAACCCAGGTTTGTCCATTCCTCGTCGTTCTTTGGAATTAGGCCTTCCACAAACGTCTTTACACCGTATTTTGCATAAAGATTTGGGTCTTAAGGCTTATAAAGTTCAGATAACACAAGAACTCAAGCCGGCCGATCATCAACAAGGTCGAGTCTTTGCTGATTGGGTCCTTGAAATGCATGAAAATGATCCGGAATTCCATCGAAAACTCATCTTAAGTGATGAGGCCCATTTCCACCTCGATGGCTTCGTCAACAAGCAAAATTGTCGCATCTGGGGCTCGGAAAACCCAAGAGTTATTGTTGAAAAGCCTCTCTATCCTCAACGTGTGACTGTTTGGTGTGGTTTATGGTCCCGCGGGGTCATTGGACCTTACTTTTTCGAAAATAAGGCTGGAGCAACAGTTACGGTGAATGGATTGCGCTATCGACAGATGATTAATGATTTTTTATGGCCGGAATTGGATGGTATTGATCTGGACAACGTTTACTTTCAACAAGACGGCGCTACGTGCCATACAAGCAACGAAACCATTGATCTTTTACGGGAAAAGTTTCCGGACCGTGTTACCTCTCGAAGAGGTGATCAAAATTGGCCACCGAGATCTTGTGACTTAACACCTTGCGACTTCTTCCTTTAGGGCCGCGTGAAAGAGAAGGTCTACGCCAACAGCCCAGCGTCAATTCAAGGCCTCAAAGATGGAATTCGTGAGGCTATCGAGGACATAGGGCAGCCACTTTTCGATTTGGTTATGGAAAATTTCATAAAAAGCATATGGTCCTTTAGGTGTGGTTGTGGTGGTCATTTGGCTAATGTTATTTTCTATTATTAACGGCATACCTTCCTCTTTATAATGAAATAAAGATCCGATCATTTATCTCAAAAAATGGCATTTTTCTTTGAATATCAAAATAACGCCTCTTATTGGAAAACCCTTTATGTATATGCATATGAATTATTAACAATTGAGGCAACTACAACTGTTTTTTGTCTGTATCTCCATGGAGTGTAAAGGTAACCCAGACAATCTGTATTCACCCATTATAAATCTTAGATAGGACTTATTGAGTTTCACTATACTAGGGGATCGATTTGCACCTGCATTCTTTATTGCTACTGTCAGAAATTTATGACAGTTCCTCGAAATTCGAATTATTTAAGTATCTCTTCGTACATATCCTTAAAAGAATAAAACTCTTGAGTAAGTTCGGATTGCTTGTCGATGACATCTGAGTAACATGTCTGTCTAAAATTCTAATTTCCTCCCATTATCTGCGTTTTTGTAATTCTTTGGATCTAATACCTTAGACACACAGCACGAGCTAATGAATAATTTGTGACACACTAATTGTATACGTCATTATGGCTCGAAAATCAGATGATAATGAAGTACACTAATGAAATGTTTTCCTCCTTGATTATAGCTATAATGAGGAAAAATGTGCTAGATTTGGCATATAATGTAAATGTGGAACTCCGTTGTACATCTGCCCATTTGAAAAATAAGAAGAAGAAATGCAAAGAAATGCAAATCACAAACTTATTCTTTTTAATATAAAGTTTTTCTCATTTGTTAATTGTTAAATTGAGAAATAAAATAAATAAAAACAAGGTTTATCGCGTTGATTCCATTCATATCGCTTCCTTAATGTCGTAAGTAAATAAAAACCAGTTTGACAGTACAATTTAATTAAAGAAATGGCTGTGTGTCCGCAGTTTAGAATGAATAATTATAGACTAATGAGTCGTTAGTTATTTTCTCAGGGCAAAAGCAACTAAATTTAGCAGCCACATTTCTAAAATGCTAGAATCCTTATTGCGCCCGCACCTCATTTCATGTACTATATTTGTCATTTGCCAAAGGTCGTTTTGGCAAAGTAATTTTTGGAAAACGACTTTTTTGCTTTTGATCTCAGTTGGGAAAGATTGAATTGAACTTTTTGTAATAGGTCTTTAGGGTAAACGTCCTTTTAGCAAATGGCTTTAGAGGAAGTGAAGAGAATAAAATATACTCTATCAAATGAATCTGTTTTAAGTAGCGTATCACAACGAAAAGTAAGTATATAATCCTTACAATTTTACTGGAGTCTTGAACTGACAATTACTTTGATAAATTGTCGTGGTTTCATAACTTTTCTATGCACATGACTCTTTTCTACACATAACATGTCATTTTTCAACATTTGCTATATTAATAACGTGTTTAAGTATGTATAAATTTAGAAGTAAAAAAATTAGATTTCAAATGTAATCCTGCTTACCTTTTACCTTTTTTTACCTTTCAAAATAAAGGCTTTTCCAATGAGAGGTGTTATTTTGATATTCAAAGAAAAATGCCATTTTTTGAGACAAATGCTCGGATCTTTATTTCATCACAAAGAGGAAGGTATGCCGTTAATAATGGAAAATAACATCAGCCAAATGACCACCACGATCGCGCCTACAGGACCATATCCTTTTCATGAAATTTTCCATAACCAAATCGCAAAGTGGCTGCCCTATGTCCTCGATAGCCTCACGAATTTCATCTTTGAGGTCTTGAATCGACGCTAAGCTGTTGGCTTAGACTTTCTCTTTCTCGTGGCCTCAAAGGAAGAAGTCGCAAGGTGTTAAGTCACAAGATCTCGGTGGTCAATTGTGATCACCTCTTCGAGAGGTAACACTGTCCGGAAACTTTTCCCGTAAAAGATCAATGGTTTCGTTGCTTGTATGGCACGTAGCGCCGTCTTGTTGAAAGCAAACGTTGTCCAGGTCAATACCAACCAATTCCGGCCATAAAAAATCATTAATCATCTGTCGATAGCGCAATCCATTCACCGTAGCTGTTGCTCCAGCCTTATTTTCGAAAAAGTAAGGTCCAATGACCCCGCGGGACCATAAACCGCACCAAACAATCACACGTTGAGGATAGAGAGGCTTCTCAACAATAACTCTTGGGTTTTCCGAGCCCCAGATGCGACAATTTTGCTTGTTGACGAAGCCATCGAGGTGGAAATGGGCCTCATCACTCAAGATGAGTTTTCGATGGAATTCCGGACCATTTTCATGCATTTCCAGGACCCAATCAGCAAATACTCGACGTTGTTGAAGATAGGCCGGCTTGAGTTCTTGTGTTAACTGAACTTTATAAGCCTTAAGACCCAAATCTTTATGCAAAATACGGTGTAATGACGTTTGTGGAAGGCCTAATTCCAAAGAACGACGAGGAATGGACAAACCTGGGTTTTCTTCAACACTTTCGGCTACAGCAGCAATATTCTCGGCTGCTCTTGAGCGACGTGCACGGGTTTTATTCTTCACATCACAAACTTGTCCCGACAGCTCGAAATTTTCTAACAATTTCTGTATTGCGGTCCGACAAGGTGCTTCACGACGACCCAAAAATGTTCGAGTTTTACGAACCGTCTCTGCCACATTTTCACCAATTTTATAGTGAATTTTAATAATTTCAATGCGTTGTTGAATCGTGTATCGTTCCATTTTTATTAATGGCGTAGTTTCTACTTGTCAAATGTCAAAAAATGACAGCTCCAAAAGTGACATCTACCGAAATAGCGGGCTAATTAAATTAACACCTCTTATTTGAAAACCCTTTAGGAACTGCTGATAGCTCTCAACACAATATGTGGCCCGTAAGTTTTAAATCAAGTAAAAAAGTAAAATAAATATTACGAAATAAGTTTTGTACTGCATATGTCATTACAAAAAGAGGCAGATGAAAGTACTATATCTAAAGTAAATTATTTTATAAACTACTAAAACAAGCTTGTTGATCTAAGTCCAGTTTTGGCTATACTCTAGATCCATTTCAATAATTATAGCCGGTCGTTTTAATAATGTCCTTGCGAAATTGTTATCTTAACATCGGTATAGTCCCCTTGTCTACCAGTGAAGTACTGCAATGCTTAAGGGGCTTAAATTCTAGTACCAAGTCTGACACTGACTTTTTATGTATTTCTCTAATAATAAATTGCGCTGACACCTTGGCATATTCCTTAACTTCAATTTTAAATTTATCTTTACAAACAGGGATTTTTTTAGATACTTGTAAAGTGTACTTCATTACACCGATATTTAAATCTGTGCAAAAGGATAACATAAAAATTTATAGAGGTGTCGTTATTATGGAGACAATTCCTAAAATCCTTATTTCGTTGATTAACTCTTAAGTTACATTTGTAACTAAGGATATTAATTATTGCATTTGTACAGCATGTTATAAACCTTTAACTTTTATTACATGAAAACAGGAAATACTGAGGGAAATCTGAACAAACTTGCTACCTGATTGACATCTAAACAAATTAATAAACTTTCCATTGCTTTTTTTTTTTTTAGATCTGATTTCCAGCTACGGCTCGCTACGTTCAGTAATGTATTGCTAGTGGTGAATTAAGTACTGAACCTAACCCGGTTTATACAGTTTGGAACAAGGGTTTGGAAATAGTCGAACCGATATAAAAACATCACCACAAGTATACTTGGATTTCACTCATCTTTTTTAAATGGAAAGAATTCTATTTGACTGATCGTAAACAATATGTCAAAATTGGTAGGATCCTCTCCAGATAGATTGACACTAATTCCGCTGTCCCACAGCATAGCCACTTAGGTTCTCTACTCTTCTTGCATTTTATTAATAATATACTCATAAGTTTCAAATTTATTAAATGTTTGCTGACGTCTTAAAATTGTTTTTAAAAGTCAATTGTGTTGATGATTGCGCACTCCTTCAAAGTGATCTTAATAGTTTTTTTGATTAATATTCTGTGAACGATTTTCACTTAAACATTGTTAAATTTAAAAATATGACATTTCATCGTTTATCCAATCTAATAGTTTTTAATTATCTTATAGATATCAGTACTCTTTCTAGGGTTTTTGAAATTAATGTTTTGGAAGTTATACACAGTACTAAATTGAGTTACATTCCTCACGTTGAGTTTATAAGGCTCGTATATATCTAGTATTCTTTATAGCTGAAATTTTGCATACGGCCTATTTAAAAAACAAAAAAAATTAAATTTAGGTTCGAAAATGGGGTTGCCATACAAAAATTTCGTTGTTCACTGCCTGAGGGCGCGTCAACGTAGAGAGCTGAACACAGTGTTTTCATAGCAATAGTAAATAAAATAAACAAAATGTTCTAAATCGGGCAACCTGTTCTTGGTGTTGCCATATAAACATTTAGGACTTTTATGAATATTGTGGAAAGGATAAATCCTAGACATTTTTATTGTACTAAAAACCTCTTCAGAATATTAAATTCTATAAAATTGGTTATAATCATCTTTTCATGTCCGACGAACCGTTCTAGAAATATATGCGAAAATTCACTTCAAGAATCTAACTTGTACAGATGGGTGACCCTACGAAATTTCATGCGGGTATTCATCTAGGGTATTATAAGAATTTGTCTTAGACCAATACTAGCTGTTTTACTTGTTTCTTTTAAAAAGCCAGTGTTCAAAATTTAAGGTCTCTAAGTGGACCCGTTCTCGAGTTATCATGAGGACCGGATAACTTTTTAATATTATCCTTGGGTGCAGGGACGGATTCTAGGATTGAAATTAGGGGGGGGGGGCTCATCTTACTGTAATTACATTTAGAAAAAAAAAACATATCAAATGCGACATCACTTGTCCAATGTCGTAAGCCACCGCAGTACTGCAGCGAGGTCCTAAGAAGGTTTCCGCATTAAGCGGTGTTGATGATATGTCATTCTTTAATATATCTTTTTTTTACACAAAGTCATTTTTTAATAGAATAGTAGTTTATAGTGCAAACTGGCATATATAATATGGACTGTTCGATATGCTCTTTCATGCGGGTACAATTTTGTATGTCAAAAATAGTTCTTACGTCGGTGTCAATATTGACAAAACCATTGGCGGGAAGTTGGAAACAGTTTTTATCATTAATTAACCCAAAATATTAATTTAAAAAATTTATTTCGACGAACCCACTTATATATTTGTTGTTTATAGTTCTCGGACAGTTGGTACTTGGTCCTTAGACGCAAAGAAACGCTATATAGAAGTGAGCCCACTTTCTGTAATGTATTTCTATGGACGTAATGAGTCCACATTATACATGTCAGTGGTTTTACATAAGAACGCTGCAAATATTTTAGAATGTTATGAGTTGAGACTAAGTTAGAGCTCTGATGTGGTAGTGAGGGATCCTGGCCTGGGAAGTGTTTCCCCAGGGATTATGATCACCCAAAGTTGGGGTCCCAAACTCAAATTCAGAGAAAACCAATACACATGTGCTGTATGTATAAATATTCATTGAAATTGCATAAATATTCATTGAAATAAATTTTTATTTTGTTAACTTTTGGAATAAAAGAATTTTTTATCATTTTTTGAAGTTGAATTATATTAATAGGGGATAAAAAAGTAAACATACATAGTTATATGCATCAGGACCCTGTGCCAACATACAACCAACCTTAGTATTTTATATCTCAAATACATTTCAATATTAATTTACCAGATCAATTTCCGTGAAATGTATAAATAATAACCACGTTATATTAGGGCAAATAGAGTCCATTTCTAAGGTATCCTGTACTAAGTCATATTTTCATCAGACATTAAACTTCGTTTTTTGTTTTATTATTATAATGACAAAATTATTACTACTGAGTTCTAGAACAGGACAAGGAATACAGTATTTATGGATTTTAGACGTAAAATTGATGTAGTATATATGAGTTAGTAACTAATATACGTGTCCAGTATGTCTCTTCCTAGATGTAGAATATTTATATTTGTACACACTCTCTTTCTTTTGTACTAGATCATTAGGAATTAATCAAGTAGACTAGATATGTAGCAGCAGTATATACGCAGTCACCGAACAATAAAGTATTTTTAAGCAGCTGTGCATTTCATTAAATAATCCCGAGTTCACAGATAATACATGGCGCAGCCGGTAGCCGGTACACGTGTTTGATTATAGTGCACCGATATAAGAAAAAAAATGATAAAATCGAGATTCGTGAAGTGATTTGATACATTATCATAAAAACAAACAAGCTGGTGAAAATTAAATTTTGATATAAAGTGCTGGGTTATGACGATTGCGGAAAAATTAAAATCAAAAAAGTTGAAAGAAAAGAAACCCGTTGGAAGGCCACCAAAAATTCGATACCGGACGATAACAGCAAAATCAATGGATTACATACGTAAAGTCGAGAAGTTAAGCCTAGAGGGCTCAAATTTAGCTGAAAACTGGCGAAAGTTTTGGCAGAATTATGAAATATTTAGCACAGCTGTTGAAATTACAAAAAAAGTGAGGAAGTTAAAATGGCAATATTTCTAAACGCAATCGGCCCAGAAGCAGTTGAGATTTTCAATTCCTTCAACTTATCAGAAGAGAATAGAAAAAAGTATACAGAAGTTATTAAATCTTTTGAAGAATTTTGCAAGCCTAAGCGGAATGAGGTTTATGAAAGCTTTAAATTCCATAAACGCAACCAGGAAATTGGAGAACCATTCGATAATTTTTTGATGGAAATTAAAAAACTCGTTCGAAATTGCGGATTTGCAGAGCAGGAGAGTAGTATGGTGCGGGACCGTCTTGTGCTGGGTACATCGGACAAGCATCTTCAAAAACGGTTACTCGAAATAGATTTGACAAAGGCGATCGAAATGGCGCGGGCAGCAGAGATTGCGAATAATCAGATGAAACACATACACAAACCACCAGGAACCAGCAAACAATTAGATACTGTAACTAACGTTTCAAATAAATATAATTTGCGAAAAAATACTAATTATAAAAATTCAGGTTTTAGGAATAACTATTCAGAGTTGACAACAGGAGTAAGTAGGAATATAATAGAGCAGAGAGAGACAGGCCAAAATAAAATCATATCATGCACTAAATGCATGAAAAATCATGAGTTAAGAAAATGTCCGGCATGGAACACCAAGTGTAGGAAATGCGGAGGTAAGAATCATTTTGCAATTGCATGCAAGACAAATAAAAAAGAAATACGAGAATTAAAATTTATGGACAATGACAACCGTAACAGTGATGAGTTTTATATAAATATAATTGAAAGTAATGAAATAATAAGTAACTCTTGGTTTGAATTAATTAAAGTTTCTGGTAAATTATTAAAATTTAAACTGGATACAAGTGCTGATATAAATGTTTTGCCTTATCAATTCATTGCGGAATTTTCAACTATAAAACTTAATGATTGTAATACAAGAATACAAGCATATGGTGGAACAGTTCTTAAAGCAATGGGTACAGCCTCTCTATCTTGCATTGCTAGAAATAGAATAAAGAATATAGAGTTCATTATAACGAAAGAAGGAAATATTCCCATTTTAGGTCTTGAGTCATGCGTAGATTTAAAATTAATTCGAAGAGTAAATGAGATTAATAAAAACTATATAAATAGGGAACGGTTCATAGAAGAAAACAAAGAGTTATTTCAGGGACTAGGAAGTTTTCCACAAAATTTTAAAATTGAACAGCAAAGCCAGCTAGAAGGATTCCGATGGCAATACACGCAGTCACCGAGCAATAAAGTATTTTTAAGCAGCTGTGCATTTCATTAATTAATCCCGAGTTCACAGATAATACAATTGATAAAACAAGTTGTAGCTTCTTAGCTACGTTACCATCAACTCCGACATTCGATTTTGCTACTCAATGCAATTGCGCTGTTATGAAATTGCTAGCCTCGCGGTTATGCAGTATTACCGACGATATAGAAAGGTATATCTAAATTATTGAAGACAAATGGAGGATATCTAACAAAAAGCTTTCAGAAGAAAAATCAATCAATTTCCATTTCATATAAGTAGTTGCTCATGTCATAATAATAACATAAACCAAAAACAAAAAGCAATAATTTGTTTTTGTTGTTCTTTTCAATAATTATGGACAAATTAAAGCAAAAATAGTTCGACTGGCGTTTTATTTACTGAAGTTGCTGATTTTATCCGATATTACCAATAGGTTTAAACAGAGGCGATGTCATGCTGAAATCTGTAACATGCAAGAGTGACTCTAATCAACCTATTACTTTTCTCATTAATAAATTCCATGAATGTGCGCAATCGTGGGTCAAAACTTTGACTCTATTACCCACTTAAAACCACAAATATTTATCTCAACTCACAGGTAATTTCTTGGCATTGATTGCATATATATCTACATATCCATTTATATCTATACATACCTCGATATACAATATTGTGTCAGGGACAGTTACTTTTGGTTATTACTGCAACTTTTATGTCTGTATTCTAAATTGATACAGCAGTAGTTTAAGCTAATTTCCAGCATGATTAATCATAATATTCGTGTTTCTTAGCTTGGATCTAACATAGTTACTTACTCTGCAGAACCGAGTATCTAATGTCTATAATACGATAAGGTAATATAAGCAGTAAAGTTGAGGACGGAGAAAAATTGAGCTTAATATAATTCTGGTATGAGTTTTGTGAGGATTGTCCTTGGGTTTTTTTTTTCTACCATCATTATTGCCTCTCAATAGTAATTCATGAGGGAGGATACACTTATGGGATTTACCTTGAATTTAACGCATCGAAAAAATGACAGTAAGGCAAAAACTCCGCATAATTTTAAAATGTTTTATTTTACGTCGAAACCTGACGAAATTTATTACTACCATTAACATGTTCCCCGACAGCTACTGCATATGCAGTATTTTGAATATGTAATCAAAACGATGAAAAAACTTATAGGTAAAATTGGCAGTGTAATTTACGTTCATCATACATACATGAGCCCAACTACCGTAGTGCTGTCGTGATTTGACGCAACAAACATTGAAATAAAGCTTCTGGAGAGTGATCAAATTAACACCCCATGTGAATTTATAACGTCCGCAAACGTGTTAATACTGGCTTATAACAGAATGATTCATATAGTATAAGATATCACCGAAAACCGATCTTAAACGAATTATACATTTTATACATAGCTTATACTAAGTTTATAATTTCGTTTGTAACCCACAGAAATAATGGTAGAGTAGAGCAAAATAATTTGGACACCCGCGTATAATATTAAAAGTTATTTTTTTTTTTATATTGAAAAACTTGAATTTTCTTTAAACGACAAGTTGCACACTTAAAGCAAACAGGAGTTGCGTGAAGTAGTGTTGTTTGACAGATTACTTTAAAAATAATAAGCTAGTTTACCATATTCAGACCAGATTTTCGATTTATCAAAGCTTAGCGGACTCGAATCAGAATGTTGATTTTATGTATGGTAATGGAAACATATTTTTGGAACATTATGATTTAATCTAGTGTAATTCCAAAGTATTCTACATTCCCTGTCCAAGACATACCATATTCGCTTAGGCTTAACCCTTAGGCGCACTAGTAACATCACACAAGTGTGCGCATAGGATCAACAGTGACCCCAAATTCTTTCTAGAAATTTAAGTAAACCACACAATATTCAAAAACAAAAAAAATGCAGTACGATAACTAAATCCTATTGCTTTAGCAAAAATTGAAAAACAAATAACTTCTCTTTAAGTTAACACAAAAATAAAATAACAATTATTTTGTGTTACATACTGAGGAACTTCTTCCCAGACTTTATAGAAAAGTAAAAAAAATAAGGATTACTGTTCGGAGTAGAGTAGAAAAGCGACATTAGTCACTCAAATCTACAATCTCAACATACGTTTTATTTATTTTCGCTAGAACTTATCCGAAGATATTTAGCCGAAATTTCGAAAGATATACCTAACAAAACTTACCTCACGAAAAAATTACGTAAGTGGGCGCATGGGGTCACACTTCACTATAGTACAAAAGCAAGCGTACGTTGCAGTTGATCGAGTATGACGATTTTCAAAACAGTGTTCTAAGATGAAAAGCTACTGGAAGACATAAGGTCGAGGGAGAATGCGTTTTACATTTTTCTTGCGGTTAAAATTGCTCTGACCTCATGCGTCTACTTAACCCTTTGATGTCCACAGCTACATATATGCAACAACAAATATAGCCGTTCTAGGAATTTTCCGGTTGCTCGGGGTAACTGTGAATATGACGTAAATATATGGCTTAGAGTGCATTCGATCGCTTGTTGTGCAAAAATGCTTTCTCAGTATTATACAGCTCATTTTTAGTTAGTTATTCAAACTTTGCGTAAGGGCTCTGTATTTTTTGGTTTTTCTTTTATGAGAACATGTAAGTACAAGTTATTAGTTAAACAACCTTTTTTATGCTGAAGTGGTCAAAACAGTTAACTTAGACTCTAGAAAAAGTATTTAATATATTTTTGTGAATATTTGTCATATGGATTTGTTCCTGGAATTTTTCGAAATTGCTTGTTGCAAATATGCAACAATGGGCGTTTGAGAAATTTTTTATGCAAATTATTCTTTAGTGTGTGTTTTCTTTGGCATATATTTATGTACTTTTTTGTTAGAATTGAAAGTGCCACGAGGAAAATTGTTAACTACTAGCAAGTTGGAAGAAATTATGGAGAACTGGGATGATTCTGAGGATGAGTTCGTATGTCAGGACGATGAAGAATTTATCGAAGACGCTATGCGACAAGGTTGGATAGAGCGACTGGAATCGGAAGACGTTGATGAAATTCAATTGTATGAAGAGGCTACAAATGAAGATATGGATGGTGACATACTTATTGAAGGTCCGCGTGAAGGCATAATTGGAGTACACAACGCAGGAGGATACAACTCCAAACAACCAGAAACACAGTGTTTTAAAAAATTTGATTTAAAAAAATTAAAATGGAGAAAAAAATCGTTTGATATTCCCGATTGCGAATTGAAAAGACAACTGCCTTTACCAGAAGATGAAGATGAATTTAAAACATCATATGCTTATTTCAAAGAATTCATTGATGATGCAATAATTGTGAAAATATTCCAAGAAACGAACAAATATTGTATGCAAATATCAGGAACTGAACTCAAAGTTGCAATCGCTGAAATTCGGAAATATTTTGGTATATTATTATTCTTTGGACTTTTGAAATTCCGCAAATACGTATGGCTTGGTCATCTGAGTTACGAATTCCTATCATTGCGGATGTGATGAGTAGAAACAGGTTCGAAAAAATTAAACAATACTTACATATCAATGACAATAGTACTCAATTGCCAAGAGATGACCCCAATTATGACAAGCTTCATAAAGTTCGTCCTTTACTGCAAAGTCTGAAAACAAATTTTAATAAGGTTCCCCCGGAAGAGTTCCATTCTGTTGATGAGCAAATTATCCCTTTCAAAGGTATTCTTCCATTTTAATGTTAACGCATAAGAATGTTTAATTTTTTCCATAGGTCGTTCATTGTTAAAACAATATATTCCGAACAAACCACATAAGTGGGGCTTCAAAGTTTTTACACGTGCGGGAGCTTCAGGAATAATTTACGACTTCGAGCTGTACACTGGAAAAGGGACTTGTCCCGACTATAGATTAGGGATCTCATCAGATATTGTTCTGCATTTAACAGCAACACTTCCAAAGCATCAAAATTTTAACATTTATTGCGACAATTGGTTTTCTTCAATACACTTAGTCGTAGCTTTGAAACAATGCGGATTTTTTTCCATCGGAACAATTAGACCAAACAGGTTTGGCCCTTGTTCGTTAAAAACTGACGAAAATTTAAAATCAGATGGGCGTGGATCTTATGATCATAAAGTAGAGGTCACACATAACGTCTTAGTAGTAAAGTGGTTTGACAACAAAAGTGTTCAATTTATTTCTACATATGCACCATTAGAGCCAATTAACACTTACCGACGACGTTGTAGCAATGAATAGAAAGACTTTATTCAAATCAATCGTCCTTCCGTTGTGGCTCATTACAACAAATTTATGGGTGGTGTTGATTTGGATGATATGCTCATCGAACTGTACCGGATTAATCACAGATCAAACAAATACTATACTAGGATTATTTATTGGTGCCTAAATGCAGCAGTCACAAACGCATGGCTTCTGCACCGGAGAGACCAAAGCAAAATAAATCCTGGCAAAAAATGTGACCAGCTCATAGTGTTTCAAGCAATGATTGCTAAGTCTTTACTTTATGCTAACAATCCTATTAGACGTAAGAGGGGACGACCAGGAAATAGCAAAGATGAATCACCTGCATCCACTCAACCGTCAACACCAATATCAAGTAGTCATTATTCTACACCAGAACCTGATCTACCGGTAAAAAAGCGTAGAGTACGTGTCATGCCGAACAATAATATGCGATATGATGAACTAGCACACTGGTTAACATGGGGAGGAAGAAATAGGTTGCTTTTTGTAAGTCAGGAATGCCAAAAACTTTGTGTTGTAAATGTAAAGTACACTTGTGTTGTAATGCAGAAAGAAATTGCTTTCTATCATTCCATGTATAACTTTAATTTAAATATTTCATTTAAATTTGTTTTGTATGAAATTATCACTATTTCTTTAAAATAAAATACATACCTTCACAAATATCAGTAAATTGTAAATTACTAGATATCCTGCCTTATCGCCCATAGTTGCATATATGCAACTACCCGTTTAGCTTGAACTTCTAACCCCAGCTTTATGAAACTTCTTACACATGTTTCTTAGCTCTATATACAAATATTCAAATGCGTGAATATTTTTTTATATTGTCAGAATTAATTCGGGTATCAAAGGGTTAAGGTTTAAGTTGTTTGCAGGAAGATTTGTACTTCTATGTTTCCGGGTAAAAAACATCACCTGCGCATTTTAATGGGGCTAGTTTTTGTTTTCCATTTGTAAAAATAGTAGTACGCAACTAACACCCATAATTATTCCATTTTCAGATAATTGCGCCCCCTCACGTGGCGTGAGTAACGTATAACACACCCCCACCAGCAAGGCGCCATTACTTCGCCTCACTTACCCATCGCACTCTCTTTACCTCTTTCTCTCTCTCTATTTATCTCTTTATCTAATATAACCTCGGACTCTTCAAAATACAAGAAATTTTAAATTTTTTTTTAACCAAGTATTAACGTAATTTTTCATTAATGTTTTTTTTTTCCTAGGTAATTACCCTGTCTACCTTATTCTAAGCTTACATTTTTCTATTAAATATTGTGTTGTTGCTGCAGCGTTTTAGTTCAGCGAGGCCTTCTTTCTCTTCATTCGGTTTCCTTTCGTAGGCACCTTTTCCACCTAGCAATACTTCCTTATTCACTCTTTTTATAATTTCTCTGCGTCCTTCTTCTCAGATTAAAGCTGTTGTTCACTTCGTAATTACTTAAACAAAAATCTTTTTTTCTCCTCCTTTTTCATTTCTTTAGCATCCAAGTCGAACTTCAAAACCGCAAAAACTCCTCACCACTTTTTCCTCGAGTTCACCAATATGAATGAATTCAGCTACATTATGTTGGACAGCCTTGGCCTTAGCGAATGCTTGGGTAGTTTTATGGTGCATGGGTTGCACCAATTGCTATCGTGTCGTTCGTAAACTCGGTAATTGTCGATATTATTTTACCAATATTGTTTTTATTTAATCAGGCTCTTGAACCCCATTCCATTTTAGAGCAGCTCTACATGTACATCCTATATTATAAAATTTTACATTTTACTTTTTACCTTAGAAATCCTATTAACTAGTTACATTTTGATTTAGCTACTATACTTTAACATACATATACTATGATTATTTTTTCACCTTTCAAACCTATAGCTGATCATTTCAACTTAGGACAGAGTTCATTGCATTTATTTATTTCTCTGTTTATTATTTAGCATTAGAGAATTGAATTGAAGACAACTCGACTTGTTTTTTTGTTCCTAGCTTATTTCTTACTATGGCATCAAATTTTTGTCTCTATTATTGTTAGAAGAACGAACGGTTGTTATACTAAAAACAACGAGCCTTTGTATTCCCAATCAGTATAGTCAGCTATTATTTAGCTCTGACGATTGTTTTGTTGCGTAGTGATAATAATAGCAACTAAAATGAGCGAGCAAGGTTGTCGAGTGCGGGAAAATGTTACCATTATCAGAAATGTTCTTTACCGTTGTGTTCAAGGATAAATATGTTTGTCTTATTTGTAACTCAAGTGTAGCACTACAAAAAAAGAATAAAATATCGAAAAGCATTTCAAAGCTACAAAGTACGTCATTCCGGTTAGAAGTAAAATCTACAAAATAGAAGTACGCGAGCTGACTTATGTGCACAGCAATCTTTTTATACAAAGGCAGGCACAAAATCAAAAGTTGCGAATTTTCAAACAAAACTGAGGCCAAGCTGCATGAAAAAGTAGAAAATAAACTTTTCTTCACACACAGAGGTGGACTCAGATAATAAGTGATTTTCTTTATAATTTTCCGTTTTCTTTTAATTTTTCTTATATTTATACTTATATTTCTTTCTTTCTTCTTCATTTTGAGTCAATTTTTGAATATTCGCAGTTAAATTTTTTTGTGTCTATACGACTCGAAAGTTTCCAATCGACTGACCGTACTTCGAGCACAATCCGAACAGTTTCGATAACTCGGACTACAGTTTACCGAGGTTTCGAAAAATTTGAAATTTTGAAGTCAGTTACGATGAGATGATTGGAAGTCAGCACCGTGGTTGTCTGGAAGTTTTTGTTCGGCTTATCATTACCGACATTTTAAGTCATGTTTGGTGCCGATCCGAAAGCAAACATTTTTCGAGAATCAAATCGTTGAAGTACTGCAACGATTTTCTGAAATTCAAATTATTTTTTAAACAGCGCTTTTTAGCTGTATTGCAACTTGATCTCATATAACATGAATTTTCGCGATTTTCCATGTTTCCCACAGACTTTTCCTATTACTATGAATTTTTTTTTAAATTTACATGACCTTTCCTCGATTTTTCATGCAAGTTTTCATGATTGTTGAAGAGAAAGTATTGATGCCAATAGGACGAAAAAAAAAATGATTCCGTATAGCTTATAAAACTTTTTTGTCGGAAAATTTTCCGGAAAAGTCGGAAAATTCCGGAAATTTTCGGAGAATTTTCCAGAAAAATTGGAAAACTCTACATTTTTCCTGAAACAGATTTATCACTAATCATATCGATGAAAATTTTTCCGATGATTTTCCCGCTTTTCTGGCTTTTCCATGGAGTTTTCCACAAAAGCAACTTTATGCAACTCATTTCGCTCTACAACTTTGTCTCAGGTTGCAAAACGCTCAAACGCTTACTTGGTCGGAAAAACTCCGGAAAAGCGTTTTACATGAATTTTCTTCGACTTTTTCTGCAAGTTTTCACCATTGTCGGAGGGAAAGTAATGATGCCAGTTGATAGGGAACTTGATCCTGCATAATTTAAAAAACTTTTTTACCCGAAAATTTTCCGGAAAAGTCGGAAAATTCCGGAATTTTTTTTCGGCAAAATCTGCATTTTTCCTGAAACGGATTTATCACTAATCAAATTTGTACCAAATTTTCAAATGATTTTTCCCGATTTTCCGGGTTTTCCATGGAAATTTGATAGATTCAATTGTCACGCGACATGAACCTGTGTGCCAAATTTCATCTCGCTGTGATGACGATAAGTGGGTCTATGAGAGTGTCGAAAATAGTATAAAAGTAATATACAGGCAGACAAATTCGTGTAAGAGTTAAAGGGACGGGCTGGCCTCAAAAATGAATGTCTTTTGTAAATCAACGGCATTTCACTGTCATGAAACACTGTCATGCGTTGCCTAAGTCTGCAAGGAAAAGCATAACTATAATTGATATGAAAAGTTTAGTTAAAACATTCAAAGAAAAGATTCAGGTGCATGCATCCCAACTAATAATAGGCGAATATTCTTCAATTCAATCCAAAAACTTGGAAACAGGAACTCCAAAGTTTCGCCGAACAGTTGGAGAATTTACAAAAGGAGTTCGAAAGAAGGTTTTGGAACTCAAAAAGAAGTCATCAGTTTCATTGTATTCCTTTTTAACGAAGGCATTAACATTGACAGACTATCTATCAGCATCGGCCAATTAATTTATGTTGAATTTGTTGTGTCCGAGGAGAAATTATAGTTAGTGCGACATAAGTATTTTTCAAATCGGGAGCATTCGGAAGTACGTACAGATTTTTCGAAGAAAAGTTTTTGCGTTTTATTTATAATCATTACTGACGGTAGACCGCTACGATATTTTGAATTATACTGTAGCCCCGTACTTCAAAAGTTTGGCCACCCTTGCTAAAGGGTTTTCCAATAAGAGGTGTTATTTTAATTAGCCCGCTACTTCGGTAGATGTCGCCTTTGGAGCTGTCATTTTTGGACATTTGACAAGTAGAAACTACGCCATTAATAAAAATGGAACGATACACGATTCAACAACGCAATGAAATTATTAAAATTCACTATAAAAATGGTGAAAATATGACAGAGACGGTTCGTAAAACTCGAACATTTTTGGGTCGTCGTGAAGCACCTTGTCGGACCGCAATACAGAAATTGGTAGAAAAATTCTAGCTGTCGGGACAAGTTAGTGATATGAAGAATAAAACCCGTGCACGTCACTCAAGAACAGCCGAGAATATTGCTGCTGCAGCCGAAAGTGTTGAAGAAAACCCAAGTTTGTCCATTCCTCGTCGTTCTTTGGAATTACGCATTCCACAAACGTCATTACACCGTATTTTGCATAAAGATTTGGGTCTTAAGGCTTATAAAGTTAGATAACACAAGAACTCAAGCCGGGAGATCATCAACAACGACGAGTCTTTGCTGATTGGGTCCTTGAAATGCATGAAAATGATCCGGAATTCCATCGAAAACTCATCTTGAGTGATGAGGCCCATTTCCACCTCGATGGCTTTGTCAACAAGCACAATTGTCGTATCTGGGGCTCGGAAAACATAAGAGTTATTGTTGAAAAGCCTCTCTATCCTCAACGTGTGACTGTTTGGTGCGGTTTATGGTCCCGCTGGGTCATTGGACCTTACTTTTTCGAAAATGAGGCTGGAGTAACAGTGCCCCCTGGAAGACAGCAAAATCATGAAAAAGCAGAAGAGAGGTGTTCTCTCTTATAGGACAACTCCCAATTTTATAGTAGTTAAGTGGAACGACAACAACATAGTGACAGTGGCTTCAAATTGCCATAGTGCTCAACCCGTTGAAAAAGTAGACCGAATTGGGATTGTGAGTGGAAAACGCTCCCGAATTCAAATAGATTGCCCTCAACTAATTAGAATGTAAAGGGTTTTTCAATAAGAGGTGTTATTTTGATATTCAAAGAAAAATGCCAACTGATCGGATCTTTATTTCATTATAAAGAGGAAGGTATGCCGTTAATAATGGAAAATAACATCAGCCAAATGACCACCACGACCACGCCTACAGGACCATATCCTTTTCATGAAATTTTCCATAACCAAATCGCAAAGTGGCTGCCCTATGTCCTCGATAGCCTCACGAATTCCATCTTTGAGGTCTTGAATCGACGCTGGGCTGTTGGCGTAGACCTTCTCTTTCACGTGGCCCCAAAGGAAGAAGTCGTAAGGTGTTAAGTCACAAGATCTCGGTGGCCAATTGTGATCACTTCTTCGAGAGATAACACGGTCCGGAAACTTTTCCCGTAAAAGATCAATGGTTTCGTTGCTTGTATGGCACGTAGCGCCGTCTTGTTGAAAGTAAACGTTGTCCAGATCAATACGATCCAATTCCGGCCATAAAAAATCATTAATCATCTGTCGATAGCGCAATCCATTCACCGTAACTGTTGCTCCAGCCTCATTTTCGAAAAAGTAACGTCCGATGACCCCGTGGGAACATAAACCGCACCAAACAGTCACACGTTGAGGATAGAGAGGCTTTTCAACAATAACTCTTGGGTTTTCCGAGCCCCAGATACGACAATTTTGCTTGTTGACGAAGCCATCGAGGTGGAAATGGGCCTTATCACTCAAGATAAGTTTTCGATGGAATTCCGGATCATTTTCATGCATTTCAAGAACCCAATCAGCAAAGACTCGACGTTGTTGATGATCGGCCGGTTTGAGTTCTTGTGTTAACTGAACTTTATAAGGCTTAAGACCAAAATCTTTATGCAAAATACGGTGTAATGACGTTTGTGGAATTCCTAATTCCAAAGAACGGCGAGGAATGGACAAACCTGGGTTTTCTTCAACACTTTCGGCTACAGCAGCAATATTCTCAGCTGTTCTTGAGCGACGTGCACGGGTTTTATTCTTCAAATCACTAACTTGTCCCGACAGCTCGAATTTTTCTACCAATTTCTGTATTGCGGTCCGACAAGGTGCTTCACGATGACCCAAAAATGTTCGAGTTTTACGAACCGTCTCTGCCACATTTTCACCATTTTTATAGTGAATTTTAATAATTTCATTGCGTTGTTGAATCGGGTATCGTTCCATTTTTATTAATGGCGTAGTTTCTACTTGTCAAATGTCAAAACATGACAGCTCTAAAAGTGATATCTACCGAAATAGCGTGCTAATTAAAAGAACACCTCTTATTGGAAAACTCTTTATAATAAATATATGGGAGGTGTTGATCGTTTCGATGAAAATGTGGATTCTATGTGTGTAGCTTACTGTGGAAAAAAATGATGATTTCCACTCTTCGCTTTTGGGTTAGATGCTAGATGCCACAATGGCTGGATGTTATAACGTGAAATTGGTAATGACGAGCATTATACCTATTGCGAATTTCGGCGAATAATAGCGCAGATTTATTGTGCTTCTTTTGATCAACCACCTACAAAAAATAATAGTTCTGGAGCTACGATGGAACAAAGAATCTTGCCAGGAATCCATACTGCAGTTCTGATCATGCTAGAGCACCTTGCTCACAAAGGAGATGCGCAAAATGCCATCAACGCACTAGGATAATTTGCAAAAAGTGTAATATGGGACTACACATTCATTGTTGGTATGACTTCCATAATTAAGTAATTTCCAGAATTTTTCTTATAAGTTTTATTTTTAAATTTCTTTGGTTCAACTGAATATTTTATTTGTTTTATCTTTCTGTTTTGTTTTTTAAGCCTCTGAGTATATTAAAAGCTAAATGAATAATAAATAAATAAATATTTTTTATAATAAATACTTCATTTTGTATACCATTTATTCTTAAAAATGAAAAATCGCGAACGACACATTCTGCTCAGTGTCACCTGCAAGTGACACCTTATTTATTAAGACACCCTACCCAAAATTTAATTATTGCGTACAAAATGGTACAAGTTATCAAAATACCATAAATCAAAGATTAAAAAAAAAAACACTAGAGCCAACATCGGATCTGAAGAGTTAAGCTTAACGCATGTTATTGAAGAAGCTACTCGAACTACTACAGCCCAGAATTTATCTAATTATTTCTCTGAGATGTTGCTAAAACTTGGACCAGCATCAAATGAAGATGACCTGCATTTGTTTATACTGCAGGACATAAATCATTTTGTTTATTGATACAAATTTTCACTGACAAGAAATGAGTTAAATTGAAATAAATTTTATGAAATTTGATATGAAAAATTATTCACTTTTGATTTTAAAACTGTTCCTTTTGATAAAGGTTTTGTTCCTGTTGAGTTTAAAAATGCCCCACTTGATTTAAATATCGTTACAATTGAGTTGAATAATGTTGCACTTGATTCGAATACTGTTACATTTAATCGGAAAAAGGTATACTTACATAATTTGTGCCCATTAGGGCTAACCCATAGGAGTTGATTCCAATTTACACTTTTAATCTATACCCGTCAGTTAATGTTTCTATTTGTTGCCTATATATGTATGTTTCTATACAATGCGTATTTTCGAATCTTGATTAAACGAAATATGCAAGTACTAGACACCTAGCCAAACAAAAGGGGGGGGTCCACAACAAACGTTTGGGAGTTACAGGGTGATTAAAAAAAAGATAGATTTTCACATAACACCCTGTATTTTAAACACTACAGGGCGTATGATCAAGGTTAAAGCCTCATTCTATGCAGAACTTCACGACTACTCAATTGGCCTCATACCCCTCTCCCATCAAGAACTATGGTTTTGAAAACTAAAAATTTCGGATTTTTTTACTTTTATTTTAATTTGACTTCTATTATTTTTGCAAAAAGGTCATTAACATACCTTTTTTATATAAAAACTATAAACTCTTTAATGTGACCTATTAGACCCTATGTGTTAACTGTAGCAGTTAAATAGTTAATAAATCATAACCTATTTAGGTCACACCAAAATTAGACCATATTTTTTAAAATGACGTGCTAAGGGAACAAAATAAGTTTGAGAATAGGTTAAGCACTATTAACTCTTACAGGGCTACATAGGACGCAATAGGTCAAATTAAAGAGGAAAGTCTAAAGTTTACACTTTTTATAAAAAAAAAGTTATGTTAATGACCTTTTCGCAAAAATAATAGAGGTCAAATTAAAAATAAGGTAAGGAAATCCTAAATTTTTAATTTAGACCCTTATAACTCCTGAGACGAGTGGGGAGGGGAGCTGGTTGAGCAGTTGTTGGAAAGACCATGAAGCTCTGCATACATTGAGAATTTAACTGTGACTGTATGTCCTGTAGGTTTTAAAATACAGGGTATTATGTGAAAATCTCGCTTTTTTTCTTAATCACCCTGTAATTCCCAAACGGTTGATGTGGAACCCCCTACAATACAATTTTTTGTTTGTCTAAATGTTTAGTATGCGCAGATTTCATTTGAACAAGTTTCGAAAATATACATTATATAGGCACTCTTACAACTTTGCATCGGCTGCTGTGCCCACATAGTCAGAATCCCTAGTCTTTCAATATTGAAGACATTTCTTCCATAAATGCATTAAGAAAATCATTTAAGATAGTCTTGTTTTCCCCCAATAAATTCCAAAAACATGGATCTTCATCAATATTAATAATTAAAGATACACTTTTTGGACATTGAATTTGTGATAAAATATTTATTATGATCTCTTTCAGTCCATTATGCCAGTAACTTCCATTTCCTATAATTGTGATTTTTGAAATATATTTGTGGGGTACACAATAGTTCTACTATCTTTGGGTATATAATTAAATCCGTTTTCACGAAGTACTCTTAATTGATTAATTGATTGATTTTTCAAAGCACAGTGAAATTGTTTTTTTTTTTTTTTGAATCCAAAAATCACAGCTTTTCGTTATACTTTATAGTTTGCGAGGAAATGACAACACATGATACGCACACGTCAAAAATAAAAATTTTTACTATGCAGATATTATTTCTTTATTGACACAATTTCTTAGAAACTTTTCTGGGGATATTTACGTTGTCGTGACCTACAAACTATGCCTCTAGGAAGAGTGCGCTTAAAGGAACAACACAAGGGAACATTTAGGTAACTATTCCAAAATGGGAAGTAACAATGAAGCAATGGTACCCTTGTAGGCACTGTTATTATATAGGAGCTTTTTGAGGCATATTTATGTATTCATAACTTGTGTTGTGCCCATTGAGTTATGTTACCATATGGGAAATGCAACAAAACATTTTCGAATCAACGATGTTATAGCAACGTCATGGGCTGTAAAACAGAAATTCAGAAATATTAAGGCACAAAATGTTAGTTGGGAATATAAATTATATCTAAGTAATCTGAAGATTGCTGATTATAACTGTTGGTAAAGCAGATTATGAATATACCTCCATATCGTCGGCGAAGATAGTAATATTGCAGTTGTTTAAACGTGAAATGGCAGCCTTAAAAATAGAGCATATAATTGGACCAAGTACGGAGCCTTGTGGCACTCTAGCAGGAATGGTTTTGACGACAGAAGAATAATTTTGTACAACAACTCTAGAAGCTCTATCTCTCAAGAAGCTATTTACATGTGGTATTATTGCAATTACCTTTAGCTTCTTTCCATTGAGAAGGAAAATATTTTAATTTATGGCACGAAAATGTTTAATTGAAACTCGAAATTCGAGGCCTTACAGATTCATAATTCTGAGACTCACAAAATTTGACACTGGCATGAGCTTTATGATAAATCCAGATTTGTTGCATATCCGCAAAATTTAAATGAAAAATCCCAAAAAATATTTAATACTGCACTACGAAACAATTTTAAATTTATGTCGTATGCATCTTCCACATACTCTCTAAATCCTTATTTTTATTGACCTTAAGAATAAAAAGATTTACAATACAACAATATATTAAATATTATGAATTAATGCAATAATTGTTGCTACCTTTACACAAATTTATCACATGTTGCTCTGATAAGCTTCCAAAAGAATTTAAAGTGAAACGGCCACACTTAAAGACTTTATTGTTACTTAAGTACCCTTTCAAGTACGATAATGGCGCAAATGCCCCACCTCTGTGAATAGCATATATTAATGTACATACAGATATACATACACACATACATATTTCTATAAAATTAAAATTTATAGTTTTATATGAGTCTCGTCCTCTACTGACCAGTGAAGTGGAATTTAATTTTCATATGTGTGAGTAACAAGGCAGCATGCTAATGGTCAAAAGTAATTTTCATTAAAATTTCATAAAGGTCAGATGCATGAAGTTAGTTCTAATCCTTTGTCTGTTAAGCGCATTATACACATAGAAGGTTTTAGTACTGATATACAGAGATATGTAATACATATTTAACCCAAGGCTTTTACTAAATGAACTCTGACACCTTAAACCCGCTCGCCCAGCTAGCCACTGTCAAGGTAGGCGCATCTGCTAATGAACTTTAAATTGATTCACGCACGAGATAATTTCACAGCAATTAGAAAATGAGATTTTTTAATTGAGAATGTAGGTGATTCCTATTCACGACAGTGGACACCCTGCGCAATTAATAAAGTGCTTACTGCCCGTTTATTCTGCATAAATTCATTTCGCAAATCGTATAAGATGTTTTTTTGATTACACTTTGTAATTGATCCACATACGGAATTTTTCTATTTCTTTAATGGCATGAGAGTAAACTTAGCTGTCTAACGCCTGTAAAAAAAATTATGTTCTTGTTTGTTATGATAGATAACCCCAAGGTATTGCCCGTTAGGGGGAAGAGATTACTTCATAGTAAGCCGTACTTGTATTGTTATTTTTATATTGGAAAAATTGAACGAACGTTCAACAGGTCTTTAGTATTATGAATATGATTATGCAAAAGGTTGGCTACCATAACAGTTCCAGTGTAGAAATGATCTATTTGGACAAGAGATTTTGACCTCGATGTTATTAGAGTTCTTATTTTGTGCTAAATCTGAAAAAAATTGGTTTTTTGACTTTAAACGTTTTAACGTGCGTTAGTAACCCGGTACTTGGCTTATACATCTCGAGTTAATATTTCTATAGAAATTTGAAAGGCAAATTAAAATGAATAAGTGAAAAAATATATGCCAACAAAAAAAAAAATATCATCGTAGAGCTCTACTTTTACGTCTAGTCAAAACTTTTCGTGATGTAAGTCTGTACGTACAGAAAAACTGATACAACTTGCGTATCACGTACCACCTAGACTGGGACTAAGGGAATTCCTGAGTAAGGTAATTTATGAAAAAAGATAAATCTTTTTTGGGTTGTCAATACGAGCAGGACTTAAAAAAAATTTCATCCAGTGAATTCGTACATCAACAGTGACATGGGTGGTATGTTAGTCCACGAACAGAGACGGCATTTATTCTGCAGGAATCCGCGAGTTGCTAAGTTACTGATTTGCATATCTCTTAACGACCTTAAAGACATCCATAAGAACTAGATGTAATATTGAAACTATGGGAAGAAGTGGAAGTAGCCTTTATACCTGAAGTTAGAGGAATAAAATACTTGACTTCTAAATTACGGTCTAGTAATCTTAGTTTTAGGGAAGTTTGAGACGAAATTGTATTAGCTACAAACTGCAAACTGGGAATCAACAAGGTCCCAACTTGGCCTCGGACTTCGCGTTAAATACCAATTAGGTGACGGCTGAATGCCGAAAGTAACGTGGCATTAATGGCCTTTTACAGTCACACCGCATTTGTGGGCTTTTTCGCCAAACTCATCGAAGGCCACTTTAAGAACTGGAAACGGTATGCATAGTAAAAAATAATTCCCTAAAGTGAGTAGTTTAGGTATTTGTCTATAAGATTAGGGAAAGCTGCCCCTTCTGCCGTAGGAATCGTCTTGATGATGCGCCAGATCTAGTGTAGCGGGCTTTATTTCTAGAGCCCTTCGTTCAACCTCGTTGCCGTAACGGTATAACAGGAGTGGCAAGAACATCTTGATTCTCCGGTCCTCTATATGTGAATCAAGTGCTCTTGAATGGTACACTCCAACCGATTTATCAGGTTCCTCTGTTGATGCAATCTCATAAGATGCAGCCCTTTTTTTGCGTAAAATAAGGTATGGTCCTTCTTGTCTTGGAGCCATTTTGGCTGAAAATCTATGACTTGCACTACATACTTTGTACATGTGTCTGAATCCAAACTTTACCTCCCTTTTCATATCCTGGTTCGAGCCATGTTTTCTTATCTAAGTTGATTTCATTCCAGATTTGCATCTTCTGGGATTGTTTCTAGAGTTCCTACAGCGTGTCAACCAACTGTAGTAGCCTTGTAGTGATCTGAGGTATAAAGTTCTCAGCTTGAATGATAGCGCGTAAGTCGCTATGTTTTTCATCTGGCGCAGTAAATCCAGTACTCTGACACTTTACTGTGTTCATCCGAAATCTAGTAGTAGGTAATTTATTATACCACTCGTGATGAGCGTTACCTACTAGAATGCCGAGTTGAACTTTCAGGTATCGATTTTTACGTTCTAAGGTGTTAGCCTCTGGATGGTATACAGGGGTAACCGTTTGCTGGATACGAAGGCAGTAAGTTCAATGTTGAACGATAGCTGAGATAAGTTGTATGCCACTATCACTGATTATCCTTCTGGATGTTCGATATCTAAGAATAAGCTCATTTATCAAAATTTCTGCACAAATTTCTGCTGTAGCTTCAACCAGAGCAAATACATCGATTTGCCGTGTCTTCTAATATGAATATCCAACATTTCTTATCGTCTGTTTCTGGTAAACGCCCAAATAGGTCTATTGCCAGTATCTCAGATCTTTTTCCCCTGGCTGTATTGTGAATTAGTGCAGCGCGTTTGAAGTTGGTTGTTTTATAGCGCTGGCATTCATGACATTTCCCAATGTCCTTTATAACATCATGCCTCCTATTACTCCAGTAGTAGCGGTTCGCTAAACGTGCATATGTCTGTTCAACTCCATAATGTCCAGCCGTTGGTGTATATATATATTTTCGCTCGCTCATCTTTTAGTACCATTAATTGCGCGTCTTCTGAGTCTTGTTCTAGAGCATATCTATAAAAAATTCCGAGATTCATTAAATATCCTCTCCTGCTCCATCGTATGTAGTTCTCACTAAACTCAGGGTCTTCAAGATTATTTGTGATTGTTTTAAATTCGGTGTCTTCAAGTTGCTTGGCACGTATTTCATCTGCTCCGTTTTTGGGTATATCGACTTCTGTACTGCATAACTCGAAAGATACTTGGATATGTTCAGGACAAGGAGGACTGGATAAGCTATCTGCAAAGACATTCGTTCTTCCTGGAGTGTAAGCAATTTTAAGATCATATGGCTGCAATTGTAAAGCCCGGCTAGCTAGACGCCTTGTTGGTGATTCAATCGACATTAGCCATTTTAGCGGCTGATGATCGGTTAAAATAGTTACTTGGGATCCCACAAAGTATCCCCTAAATTTATTTAGAGCCCATACAATTGCTAATGTTACCTGCTCTGTTGTTGAGTAGTTCTTCTCCGCTTGTGTTAGCAGGCGACCGGCATATTCAATGTGATGCTCTCCTGCTCCCTCCCTGCACTAAAACTGCCCATAAAGCATAACTGCTCGCTTCTGTTTTTAAAATTATTCCTCTGCTAGTTTTCGGATTGGTGTTGTCGTTAACAAAATCTTCAACTTCTCAAAGGTAACTTCTTCATCTTCTTTCCAGTTCCATTTGACATTCTTCTTCGTTAAATTGGTCAAGGGCTTACATACTTCCGCGAATTTTGGTATAAAACTCCTGTACCAAGAGAATGTTTGTAGAAAAGATATTAACTGCTTCTACGTCCGTGGGGCTAGAAGCTTTTAAACGGCTTCAACTTTTTGTGGCTCCACAGAAATCCCACATTTGCTAATAATATGTCCCAGACAAGGCCGCAAAAAGTTGCATTTCACTCTGTTTGCTTTTAATTTGTAGAATTTTAGTCGTTGGAAAACTTTGTTCAGATCTTTCAGATGTACTTCGAAGGTGCTAGAGCAGACAATGAGATCATCAAGATAAATAAGTATAATCATTGGATGTAAACTAATTCGAAATATATCTATTAAATATTAGAAAGTTGTTGGCGCATTTCTTAACCCGAAGAGTTAATGGCGTCAAACCATGTCTGTGAATCGATTCAAGGATATTAATCGATTCATCCGATTCGATAGTGAGGAAACTCGAGAAGCACAGCTAGCGACTGACAAGTGCACTCCTATATCGGATATTTTCAATATGCTGAACGCAAACCTGAGAAAATTTTACAGGCTCTTTAAAAATATCACATTTGATGAACAGCTATTTCCTCTAAAAGGTTGCACCAAATTCACCCAATATATATCAAAACCATCGAAGTATGGTAAAGGGCGATGCTGAAACGTCTTATCTGTTGGTGGTTCAAATTTACAATAGCAACCCGGCTGCCATCGTGAAACCCTTCAAGGTGAGTTTGAGCTGCAAAATCATATCTTACAATATTTTCTAAATTACCTCGGCTTTTAGGTGAACGGGTCGTAAAATATTTAGTTTCAATGTACAAAAATACTGGTCGATTTTTTCAATTAAAACTGCAATGGAGGGTGTGCTGGGTTGCAGTATTGATGCCATCAGACAAATTGAAGATGTGGCTTTTGACTATCTTGAAGAACGAGATGCAACAAATAGGCTTAAGGTGAAGGCGATTCAGTATTTGCTACCAAGCCCCTAAACGAAAGCGGGCAATTAGAAAACCCTGCATACAGTTCCAAGCGCCAGTGGATGCTCAACACAGCATGAGCATAGTCAAATGCGAAGACTTTTGTAAATAAATGTTTTATCTTTATATTTAGTTTCTCTTGGTTAAGAACTACAAAACTGTTTTGTAAGTTATTAACTTCGGTTGTATCTCTTTGATGAAACAAAAAAAAAGTACGTTGCTGGCGTTATCAAAAACACAACAAAGTTTTTTTTTTCGACTTTCAGTTTTCAGTTTATTTGCAAACAATTACAGCTCTTGATGTACTTCATTACATTTGATAAAACAAAACATTTATTGATGTCGACGTTGTTGTGAAAGAGGGGATATGGGAACAGTATCAATTATTCCACATTGATGTGTATATTAGTACAATTTCCCAATACCTGTGTTCAGATCTTTCCTTACGTACTGTCTCATTCGAGATGAAAAAAAACCTAGAAAATATTCAACATATACCCGTTGATGAACCTTCGATGAATAGTTGCTGGGGACTTCTGATGTATGCACTTCGTGTTGCCTCCTATAGTTCTGTCGAGAAACTGACATCTTTTTTTATTTGCAACGCCTTTTTATAATACTTTTTTATGTCAATGTTTGCTGTGATTTTGCCAGATTCCACATCCAAAGTGAAACTGTTTATTCCTGTCTACTATGGTTTTTTTACTAATTTCCGCTTGTAAAGTGACAATTAAGATGTTGAACGCAACCTTTACTAATTTCCACATACGAGGTGATTACTAAAATATAATGATTGTTTCGAGTTCTAGCATTAGCTTCTGAAACATACTCCCACCCGTTGAAAGAATATATTCAGCATCAGTTTTTTATTGTTGGTCGCTTATTTTTCGCTACTTTTTTTTTTATGATGTTACCAAAGCTCAGCGGATACCCTATGATACCGTAGCACAGCCTTGGCAGGAAAGGAATAAGGGGTAGGGAATTGTGGATTATTGAGTTGAGTCAAGTAGGTGACGATGCGCATTACTCTTGAATGTTTGTGGCTCATAGTTGGAGGAGAAAACAGATGATGGTAAACTGTTCCACATTCGTACTGTTCTCCTTATGAATGATTCACGGAATTTCACGGTACGGCCGAATTTGACTTCAAGGGTGTGAGAGTATGCTCGTTACAGCATGTGTGGTGCGCATGTTAAGATTTCTACAAGGGATCAGGCTAGAAACTTTGTCAGAGCAATGACCGTAGAAGTAGCGATAAAAGAGAGACAGACATCCGACATTACGTCGGTGCTCTAGGGAATCAAGAGTTGCTATTGATATGTCATCGCGAATAAGCCGGAAGACCTTCTTTTGGACTTTGTCTAACGCGGGCAATGCAGTACGTCCAGCCTATGCATAAATATGGGAATTATATTCTATTCTAGGCCTGATATGAGACTTGAAGATTTGCGTGAAGTCTGATGGAATAAAATATTTCTTGCATTTTTGCAAGAAGCTTAGGCATTTCATCGCGTTTTTGGCAATACAAAAAATGTGATCGGACCAACTAAGATTGTTGGATATTTCAATGCTTAAGATGTTAAGCGATGGTGAGTTCGATATATTTTCTCCATCGACGGAAATGCGTTGAGCAGGTGTTGGAGTACGTTTAGTCATAGTTTAGTGAACTGAAAATGTGGCCTCGTTTGTCATCTACAACATTCGCACGGGAATTAGCTATAGAGTCGAACGAGTACTCGAAATCAAGGGTGCTGTCATCTGCAAAACTACGAATAGGATTGAAAGTGAAAGCTAGCAGATCATTAATAAAAATGACGAAGAGAGTAAGAAGGAGCGCAGAACCTTGCGGTACACCGGCATGGATTATAAAACGGTTAGAAATAACTCCGTCCAATATAACTTTATTTGAACGGCGAGAAAGAAAGTCTTCAAACCATTTTAACAATAGAGGGTCTAGACCTAATGCCTGAAGTTTGGCTAAAAGAGCAGGATGCCAGACATTATCGAAGGCCTTCAAGATATCTAATACGATGATCTCAGATTCGCCAAAATTATGGAGGCATTGATTTCAACGATCGGTTGGGAATGTTAATAAATCTCCAGTAGAGCGGCCAGCATGAAAGCCGTATTGGCGATCGATAATAAGGTGATTAGTTTCTAGATATTTCATCAATTGGGTGTTGATGTTCGAAAACCTTAGAAAGAATCGAAGTAAGGGCAATTGGTCTATAATTTGAGGGATCGCTTGCCTGCCCTTTACTTTCACAAATCTGTAGAACTTCTCAACGATTGACGGATTTTTTGGAAAGGTTATTTTCAGGAATACACCGATCGTTTGTTGAAAAAATATTTTAATTTTCTAAAAACATTGGTCGACGTTTCGGGTCCAAGTGCGGCCCTTCTTCAGGAGCTCTATACATATATTCACATGAGTTAATTTTTTAAAATTTTAAATATAAATATTTTAAATACCTTATTTTTGTCTACGGCGCGTATAAATAGTTCTTAAAAATAAATAACACTTAAGCAACATGGAAAATAAATTACAGTAAAAGAAAAGTACATTGTTAATAAATTAAAATAGACTTAGAACAGAAAAGACAATTAACTGGCTACGAGGACAATATATAACTAAGTGGTCGTTGAGAAAAATGTTTAAAATTTTATGACTAATACTACGGTTTTAGTTTGTTCAGTATATATTTGTAGTCTTTATTTATTAGTTCTGTGTCCTGCCTTAAGTTTATAACTTTGTTTTTGTTCAGGTATATGTGGCATGCTTCTTTTACTTCACGTTTTTTTCTGTTATTTTCCATGTCGATTATTTTTGTATTGTCGAAGGAAAATACATGCCCTGTGTCTATTGTGTGGGATGCTAGTGCGGATCGTGGTGCTTGTTTATTAACATATGTTTTATGTTGTGATAATCTGGTTGTAAGCTTTTTCGATGTTTGTCCAATGTATGCCGTATTGCAGTTCTCACATTTGACCTTGTATATAACACTGTTTTTTTCTTGTGTGGGTATCGGATCCTTGGTTTTTGTGTAATTGTTGTTTAGTTTAGTTATTGGCTTGAATGCTATTTTTATGTGATTATTCTCGTTTTTAATGATTTTCGCGATTTTTAGCGATAAAGGATGTATGAACGGGATTGATGTGTAAATAGGATTAGTGTTATCCAGTCTTATTGTGTTGTTCGGGGTGTGTGTTAAATTGTTGAAATGATTGTTTCTTACCGCTCTTTTTATTATTTTGTCGGTTACATGCAATGGATAGTTATTTTTTATTAATATGCCTGTAACGATTGTGATGTTTTTTTGTGAAAATTTGTTGTGACTGATTTTAAAGATTTTGTTTGCGAGGGTTTGGGCTGTATTTATTTTAATATTATGTGGGTGGTTTGAGTAATAATTTAAAATCCTATTAGAGCTACAAGGTTTGCAATACCAGTCTGTTATAATGCTCTGATTTCTTGTTCTATGTAATCGCATGTCAAGAAACGGGATGCTATTATTAATTTCTTTTTCCACTGTAAATTTGAATCGATGGTGTATATTATTGAAGGTATTGGCAAAGATAGCTTCTAAGTCTTTGGGTATAGCGCAGATGATGTCGTCCACATATTTTCTTAGAAATGTTGGTATTATTTCGGATTTCTTTAAGGCTTCCTCAATTATATGATCTAATGCCATTTCTGCCAAGATTCCTGAGAGCGGGTTACCCATCGCTAAACCATATTTTTGTTTGTAGAATTTGCTATTGTATTCTTGACATGCGATTACATAGAACAAGAAAGAAAGTTCCTTAGCTACTTCAACAGTATCTTCTCCTGTAAACAAATCATCTACATAGAAATCAGTGAATGCAACTTTAGACGCATGATGAATTCCAAAATACATAATTCATATTTCACTTTTAATTCACAATCTATAAACCATTTTGAGTTAAAAAACAGATCATAATCTCCATATAATAAAAATCTCAGTTGCTACAGGCAGTAATTTTTTCTCACATTATAGTAAATTGGCAACACTAATTCCCAATACCCTAACATAAAAATGCACATCTAGATGTTCATTCTGAAGAAAACTAGAAAAAAAAATTCTGAGTCTTTCTTATGTTTTTATAAATTTCTCAATGTACATTTATTTACAGGGATAAATACTGAACGTTTTAAGATAAAAAATGAACAGAGCATGTGAGGGCTAAAATATCTTCTGCTGTATTCTAAGAAGACCTACCGTGTGAGTATAATAGTTCGATCACTTTTTTCTAGTCCCTCTTACAACAACCACATTAATTCTATAAAATCGAAATATTTACATAAAGGTATCTACTCCCCAGAGAAAGTAATTACAAGTATATATGTTAAATTTCCTGCATTAATTAGAGTAGTTATGATGTTATGCGAAGTAATTAAGAAAAGCCACAAAAGCATTTCCCATTGCAGATTGCTCCGGAGAAGTAATAACTTGACTTTTAATTGCACTTCAGGTTTCATGTTAAATTAAAGAAGCTTCCTTTAAAATTGGAATATAAATGAAAAAAAAAATTTACAGCATTGGACGCAAGGTAAAAGTTAAGCAAAAATCTGAAGTCACCTGGAAAAATTAAACTACATCGTTTACCATGCCTCAAGCAGTTTATCTAAAAATGTCATCTCTATACGAAGTACAAGTACGCAAAGATAATTAACATTGCAATACAGAAATGAAAACGTTCCTCTTTGTTGAGAAGGAAAAGTTATGACTCATTACCATTAGCCTTCTTAAGATGTCTTAAAATAAAAAAATAAATAAAAAAAAACTAGATCCACCGAGCCAGCCACTTTTATAAGGCTCTATATTCCACCAGCTGCCTGTTGATTGAACAACAGTCGCCCTACTTTCATAATATATAATGAATCCAAAGGACTCGCTAGTGCTGATCATATCCTTTCAGATATTGTTCACTTTTAACAGAGGCGAACTTTGTTGTAAGATTTTTTTTTTTTAATTAAATTGAAAGCTCCTCACTTCACTCTAGTATTGGAGTATTTGGTACAGGATGGAAAAGGATTGCTTGGGAAAACTTAAATAGAAATTTCTAAGAGGACAATACGCTGACCGATTTGATGCAGGGGTGACTCATTCGGCTCATGATGCTATACAGTCATTTATGGTCGGCTTGACTCTGGCCACCAACACCGTAATCAAAAGCAAATATAAGGTTGCCAAAAAGTATGCTCTGAAGAACATCTGAAGATTTCTTTTCTCTTTTCATGATTTTCCAGAAAGTTTCTCTTCCAATGGTTATTTGCCTGATTCGGTCTGCACAGTGGCTGAGTAGTACAAGCCTGCTGAAGAAAACGAAAAATATTTCCAGCAGCGAATTTATTTTTCTGCATCTCTTTGGCGTCCAAGGATGTTCGCTGAATCTGCAAGAGGCTCGCGTACGACAGAGAAAGTTTTCTACTTTTAAGTAAAGAAAGAAAATTTTAAAATAACATCATTAAAAGTTCAAATTAGTGTTTGAGGACTTGTAGACGGAGATAGTGGGGACAAGATTTTCCTCGCTATTTTTCCCTTGGATATTTCTATATGTATATATTTGCTGCAATTTTTCCATTATTTGGTATGCAGAAAATGTAATTTTCAGTTCATATTAATATTTTTGTATTTATCTTGGGTCATTCAGAGGCTGTTGTAACTGAGTTGTGTTTACTTAAAATTATCACCGAATTCAGCAATTAAAGTCATATGCAAAATGTTACATATATGCAGCTCTGATGAAATCTCGCCATTACTTTACATATTTTCGTGGACTGAAAAAAGGCGAGGCTTGGCCCGTAGGAGCATAATTTGCATGAATCAATTCTTGTCAGTTGGTCGCGCTACTCTGATTTATCCATAAATTCAGGAACTAATATATGCGTTTTTTTTTTATTGTTGCTATAAAGGACACCAATCTCTATAAAAAAAAAATATAAATGTATAAAGCAAAAAATCATATTCCCTGACAGATTTTCATTTTATGATCCTTCATATGTATATCGATTGATTATAATTCGTTTTTAGCCTTGTTAATGTGTTCTCAACGTACTAGGGGTAAAAACGTTAAACCTTTGGTTTGTTGTAATCCTTTGTATTGTACGCGATGATTTTGCATTTTTACTGAGGGATTTTTAAAATGCATTTACACAGACTCGTTAATCTTTTGTAATGCGACGATCATTGTGTAGTTCACGATTTTATTTTGAAGGACATAAATATTTGGAACCGTAAGCTTAACTATAAACTTAGTTTTGTATGTATTGATGGTGTATAATCTACCTTGTGTAGGTTATTTAAAAAAAAAACGGACTTTTGCATAAATTAACTGTAGGAGAGTCAAAGTTGGAAGGAGGGCAGTCAGGTCGACGAATGAAAGAAACGGGTGGTGAAGAAAAAACTGAGTATATTTATGAGTGGACTGGAGTACAGGCGTGTGCATGTATAATCATAGCCTTTCTTGGCTTTTCAAAATCAATGCTCCATTTTATCCACCCGCATCAACTTATAACGTTTGCCCTGCGCTATAGCGATTTAATCGCCGGTTATTGAAAAACGGTATTCATGTTATAAAAGAAATATTGAAAATATAATTGATCTTCTTAAAATCCTTCAGACAGATAATATGTAACTAACATTAGGAATAAGTAATAACACTAAATGCAAGCAATAAACTAAATATATAAAATAAACAAATAGAACTCATACTACAACTATATATTAATGAAATAAATGAATTAATTCAACTAAAAAGCCAGCTGCAGCAATTAAAACGTTAACAACAATTGGTTCGCATATAGTCGATATGTTCACGTGTAACCATAGTCCAAGTTCAAATGTAAAGCAGACTTTGTAAAATACTGGGAAATTTTATATAGATACCTTTTTCGCATGACAACAAGGTGGAGAGTTAGCCTAAAAGAGTGGAGAGAGAGGAGTTTCCGATTTTGGGATTTTTTTTCTCGCTCGGGACCGATGAATATGAAGGTAACAAAAATTTAGCTCAAGAAGATTGCAAGTTTTAAGAAAGATAAAAATAAATTTTTGAAACTATCAGAACCAGCTTAACACAAGCTCGCTGCATGGACACGTTTAATAAATAAACGGTCAACAATACATGCGTTTCATCACTTAGTCGGTGTTAGTATTAGTATGTTACCCTAAACATAGACCAAACCCCAGATGACATGTCATGCAATGCGACATATAACAAAAAGTTAAAAAACTAAATAAAATTTAACAAAAGATATATATTATATTATATATATTAATATTATATAGACATTTTTTTTAGACATGCTTAGAGTCGTCAACAACAAAATACTCAGCCAAATTATTAACAGTAATGCACATGCGATTAATAGGTTCATACATGCCAAAGTTAGACTTTGAGGAGTTGACATGCAACAGAGGTAGCCTTCTCAAATTGTGCCTATTATCACGGAAAGAGATTATGTCAAGTAATAACGGGGAATCAACATTCGCGTTTAAGAGTTGGTGAACAAAAATTACATCGGCAACCATGCGACGTTTCTCAAGCGAGTGCATATTCAAGAGCTGCAAGCAATCCTCATAGGGTGGAATAATCAATGAGTTATTCCAGATTAGGACCCTAAGAGCAAAGCGCAGGAAATTTCGCTGAACAGACTCGATACGGACGATGTGTGTACCGTAAAAAGGAGACCAGATCTGGCTAGCGTATTCAAGAAGTGGTCTCACAAAGCAAGTATATAAACGTAATTTTATGGAGGGGGTCGAGAACTCTCGGGACCAACGTTTTATAAAGCCCAGCATAGAACTACTCTTAGATTCCATGTGGTTTATGTGGTAGTTAAAATTCAATCTATGGTCACATTTGACACCCAAGTCACAGACAGAACTAACGCGGTGAAACGAGGAAGCCGAGAATCCATAGATATAAGAGATAGGATTCAGATTCCTGTGGAAAGTCATCACCTCACATTTGTCGATATTGAGTACCAAATTATTGCTTTTGCACCAATCATAAAATTTGTGGTGGTCATCCTGTATCAGTTAACAATCATTAAAAGATTTAATCAGAGTGAAAAGTTTAATGTCATCAGCATAAATTAAGACTTTGCAGTGCTTCACTACGGAGACAATGTCGTCAATAGATAGAATAAATAGCAACGGAGCCAAATGACTCCCTTGAGATACGCCGTAAAAAAGCTAGAATTGGTGTAAGAACAAATCTTTTGATACCCTGCTGTGAATCACCCAACTGAAAGTGAAGAAGCGAAATAAATCAAATCGACGCGATAAACTTAGTTTTAATTTACTTTATTTTTGAATTCAACGATTTGGAAATAAACAAGTAAAAACGCTAGAATTGGTCTAAGACCAATTCTTATGATACCCAAGATGAATGCCCAAATGAAATTTCGTATTGTCACCCTTCTGTGCAAGTTTGATTTTTAAAGTGGTTTTTCGCATATATTTCTAGAACGGCTCGTCGGACAGAAAAAATTATTATAACCAATTTTATAGGATTTCATATTCTAAACAAGTTTTTAATACAATAAATATGTCTAGAACTGATCGTTTTCACAATATACATAAAAATCCTAAATTTTTATATGGTAGCACCAAGATATGATTTAGTTCATTTTTGATTTTTTTTTTGTTTTTGCTATTACTATAGAAATCCCATGTCCCAATTTTCAGCTCTCTATGTTGTTGCGTTCTCAGGAAGTATCCAAATATATAGCGGAAAACGAAATTTTTGTATGGCAACCCCACGTAGGAGATGCCTGATTTGTCTCATTTTCGAACTTAATTTTTTTTTTTTTCTAAAGTCCGTTTAAAAAATTTCAGCTTTCTCAGTTCTCGAGTTTCAATTTCAATTTCAGTTTTAATTTTATTTCAAGGATAATGCACAACCAACAAGATACATAAATCTTTTCAGCATGTACATTCTAAAATTTCTACCAGGAAATGCTACTAAAATGAAGAAAGAGAAGAGAAAAACAAAACAGCACAATAAAATAAAAGAAAGATAGGAAAAAGAGAAATTATATTAAATGACAATGAAATGCAAAAAAAATTCAAAACTGTGAAAATAAAATAAAAAGTAAATACGAACCTATATTTGGTACTGCTATACTGACAAACAAACCAAAATACACTACAGATTTCTCAAGGTCATCGGACGTATGCCTAATTCTCATTTAATAAATACTGAAAAAGAAACTTCTTAAACATGCCGGCTGACCCCATGCGTTGCAAATTGACAGGAAGAGAATTCCACTTGCGAGTTATATGAACGAAGTAGGAACGTTGGCCCAATACTGTAGGGTAGCGTGGAATCAAAATACCCACATGTTTAGTAGAATGCAAGAATCGGATACCATTGCAGAGATAAGCAGGCTGATTGGTATAAATTAGCCTATGAAGGAAAACTAGTGCTTTATGCAAAAGATATGTTGTAAGGGAACAGTTCAGAATTACATTTCTATATTGGCTTATATGATCGAAACGTCGAAGTCCAAATACAAATCTTATGCAATTATTAAATGCGATCTCTAATTTTCGTGAGAAGCTAGAATCTAGAGCAGTGAAGACTAAACTTCCATAAGTGAAAAAAGGTACTAATAATGCTCTGACGATTTTAATTTTAACACTTACAGAAAATAAATGTGCTGAGAGCCAAAGGAGACGAAGTTCGCCATACACTTTTCCCAACACGCTATTTACATAATCACAGCAGCTCATCCGAGAGTTTAGTATTATACCAAGATTCCTTATACGCTCTAAATGGGGTAGTGGGGTATTTCCAAGAACAATAGGAGAAAAATTCGAAGGATCCAAACCTCTACGGTGTATTAGCATATAATTAGACTTTTTAGCGTTCAACGAAAGGTCGTTTAATGCTGACCATTCATCAATCCGCACAAGATCACTATTAATCTTGACAATGCAATCCTCAGACAAGCCAATAGGACAGCTCATAAAGATCTGCACGTCATCCGCATATAAATGTATATTAGCATGACGTATAACATCCGGTAAGTCATTAATATAAAGGCTGAATAGCAGCGGTCCTAAGATAGAGCCTTGGGGGATTCCACATGTCAAATTTATTGCATTAGAAAGGCAATTATTTATTTTCACTTCCTGTGTTCGTCCAGACAAAAAACTGTTAATAACTGAAAGTGCAGATGAGGCGAAGTTAAAATTCGAAGGTAATGTTTAAAATAATTTACTATGATTGCCGCTGTCAAAAACTTTAGAAAACTCCAATAGCACCAGAATCCCCATATCATCCCCAACAGCGAACGTTGCTCAAGATACTCAAACATTTGGATTGATATGAGCTTCTCCAGGGCTTTCGCCAGAGAACATAATAGGCTGATAGGTCTGAAATCAGACATGTTACTTGGGGAGGTATTTTTGGCAATGGCTAAAACAATTACCCTTTTCCACTTTTCTGGAAACTTGGACGTAGTTAAAGCAGTTTTAAAGATGTTCTTGTCAATAGGTAATATAGCAGTAGCAGTAGTCAATAGGTAATATATAGTCATCCGGCCCGCTAGCGTTCGAACTTATCGAATTAATGGTATTGCAAACCTCTAACGAATCTACGCAGCGGAAACTGAAACCATCGTTATCGTGCGCACAGACGGTCAGACGGACGGACAGACGGGCGTATGGACGGACGGACATGCAAAAATCAAAATAACTTTTAATGTTATGCGTGGGTGTCCAATCCATTTTGCCCTACCATCGAGGTAATACAAACGGAATGACGAACCTAGTATACTCTTTAGATTTCCTCTAAGGTATAAAAAATTAAGAAGAGAGAGAACATTTTCTGGAGCAATACTAAGAGCGACCCTAAGAGTTCGTCGAAGGACAAGATTCATACAGGTGGAGTATTAAAAGCTAAGATACCAAATACCGAAGTAATTAATCCTACAAATTAAATAAATTAAAATAAAACATGAAGTGAAAATTTATACTAACTTAACTAGATGTAGAATATTTAATCTTGGTAGCAATAGATAGAAGTGTAATTAAGGACGGCCGTAGGGTTGTAATATCCATCAATTTATAACACGGATTTAAAGGAGTAATTTATTGAAATATTATCTCAAGCCGAACGGTATTTTATAAAAAAAAAAAAAAAAACACTCTGTAAACGACTTAAGCTAACACCTTCCCTGGACTTTTGATTTATGAACTTACTCAAACAGAACTTCGAGCTCTGCTGACTTGAAATCTTGAGATTCGCATAGACATAAATTACACGTGTACATGAAATTTAGTATAATATATTTAATTGCGTACGATTTTTTGAGAGAGCAACTTTGGTAGTGAGAAATACTGATTCATTGGGTAGGTGATATTCTGGAGAACGTATACCGAGAGGTGTTCTCAAAACAATCTAATTTTTCACAGAAATTGCTGCTGAGATTTCGCTTTTTCAGAGGACAAAGTACGAAAACGGGAAGGACTTTTAAGTTTTAAGCCGAATACAAAGGAGAACTCCAGGAAAAGTCCAGGAAAAAAACTTAGGTAAATTTACTGACTAAGCTCTTCAGGAACTAGAACGGCGAAAAACAATTCTTGTTGGTCTGCCATGAATGATAGCAGAAAGAGATTTATAATTTTTATTTTATTTCTTTTGAAGATGCCTGTAAAAAACAAGGTATTCAAAATATTTTGATCACACCTGAGTGCTCAGAGGGAAGGCACAAGTAGAACGCATGCGTCGAATCATTATACAGGCATTAAAAAAACACTCAATATTTAGGACTTAGAATGCTGGTTAAAATATACGAAGGATATGATGTTGCCCGTTTGCTACGCTACGCGATTTTAGGCATGGAAGGCAGGTGGCTGCTTGGGGCCGGTGTAAGAGAAATTGGGTGGAGGAGGGTATTAGGGGGTATATGGTCGACGTGAGGAGTTGTGGGTTGGGTACCGAGTGATGGTGTTGGTATAGATGAGTTGGAAGTTGAAGTAGGTGTGTGGAGAGCAGGAGATAGCCAATTGTATATCGAAGGTATCGTACTAACTTGGTATAGTACATCTCAGCATTCTCAACAGAAAGCCGTTTTCATATCGCGGGTATCGGTATACACAACTAATTCATCGACCCTATGTACATGATTATATGTATATATGTAATGATTCGAATGAATGTTCTATTAGAATGAGTTATATTTTCCGCAATAGCAAACAAACCAAGGATTAATACCCCTACTATAACATGTTGGAGGTGGTTCAGAAAAATACCGTTAGATGGCATCACTTAGTAGAAAGTGGAATTAGGAATTCAAAACTGCCTTTTGCTGTTCTAAATTTGATATGACAAAAAATTTGCATAGAACACTCTTTGAAATATTCACAGCAGTTAAGATCAGGACCAGACCTAAAGTTAGCAAACATAATATGGGAAAAAATAATGCAGTCATTCAACTATAAACACGCGCAAAGGTATACACTTAAATTTCAGGAAGAGAACAAAACCAACTTCAACCGAGAATGGAAGCCAGCACGTATTTGCTTAACTAACGTACAAGTATGACACATACAATCTATAGCTAAACTTCAATCTGACAATTCCTCAAAATTCGCCTGAAATTCCTTGCTCTTATTAAATAGTTAAATAGTTTCGTCGTTGTACTGACCAAATGCAACCATGGACACCTCTCTCAAGCACCAAATCTGACGTTAACTCAACAGATGGAAGGAAGATTTTGGAGACGACCCAACAACACTATAATGATTACGTATCGATGACAGGTTTTAGACGATCGCACGAAAATTCAATGACAAAACCTGAAGGATGTAGGACAGCACAGAAATATATACCTATAGATGACTAATGATAATAAAGACCATAATCTATAGAGGATGATTGTCTAAACGAGGTATCACAACAAAACACAATCCATGCAGATAATGATGATAATAAAATTCCAAAGATGAAAATGGCATTCCAGGGACAAACATATACCAAGATGACGATGATAAATTTCCAGAGTTGCATTGAATTTTAGCCATGAAGATCTTATAGAAAGATGAACACGAAATTTACTGACCGCAGCGAACACCTAGAACGTCCGATTTGTGATATGCTAAAAGTCACCTACCATACCACTTAATCTACAGACCTCGATGAAAAACGAAGATAACTTTAAAGTAGGCCGCTTACCAAATATGCAAATATTTCGTGCATGCACTATGCACTTGCATCATGCAAATGCACTTCGGATATGCTGTATAGTAAGCCGGTCACCAAAAGAGCAATTGCGCTGCATACTTCCAAGTAAAGTTCTTAAATTATAAATGAATAGTTTTTATCATGTCGTCCAAATATTGGTCATTTACTAAATTGCTTGACGCATCCCATACTCAAACGAAAATGCTTGCAGCATGCGTACAGCAAATTTCTTGCATCAAGCAATTGCTGAATTATTGAGCTGCGTGTGATTTAAAAGTATATGTGATGCTTTTTTGAAGAGAATGATGCAAGTGCACCCGAAGCATTTGCATCTTTGGTGAAGAAGAACAAATGGAGAATGAAAGAGTCAACTAGCCACGTCGTTAGCCTAGACTGTATTCAAATTTAATAGAAGTATGGAAGTGAATTTCTGATTCTAGTCATCACTTCTATTTCGCCAATTGAATTTCTACGGATATTTGAAGCAGAAATGGAAATTTTAAATTTTTTAAATTTTAGAAAAAGTGTTTTATGCTAATTAATAAAAATTAAATTGAAAACGTTTCTTTTATTTGAATCCAGCATATATTTCTAGTCTGCCAATAAAAAAATGCTGAACAAAGCTGAACTGCGTGAAATCGGGTGCAGCCAAATATAAATTTTATGGGTCTAAAATTGACAATAATATGTTTTGGAAAATTTTATGCCAAAATTTTGGGAATGAAGGCATTTTTGTAGGGACCATACTCAAAAGCACTTATATTGATCCTGATTCTCTTACATGAGCATCAACTACCCCAAGGGAACCACAGATCGTTTACTTTTAGGTGTGCGAATTGAATCCCATTGATGAGAGCTTTGAGCGCCATCAAACGAAATGATACAGGTCGTGAATAGATATGGTCGCTGCATGCTGCATGACGCAGTATGCTACACTTGTGCCACTGACAGCTAGCGGGCAGTGCTCACATTGTGCCGCACTGCGATTGTGCTGCCAATCGTACCATGTCGCGTGACTAATATCTGACGGACGGGAAGAAAGGTCGAGAAAAGAAGAAGAATAAGGCTGAGGAGGATTGTCAGGGAACTAGCAGAAGGTAGATGGAATTGACATTTATACGGGAAAACGATTCGAATTTTTTCCTTAAACGGAAATGCCAATCGAAATTTATATTTTTATACGAAAAATAAATCGAAGTATATTTTTCTATGGGGAAACTCAGGAAGTTCGTCAGGTAAATAGTTTCCACATGATAAGATTTGCGTTCCGCATAGGAAATAAGAGTGGACGAAAACAATAGGACGAATTAAATTGGATAAAAGCTGAATTATCTCCAGATTGTAATTACGAATCAAGACCCTTGTGGAAATTTCCACATGCTCTCAAGGAAAAAGGTCGCCATTTTCGTCAGAAGGCAAAACAGGGAGAATAAGGAGTCTAAAAGGTTATTCAGTGACGAATATTATATTTCATATTTTTATATTTATTAACAAAAAAAAAAATTGTACACAAGATATTTATCTTATACAGTACTTTCTTATAAATTAATAAACCAAAAAATAATTTTAAAATTAATTATTATCAAATTTATACTACAGACTAAATTAATAAATTTAATTCAATTTAAAAGAAGAAATCATATAAGCAAAGATAGAGAAAAAAAAAGGAGAAAAGAAAAGTTAGCAAACGAAAACGAATAATTATTTAAATATAAAAAATAAAAAAACTGAAAGGAATATTAAAAGACTAAAGATTATGTGACCGGAGTAACCTTCTAAAAGTATACATGCTTTCCGCCCCCTTGTTATGGTCGGGTAAATTACTCCCAAGACGAATCAACTGAACAAGGAAAGAACCCTGCAAGATTCGTTTAGATAATCTGGGAATAAAAATTTGTCGGTGCCTTGCTGAACGCAGAAATTGTAAGTGATCATAAAGATGTCTAAATTTGCGTGAGGTAATAAGACCGAACAGGCAGATCTACCCTCTGCGATGCAAGTATGTCTGCACATACAGCGTAACAAGGATGTTCTATAGGGTTTGGTGTGATTATAACGTCGCGGTGCATGGCTAAACAGAAGACAGTCATTAAAGTTTACTAGTAGTATCTTGTTTAGGGTAAACAAAGTTAGCAAAGCAGAAGTGAGGCAAGAGGAGAACCTTGACAAGTCTTTCACGAGTGTAGAGTACACAACTACAACATCCGAAGACTAGAATATTTTTTTCTCAATTATACGCTGATATAATCTGTGCACTTTAAATTGGAATTCATCATAACTCCAAGGCTCTTAATCTTACCTGCATATGGAACGGTAACAGAGTCGATACAAACTGGTCGAAGCTGCTCGGGGTCAAAGCCTGGGTTGTGTATTGGGATTGGAGAGCATTTCGCTAGATTTGCTAGACCCTCGTTAATGCGACCCAAACAGTTCTCCATAAGGCCGATAGAACTACTATGGTAAATCTGCACGTCATACACATACAAGTGAACCTTAGCGAATTGGATTTTCTTTGGCAGATCAGTTATAAATAGAGAGAACAGAAGGGGTCCAAGAATAGAACCTTGTGGAACGCCTCTGTATAGTGATAATAGACCACAAATCTCACCATCCACTTTTATTCGGTGCTTTCGATTTGACAGCAAGTTCATCACAAACCTACAGGCTGAACTAGAAAAATTGAAAATATTCTTTAGTTTAGATATAAGTTTATAATAGTTTACGCTATCGAAAGCCTTGGAAAAGTCCAGCAATATCAGTATTGCAAACTCATCGTTGTCAAGTGCCGCATGGAAATTGGAGCTAATGCATAATAAAGCAGTTTCGCAACTGTGGAGGGAGCGAAAGCCCGACTGCCAGGGGATATCATACGATTTTCCTCTAAAAAAGTATTCAATTGCCAGTACCATTTCAAGGACTTTTGCCAGAAAGCATAACACACTTTCCGGGCGGTAATCAGAAACAGTAATATTTTTGGCAATTGGGATGACAGTGGCCACTTGGGGAGGGAAACGTAGATGTTGAATAGGAGCAGGACTGCATTTTGGATGCTAGGAAAATAGTTTTAAGAAACCGTAGAGGTAGGCCGTCTAGTCCAATAGCATCGGACTTTATAGAAAAAATGGTCATGGACAATATTAGTAGTAGAATATTAGTCCCATCGAGAAGAAAGAAAAGATATCGGAAGCAAAATCACCAAATTCAACTTCGTTTTATTAAGGCTTGAATACCGAACTGGGTACAGCTGAATTTCCTTTTTACAATACGATAAAATCGTCCAATGACGATAATATTATTAGTATATCTGAATAATCACGACGAGGTGTCGCCATTGTTTGTACAGATAGCTATTCAGTTATGATTATAATAAGCATATTAATATATCACACAATTAGGGAAGCCGTATTAGAGTAGAATAGCGTAACTACGTCTCATAATCTCACCTAATTACTTTATTAAGTTTAAAGTTTTATCTAGTAGCAGCGGCGCGGCCTCTGCGATGGATTCCCTAGCAATAAAAACGTAAGTTGTCCTCTTCCATTTTATCATTTTATCGGTCTTCCATGCATATATGTATATATTTGACTTCCTTAAATAGGCACTAAAAAACAAAAAAACAAAACTAGAAGACGATTTAATACACAAAACTAAGGAAAGCGCCTGAGTAAAGAGTTTGTTTAATTAATTAAATTGTTAGTATAGTTGATGAAATTATGGCCCAAGACATGAATTTTAAATTGAAATGGCATTAACAGTTTCATAAAGTAATTATATATTATAATTATAATTATTTAAATTGTTTGAATAAATTATTTAAATCTAGAGTAGTTGCTACAACTAAAATGACAACTAAAAGACATTCACCTTAGACAGTAAATACTACTGGCTCCTTCGGTGTTAAAGTTTTTTGAATAATGAAATACCTTGAAGTATTTACATTGTTGTAAGCAAAGTACATATTATATAAGCATACATAAGACCCTATACGCAAAGGGTAAGGTCATAGAATACAATTAGGTTACTACTCAGTTTGTCACTCGTCAGAGACACTAGAAGAACAGAACGTGTATAAGATCCATTCCAATAAATAGTAGCAACTTTCATAACTAGAATATCTTAATAACATTTAGTGAGACTTAGCTTGGTAGTATTGAAAGAAATAAAATTTTCTGTTATGCGCATAGGTCTCTTGATCTTTCAGGAAGTTGTAACTAATACATTCACCCATTAATATAGTATTGGGAAACAAATGGGCGTAAAGCCAACCAGTCATTATTTTATTGTATTCAACACATAATAGCGCCGGTTAGAGTCTACAGCAAGACCACAACCTCAGTAAATTATGATGATGCATCGATGTTGATTTTACGTTTAAAAGTGATATCCTAAATTAGATAACTGGGCAGGATTCTAGTTTGTGTTAATAAAGGCAAGTTTATAATTTAATGCTGCCCTAACGGTATATCAATTTTTCTCCTTTCACTCTCCTGAAGCCCTCTTAACAGCGATGGTTGAGTAAGATCCGCTCCCCCGCCTCTTATCATAGGCGCACGATATCGATAGTAAGTGAGGGTAAGTGGTGTAAGGGTCCCTTCTGGACCGGATGTGGTGCTACTCTCCCGCACTAGCCGCAGTGCTAGCGTGCTGCCCTATGTCAACGCTGTTCACAGAGTAAGCTGTCAGCTCATGTTGGCAGAATGACTTCATGTCCAAGTATACTTATGCCACCATAATAATTTTCAACACGTATCTAACATGTTCGGTAATTTCCTCACCCTTTTTTTATACGCACCTGACTTAAGTCTATAATTAAATCTTAGTCCTTGTCTTAGTCGCAATTTTACAATTAACCGAGGTGTGACATTTACTTTAAGTCCCTCCCAAGCTTTACCGAATTATAAAATTTCTTTTCATTATTTCTAAGAATTTTACATTCTTATGATCCTAATACGTAATCCCAGGATGAAAACTAAATTTTAATCAGTCATTTACCCATATGAACTCACTCAACTACTGCCATGGGTAAAAGACGAAATAAAAGTTCTCTGGACTCGTAAAAGATGAAATGAAAATAATATCCAAGCGATTCATGTTAACCCCCTCAGGGTTTAGAAGGGTGAGTCGCAGGGAATTATTATGTAAGTGTCCAGCATAATACGTGACAAGCCTTGCCAAATACTGGACCTGTCTCCACCGCACAGAAAAACTACAATGTCTACGTAGCCATGTACACATGTAGTAGCAAGTTAGCAACTAGCTTCCAGATCGTTTAAAATGCTTGGAAATTTCGCTGCCAGCTACATGGAAACGAAGAAGGAGCTCAAATCCCCAAATAACTTGATCTGTATACATTTGCAATTAAGTATACTATGGTGGATGTATTCTGTTTAACTTTCAGAAATTGATGCGGGGGTGCGGGAATGATATTGCCACACATTTCGGACTCATGTAGAGTGAATAAATTTTTTTATTACCCCACTTTCCTGCTTTTAATTTTGAAGTTATTGCCCAAGCGGTATGCGTTTTATACGATTACAACCGAATAAGACTCGCATTAATATTGCAAGGAAATAAATTACATTTAGTCGACAATTACGTTTTATTGATCCCTGTACTGAATAAAATGCATAGCCCATGGGTCATGAAGACTGTAAAAAGCCTTTATGGAATTATAAATTTAGCTGGACATAAAGGCTAAATTGAAAATAGTAGTAGTTGTAGTAGTAGTTTACTTTATGATGAACAATATAATCTAATCGATAGATGAAAATTTACAATTGAAACTAGATACTTCAACCACAGTATTCAAAAGCACCGGTAAAAGATTAACTGGTAAATATATTTTAAAAACTATTTAAAAAAAAAACAAAAAAGATAGTTTACGTTTCTACGCATTCTGCTTCCGACTGAAGCGCTCTAATCTGGTTTCATCAGTCTCGTGAAAAGCTCTTTTCTATGTGACTTCATCTTAACTCAGTATTTACTTTTAGTTTAGATTTATCTACTTTAAACCAGGTGTATAAATAAAGTAAGCGAAATATTGTTATGACAAAGACTCCTTCCAATTAAACTGAACATAAAAAAAACTTAAATGCCTTTTTTTTCTCAGAAATAGCAGAGTGAAAATAATAATCATTAATGGCTTAGGTACCGCGTTGAAGATTATTTAACTGGAACTTTTGATGCCAAAAATAGCAATAGATATGTCCAAGCTATAAATGCTTTCAGCTTTAATAAAGAAAATATTGCTACAACGTTAAACAGATTTTTAACTACGAAAAATTACAATAAAGTCCTAAATTTAATAACTCAATATGAGGATGGACTAATTAAAAAATTTAACGAAACTGTAATTGTTGAATATCAGTTAGTAAAAAATGCTTTCTTTGAAATTAGCGCCGTATCAAATGTCATTCTCCAAATATTGTATAATTTAGAACATGCAGTCACAGATATTGTACATGCGTTTCACCCGAGCTATGAGGATCTTCAGGAGTGTTTGTTTGTGCTACATACAAAACTTTAAAGTTTTGGCATTTGTAAACTCCTGAAACATTATAGGTAGGTATTCCACAGGAATTATTCTTGGGAGAAGAAACTATCGATATTCACAGATACTAACGAGTTATTTACTTGAAGGTAAATCTTACTACTTAATAAAAAAAAATGTTTACTGTTCATTTTTCTATAACGTATTAACTTATTTAGAAACCTATTCATTTCAACACCTTTACAACATACCCTCAAAACCTATCTAGCCATGATGAATGAAGATTATCGGTACGAAGACAACATGTGCAAAAATATATACTAAACATACTCAATCGATCCAAGCAAAGCGATTGCAAAATATGAAACAATAATAATGAATCATGGCAAGTCTTCTTCATTCGTATGAATTTCAATAACTACTAAGACAGAGATAAGTGAATGAATTACGAGGAGACTATCTACACATATTTCCAAATAAAACAAAAGTAATATTAAATTATTATAAACTGATTTCTCTCTCTTAATAACAAACTCAGTAATAACTGCAGATGTTCAAAAAACATAATCAACACCGCATTCTCTTGGTTCGGTATCCTCTTTCGAAATACTACACACCACAATATTCGAACTCATCCATAAAGTCAAACAATCAAGGCAATTCAACCACTATTATCAACATAAAAACATTTCCATTTTCTGCAGATACGAGATTTTTAGTTAATAAGACTTTAAGCACGGACCTAGTAGCTAGAAATGGACGGCTATTCTTGAGACCATGCAGTAATACCCATATAAATAATAATTTTTAGTAAGTCACATCTGTCCAGGAATTCAACTTTGATCGATTGCGAGCAAAGTACGTTTTTCGGTACGTTTTTGAAAGAAATATGGATATTTCTGTACGGTTCCGGTATGGAGCCGGCTCCATTCCTATTTCCGGCTATTACTGAGCGGTATAATATAGTATATACACAACTAAAAAAAGATTATGAACTTGAGTTCTGAAAAGACGACATACATACAGTTCTTCTAATACTGATGTTATATTGGAGAGTTCATAACGAGAGAAAATGGAAGTCAGTTCAGCGGAACTGATTCCGAACAATGTCAATAGAAACCAAGATGGGTTTATAATTACACCAAGATACTACGGCTGCCCTGGAATGTTCTTGTATGCTAGATTCAACAATAAATGTGGTAAATGGAGATATGAAGTAATTAACCTAAACAAGGATAAAAATAGAGTTATTCAAAGTTCAATTCTTATGATACTCAAATGCGAACAACGACACCTGTGTAGCTTGGAGCCTTCTCTTTCAAATGCGGTGCCTCCCATGCTTGTAAACAAATTAATGTGACCGTAGCCTTCTTTTTTGTAGAAGCTGTTGTTTTGTTTTCCCCGAAAAATGATAAGTGTCATAATAGACCAACGAGCCGTCGTGAGATTTCACATGAAACTTGGAAAAAGCGCAACTGAAACTTAGTAAAGCAAGTGTATGGCAATGAATGCTACCACGTGCGCGAGTTTAAGAGTGATTTAAGAGTTTCCAAGATAGCCGAGAAGGCATAGCAGGTGATTCAGGCCTGGGTCGCCCTTTCACGTCAAACACGGTTGAAAATATTGAAAGAGTCGGTAATTTGTTTCGATCTAACCATCGGCGAACAATTCGTGCGATTGCTGAAACTGTACGAAGGGATAAGAAAAAAACAAACGACCCGAATTATGGAAGAATGAGTCATGGGTGCCCCGTTATGGCAACGAGCTGGCTCATTCTGCATTGTCTGTCAAGACGTTTCTAGTTATGCACAACATCCCAGTGTTATACCATCCGCGTTACTCGTCTGACCTTTCACCTTGCGACTTTTATCTATTTTCCAAGATCAAATTTTCTTTAAGAAGAGCAAGATACCAGTCCGTTAATGTTGTGAGAGAAAAAGCGGCACGCATCATGAAGGAGTTCACAGAAGATGACTTCTAGCCTAGCACTGTTTTGAACAATGGAAAATTAGCACGAAGCGTTGTAGGGATAGAATAGGGGTATACATTGAAGTCTATAATAACTAAATTTGCATAAATTCAAAATAAAATGTTTTACAGCAATAGTCTCGTTATTTTATAGCTACACCTCCTATAGTCAAAACCATAGTTTTGTATGGCAATACGAAGAAAGTGTTGCTCGATTTATTACATTTTTGAAATTGTATTTAATAATTTTATTCCAATGTCGTGTGCAAAATTTCAATTCTCCCCCCATATGTATTGAAAAACGAAATTTTGTTATGGCAACCCTACGAGGGAGTTACCTGATATGCTTCATTTTCGAATTTAAACCACAATTTTTTTAAAAGGGCTGTTTTCAAAATGTCAGCTTTCTAAGTAAACGTGTTTCCCGAATTATCGATGAGAACTATCGGACAGATGGACAGAAGGGCAGGCGGATAGGCGGACTAAAGGCTGGTGGACAGAATGATAAACAGACATGTAAGAGCTTTCATCTATGGTATAAAAAAGGAAGCTACATTATCTCGTTCTTGTATGTAGTGAGAATGAAAATGAAATTCGGAATGTGTAATGAAAGATGACCGAAGTGAGCACCAAAGTAAAGTCATTGATATGCCAGAAGCAGAGGCAAAGATAACTATTGATAACACAAATGCAATGTTTGTTTGTTTTTTCCTATTAAGCAAAGCTCAGGGGATACCCTATAATGGAAAGAATAGCATAACAGAAGGAGATACCAAAAGTATTAACGGACAAAAATTAAGGCTCAACTAGAATGGGTATATGCAAGCCTGACAAAAAACACAACACCTACAATTTTAGATGCGTCAGGCCATATTACTTCGGGTTGCAGTAATACAAGACGATCATTGAGCATATAAATCATTCCGCTGTACTTCCATAGTCAATATTATTGTTAGCCACCAATATCGCTTACTTTCAAGCCACTTTTTATACCCTCGATGAAATCTAAAGTGTATACTAAGTTTGTTAATCTGATTATAACACCTCGAAATAATGCTGATAGAACAAAAGGCTTTGGACACCCATGCATAATATTAAATGTTGTGAGTTTTGTCTGTCCATTCATCCGTCTATCCGTCCGTCCATCCGTCCGTCTGCCCGTACGTCTGTCGGTCTGTCCGTCCATCCGCACGATAACTCGCGAGGTCGTTTACTTAAAGGGCTGACATTTTGCACACGGGCTTTTTTTTTAAAAAAAAAAAAGTAAATTTAACTTCGAAAATGGGTCGAATCGGGCAACTTCTTTGTAGGGTTGCCATACAAAAATTTCGTTTTTCACTATATATTTGGGCACTGCCTGAGAACGCGTCGACGTAGAGCGCTGAGATTTGGTACTTTATACACGGTTAACAATTTGAGTTTATTTTTAAGCCCATAGAAAGTTTTAAGGTATTTTAATACATTCTTGTATAAAAACAAGAAAACGTAAAAGTTTTAAACTTTTTATATCAGTTTCGTCTTAATTTAAAACTTTGTGAATGTCTTAACTTTTCTGTATGCCTGAAAGTTTAAAATTAGGTCTAATTTTCGTTTATTTTTCAATTCATACCGAAAGGGTTTATTTTTAAGTCCCTTCTAGTCTGAATTGCAAACAGTCACGTTCATATCAAACGATTATTTCCTTAACTTAAAACTCATACAAGTCTCAATTTTTTCTAAACTCAGAAAGTTTTAAAATGAGTCCGAAATTTTTCATAGAAAAGAGCTAAAACCAATGAAGTTTTATTTTTATACCTTTTTCAACTTAAATAATAAAAACTAACGGGACTATTGGGATAATGAGACCGAAATGTTTTTAATATTTAGAACAAGTGCGACTTTTGCTAGTGAATCAGTTATTCAGAAGTACGCATCCGTAAAATGAAGTTGATTTTTTATTTAGTGGTTGCATTTTATTTTTCATGTAAGTATTTTTATTATAATTGTTTATTACATATAAAATAAAATAACATTTTTTTTGGTATATTTGTGGAAATTCATTTAGTAGCATTTCATTTACACTCAGACATTTAAAAAATTATCACGACTTACATCACCGTCAAATATCGTAAAAACTTGAAGGAAAAACATTCAGAAGAGATTTTAAATTTTCCATTTTACTACTACATATGATCCACAAATGGTAAATAGCTATTAAAATTTATTTCAAACAATTTGAATATATATTCAGTACATGTGTTATATGAAATAATAAACAAAAAATTATTTTATCTTATATTTATATTCCTTTCTAGATATTATTTGATTTTGAGCTAATGTATCCAGATAATAGTGACAAAATGATTTTCAATTGGGGAAGGTATGAAAATGTTATTTTTAAAATTTTAGATGACTCCAAAATATATTTACAGGATTACGGAGGTATAATAAAAATGTTATCACAATAAATTTGGTTGCTATAAATCTATTTCTTTTCAATGTTTTTGAAAGGAATATTTCAACTAAATCATTTATAGCACTTCTGAAGTTATTACCTCCACCGTCTATGGGAAATAAAACTAAATCTAGAGAATCATTTTCTGAAGCCAAGCACAAATTAATTAAATTCGGAAATGTAAGTAATTCAAAAAATAATAAAATGTTAATTTTGTAATTAACTTTAAATATTGTCATATATGTAGATTAACACTCCCAAAGAAGAAATCGTTAAAAATACCAAAGGGCAGCCTGTTATATTGGCAATTGGACCGAACGCATCAGCAATTTCATACTATTTAATTTATGTTGACAAATAATTTATAAAGGTACCAAATCATTTTAATATTATTGAAGCAATGGACTTGTTTTTTAAATTATTTTTTGTATTTAATTTACATGTGAAGTAAATTTCAGAAGATATTTTATATTTTTACAACATTTTATATACAAATTGAGGTACCTCAAGTAATCAGGCGTATAATTGAAATTCAAAAAAAAAAAATTTCAAAATATTTCAATAATACCGAATAAACATAATAACGGGTTCTCCAATAAGAGGTGTTAATTTGATATTCAAAGAAAATGCCATTTTTTTAGATAAATGATCAGATCTTTATTTCATTATAATGAGGAAGGTATGCCGTTAATAATGGAAAATAACATCAGCCAAATGACCACCACGACCACGCCTACAGGACCATATCCTTTTCATGAAATTTTCCATAACCAAATCGCAAAGTGGCTGCCCTATGTCCTCGATAGCCTCACGAATTCCATCTTTGAGGTCTTGAATCAACGCTGGGTTGTTGGCGTAGACCTTCTCTTTCACGTGGCCCCAAAGGAAGAAGTCGCAAGGTGTTAAGTCACAAGATCTCGGTGGCCAATTGTGATCACCTCTTCGAGAGATAATACGGTCCGGAAACTTTTCCCGTAAAAGATCAATGGTTTCGTTGCTTGTATGGCACGTAGCGCCGTCTTGTTGAAAGTAAACGTTGTCCAGATCAATACCATACAATTCCGGCCATAAAAAGTCATTCAACATCTGTCGATAGCGCAATCCATTCACCGTAACTGTTGCTCCAGCCTCATTTTCGAAAAAGTAAGGTCCAATGACCCCGCGGGGCCATAAACCGCACCAAACAGTCAAACGTTGAGGATAGAGAGGCTTTTCAACAATAACTCTTGGGTTTTCAGAGCCCCAGATGCGACAATTTTGCTTTTTGACGAAGCCATCGAGGTGGAAATGGGCCTCATCACTCAAGATGAGTTTTCGATGGAATTCCGGATCATTTTCATGCATTTCAAGGACCCAATCAGCAAAGACTCGACGTTGTTCATGATCGGCCGACTTCAGTTCTTGTGTTAACTAAACTTTATAAGCCTTATGACCCAAATCTTTATGCAAAATACGGTGTAATGACGTTTGTGGAATGCCTAATTCCAAAGAACTACGAGGAATGGACAAACTTGGGTTTTCTTCAACACTTTCGGCTGCAGCAGCAATATTCTCGGCTGTTCTTGAGTGACGTGCACGGGTTTTATTCTTCATATCACTAACTTGTCCCGACAGCTAGAATTTTTCTACCAATTTCTGTATTGCGGTCCGACAAGGTGCTTCACGACGACCCAAAAATGTTCGAGTTTTACGAACCGTCTCTGTCATATTTTCACCATTTTTATAGTGAATTTTAATAATTTCATTGCGTTGTTGAATCGTGTATCGTTCCATTTTTATTAATGGCGTAGTTTCTACTTGGTATATGACAAAAAATGACAGCTCCAAAAGTGACATCTACCGAAATAGTGGGCTAATTAAAATAACACCTCTTATTGGAAAACCCTTTAATTGTTTGCGTATCAAAAATACAATTGTCTGAATAAATCTCAATGGCAAATACAAGTCCAACTAATGAATTTAAAAAAAAAATGAAAACAAAAAAGAACATTTATTTTAAGTTCACGTAAAATAACCAATTGTTCCTACATATGTAAAACTAATGTTAAATTGAAATTAAGTTATTTGCAAAATATAGATGTACTTAGTTATGAAAAAAAAACCAAAGATTCTCGTATGTATGAATGTGAGTATTACAAGTATCCGAGTACTACGCTGTAATTATTAATTTGTAAACTCACGTATCGGAATAAATTTCAATGGCAAATAAAATAATAATAATTAATATAACGACGAAAAAAACATTTATTTCGAATATATACATACATGAATGTCAAAAAAACAAAATTCATAAGTAATAAAATTGAAACAACCTTAATTTTCATTTTTTTTTTAATCTCCCATGTAATATTTCAAATAGAATTCTACTACAATGAAAACCATTGAAACAAATATTCTCCAAAATTCAATCTCCAATGCCTCAAATTGAGATAACTTTGGTTTAGATTCAACAAAAAGTTTCTCCAAAATTCAAACTCCAATGCCTCAAATTGAGATAACTTTGGTTTAGATTGAATAAAAATTTTCTCCAAAATTTAAACTCCACTGCCTCAAATTCAGAAAATTTTTAGTTTAAATTTAAAACCAATGAGTTCTCAATACAATAATTAAATTGAAACTTGCCGGCTTAAACCAAAGACAGTTAAAAGTTTTAATTTCAGACTATATATGGAAATATCAATATAAAACTGATTTGTTTTAATAATTTTAAGACTTTGTGTAAGTTTTAATGTTAAACTTTTTCGGAATGGAATTATATACAAACCCAAAACTCTTAATTTTAGCCCCGTATAGTAAATAAAGTTTAAAAATAAAATTTAGAAAATGGACTAAATCGGGCAACCCCTTTTTGGTGTTGCAATATAAAAATTTAGGATTTTTACGTATACTGTGAAAACGATAAGTCCTATACGGTACTGAAAAGTTCTTCAGAATGTGAAAACCTATGATAGTGGTTATAACCATTTTTACTGTCCGAAGAACCGTTTTAGAAATATATGCGAAAAACCATTTCAAAAGTCATACTTGCACAAAATTTTCATCCAGGGTCTCATAAGAATTGGTCTTAGACAATTTCTAGCTTTTTTACTTGGTTGATATTCTCATTGTCCGGAGCAGATATGAAAAAACAGAAGAAAATACCAGTGAGTTCTACATTCTGTTGTTTTGTCTGTAAAAATGATGGTATAGCCTCCTCTGTGTTGGTCAGCCATATAAGCACATATATCCATCTTGAAAATGTAGATATTGAAAAATATTTATTGAATGCAAGATTCTGCTGCACTGTAGATCATGAAATTAAATCGAAAACAGGATTGTAAAGAAAAACCAGAATTGTCCCTTTATTCCGAACTCTTCGAATGTGGAACAGTTTACGATTTTCTGGCTTTTCTCGGGCTATCAATCTGCGAAGGTTTAAAAACGACATAAATATATCAAATCCTGTGCCAGTCTTCCCATGTCTGTGTTGAGTATTCAATAAATATGCGGTTATATCAATTCATAGTCATAACGATTCTCCACTAGACCAGGGGTCGGCAACCTTTCTTTCTGGAGTTATGAGCCATTTTTTTCCCGATGTGATAAATAATTTATTTAAAGAGCCAAATATAAATATACACATCGGTAATATATATTACAAAAATTAATATAACCGTTATCTACTGTGAAACATGTATTTATTGTGAAATCAAAACATTCTATTTTGCATACTAACAGAACATATAAGTCAACGTATTTAAGAAAATTGAAAAACTTTTTTTATGACTTAATTTAATAGTTTTATTTACAATACAAATTAAATGTAAAAAATAATATAAACGCAAATATTTAATATTAGTGAGTTTTTTGGGATTGTGTACAGACACAAAGTTTTTCCAAATTTGATGAATATTCAGAAGTTTTTAATTTCATGCAACTTTCGAGGCTTTCGTCATTAAGCGAAGCTCTTAATTTATTTTTAATAATCGTCATATTTGAAAATAAGTATTCACAGTAGTAAGTAGATCCGAAAATTGTCAAGATGCCAAGTGTATGTTTTCACTTGATCATAAAAATGACGAAAGACAGTTCCATGTTCGAATATAATGTTTTCCTCCTACCTACATTTTGAGAATTCCGTCCACTGGTGTCTGACAGCCAATTTTCCTTTCTCTCTAGTTAAATTTTCTAGTTCTGACGCATTTCTGACATTTCTGTCCATATAGCTTTGTTTTTCAAATCTAACAACTGTAACTCGAATTGAGCTGTATTAATTGTTGGGAATGGTGTAAAATTTAACTCGAAGACCTTCGCCACTAGTGACTTAGAGTAGAGTTTCTTGTATTTTTACAATGGCGGTAACAAAAAATTCATTGTTAATATTACAACGTGAATACGACGATACAATTAAGAAGATAGAACTGGGCTCTATTATTGAATCCGTTCGAGTCGAAGCAAAAAGAGCTTAAAAAATCGCCCTTGAATAAACATTTTTTTAGAAGTTACCTAAGATTCTCGCGAATTTGTTTTAGTTTTATTTTTTTGCACAAAATTGTTAAAATAGTTCGATTAGATTCTTTTATCGGATCATTTGAATCAGTTTCAACGAGAAAATTACTAGAAGTTGAAGGTAACTGAAATTAATTTGTATCAAATTAGGGCATTTTATTAAGAAATTTCAACTTAAAAGGTGTTTTTTTAAGGTATTTTCGATTTGAACAAATTGGAAGAGGTAGTAAACAAATATTTCGCTGAAATTCCCCGCATTGCATGGATTTTTACAGAAAATTTATAAGGCTCACTACTAAAAGACGCTGATTTCCAAAGCTCACGGATTTTCCTCCAGTGTCCTGGTAACGCTTTTGTTTCTATTCACTTTGGTTTTGAGTGTGGAGAGCGAGGTTAGCTAAACTGGGTTTACAAGCATGAGATCTACCGCGCATTGTGATGTATGAGCAGAATTATTATATTTGTTTGGCAATTGCAATATTGCAGTTCATTTTTCAATATTAACTATTAATCTCAGAATGTTACAATAGGTATGTGCACTCGACTGAATTTTCATTACAAGAAAACCCTAAAGCCTTCTGGGCCTTTAGCAAAAATATCAAGAGCTCGAATACGGTCTCAAAAGAGATGGTATATAACGATGTCACCGCATCTTCTCCTAAACATATTAGTAATTTATTTACCGAATACTTTGTGTCGGTTTTTTCTGAGAGGGAATCTAACTTCGATTTGGATTCCTTTCAAAATTACAATAACTCACCTAATATTAGCGTAAACATTATCTCATCTGAAGCGGTACATAATGTACTAGATAAACTAAATTGTAATAAAAATCCAGGTCCTGATGGAATTCCAAACATTGTATATAGGAGATGCTCTAATAGCTTAGCAAATCCTCTAAGTACTCTATTTAATCTATCCATTACACATAAAATATTTCCGTTAGAGCTAAAACGCGGATTTGTTACTCCAATTTTTAAGTCAGGTGATCCGAGAATAGTTACAAATTATCGTCCTATATCTATTTCAAATGCATTGGCTTTAATATTTGAAAGACTTGTCTACAATCAACTACTTAATCAAACTTTACATTATATATGTGATCAGCAACATGGTTTCCTTCCTGGACGTTCTACAATTACTAATTTAACCCTATTTACCGACACCATCACCTGATGAAAGCAAGCAAGTGGACTCCATTCACACTGATTTTTCGAAGGCGTTTGACAAGATTCGTCACCAACAATGTCTTTTAAAGATGCTGAAAATTGGTTTCAACATCGACACTGTTCTTTGGTTTCTATCCTATCTAGACGAGAGAAACAGTGTAGTGGTTTTCAATGGCTCCCAATCAGACCCTTTTGAACAAACATCGGGCGTCCCTCAGGGTACAATACTCGGACCTTTCGTATTTCTAATTTATATAAATGACTTACCAATAGATGTTACATCGCCTTCTTTGCTTTATGCTGACGATGCAAAATTTTTTAGGGTAATTTGTGATGCAAACGATTGTAAATGCCTTCAAGATGATATTGTTAAGCTTGAAGATTGGTGTAGAGAAAATTATCTTGACCTCAATATCGATAAATGTAAAACTATAACGTTTTCTAGAAAGCGTGATACAATCTACTTCAACTACAAAATTAATAATATCTCGATTTCATGTATAAATGAAATAAAGCATTTAGGGGTTACCTTTGATCATAAACTACTTTTCGCTTCTCATGTAAACCTTATTACTAATAAAGCTTATCGCATGCTTGGCTTCATTTTCCGAGTGTGTAGATCCTTCAAAGGCAGTGCTGCTTTCATCTGTCTTTTTACTTCATTGGTGAGAAGCACTCTTGAATATGCTTGTCAAATTTGGAGCCCCTTCTATTCATGCTACAATAGTCAAGTTGAATCTGTCTAGAGAAAGTTTACCAGGATCCTGTTGTTTAAATTAAACATCAAAGAGATGGAGTGTACTCAAAGATTATCTCTTTTTAATCTCCCATCTTTAGAGCACCGTCGCATGTATCTAGACGGCTTATTTTTGTATAAACTTCTAAATGGCTACGTGCTTTATCCCGATTTACTTTTCAAGGTATGCATAAATATCCCAACGAGATACTCAAGACTCCAAGTTCCGTTTAGAATCCCCTTTTGTAGAACCAACCTCCGAGTTAAGTCACCTTTGGTAAGAATGCAGAAAATTTTTAATTCTAATTTTAGCAATACTGACGTCTTTTGTTCTGACTTTCTGACATTTAAAAAATCAGTTATAACGGAGATAAAACAATTTCCAGATTCTTAGCATGTTAATAGTTCTTCAAATTAATATTTGTCGTTTCCTCTGGCCTTCTTTGCTTTGCTTTAAATTTCTAATTTATTTCATTTTCTTGTATAGTTTGTATTATATGAATATTTAGTAGTTTTAAAATTTTAGTTTAACATTGTTTGTTTTTGTTTTTTCTACATTTATTTTTATTTTTATTTTTTTTTTGGATTTCCTTCTCTTTTGTATATAGTTTATTTTTATATGAATTTTTGTAATATTTTGTATTTTCCTTTTTAATTTTTTCCAATTCTAGTTTATTTTATTTTACTATAATTTTAATTTTTGTTTATTATATTATTTTTGGCTTTGGTTCTCATTTTGTAGTCTTAGATTATTTTACTATTTTTATTCTTTTTTTTTTATTATTATGATTTACTGTATTAACTACTCTAAGGTATTGCATTATTGGATTCTGTCTGTGTAATATCTTCTCAACTTTTCGAAATAAATAAATAAAATACTCAAGAGCCACAAGTATGATTCTACTGAGCCGCAGGCTGTCGACCCCTGCACTAGACTTACAAGACTGACGTTGATGAATCGGTCGATATTTGTACCAATTCATATTAATGAGAGATTATCTCGGTACATACTCTTACACATATGAACATTATACATATATTAAAAATACCTCCATATACTACAGTCCCCGTAACCTTTCCTATCTCTTTCTTGTCATGTTGCACTTTCCATCACAGGATATCTCCTGATCTTGGTTTATTAAAAAAAAATTAGTTGGAACTTTTTATGTACAATATATTGGATTGCAAACTATTATGCATGAATTTGTACATTTCAAGAAGCCGTCATGACTTTCCAATTATCTTTATTTTATCCAACCATGTAATGGTTTAAGATATTTCACATTAGACTTGCACCAATATTTTTTATGTTTTTTTTTTTTTTTCATTATATGTTTCCTCAAGTCCTCTGTGAACTTCTATAACATTATTAATTTCAGACAATGGTGAGAGCTTATTATAATTTATACATCTATATGCATACGTTTATCTATTTGTTTGAGTTTGACTACGTTCATTGGGTGCAAAGTTAGCAAGCTACAGGATGATCAACAAGAACAATAAGAACATATCGAAAGTATTAGTCATGTCTAAAAGGCCTACCATGTAAGCAGATGATTTAAAACTTGTAAAAAGCAAATACGTCTAAAATGGAACAAGCTGGTACATGTGCAAAATAATCCTTTATGTACATATTAGTGTAAATGTCTAAACAAATTTTGACTTGAATTCTGTAATTGCAGAGATTAATGAAGATGTTGAAAGTATTATAGTTGGGAAGATAAAAATTTACATGCTTATTATGTATTCAAGTACTGCTGAACATATTAATTTCACAGTTGGGTAATAATCATAAAACAAAAACTTTGCTGAAACTAATCGGAATTCCCTTTATGCATCGGAAACTATACTTGTGCACGTGATTTCCATTTTCAACAATATTTATGGAAGTGAATCATGTTATGCAAGTAATTAAAAATTTATTAAACCAGCCTAATTGCTATTCGTTGCAAAAAAGCTTTGCGGTTATGGGAATGGGACAATTAATTGCCACTTTATGCAGCAAAGGGATTTTTATTTAACGCGCTTTTTCAATTGCTAACTACTTACGATAATATATACAAATAACATCGGGCGTCCGAATTAAAATGGACTTAAAGAAAATTAACCATTAAAAATTGCATCGTACATTGCCCAGGTAATAACCTAGTGAATCAGCAGCACTCATTACTTCAGCAAGACAGAAATGACCGATCATTGTTCAAATGACTCAGTATACGAATGGAACTCAAAAAAAATAAATACAAAATATTCATCATGGCTTAATCCACACACACGTAGCTTGTATTTCAACAAGCCCAACAAGATGAACATCTTGACCGGATAAGATAAGAAAGATTCCACCTGCCAACGGGCTCATATCATTTAAGAAAGGTGCGTTCTTTTTCGCTCATCTCTCAAGGTTATACTGAAAGTAAGCCACTTTAAAATTTGTTTGGACTTAATTTTGGATTATTTACCTTGTGGCGGTTTATTAACTTATTTGCATAGCCGAACGGAGTGTTAACTAATTGAAATTTTTACGGAGGATAAATAAACCAAGCCTACCGCATCATCGTCATACAAAATTTGTTTGCCTTGTCATTTTTAGCAGACCACTAGGTTAAGATTTTTTCAAGTCAATGTTAAACAGAGGAAATTATTTCTATTTATGAATGGCATGAACGTTGACCCTGTATCAATTCCATAATTTCGTGAATTTCAATTAACTATTTAAGCTTATCGGACAATATGACTTTTATTTCGTTAGCTTTTTTCATTGTAAGTTCATGGTTCTATCATCTGGCCGGACATGAAGACCCATAGCCTCTAGGTGGTTAATAGAGTCAGCGACCTCTTTTTGAAATAACTGAATAAAACAAAAATGTTGCCGTTATTTTTCATTTATTTAACGAACATCGACCTTAGAAAATAAGCAAGAGTAGACTTAGAAATATCACAAATAAGTACGGAATTATAGGCAAAGAAAGTTCGTTGTGTGTAGGAATACGCTTACGATTGCCATGCGACGAACTTTCTTCTCTGGAAAGGAACACATTACTTCACTATTGTCCACATAATTCATTATTTCTGACTCTATATATAGCATAAAGAGTGAATTGAGCCTGATCTCCTTTGCGGTGGATCTTAACCCGTTTTGGTCCGCTCGAAAACTGGTGGAGGGATTTGCGAAAAATTTTATGAACATATTAGCATACATGCAAGGATTAAATAAAAAACATTTCAATACTTTATAAGTATTAGTTTCTGAGAAAACTTATGTTGGGAAAACGCAACGGTGGACAAAAACGCAACATTTTTCAAAACGTAAGGTATAATATATTTCAATAAAAAATCAACACAATTATTTCAATGTAATGATAAGACAGAAACATAAACTCAAAATATTACAATATTAAAAAAAAAAATACTTCTTTTATAAAAAAAGAACAAAACAAAATAATGCCTCATGTAAATGTTTTTTTTATGGTATTCCGGAGAGTATTTTAAATGCAACGGAACATCAATACCATTTTTGGAGCATGTAAAGCATTTAAAATACCTTGTACTTTTGCAATACCTACATCGTTTTCTTCCATTTTGCTCTATTTTTACGATGTCATGCCGCTCTTGCAAAAATAAACGGGGAGTTTTCAATGTAGCAGCAGAGCACCATCCATGGGCAGTAAAAGGCCTATCTTCTTCTATTGAGGATGTTAGTAAAGCTACAGTTATTTGCCGCCGAAAGTCTATCAATTGCATAGGTTTTTCGCTGGTAACCTTATGAAGACACCACGCATTAGATACTGTCAAATCTATACAATTGGCGAATAAAGGCCACCACCACTTTTTACCCCGGATTCCAATCCGGTATTGCGACAAAAATCTGTCAAACAAATCAACACCTCCCATGAATTTATTATACGACGATATAATCTTTGGACACGGTATGTAGATATACCCCTTTTTCTGCGAGGAATATCTTTTTACACGTGAGACAGGATTATGGTCCTCAAAATTTTAAAGTGTGGAAACGATAATGCATATCATTCCAACGAATAGCATATACTTTATTAGATGAATCAAATTTTGTTTCCAAATGACTTCTACCTTTTTTCTTAAAATTTTTTGTTGATATTATAGGGCATCTTGCCATACGGCTTTCACGCACTTTTCCCGTGGCACAAAATCCTTTCGAACTCAAACTAATCATCAGTTTGTGCGACGTAAAGAAGTTGTTGAAATATACAACATGATTCCGGGGACTTTCCACAATTGCTAAAAGGTCAAGTACGACACTATGTCCAAGCCGTCACTTTTGGCATAGCTATCATTTCTCCCGGAATATGGTAAAAATTTAAACACATATCCACTTGATGAGCACAAGCACCAGAGTTTATACCCGAATCTAATAGGCTTACCTCTGATAAACATCTTGCAGCTGTGACGACCGTGATATGGCCACATCGATTCGTCTATTGATAGGCCATGTGAAAAAATTCCAAATTTTGAGCAATTATCTGACATATGATTTAAAAATGTCCTAACTTTATAGAATTTATCCTTTTTATCTATGAAATTATTGTTAGCAAGATGAAGATATGATTTAATCTTTTTATAAGTATGTCGCGGCATTGCACTTCTTATTATTGGAAATTTCAAGTCATGTGATACATTCAAATACATATTTTCTTGAGGGACGGAATTATATCCAGAAAATAATAGTATACCTAGGAATCGCTTGAAATGACCAAGATCCAATATAAAAGCTGAATTCATTTGAGCAGCATAAGTATTTGTTTGTGCTAAAATCAAATTGCATATCTCCTCATCAAAGAACTCGTAGAACAAATCAATAGGTACCTTACTACCTACTTTGTTTAAAAGTACATCCACTGCATCCAACTCGATATTTGTTGGAGTATTGGCAAATTCCGTTGAGCAGTTTTCCCATGTCGTGAAAACAGGGTTTAATGGCTCATTCTTATTCATATTGTTACTGGATTTAAAACGCCGTTTTAATCACTATCACTATCATCGTGGCCCACAATTTCTACGGTTCCGGCAACATCCTTTAGAAGATCGCTTTCTAAGATATTGAGCTCATTTTCGTCAATGTTTTCACAGTCGCTAAGCCCTCCAAATTCATCAGGTGGCAAAATGACGATATCTGTCTCTTCTTCATAGTTACTCCACGTATCAATATCAGCTTGAAATTGATCTAAGGTTAAGTAGTGCTTTTCCATACTGTAAGAAATGATTGCGGGTTAGTCCACGGTTGCGAAAATGCAACATCCAGATAAAATGTTCTAAAAAAAATAGTTTCCGTAGATATGACTCACTTACTTGTTAATTATAATACTACTTTGGAAAGAAATATAAAATTTTTGCGTAATAGTTAAGCGAAAAACTAAATTTTTATATAGTTCTAATGAGTTTTACAAAATACAAGAAAAAAGTGTTTGTCTGGCTTTGATGGAGATTCCCCGAATAAAGACATAATGGTGCTAAAAAGTTATGAAGTTAGCTGAATTTTGTTGGAAATATTTACTACTTGTCAAAAGGTGGCACTAGCACCATTATAGTTTCATTATGTTATAACAAAAAGATGTTCAAAAATGGTGTTGCGAAAACGCAACGGCGGACTAAAACGGGTTAATTAGTTCTTTACTCGTTTTAGAGCTGAAAACGACCATTTTGCCGACGAGTTTGACCCACAACAACATCCGGAGCGCTATTTCCACATTTGGATAAAAATCTAAAAAGACTTTTTTCACTGTATAATTGTATAACTCCAGAGCCAATTTTTTTCCCCGTGTAGCCTCAGCGGAGAAGAAATGAGCTCGCAAGTGCAAAAAGTCCCATCTAAATCTGCTAGATAGAAAGAAGGCTTTCAAGTTCCGTGCATCCTCGCGGACAGTTTGAGATTCCAAGCTATTTAGCTTCATACGAAAGTCGAAATTTTACTCAAGTTCTCGTAAGCAGAACCACATCTTTGTAGTACTACAATCAACTTGTTGATAATGACGTTGAATATGGTAACTCTGAATCAGCCTCTGCCGGATAGTGCGACTTCGATCTCGTTTCCTTTTACTTCATCAATTGAGAAAGTTCCGCCCCAAAAATTTGTCCGACCCTGTTTACAGGAACAAAAAAGTGAATTAATTTTTCTTTATGTCCGGTGTCGTTTGTCCTCCCTCCATATATACCATTTCGGCCCCTAACGGGCTCCTAGGTAACTATCTAGTTTGACGTCATCGTTGTCTATCACTATTTATTAACATAATCGTATTCATCGCATTATTTGTTCGTCTAAATATTAATTTTAGGGACTTATTAGAATTCTCGATTTTCTTTTGATGGAGCATTGATTTCTAATACACTGTCACTAATCATTTTTGGAATTACTGTTTTCAGCAGTAAGTTATGTTGGACAGATCACATCTTCCTTAGCGGTGTGCTTTGGATCCACATCTTTTTGAAAGATTACTTCATTCTCAGAAAAAGGTAAGCTTTGAATGGTCTCCCAAAGTTGGTTCTCCAAAATGTTCCTGTACAAGTGTTGGTTCATAATACTGTCCGAACCTACACCATGTTTCATTGTTTGTTTGACATGCTTAGATTTCATAATTTCTTCTGTCCTTAACCTCGGCCAATAATGCCCATCGGAGCAATATCGATTAATCTTGTGCTCATCCGACAAGATGATTCGTTCCCATTGATCAATAGACCAGTCTTTATACATCTTTGCAAATGAAAGACGAGCTTTTATGTTCTCCTTTGAAAGTGCCGACTTCTTCTTCTTCACAATGGCTTCAAATCCTGATCTTTTAAGAACACGACGAGCAGTCCATTCAATGACCTTCACGCCAGTTCGATTCCTTAAGATTTTAACCACCTCGCTAGCAATCCGCTAGCTATCCAATATATCGCCCACAAGTCTCACATTTTGCTTAGACAATGACTGTGGATGGTCACCTAGTAGCACTGGACACTCAATTGATGTAGTTTTTCTAAGCTTTTGTACAACTGACTGACTTATATGACATCTTTCTGCAATTTGACGGGTGTATAATCCTTCCTGACCTGTTTTTTCGTATTTAAAGAAAGCGATTTCATCTTGGCGAACTTCATAAATTGAAGTTTTGAATTGCACTGAGCTTAGCACAAATATTCAACTAGCACCAAAGTGTTATGCAATTATCAAAATGAAATAAGCACAAATGAATTTATTACCATGAATTACCACTTTAGTCTATCTGGAAAGCGTCGTGCAAAACTGTGTTTTTAGTCATTGTGCATTTCTGTATAACAAACCAAGTCATAGGAACATAAACTGTACTTATATTATTCCTGGGAAATAATTGTTGAAATTCAGTAGACAGTTTTTTATCAATCAACAGAATTCTAAGAAAAAAATGATTAGTTCAAAAAATATTCAGATGTTTGTTCAGTTTTGCTCGTCTATATAGGCTTAATTCAGACCTCCTACCTGCTGGCTTTCTTCTTTCGATTTTGCTTGCAATTTCTGCTTAACCCTAAATTTGTTCTTTTTTTCTTCTTTCTGCAACTTGATCTTGCCTAGCTTCACACGGGAACAGAGTTCTACATGAATCGATCAACGAATTCGTCCAGTCTATCCTGGCATCGACAGAGACAGAGACCATCTCCTCGAGATTATGCTGAAAATTAATTTTAAATCTAGAATTTCATCCAGAGAATCACATTCTATGCTTCAACCATTGACAAACCCTATTATAATCTACACTGATTGTTCCAACTCCGATGAAAATACCGGAGCAGGAGTTTTCTGCGAGGAGCATCAGATTGAAATCGCCATACCTATCGAAAACAATGCCACGAGTTTTCAGGCAGAAGTCAAGGACATTTTTGATGCGGTTAGGCATCTCCGTAACTCAGACACAGAGAATAATGACATCTCCATCACCTCAGTCAGCCAAGATGCAGTCAAGGCTTTGTCTAAACCCTTTACAACCTCCGAGCTAGTAATGGAGTGTGAAACCACCCTGAACTCCCTCTCTCGAAATAACAGGGTAATTGTGCAGTGGGTTCCAGGGCACAGCAACATTAGCAGGAACGAAAGGGTTGACGAGCTTACTCCCCTTGGTGCAGCCTCGGAGGAACCTATCTCCATAGTCGGGATTGCATCAAAACACCTTGTCTCAACGATTTCAAGAGGGGCGAACCGCCAACACAGTCGACTTTGGTTAGAAGACCCGTCGGGTAGAACAACAAAGGAACTGTGGGGCGAACCCATAAAAGTAAACTAATGAGCTCCTAGGACTTAACAAGTCAACCCTGAGAACTCTAGTATCCATTCTCACTGGGTACTCTTCACCTTCATAGGATGAGACTTGTTGACGATTCTACATGCAGGCGTTGCGGAGAGCAATCCGAAACGCTGACTCACTTCCTTTGCCACTGTCCGGCACTCTCAGGAATACGATATAGACTGCTTGGATCACATCACCTGGACGAGTTGCACAACACCGTCATGGAGGGTTGAGGGGCCAATACTTAAGTTTATTAGAGCGTCCGGTTTGCACCTATGATCGACTACTCACGTGTCTGAAGAGTGGACAATGGGCCTTGAATTAACCTAAGTTCGAGGCATCACTCGGGATCACATACCTCGTCATTCAATCAATCAATCAAAGGTTTTGTGTGGAGAAATTATTGAGCACCATCTCAGATGCGGTGAGAAAAATCAATTACCATTGTTCGCCTAACAATCTGCTTTGATTCTTTATATGGAAACTCAAAAATATAGAAGAAAAAACGTACGAAAGTCCATCACTCCAAAGAATTAACGTTTCGTTCTTTCAGAAACTGAAACTAGTCCAAGGATACTAGGAATTATATCCCAGAAAATGCAAGAACTGATAATCACAGACCACAACAACTTTCCAAAAGAAGCTGACCTAAAAGTTAAGCTCTGGAAAAGAAGACACGAGCAGCATCAAAACTATTAGGGATCTTTGGACACCACAACATTATTGAATCCACCACCTTCGAATTTTAGGACGTAACAATTCGCTTATTTCCGGGGTAAAGAAAATGAGAAGGGGTTAAACAAGAGTTGAAGATTTGCGGTATAGGTCTAAGGGTATCTGATAAATTGAGTTTTACAAGCTTGGAACATATACCGCCAGTCTATAGCATCCGGTCTGCTAAGATGCATAAAATTGACTACCTCATCGAATCAGTTCAGAGTAAGTACAGTTTACGCATGACTGATACTACCAAAAGACTGTAAATGTTGTACGATCTACTACCGAAAATAAGTAAAATTAATATCAATTGTTGTCTTGCAAATTGGTAATAAATATTACATAATTTTTTTCTTGAAACATTGTTTTAGTTTTGTTCAAGAAAATATTTTTTTGGGATTCTCCGGTATATAGCAAAAGCTAAAAAATGTTATAATTTGTTATTCCATCACGCAACCCATTAATTTTTGGTGACAAGTTTCAAGTCTTGGTTTGACTCATCAAATAGCGAAGTTGGGTGATTTGAAAAACAAATGAAAAAAATGAAAAAAAGAAGAAAGAAATGAAAAGTTTGAGAAAAATAAAAAAAAACAATTTTTTTATTTATTAAAAAAACTTGAAATTTTTTTAAAGAAACAGATTCATTCGAAGCGAATCGAACCTTAACCCTTAACCCGGTAAAAAGTCCAAAAGAGTAATCTTTTTATTTATTTTTCCTCCTGGGCTTGCATGGGAGTGTTTTTTCCTCATATATTTCACACCAAGAATTTATTCTGAGTTTGTAGGAGAAGGTATCGGTTTGATCTATTTTCAAACGTCTACAGCAGGCAGAAAATCAAGCTGCACCGATGAGTGTAAGGTTTTCTGCTGACACGAAACGCTTCTTCTTCTTCCTTTTCTTCTTTATTTTTCAGCCCACTGCGTGGCGTATACAGAATGAATCTGTTTCTTTAAAAAAATTTTTAAAATTTTTTTAATAAATAAAAAAAAATTGTTTTTTCTGTTTTTCTCAAAGTTTTCATTTCTTTCTTCTTCTTTTTTCATTTTTCATTTGTTTTTCAAATCACCCAATTTCGCTATTTGGGACCTGTAGATGAGTCAAACCAATACTTGAAACTTGTCACCAAAAATTAATGGGTTGTGTGATGAAACAACAAATTAGAACAATTATTAGCCTTTGCTATACACCGGAGAATCCCAAAAAATTCTTTCTTGAACAAAATTAAGTTTAACCCGGTAAAAAGTCCAAAAGAGTAATCTTTTTATTTATTGTTTTAGTATGTGGACACCAGTGTAACCTTCCATCGCTTTATGCCTGTTGTGCCAGAAAATACTGCTATATAGTATCTGTACAAGCTTAGCCAAAAAACGGACAATTAATTGGATTATAGGGGGTGAAATTACGGAACATCTTCTATAAATACTCTTGAGTGAGTGTTTATTGCCTTCGAATCGCAGAATAATCCCTAAGGAAACATATTGACTTAAAATTAACCTCTAATCATCACTAGTAAAATTTGTAACCTTCTGAGCCAATATATTAATGAAAATAAAAAAAAAATACACTTAGTGTAGATTCATATTTTTATTATTAGATATCTCGCTACGCTTGACGCCTATTGGTCTTTTATCTTTCTCCTTTTGTCAACAGGACGTTTATCCTAATCGCTGTTTCGGAATAAACTTTACATTAACTTTTACGTAATGATTAATTTGTATTAATTAAGTTTTAATGGTAAAAGGCAAGGCTTATCATTATAGTTACCCATCTGCGCGCACAATTAAAAATAAACACAAGGTCGTTTGACATAAAAAACAATCTCTAATGCTATATTGAAAAATTTTCAGATTTTAATTTGAGTGTCAACAATCATTTATCATTACTCATAAAAAAAATCGACCTCACCTCAATAACGTGCTGTAATAAATTCAACTCCGTCAGCGAAAGTCGTTGCTTGCCTTCATGATAATTGAAGAGAATCGCTTATATGCATCTACATACATTCCTGCAGTGGATAAAAACGCTATAAACAAAAACCAAAGTTCAAGTAAAGTAAGGAATTTAGTTCACTAGACAAACCTATCCCCACACAGAGATCTCAATTACTGGTTAGATAATTTCATAACGACCTTGAAGCTCATTATTACCACAAGATAAAAAAAACTTTCTAAACACTTCTTGTAGTCGATGAAGTTTTATAGCAATCACTACTTAAGGTAAGTAATTTGACACTACCAAAAAAATTTGGATTTGCTCTGGCTCATAATAATTAGGAGTTGCGTAAGAAAATTTACCTGCACAATGATAAGTGCTTTATGTTTTGGATTTGGTGCCTTCCTTGTTGTACTTTAATTTTAAAGCGAATCATTTATGCTCCACGTAGACTCTTGGAATTTGAGTGAACGATTTAAAAACGAAAGTAAATTTTTGCTTTTGTTGAAATACTCATTTTTTGTGAATCGTTTCACTCAGTTTGGAATTTAAGAATAAATAGATCAACAAATTTTGTGGAGATTACGATGGGGTCAAGGCTTTGCTGATATTTAAATTTGTTTTCGTTAAACTGGGGTAAAATCCTTTTTCGAGGGCAGATTGATTTTAGCTGTATGTGTTATGCGTAACAAGATTAAAATTTGTAATACTATTAACTAATCATTCCAAAAGGATAGCACGAGAGCTGCAGCAAACTTCATGCGCATATACATATTGTGAGAATATATTAACAGGCATTCGTAACATTCACATGGAGGAATGCACCTTTCCAACATTTCCAAACATGATAATTAGCTCAATGCCCAGATTTTTAAATGACACTACCATTGATCCAATCTACTGGTATACTTGATTATAGACTGTAGTAGATTCTAACTGTCATATTATAAAAGTTAATAAAATAATTTTGTTATTTTTGCAACGCACATATACATTTTAATTTTACATATAGTGTAAATCCAACGCGTTTCGTCTTATCAGGACCTCATCAGGGCTCTTGTCGTCCTGAAGGACTGATTAATTTAGCTGCTAACGATATTCAAAAGTTGACTGTTGTTTTTAAAATCTAATTGGTCGTTTACTATAAAATAGCCATCTTCGTTGCTTTTTTAATCTCGAAAGTTACATATCTAACCAGTAATCTCCTTTCTGATAAATTATGTAATAATTTAATATCGTCTGGATTCGGCCTATGTCCGGTTAAGCTAAGGTGTTTAGCGAAACCTGAATTTGGGTTTGCAGCTTCTGCGGTAGTAGGATGACTTGGACAGGCTAGGTGAATGGTGTGAAAAGATATCTCTCATTTTAAACGTTGATAAGTGTAAGGTAACCATTTGCTCTGGTAAGAGAGTCCCTTCGTGTTGTTGAATGGGTTATTAATTTCAAAAGTTGATAAAATATGTGACTTGGGGATTTTGTTTGAATCGAAACTTACCTTTAACTTCCACATAGATCGCATCATTAATAGGGCAAACCCAATATTAGGCTTTGTAAAGCGTTTGGCAAAAGAATTAAATGATATCTATATTACTAAAGCTCTTTTTACCACTCTTGTTAGACCCATTTGCCAGTCCTGTATGGTCTCCCTCTTACAAAAATCACTCCAATCGTATTGAGAGCGTTCAAAAGAGATTCTTACTTTTTGCTCTAAGAGGTCTCGAGTGGAGGTATAGACTTCATTTTCCTCCTTATAACGAAAGATTAAATTTAATACACCTTCCTACTCTTGAGACTCGTAGGAAAATTTGTGATATTAACTTTGTATTTCAACTTGTGAAGGGTGACATCGGCGTGTCTTTGATGCTTCAGAGAATTAATTTCAATTCACGATCTCGACACTTGCGATCTAATGATTTTTTTTTATTTGTGTTCCCATCGCACCAACTATGGACACTTTGAGCCTATGACTAGAATGTGATGTACTGTTAATTTGAATTTCTATTCGATAGATTTTAATATCAATAAGACTCAATTAAGAAAAATCCTCAATAATTGTTCTGTACTTTAGCTTTAATTTAAGAATTGAGTCCTGGGACCATTGTAGCTAGCATTTAGCGAAATAAATAAATAATATGCTTTTTAAATCTGGTTCTTATGCATCTTTTGGTTTGCCCAATGTAAATAGCATCACAATCCGCACAATTTAGCAATTCCATTAATTTTAAGTTTCCATTTGTTGTTGACTAAAATTTTTTTAAGAATTCTATTGTTAAAAAAGGCTGGCTTTGTATTTTTTTCCTAAATAAATTATTTAAACTACTTGATATCTTGCTAAAGTAGGGGATCCTTCCTCATTTTATTGGATCTTGATCCAAACGTAGGTGTTTGGAAGGAAAAGTCATTTTAATGTCTTTTTTATAATTCTCTTGCGTCAGTAATTTATAGATAGTTCTAGTACTATACCCATTATTTCTAGCAATCAGTTTATTGTCATGACTTCTTTTTTGAAGTTTTCTTGATTTAATGTTATTTCTTGCAATCTGTCAATCATGTAGTGAAAAGAGGATATTCTACGGGTGCAAGGAAGATCTGTGCATTACCGCGTCGAAGTAAGTGTTTTTCCTAAATATATGTATAAAAATCTAGTTTGTTATCCGTTAAAGATATTGTCAAGTCTAGGAAATTAATGGATTTATTGCATAATTCTACTCTTAAGGAGAGGTTACCGTTCATGACGATGAAAAATTCATTTTTTTTACATAATTATCATCCTGTTCAGCACACGTGGGTAAAAAGAGATTTTCATATCTAAAGCATATTTTAGAACTCACAGCCTGTTGAGAGCTGAACTGTTCACCGGCTGGAAAACAGGTACTGCGCGCTTTCTGGGGAGATCTTTCGCTGCCTGAGGTACCCTCGTACATTTCGGGAAACTGTTAGCCTTTAGATTCAGCACAATCAGTTCTCGGAGGAATAAGAACGTACTCTGTATGATGCTGGAATAGCTGAAGTAAGCAGTCAATGATTTTTTTTATTGTTAAACTTGATATGAAGTTTTCTGGGAACAAGAGTTTTTAGCTTGCGGGCCGCTCTACAGCTTCAAGGGCTGAACCGATTAACATGAATCTCTGCGCAATTGAAAGGAAATTCAATTTAGGGGGCCTTCAGGAAGCGATTTTTGTCAAAAATTGATTTAGAAATAGTTTTTTCGTCCGTTGAGCAAAAAAAAACAAAAAAAATGGGTTTATTTTTCAAACGGCTAGCATTTCGTTATACAGTGGTTTTTTTTTGAAAACGAAAACCGGTAAGGCCCCCCAAATTTTACCTAGTTTAATCATTTTCAATCCTATTTGTTTTGGATGAACTGGCAGAGCTGTAGAGCGCCCCGCGCTGAACAAAGCACGACATGCATGGTTTTGCTTTATTGGAGCTAGAGCCGCCAGTTTGGATATATTGATAGAAGAATAAAATACGTTAAAACCTATTTCTAAAAGTATTTGCTTTATGTAAAAAAAAAAAAAATTTCCAAAGTTCATGTATTTTTCATGCCTCTCGACGGTAACCTCCCCTTAATTTGATATTGTTGTCAAGTCTATCTAAAGCATCATTAAGGAACACGTCATTAACGTAACGCTTCCAAACTAAAACATATTTTCCAAGGGGATTCTCTGAGTTGAAAAGAATTTTCTCTAGATAATTCATAAAAAGTTCAAACATGAAATGATTCTGTTCTAGCCAGATATTTAACAAAATTATTAACTGTGCGAATTGTGACACCTCAGTTATAGTTGGAGCTGGCGAACAAAATTTCAATACGATCTGTTCATGTGGCAGAAGTTCATAATAGTAATAATTGTACCCTAAATAACATTAAACATCACGTCTGCCTACACGTTAGCGCTGCGTTGTCAATTGACAGCGCTTTGTAATTGTTTAAAAAACCGGGGCACTATATCATTTGTTCATGTCTGCTTCTTGGACTGGTGAACAAACTTATCCTAGAAGCAACGAAAATCGTCGAGGCAGACGTGGTGAGCACAGCGTTTCCTCGAAATTAATTTTTCAAAAACTTCTTTTTATTTCGACAACACTATATGAAATATACACTGAGCAGAGATGAATTTTTAGATCGAGAAAATTGTAAAACGACGAGAAAACTACATCTGCCGGCATATTGCTTCTGCAATAAGCATTTACAGCGTTTTAAAAATTGAAAAAAAAACAGGCTACAAAATCATCTGTTCATGTCTGCCCCTGTGACTGATGCTCAAAGTCCTTCTAAAAACAACAAAAATCTACGAGGCAGACGTCTCTGTCGCTGATTTTTTCAAGGCAGACCTTGAAATACTCAACTCACGTCAAGCGTATATCTATATATACATATACGCGCTCCTATACGCCTATACACGGCTAAGCTGTCGGCCGAAACGGTCGAAATCTTTCTCTTTCTCGTCCCATACTTTTTTAGTATTGTGTGTGTGATGTGCCCATACATATACGATATATTATTCCCTCTCGCTCATAGGAAAGGTTGCTCCCACTGCATACCAAATCTGTTCGCCACGGTTTGTTCGTTAAAATGTCAGTTCTCGTTCTGCCCTCGAACTATTCGATGGAGAAAGCGGAGAAACGTTGCGTTTTGTGCGATAAAACCGAAAATACGACAGAAAATATAATAATTTTTAACGACGACAAATTAAAAAAATGTGTGACAATATTGAAAATTCGACAACAATTTAATCTTAAATTCTGTCACATCGTACTACCAGCTGAAATCAGTGACTCTATAGGATACCACAGTCAGTGTTACAGCAATTTCACCACGTTAAAAAAAATATATATAAAAACGGAATTGATACTGGAACACCTGAAGCTTCAATATGCACAGCAGTTCACGGACTTTCGGTACCGTCAGATAGCACTGAATTGCAGTTACCGACAACTTCGGCAGTACAGGTCAACATCAGAAGGCTGCACGTCTGCCAATATTTTTTCGGGTATCCAAGGCTTATTGTGAACTGAATGGACGCAAGCGGGAGCATGAACAAATGATTTAGTATAGTTTTTTTTTTTTAACACGTTCATGTCCCCTTGCCGCGAGAACGCAGAGTTCTGGATCTCTGCCTATAGTTTTTCAGTACACAAGTAGTATTTGTTATGCGATAGCTCGAAAGGCAGACCTGAACAGATAATATAGTGCCATATTTTTTTTACAAATGTGGAGCGCTGTAAATCGAAAACGCAGCGCCTCCGAACCTCCATCCATCATAGGACTTAATTTATTCGTATCGATGTCATCTTCAATACCTATCGTTATGAAACATGAACAAATGATTTATCAAAATGTTGACCAGCTCCCTAACTATTAGTTTCCTATTGATTGTCTATATGTCGCAAATATTTTAATTTGTTAACAGGGACCGAAGGGAAAACGCTACAAACGTCAATTGATACCAGTTTCGAGTTTTTATGTAAGTTAAGATCTTTAATTCTCAATACAATCTGTGTAGTAGATTCCTGTAGAATCAGTTCTGTGATATATAGGAGATGTATCTACATATACTTGCTTTTCGCTTGACATTTCCAGCTTAAAAACTTCTAATAAAATAAACTTAAATGACGAATATTACTTTTGATTTGGTTTTTAACCAATTTTACTTTATATGCTGAAAAAATTTGATTTGTCAAGAGCATCGTCAATGTTCACACCACTTTGCTCATATATAATAAATGCCGTGGTTTGAAACCTGACTGCCTATCTCACCAAGGATTCCGATTTACAAAGAAAGTAATTTGGGAGTGCATTAATTTTTCAATAAGTTTGCTGAGGAAGTTGAATATGAAAAGCTAAGCATTTTATATTAAGGGATATCTACATAAGTATCAAATAAAAATATTCAAAATATGTAAATTACCATACAATATAAAAGCATTTATTGAAATTTATACAGGGTGAGTCTTAATACGTCCAAAAAAATTCTTATGATTAATGTCCGTAAGTGATAATATTTTTATGGCTTTATTTTATTTTTTTATTATATAGACCTTGTGACGGTGCCAAATCAGCCTTTTAACTACGGCGGCATTCACGAAGTAGGTAATAAAAGGTATTTTTTTTTCCAGGACGTGTTTGTACGTTTTGACGACATTCATTGACATGCTTGTGAGAGCTTTACACTTTATGAGGCGCTTAATTACAGCCAGTTAATAGGCATCATTCATTATACGTGATACAAAAGAAAAACTGTTGCATGTTTTGATTTAGTAAAAAAAAAAACTTATTAGAAAAATGTTATCACAAAAATTATGGCCCATCCTATATTTAATAACATTTTAGCGAAGAGCTCACTTTTTCGAAATAATCTCGAAATAGCTTTCATCATAAACGTTAGATTCTTAAAACTTTATCAAAACTTACATCATTTTCTGGCACCTACTGACACGAATTATTTCTTGTAAAATGAATGACAAACCTGTAGATTTCAAACCTATAAATTCCTGCTGCATATGTTCTCGATAACAGAACTTTCAGGAAACCATGCTCTTGCGTTACGATCACATTTACTTCGAAAATAGTCTAGCTATGGTAGCAATGATTGATTTGTTGCTTCCGAGCGACATAAAATAAAAGGAGAATCAGAAATATAAAACCCAATTTAAAGTAAAATTATTTGCTTGAGATTCACATTCACAGTGTGAACTAAAATTCCATGGTATTCTGAAAATAACCCAATAATTCTGTGGTTTTTTCAAATAATTCGTTATCTGCAAACAGCCAGTTTTGAGCAAACGAGGGAAAAGTGGAAAAAAGTGGGAAAAAGTATTGGGAAATCATCAGTTTGTGGATTTTTTTTTCTTTTTCTCACAGAGCATCTTGAAATAAATTTTATTAACAGCACTCTGATATTATTTATTCTAAAATTTGTTAAATATAGCGAAGAAGTTGCATGTAAAATATTTTTCGCTCGCAATTATAACACTTTTTTCGATATACTGTGTGCGAACTAACGACTCAATGGAACATGAATAGTTATTTGAAATCAGTAGTCACTACAAATTGACTTACGGTTTACTCGATAAGTTCACTTATGCAGTTTATTGAAAAATAAGAAAAATTGTGAAAGCCATGCAATTTTATCAGGCAAAATGACTGGAAATGAAAATGAATGTTATTAATACTGATATTGATAAACGGCATCCTTTATTATAGTTGTTAATACATATACAAATAAAAATTGAAAAAAAAAAATTAAACAAAACAATGAAAATTAAAAAAAAAATAGGAATTTCATTTTAATATAACAGCTATCTGCACTTGCATTGCTGTTTGACCATTTTTTTTAACTTCTCGGTAGCATGTCTACTTGTGCTGTTTCTTGAAAAAATAATTTGAGATTTTTGGGTACTTCAGTGATTATTCTTTTGTTAATAATAGTATAAATGATATAATAGTGTACGCATGATTATAAATTATAAAGTTTTATGTCAAATGGTATATTTAGTATAATAGGAGTCAGTGCCAATATTTGCAAGTTTCATACATTTTTCAATGCAAATTTCTGGCAAACTATTTGTAGCAGGATAATGATTTATATCGTAAATTAAAGGTAATGAAGAAGTCTAGTAAATAACGTGGGAAAAAATTAAAAAAACGTGTATTGAAATGGAGATATTAGCTCGGAAACTTGTAAAAAATGGTAAAAATTGAAGTTTTTAAATCAAATTCCTTTAGGTAGATATTCTCATTTCTTTAAATTGTGACTGTTTTAGAAAGATAAGGCCTAGATCTAGCAAATAACGTCGAGTTTTTTTTTCATTTTTAGTGACGCTTTTTATAATTATTTGACTCTAATAGTACTTGTTTTTTCTCCGACGAGAAATTGCAATATTTATTTGAAAGTTGTTTAAATACAAAGCAAAATAGTAAATTTAACAATTATCTGCCAAATAAATTTAGGAGAGTTAATTCTCGTTAAAATTTTTCAATTTATGTGAACTGCAAATTTTCATTTTTCGTCTTAAATTGTATGGTTTTGTTGGATGTTAGATTTCTGTCTTTTGCGGTAGATGTCTCTAATGTGCTCTGTGGTCTAGGTCTAGGCTAATTTTATATGAATTTTCTCACTTTCAGGACACAAACCTACGTATAGTAAATTTTATTACCTACAGGTTCGCTGGTATCTAAATGTAAACTTTTGCTGAGACCTGAATTCAATTCTTATATCTCTTTTTGCATTATTTATATTAAATCTCAGACTTAATCAGTGTATACCTAATATTGAATTGACACAATGAATTCCTACAAAAGGAAATTCATGTTTTATTCAAAGATCTATCCCTTTGCAGATCACTACGCGTTAGAGATAAAGCAGCTCAAAAAATTTGATTCTTACAACATCGTGAATTTCCTACAAATTTCCAAATACAAATACAAATACAAAACTGAAAAAACAAATTCAAACAAGTCTGATTGTCCTTTATAAAGACGATGATTTGCCTACGATACCAAAGAACGGTTTTCAAACGCGCATGGCAACAATAATTTCTCATAGCAACAATAACTTATCATGGCAACTGCACTACATTATGTATTGCTTGAAGTGTTAACGTTTTCTACAAAACGCTGCAAACTATATCTGACTAATTACAAATTTCTTGATTCAGTGTTGCCACTTTGACTAATCGTAGCAAATGGATACCTTGGACATTGTTTAACTACAGGGATACCCTCTATATTTTCGCTACGCTAGAGAAATTTTTGAATACATGACCAAATTTTTATTTATTTTAATTCTCAGCGCTGCTTTTTACCTTGCTGGTAAGTGTAGTATCATTACTTATGCTGGCTGAACTCGCCCTACATTATGAGACATAGCCGATAATGATTTAAAAGTTCTTTACATTTCAAGGCTCATTTAATATAATCAAAACTTGATAAAAAGCTGGAATTGGTATAAGACCAATTCTAATGATGTCTGAAATGATCGCCAATATTTAATTTCGTAAGGTCTCCAATCTTTGATGTGATTTTCAGATATGTTTCCTCGAACATTAAAAATGCTTATAATCAATTTCATAGATTTGATATTCTGAAGGACTTCTCAATATAATAAAGCGTCTAGTAAGATTGATCGTTTTCACAGTACACGTAAAAATCCTAATTTTTGTGGAAACACTAAAACCTGGCAACCCTGATTTAGCCCATTTTTAAAATTATATTTACTGTTTTTATGAAAAAGCTGTTTATAAAATTTGAGCTCTGTAAGTCTAAGTTGATGCGTTCTCAGGCAGTGTCCAAATATATGGAAGCTAATAACGAAACAGGAATGACCATTTTAGGTCCGACACCTAAAGACACGATAGATGTCTTAGATGATGCATAATGATACTCTGAGAATTTTTTATTAACATTGTTTATTTCTATCTAGTGGGCGAAAAATGGAGCACGGGAGTCAAATATTGATCTAGTACATATTGGAAAATCTAGCACAGAACCAAATTCCTTAGGTCTTGAGATGAAGTTTGAGCATCTACACCCCTATACTCGGAGTCTTGAAATGCTATTTATAGCCATCCCAATACTTACCTTTTTAGTATTTCGCTTTTTTTACTCGAACTGAGGTATTAGATTTCTCGCACTTTAGATCGGCTCTGACTCGGTAGGGTTATGTCCGATCGGATAGCGGGTTCTACCGTTCGATCCAGCTCATTACCAGCTACAATTCGCACTCTGTATTCTTTTAAAGTAGGGGGTAGGAACCCCGGTGGGGGATGATTCCGTTACCGCACGTTTCATATCAAAATAAAGGTTCCGCCGACTACTATCATGTCGAGTATATTTTTCCCGATTCGGAGTACTTTCTCGGGACTCTTTCACTGCCGGAAACCCCATTTTTATGCACTTGAGTCACATACACCCCAGCTAGGACATTTAGCATATACTTTTGCAGTTATTTCCTCCATGGCCATAAGTGCTCTGTTGTTAACATTTTTCTCATAGAAAGTCATTTTCCACGACACACCAATTCCAAGAAATCACGAAAAGTAAAAAAGTCCACTTTTTCACACAAGAAAGTCATTCAAGCTATATTCGATCGTCAAAGCTTTCCCCCGCTAGGTAGAAAAAAACATTGTTAATAAAATATGCTCAGAATATTATAATGCACCGTTTAGTGCATCTCCCATGTCTGCAGATGGCGGGCCTAAAGATGTATGAAATTTGGGCGTTCCTCTTTTTGTATGGAAACCCCACGAAGGAGTTATCCTATTTATCCTATTTTCGAAATTAAATCTAGGTTTATCTTCGAAGCCAGTGTGCAAAATTTCAGCTCTCTAAATACCCGCATTCTCGAGTTATCGTGAGGATAGACAGACGGACGGACAGATTGGATGTATATACAAAATTATTATTTTTTATAAATGTTTACTAAATAGTGAACCATGGGAAAACAATAAATAAAACTCAAAAAGAAAAATTAAAATAAATGAAACTGTGAAAAACAAACATTTAAGTAAAAATAAAGAGATTAAAAGTACAAAATTATTTAGCAGGAAGAACAAAAAAAATGTATTGTATATAAATAAGTATTTGACGGAAACAGTGCTCATAATCATATTACACTACAACAGAAAAATGCCTGCCCAATGCTAGAATTAATTCATGTGTCCTGCCAAGTCCCCTGATATGATTTGGAAGGGTATTTCACAATCGAACTATAGCAACGCAAAAAGAGTGCTACCCCACATTGAATGACATTCTAAATATAAGGAGAGTTTTATGTCTATATGATTATTAAAATTCAAACACCTCCATCAGATTAGAAGGATATCTTGTGTTAATTAGCCTGTGTAAAAATATCAATGCCCTAATATTCAGATAAGTGCCCACTGAGCAGCCTTTGATTTTATCATGTACATAAAATATTAGGTCATATATAAATCGTACATAATCAGTAAAAGCTGTATTAATCGTTTTTTTTTTTTTTGTATTATTAAGCCAAACTCAGGGGATACCCTATGATGCAAAGCACAGACTGGCAGGAAGGATATAACGGAAGGAATTAGGGAATTAGCAAAGACAGAAGATAGTAGTCTATTCCATATTCACTCAGTTAGGGATAAAAATCATCACGGATTTCTACCGCACTGCAATTAATCTTGCGGTAACACCCAGAATCTACGCCAGGCTAGACAGTGCTATAATAAATTAAATGTGGCATCAACTGAAATTTTACAAAATTTATCTTCATATTAGTAGAAAGTAGCCTAAGGCCACTATAAATCTTGAGGTTGTTTTATACTATGACTAGAGCAACTCATGCTTTTTACTTCTCTCTTATAAGGGAGAAATATTCCAATAGGATATTCGGGATGGTAATATCTTTGTAACAAGCAGGAGGACAGGTAGATTTTAATGGATTTAGTGTCAATGATTCCCATACGCCCATGCAGATATTCTCAACATGTAAAAATTTACTCTATCAATGCAGTCCTTTATTAAGCTTATTGGTCGGGATAAATAAATTTGCGTATCATCAGCGGAAATAACATCATTAAGTACGTCTGGAAGACCATTGATCAATAGACAGAATAGCAAAGTTCCAAGAATATACCCTTGTGGGTACTCCTTTCCATGTGGATTTTTCATTACCTATCCTGTCCTGCTGAAAACTACTAGTTCGAAATGTTCAGATTAATTTAAGCAACGACAATGGATTTTTTTTTTTTAGTTTAGGAAAAATAAACAATACAATACAATACAAAAAGGCCACGTCTTTAAACGGTTGGTACATAGATCGATTACTTGATTAATTGTGTCAAGCGCCTTAATAAAATCAAGTAAAAGCAAACCCGTTTAATGATTACTATCCAGTGTCACTTTCAAGAGCTCTGTATCGCAGCTGTAACCTAATCAATAACCAGATTGCCACTTTGACACCAACCCATTTTCGAGAATATTTTGAGCTTTTTGATTGTTGATAAATTTCTCACGAACCTTACTCAGAAAACAAAGGAGACTAATAGCACGCAAATCAATCCGGAATAGAACATTTAGCTAAACGTAAAACAATTGCTCTTTTCCAAAAATAGGGAAATTATCAACACGTCAATAATATAAACTAAGCTATCGCAAATAATAGGGTACCGAATTTTAAAAAAAAATGTTGGTGGAATATCATCAGAACTACAGACTACAGATTTTATGAACATGGCAGCATTTAGAGCCTCCTCATAAAAAGCGCAACGACAGCTGAAACCATCATGATAATCCAATAGCACCACTTATGAAATATGAGTTAAGGTCATCAGGATTACGTACGATCGTATGTTGGTGCTACTTTTCCATATATTCCACTCAACTTTAAATTAGATACAATTTCCTGGCTAATATCTAGCATTCCTGCTAGATACCTCCTCTTAGCACTCCCGAAATATTTTACATCGTTACTTGGCATCAAAATAAAGGTATAAATCGGGATTATTTGCATTGTGTTGTCTAGGAACATTACAGTAAGCCACTTCAAAAATTTGAAAAATGTATCGGTGAGATTATTTTCGCTCAAATGTTCCATATTCAAATTTAATAAATAACTCAAAATATAGTAGGAATACATATGTGTGGTGACAGATCAATTAGTGATAACTCCAAAATTGAGAATTTTCTATTATAAATGTGATTCCAACTGTTTGGACTTATACTTTTTTTTTATCTACTAGTCATTATTCCATCTTCAATAGAAAATCTATAATGACCATGGTACGTTAGTAATATCTCAGGTGTTCTATCTTAATTTTTGGTCATATCATTATAAGATCACATATAACCTTCTGATCAAACAACTATCTGTTTCAAAAATGATTTATCTCATCACTTATCACTAATTGCCCAAAAGAAAAATTATATATACGTCTATGGAGTCAGCCTTTTCGCACGTTTGGTATTCTCATTGTAGTCTTCACATTTATATATGAAGGGGCCATCCACACGAGTATTCTTGATGCAGTATTCAAACCGGGTTTCTAGGGGAAATTTCACTCTCTTCTCTCGCAACTTTGTACCTTCACCAAAGATAACCTAATATTAAGAAGAGAGGACACAGCCGAACAAAATTGGAAACTTTTCGTGTTTTTTAGACCGAAACAGCTAATGTCATATACTTTCGATATTATCTTTTGAGTTCTAAAACGATGGATAAGTTAATTGAAGAAAATTTTCAATCTAAACACGTATTTAAAATGTTTATTAAATATATAGAAATTAAAAAAAATATTACGAAAAGTACCTAAGTATTCAAACTATTTACGTAGTGATAGCTACAGTCGTAGTTTCAATTTTCTTATGGATTTCGAAATTTGCAGTACGTTTGAAGATCACATGAAATTGCACCCAGAATAGTCGGATTCTCTGCTAGTATTCACTACTATGACGCCCGCGTATATTAACAACCGAAATTTTAAATCATGAAAGAAAATATTACCAGCCAGGTTGTAATACATACCGTGCTTTTCATTTGAACAAAAAGAAGAGGACTGGCTAAGCATGCTTGCTTGACATCATTAGTAGTTTCGAAGCAGTCTGCGATGCTTTCACCATTCCAATTTCTAAGCCCAATGATGAAATTACATTTCTATAAATGGCGATTGTTTACAGAACTCATGTTTTGGATGACAATTTCACAAGTCGCTCTGTTTTAGAAAACTGTATACAGAGTGTTTCCCACTAGGAGGTCAATAGAGCAGGAGGTGATAGTACTCACCTAGAAGACACAAAAATTGGATGGCAGGGGGGAGGGGGTTATACCAACCATTTAGGAGTTACAGGGTGATTAAGAAAAAAAGCTAGTTTTTCACAAAGTACCCTGTATCTTAAAATCGACAGGGCGTATGGTCACAGTGTTACCTCAATCATTGAACTTCTATGGTAGGCGATCGGAGATAACCATACCGATGAGACCTCTCTGATCGCTGGGTCGAAAAGTTCAATCAATTTTTTTTTTGTACTTAAATGCATTTTGTAAATTTATTGAAATTATTTTCAATAAATTTTAGTCTGTTAGACAAGAAATCTTCTTCGTTAAGAACTTCCTGGCCTTTCCAACGACATCTCAATCAGCCCCATACCCCTCTCGCTATTAACCACAATGTGCTATCTGAAGCCTTTTAAGAGTTGTTGGCTCTAAACCTATTGTCAAACCTATTTTCAAACCTATTCTCAACGATAATTTGTTCCCTTAGCACGTCAGTTTAAAAAATATCGTCTATTTTCGGTGTGACCTGAATAGGTTATGAATTAATAACTGTTTAACGGTTAATACACAGGGTGTAATAGGTTAACTTAAAGAGAAGAGTCTACAGTTTACAGTTTTTATAAAAAAAAAGTTATGTTAACAACCTTTTTGCAGAAATAATAGAGGTTAAATTAAGAAAAAAGGTAAGAAAATCCGAAATTTTTAGTTTAAAAAACAATAAGGCTTGATTGGAGAGGCGTATGGGGCTGGTTGAGCAGTCGTTGGAAAGGCCTTGAAGTTCTGCTTTTTATCTTAATTACCCTGTATCTCCTAAACGGTTGATATGCCCCCAGCCATACAATTTTTGGTCCGTCTAGGTGAGTACTATCACCTCATGCTATATTCACTTCCTAGTGGGAAACACCCTGTGTATGTATGGTAGAGTTTACTATAAACTCGCAAGCAACAATTTTTATTTTATAGACCTTTGAGATGTAAGGACGAACTCTTTTTGTCGCCTTATAATGCAATTGAAACCCCTTAGAAGATACAATAAGCCCATGGATTCACAGATGTCTTATTACATCCCACATCAACAGAAATCAAAAATTTTATCTTTCTAGGTATGCTTGCTTAATGCATTTTATTTGAGAGAATTGTTTTGTTTGGTCTACCCGTTTTACTTTTACTAATTCATATAATACCATTTAGGTGAAACCTTGTAACGCTAGTACTTTTGTAATTACTGACACATATAAAATCAATTTATTGCTATTTAATTTTATCGCTTATATTCCACCTTCGATTAATTATTAGATTTTTATTTGAAATTTTTTTTATAACAAGACCCATCATTCTCAAAAACATAAAAAACAAACATCAGATTAACTTTTTATTCGCGCTAATGGCAGCTAACCTTCGTTCCGAACTTAATAAGCGTCCAATGAAGTTGCCCTTATATTACCGGCGGAAATATTTACATAGACGCTGCTAGTTAGAAATGAAAAACACTTTTAAAATTTAAGCATACCAGGCACGCCAATGTATAAATTTTATGAAAATATTTGATGGCGCTCCACGGAAAAGAGTTGACCTGCTGGCCCATAATCGATTAAGACTTCTCGCGAGCTTACAACAACAATGAAGCTGTTTATGTGAGCATGAAAGTAAGAGCTTATAATAATTGGACTATTGCCACATTGATGTTTGGTCATTTCTGTCTGGTCCTGCACACGGAACCTTGATAAAAATGAAGGCAATCAACAACGTAATTGGGTTATGCAAAATTGAGTAAAAAAAAAAATCGTCCCATTTTACCTAAACTAGTAGTTAATGTTAAATAACGATCAGCGTAACTTGTACATATGAAAATGCTTTTACTTACCCACCCTTTCACTGGACACTGGTTCAAGGTGATTTAAACAGTTTTAAATTATCCTTTCCTTTTTGTAAAATCAGTATAATCTTCGTGTTTGACTTTTCCACTTTTCGTGTTTTTTTTTTCTTTATTTATTTACTAACTTGCACTAATTTAATTATTAATTTTGAAAAACTACACCCCGAAAACTAATGACACAATTCTAATCGGAAAACCTAATTTTTCTGCACGCATCACGTAATCGAGGGAGGCGTGTGCCGTAATACTTGTTCGCGCAGCCACGCATAATCAAAAACTAAGCCACTCGCGCACATTGACTTCTTCGCTGACCGAATCAACTGCAAAGTGCAGACATACCAAAGCCAGAAAAATCACTCACTCCAATAAGGCCGGCGAGTATCGGTTGCTTGTGGTTATGCTGCCACCAATAATGAAGAATTGCATAATGGACCAGCTGAGCGGCAGTAGTAAACCACGCCAACGTAGTCTTAAAAATTAGCGCTTTTGAAAACGATCAAGAAGTAAACAAATACTCGTACGTCACTTGGGGATAAGCCCGGAAGTACGTACATATGCGTGTATTACTTCAGAGGGCCTTGGTGATCTTGGGATTAATAATCGGGTAAAAAAAAAAACAATGTTTGCTGTCTTGTCAAAGATTTCTTGTATTTTGAGCATAAAAGTTAAAAGATCTTGATGAAAATTTTATGGATGTGAGGTTAATTTTATACTTATTTACAGGAATAATATTGCATTTGCCCACTTTGCATGTTAGGCCGATTGCGCAGCATCAAATTTCTTGCACAATTCCCAGGTATGTTACGTGTTCATAATTGATACCTAACATAGTGCTGTGCTAATGTGATGTGGTACGATCATTTGCAATTTGAAGGCAAACATTGTTTGCTTTTTCTTGCCAAAGCAAATCTAACCTGGTAATTTTTTAGTTATGAAATGTCTATTTGAAATCACTTCACGGTAGTGTCATCATTCGTAATTTATTTTCTGTTATTCTATTAAAACTGATGCTGCAGCGAAGGTGTGGATTTAAATTTTATTTTATATTGCCCACCGAAATTTTTTCATATAACTAGGTGAGAAGAGAATGTGAAATAATTTCATTATATTACAATTGTGTTGTTTGCCAAGGGGGTCGATTTAAATAAAACCACTCCGTTTGTCCACTCCTCCTCTTAACTCTATCGTAGGCGCAGAGAGAATCGCTGCATAGCTCTCTCACTTATATTAACTTGACTGGTATAATACTAGATAAGAATTTATAATAAGGTAATAATCTTACTGGTTTATTAGGTATAGCCAGCCAGATAAGTATGCTTTACTTATTTAATTTGGTAGGACTGTTATAATAATTTTGAATTACACTATTAGTAGCAAGTTGAATGTATTTATGTAGCATTACACTGATCCTGGATTATTGGCTAGGACAAGCATTCAGGGTAGATAATTAAACACTAAATATTAAACAGTACTCAGGATATTCTCAAGTCTTTACTCTGATACAAAGATGGCAGTATGGACCGGGGAATTAGTGTCAGAATACTTCCAGACTTTCACAGGAGTCAAGCAGGGCTGTTTAGCTAGTCCTTTCTTGTTCTCTCTGTACGTAAATGATTTACATGATAGTTTGGTGGGTGGTGTCGAAATCGACGGTCAGTTTATCCGGGTGTTATTATATGCTGATGATATCGTCCTGTTTTCAGATAATCCCAAAGCAATGCAAGAGATGATCCATAAATTGGAAATATACTGCGATCTTTGGGGCCTCTCAGTAAATTTGGATAAATCGAAAATTATAATTTTTAATAAACGTGGAGGTAGAAGAAGAGCGGATGAACAATGGGTTTTCAAGGAAACGCGAATTGATATAGTCTCCTCGTATGTCTACTTAGGAGTAGTCTTAACTCCAAAATTGAGCTTTAGCCAACATTGTCACAATAGGAGCATTACGGCAATCCCTAGTATGAATTCAGTCTGGAATAAATTTATTAACAACAAAAATATTAATTTTGGTCCGAAATGGAGTCTCTTTCAAAATGTAACGAGAGCAATTTTATGTTACGGAGCCCAGATATGGGGCTTCTTAGACAATGATGAAGTAGAGAAAGTTCAAAGGAGTTTTCTAAAAAGAATGCTGAACCTTCCCAAACAATACCCCTAACTATATGTTGCACCTCGAAACAGGAATAGACTTTATCTATCTATACACTCTAGAATGCCATCTAAATTATATTCTAAAAATTCTGGAAAAATACCCTGAACAACGTCTTCCACGTAAGTTAGCGACAAAGTTGCTTGAAAAACGGCTATTTTGCTTTGCTATTTGGGATGAAATAGCAGAAGGGCATAATCTAGTAATAGATATGAATAATCTGAATGGAACAATTACAAATATGTTGCTAAAAGAAAAGGAGTTCAGATATGGAAAAGCTAAAGAGCTCGCAAGAACAGGGATAAGGCACGGTCTTTATCCACTTCTCGAATATGAAGCCGGCAGAGCCTATTTCAATGAAAACCATACGCTAAAGCAAATAAAATTAATATTAATGGCAAGGGGTAGCTTATTCACTCTCAATGCAAGTCCATGGCGGAGAGAAGGCACAGCTTTATGTTCTCTCTGTAACAGAGAGGATGAAGAGGATATATTTCATTTCCTAGCAATTTGTCCTTTGCTTGCAGAATTTAGGCGCCTTTACTTTGGAGAAAATTTTTTATCCAGGACACAAATCATAAACATCATTAATGGTGATAATCTCTTGGCAATTGCAGAGTACTCAAGACATGCACTGGCGTATAGAAGCTTTTTAATAATGCAATATAACGGTTAGTTATAAGTATAGGATAGCCAATTTAGATTAACGTAGATCAAGCGGATATAAAATATGTATATGGAATGTAAGTAATACTTTTGATTAGCAGTTTTTTTGATGGCATTGTATGCAGTATTCAAATTCAAAGGTCATATTGTATTAAGTAATCCTTTACAAGTTTAGATGATCGTTTATCTTTTATGTGAAGTGTTTTGATCTAGATGAGTACCAACTGGGCGGACGACTTCATTATCATTGCTCAAGTCTTTAGAATTAGGTTAGATTTAAGGCATTTTTAGGGCATTATAAGGGTTTGCAATAAAGACATTATTATTATTATTATTATTAAACACATACATTAGGAAGTAGTAAAATAATTAAAAATGGTCTAAGACCAATTCTTATGATACCCTAGATAAAGGCCGCCCAACCCCAGGCCCGCGGGCAACAAAGTGGCCCGAATTTTCCCGCCAACTCAGAGCTCCACTGTACCAATAGGCTGTGAATGCAGAGCAAACGCGATTGTCTAGCGGACAGTCGCCAGTTTAAACGTTAACAAACCAGACCTGTAAAGTACTTAAGTATAATGGTACCAGTACCAGTACCTGGAATTGTACTTGAAAAATTTTGAAGTACCAGTACAGGGACTTATACTTAAAATATTGCAAATTCAGGTACTGGTACTTGTACTTGAAATTTTACAGGTACAGACCTATAAAGTACTTAAGCACATTGGTACTTAAGTACTAGTAACAGTACCAGTACCTGAAATTGTACTTGAACAATATTAAAGCACCAGTACCGGGACTTGTACTTGAAATGTTTTTACGCAGCAGTACCGGGAGTTGTACTTGTACTTAAAATATTTGAAGTCCAGGTACTGGTACTGTACTGGTACTTTTATTTGGAATTTTTCAGGTCTGAAACAAACAATGAAAAAGTTAAGCAGAACTATACGTAATTGTTTTTTTATCTCTTTGCCTGGTCTCCGCCAAGGTACCACGTCAATGCCAACATGTAAATAATGTGGGTGAGTGTACTATCGCGTTGACAAACAGACTCAAAAATTTAAAATCATTTTTGTTTCGTTTCATGTAATTTAATTTTTTTTACCTTTCTTTGAGTTCAGTTACCTACACTGTAAAAAATGTGCACAATTGTTACCACAAAGCTTAGGTATTTTCCCCTAAAATGTGGGGAATATTCCCTAAAATGTAGCGAATATTCGCTACATTTTTGGAAATATTCTCTACATTGTAGGGAAAAATACCTAAGCTTTGTGGCAACAATTGTGAGCATTTTTTACAGAGTATCAATTGGAGTAGTTGGCACATTAGTAGTCATATTTTGAAGGACCCAATACTGAAATTTTTAAACGATATGTTCTGATAGAACAACTTCAATTACGGGGAAGAAAAATGATTGTGTTGCTTTGCTACAAAACTGATTCCGTCGGCGATTGTATGCATAAATTTCATCATTCACCAGGAAGCCTTATGTGCTAAAGATATGAAATTTGATGATATTATTGAACCAATAATAACGCTGCATTAGTTTTATGCACACCATGGATCTTCATCTTTTATTTGAAGGCGAAATAAGTGTACATGGGGAATTATATTTGTATTGTGCTGGCAGCTAGCTATCAAAGGGTCAAAAATTGAAGCAGTTTTATATTGTGAGTTCAGGTTATAGAATTTTTAAAACAAAACCAGACAATATCTGCTAAGACAGATCTACTTGAAGATTAGTCTTTTGATTATGCGATCTTGCATTTTTAGTTGACATTACCAATTGTCTCAGTATGCTTAACCTAAAGCTACAGGGTATTATCTGCTCGTTTCGAACAATGTTTGATTTGGTCAACGGATTTAAATCGAAATTAGTACTGTTTTCTATAAATTTAGACAAAAGCTATATCGACCATTTTGCTACGCTCGTGGTTATAAGAGGACAGCTAGTAACAATATCTATTGACACCATAAAATACAGGTTAAAAATAAAATGGGTGTCTGAATCTTTTCAGAAAAGAGCTTGACAAAGAAAGTTTTTTGCTTTTCAATTACTTTCAACGAAATAATTGAGTACCCAGCAAACTTACAACTAGAATTAACCTTCAAGCGGGCACGCGATTTCGAATCGACCGCGCTCAATACATTTTCGCTGTGTGCGAAATAAGCAATTTACCTCTGCTTTCTGTGCTCCCCCCGCCGCATAGATCGCTATTATTTTAATCGCGGCATATGCGTCGAGAGCACATTACGCGCCGGTCCCTAAAAGGTTACGCGCGACGCCCAACGCGATATATTATTCTTCGGGTAGTAATACTGTATTTTTTGTTCTTTAATGCGTCGTCGACCGATAACACGAAATGCAATTGTTGAAGAAATAATACGAGAAGATGAAGAGAGTGGATCAGAGTTCAGCAACAAAAAAAAAGGTACAGAAATTTCATACCACATCGTTTCAGAAGGAACTTGCTGAGGAATCAAATAGCTCGGATTCAGATGAGGAGAATTTGCATCTTTCAGATATAAGCACCTGTTTTACAGGACAATAACAGGACCGTAACAAAGTGGCAAAAATCCAAAAATAACAGAGTGAGGCGCCATCTTCAAAATATTCTCACTGAAGATTCAGGTACTCTTAGCAATGGGGTGGGGGTGACAACTTTTTTTTATTCTTTATGGAGAATATTATGGAAAAAGTTTTACACATACCAAAGAATTTATTTTAAAAAAAAGCACCATCATATGACAGACCACGTGACTGTAAACCGACTGATGGTGTAGAAATTTGAGCACTTTTCGAAATTAGAGGACTTATATGCAAGCGACGGGACAGGCGTTCCTATTTTTCTTACTACTATGTCACTGAAAAGAACAAAATTTCTACCCAATTCATTGCGGTTTGATGATGCTACTATATGAGCATCTCGCAGTACTCTGGACAAAGCTGCACCAATAAGAGAGATTTTATAGATGTTTACACACCACTGTCTTACTATATTCCGTGCGACAGGACATTGTTATCGATGAGATGAGGGCAGCTTTTCGAGGGAGATGTCCTTTTCGACAGTACCTAAAATCAAAACCCGAAGAATACGGAATAAAACTTTATCTACTTGTAGACGTTGTTACGTTTCATATCCTCAACATTGCACTTTATGCCAGCAAGCAGCCTGAAGGCCCGTACCAGTTGAGTAATGCTGCTCGTGAAAAGGCTAATTACACCAATTTCTGGCACTGGACGAAACCTAATAATCGACAAATGGTACACTAAAGGTCAAAAATCATAAGATGTCTGTTGTGGATACCATGCGTAAGCACAAGAAAGAATACTTCCTTGTTTTACAGATAAAAAACGACCGGGTATTCAGTCAATTTGGATTTTTTGATAAAGCTACCCTGGTATCTTACGTGCCCCAAAAGAAAAGATCTGTAGTTCTAATATTATCACTTCATTCTGCTGCTGAAATTTATGAAAGTAACAATGAAAAGCGCAAACCCAGCATCATTACTATTTACAACAAAATAAATGGCGTTGTCGATTAAGTCCATAAAAAAGTAAAGATGTATTCGACATCAAGGAAGAATAATAGATGGCCGTTGAAACTCTTCTTTTGTCTTCTGGATATTGCTGAAATAAATGCCATGGTGATATTGAGGGCAAATAGTGTAACCATACAGAAGAGGCGAAAGTATTTACGTGCATTAAGCAGGATTTACATTATGATGACCTGCAAGTTTTACAGAAATTGTGAGAGAGATACCTAGTACATCTTATACGGAAATTTATTTATGAGTGACGAGAGAAGCAAACGCATCCTGAATTTTTTCCGGACGTCGACTTGTCACTGTGTGCGTGTCCGGAACCATAAAAAGACCTCAAGCGTAGTAAGTTTTTATAGTTACTGAAACTAAAACATTGTTATTGGCAACCCTAAATTGTCAATTTCGACTACTGGAGCTGCCGTATTGCTGTTTTGTTACTATAGTGTTATGGCATATACATATCTGTCAAGTAAAAAATTATTTGTTGAAATAAACAAAAGTAAGTTTTGAGTTTGTTATTACATATTGCGAAATTGAAACTTATTAAATATTGCTTTATAGAAAATATTGAAATTATTTCTGAGATAATTTTTTGTCCACAAGCTGAGAGTAGTGTGTTCACAGATTGACTGCAGTGATCCTTTTCCTTTATAATTTCCTAGAATTATTCCGCCTTTGAGATAATCCGTCATGTGAACACGAACCGGACTGGAATTATCTTCACCGGCGTTAGTTCGGTAGTGTGGAGTGGAATTATTTTCATGTGAGCCATAAAAAGTATAGTGGACTGTACGTGTGAGGTGTTGCGATGATTGCTTCCGCAGCATTTAAATGTCAATAAACTATCTCCCTCACAATTTCTGTAAAATTGGATCTCATCATAATGCAAATCCTGCTTTAGGCATTGCATTGACAAAAGAGTACGTCCAAAGAAGAGCAACAATGGTAAGTCTTTCAAGAAAACTGAAAAGAAACATATGGGAGCATTTAAATATGGATGCTGAAGATGCTGCTGGTAATGAAGCAGTAGTTCCAGCACATGGAGAGGAAGCTGCATAATATGTCCAGCAAAAAAAAAGAGGCAATTGAAGACACACACAATGCACATCATGTCGGAGAAATATCTGCAGAAGCCACACTACACTTATTTGCAATAAATGCTATCTTGACGAAGATACTGATCCTGAAGAAAACTAGATCTAAGTTTAATTATGTTTTATTCATGTTTTGTCATTTCTATTGTACAGGGTCCGCCAAATAACGTTTTTTTTTTTTTAAACAGGGCGCAAAACATCGAGTGTAGCTTCGGCTGTGTGGCACGTAGCGCCGTCCTGTTGAAACCAAATGTTGACAATATCCTCCTCTTCAATTTTCGTTCAAAATGGCCCGATAACGATTGCCATTGACTGTAACGGCCACTCCTTGCTCATTTTCGAAGAAAAATGGCCCAATTATGCCTCTGGACCAAAATCCGCACCAAACAGTGACTCGTTTTGGGTGTATTGGCTTTTCAATGTATGCGTGCGGGTTTTCTGTGCCCCAAATGCGACAATTTTGCTTGTTTACATACCCGCCAAGATCAAAATGAGCTTCATCCGAAAAGATGATTTTTTTGGCAAAATCGGCATCTTCTGTAAGTCGATCGCAGGCAATATTTCCCAGCGTTGTTCAAGCGTATACACAACCATATTCGTTCAGCGGAAGAATAAAACTAATTATCTGTCAAATCAGACATGAGCTAAGTGTTACCATTCACGAAATAAGCACTAGTTAAAAAAAAAAACGTTAGATGGCGGACCCTATATTTTTATAAGGTATTTATACTAGTCTGAGATATGTAAGTAGATTTTGTGTTCCTAAATTGTTTTTTGATCCAAAAAATATTTCAGTTATGTTATTTGATTTTTTCTGAGTTTAAGTTACTAGTTTTCAACAATTTGATTTTAAGCACAATGATAATGTATCTGAATACAAAAAAAATAATTGATTATTGGTTAATTAGTGTTTTATTTATCTCATATACTCGTAGGTATTTTTGATTACATGCGACCACTGCCGTTACAAATGACCGCGCGACCGCTTGAAGGTTAACTGAAATTCAAAAAAGGAATAGGTGACTTCACAAACTCAACTGTCGTCAAACGACTATGGAGAATTTTGGAAATGGGTATAAAAAGATAACTACCAGTAGATCTAGGTCACGCATCTACTGGTAGTTATCTTTTTAATTAATTAATTAATTAATTTTATGCAGGTTTTAGCTCAACATACATACCTGAAAAAGAAATACCGCAACTCACTGTCAGTAAAACATATTTCTAATTTGATGTTGTTGTCGACCTCCGATTTAAAACCAAATATTGTAAAATTATTAGCTTTGGAGGTTTCTTTAAAAATCGCATTTATTTTTTTATTTGCAATAAATACCTATATATACATACTTACATAACAGTTAATATAATTAGAGTAGACTAGTTGCATAGTTTGAACGTGCGTCTGGCATGTTGAAAATATATTGAATGGCAGAAAATTGGAGAGAGCCTACCTACCATCTACCTACGATGATCAGGAATACAGACGTCAGCTTGATTGGTTATAGTTTTTAAAATAGTTAACCCGTCAACCAGGAATGAATTGAAAATATGGCACACATGAAAAAATATTTTGGGCGGCCTTGCCCTAGATGAATACCCGTATGGAATATCGTAGGGTCACACATCTGTGGAAGTTTGATTTTGTATTTCGCATTTATTTTTAGAATGGTTCATCGGACAAAAAAAATTATTATAACCAATTTTATAGAATTTCATACCCTGAAGAACTTTCCAGTACAATAAAAACGTCTAGGACGTATTGTGTACGTAAAAAACCTAAAGATTTATACAGCAATACCAAGAGGAGGTTGTCCGATTAAGCCCATTTTTGACATTAAATTAACTCTTTTAATAAAAACGCTGTATACAAAATGTCAGCTCTCTATCTGGACCCATTCTCAGACAGTATCCAAATATATACTGAAAAACGAATTTTTGTATGGCAACTCCACAAAGGAGCTACTCGATTTGTCCCATTTTCGAACTTATGCCCTACACATACAGCGCTCCCAATGAGTAATCAACTAACAATTCATTAGTAGACCATAATGATTCATTATTCAACTGCAGACTCATAGCTATTTCTTTCACTAAGCTGTACTGTCAAACTAGCTTTGAAATAATTTCAATTTCAATTTATTATTGTTACAACTGAAACACAAGTGAGTTATAAAATAAATACTCTTAACCATTAAGTAGGCGCACTAGCAAAATCACATAAATGGGCGCATTGGTTCAGCAGGGACCCCAATTTCTTTCAAGAAATTTAAGTAAACCACAAAATATTCAAAAGCAAATACAATGCAGTTCGTTAACTAAATCTTATTGCTTTATGAATTGAAAAACAAATAACTTCTCTTTAAGTTTACACAAAAATAAAATAACAATTATTTTGTATTACATACTGAGAAACTTCTTGCCAGTTTTTATAGAAAAGTAAAAAAATAAGAACCACTGTACGGAGTAGAGTAGAAAAGCGACACTAGTCACTCAAAGCTACAATCTCAATATAAGTTTTATTTATTTTCTCTTGAACTTATTCGAAAATATTATAAAATATAGAAATTTCGAAACGTATACCTAACAAAATTTGCCTCCCAAAAAAATTACGCAAGTGGGCGCATGGGGTCACACCTCACTATACTATAGTACAAAAGCACGCGTACTTTGCAGTAGCTCGAGTACGACGATTTTCAAAATAGCGTTCTAAGATGAAAAAAAAAGAAGGTCGAGAGAGAATGCGATCTACATTTTTGTCGCGGTTAAAAGTGCTTTGACCGCATGTGGCTACTTTGTTAATAATAATAATAAACAAAAAGATTTACCTAATTTTTTAAACTACAAAAATATTTAAAACATTCTGACTTGAATCTTCCAACGACTCGAAGTGAACGTATGGTTGGAGGAAGTGACTTCCAATATTTGACAACACATATGAAGAAACATCGAGAGATAATCGAGTGTCTATGATGGGGGAGTTTTCAACAAAAGCGTTCTTTCAGAATGCAAGAAACTGAAATCGACTGCCAAGGTAATCAGGGTAATGCAAGTTAAGGATCTTATATATATACCACCAAGCAAATACGGAATTTCAGATAGTTATCCAAAGTGCAACCGAGAATACTCCTCGAGTTCTGCTATACATATTGCATGTCATCTAATGCTAAGACATACCGAACACATGAGTTAAATGCAGGATTTAATTTTCTACGACTCGAGTAATCTATGTGACAGTATACCACGTCTGCATTGTTGATAATTGATAGAAGTAAGCTATTCACAAGTCGAACATGTATAATTTGTGGCATATATGCTGAGAAACGCCATAATATCTTTCGTCCACAATAAATCTTACCTACAACAACGTCGATATGGCCGCTCCTAGATAATCGATTATTGAAGATCAATCCAAGATTCCAAGCCTTAGTTGATAATGGTATAATTGTATAATTTATAATAACTGATGGAAAGCTAGTACAGGTTAAATTCAGATAATAAATGAGCATAGTATGAGATTTGGATGGGTTGAGTCTGAGATTGTTAAGCTCAGCCTACCTACTTATGCATTGAAGATCTTTGGTTAGCTCATTAATTGCGCGTGAGATATCATCGATGGGGGCTGATGTATAAAATTGTACATCATCAGCGTATAACTGCAGCGAACATTTTTTAACGTGATTTTCCAGGTCATTTACGTATAGACTGAACAGAAGAGGACCTAAGATAGATCCTTGTGGCACGCCTGAAAAGAGAGAGCAGAGCTTGGAAAATTTCGAGTTATAAAGAACGAATTGCTTCCTACTAGTTAAGTAATAATTGATGAGTTTAACCGCAGGTCCAAAACAACCAAAATCTACAAGCAGCTTATTATATAATAGTGTTACAGAACTACTTACTTCCCTGTCGCGGAATCCCTCCTGCGTAATTATATTAAGCCTGTCCTCTGCACTCACAGAAATTACTAGAATATCTTCCAAGTTTAAACTTGAGCAAATCCACTTAAGCTTGTCAACATTGTTGACTATCTGATGAAATTACAGCATCGCCTAGGCTTAGAAATAACGTTCCATTTCTAGGAACAGAATAAAAGCTGTAGCGGAAGCTACATTTTATTTTAGTTTCGTTCATATTTAAATTAATTTTTTTAAATAAAAATAATTTAACATTTATCTATCTTGTCAGCTTAATATTAGTGCTGACTGTGTATAAGAAAAATCAATTTGAGAATGACGTCTGTTCTAAAATACTTTAAAAAAATTTTAAAAAAGCTTTAATCGCAGATACATGACACTGTACACTTTCAGAAAAATGCAAAGGAAAACTTGTTTAGAATGTAAATAAAAATTAAGATTATGGTTGTGTCAGGAGATAGATCCAGTTCTAATTTAGACGCTAGAAAGAAAACAGCTTTTTAAAATAATAATAATCTTTCTTCTATATATATATATATATATAAAAAATATTTATTGTTTGTCTTAAAATATAAATTTGTTATAGACATTAAAATAAAATAAAAATAAGAATAAAAAAATATACAAGCATAAAAGAATAAAATAAATATTTTATTCATAACATAAAAGGAATTTATTAACTTTTAAAAATATTTTACTTATTTTCAAGGGCCAAATAAAAATAATAAAAAATAAATGTACGAAGAGCTTGTAGTGAATCGAAGAAAAGATTCTTAGAGACACATCCAACCTCTAATAAAAGTACAAAAGCCACCAGATTTTAAACGAGATATGAATTACTTCGATAAAATCACACCACAATAAATAAAATCGGATAATTTCTATAATTCATCGTGATGTAAACAGAAAAGCCGGTCGAGTTACAACCTGAGAAAAACTTGACATTTCCATCAGCTGATCTGCCAGAGATAAGCCTGGTATTGTGTTCATTTCGCGGATAAATTTTGTATGGAAAGATAGATGGCAGTAATTTTCACAATCATATATTTAGCTTAAGATTTATCCGCTAAATACCTTTTTTCCATGCTAAAATTTTGACATTTGGAGTTAATGGTTGGTAACAAGCGTAGCAGTGCATTGGTAGATATTATATATTATTTATCTTCATTTCAACAATTTTAGGGAAAAGAAATTAATTAGTAAGTATAAATATAATTTTCCTTACTATTTTGAGACTGTACATATAATTGCGATTTTATAATCTATAGTGTCAGATGAGGAATACATTTTTGAGGAATATTTGGATGGAGAGAGCGACTTTATCATCGAAACTGCCCAAGAGGCATACAAAGTATTGGGAAAAGATAGCTCAACAAAGTAACATATAGATTTACAAAACAGTGCAGCATCCAAATTCTCTAACCGCACATTACCGCATTCCGTTAAGGTTCAATTAATTAGAGCAGTTAAGCAGCATAATATAATTTGGAACAAGATGCAGAAAGGACACAGTAGTCGCACCGCAATTGCTGCGGCATAGCGGGACATAAGTGGAGCTGTTAAGATTCTTGGTATGTAAATAAATATGATTCATTTTGAGTTTTTCTTTTTGACTTCATTTTATTTATTTACAGTTGATGAATGTAGAAATATTTGGAAAAGTGTACGAGACAGAAACAGGTAGCAAAGTTCCAAATATCGGAAGTCTGGCAGCTCTTGTGATTTGGACGACGATGATATTTGTCCTACGCCGTCTGATCCTAGGTGGCTGCTCCAGACAAAGTTAGAGTTTTTAGAGCCCACATCATCAAAGCGTAGGTAAGTACATGATGAAATATGCTACAAAGGAAATTAATACAAATTATGGTAAATAGGACATTTTCGTCTCCGTGTATTTCATTCAGACGATCAAAATGATTCAGATACAAATAGTAATTATTCTTATGTAAGTGACATATTTTCTGCGTATAAAATAGTTGTATATAAAAGTGTTCCATTTTGCAGGATTCGGTACCAAGATCGCGACGCCGTCCTAATATTGCGTCAAGTATTTCTTCTAGCTTGGCTCAAATAATAGAAATGCGCAAGCAACATAACACTTCGTACGATGTCAGCGAGGTTAAATTAACGCAACAGCTGCAGAATTTTGAGAAGGAACAACGGGCGAAGCTGAAGGAAAATAAACAGGTGGTACAGCAAAATAGGGAAGGAACACAACTGCGGTTCTTCAGCTTGTACCTTAATCTTGATAGGATGCTGCAGAGACTTCCAGAAACTGTAGTTGTGAGATCTAGTCTCGAGCGTAAGGGAGGGTGCCGGTTTAGTAAAGGATAACTCAGCTTTAGATTCAGTTCAAATATAAATTTTATTAAAATAATTAACCTAAATATCACAATTCAATAGTTTTAATTAAAAAAAAATTGCAATTCTAATAATAATTTCCAATCTAGTAAAACTGTTAAAAATTTAATTAAAATTCAACAACAACTGACGACAATTTAAAAAATCCAAAATAAAAATTCAATATAAAAATCGTGCTGCTTTGCCCACACTCTCTGTCCTTACTTCTGTTCCTGGAAAGAAGAAGAAGAAAATTTTTATTTCTTCGGAATTAGATAGCGACAATTTTAGTAGGAATTTCTGAGAAAGAGAGCGACGACGTAGCAGAATTAAACTTCGGCTGCAACGTGCTGAAGCGTGTAAGCAGAATTACACTTCTGTTACAATGAGTATTGAAACGCGTAGGCAGAATTATACTCCTGCTACAACATGCTGGGTCGTGCAAACAGAATTAAACTTCTGTTACAGCGAGTGTTAAAACGTCTGCATAGAACTGTACTTCAATCGCAACGTCCTGGAGCGTGTAAGCAGAATTAAACTTCGGTTACACGATTGGGGATCAAGTGTCAGATTTTTTTGGAGTGTGGATTTTAATAGAATTAGACTTCTATATGAAGGATAGAGCAAAATTATACTTTTGCTCCTAGGATGGGATTCAGATTAGACTCTCATGGAGGATATTTTCAGATTAAACTCTGAAATTATAATATGCGGCAAAATTGGTTGCTGGATATGAGAGGAATTATACTTCTACAATAATAGATTTAAACTTCTATATGAAGGATAGAACACAATTATACTTTTGTTCAACGGATAGGAAACAGATTAGATTCAGGTGGAGGATGCTTTCAGATTAGACTCTGAAAACCGAATGGTGATTTAGCTGCGGCTCACCGCCCTTTTATAGCCGCCGTGAACAGCTATGTCCCAGCTTCATAATGTGTTGCCCTGGCAACGCTTGGTTCGATGGTCCAATTTTGATTGTAGTGACACCAGCTATTTGACGTAATGTGATTGGATGACATTATGTACAAAAAATGTAAACATTTGGAGGGAAGTGGAATTTTAGGTAAGTTTGAGCTATTTTTATTTATTCTACATATTATTAATGTACTTTCTATTAATTTTCAGCTCAAAAAATATGTTGGACGGCTGTAGGCAGGATTGGGATGGGATTTGCGGTGGAATAAGTAGATAAGTATATTGTGTTATATTGATTTGGAACATGATGCTTTGTGTTTCCTTTTTTATATATTTTTAGGACAATCTGATTTCATCGAGGGATATCATTTGATGGCGGAATTCCGACGAGGGATTTATAAATATGTATGTGGACCGAACAGTAGTGGAAGAACTTAATTTTAAATTTATTGAACTAACCTTAATAGAAGAAAGAAAAAATAGGAATAAGTAATGTATTAATATTTTTATATTGAAATACACTTTTCAAAATCTTTATTGCGCATTCGTTATTTGTACTTAATATATGTACATTTCAATTAAAATCCATTTAAGTGTGTAGATCGACATTGCCATGGGACTTCTCCCACAGGGGAGTTCTCATAAGTTTTTAATAAATCACTTACTTTCTTAGCTGAATTAGGTGGTCGACGTTTTGTAAATCTTACAGTTGCGCTATGTAAAGAAGTTCGTGGTACACGCTTTCTCCAGTCTCCTTCAATTAACTTTCCCTCCGAATCATATGAGTCTGCATAATAGGCAGGACAGTAAGCATCTAAATGGTGGTTAATCATGTAGTTGTGAAGGTAGGAGTACGCGCTTATTATTTTTTGTGCTCTGTCTGGGCCACAGAATATGGTGCGAGCTAAGCAGTAGAATTTAGAGCACATTATCCCAAATGCATTTTCAATTGTGCGACGAGCACGGCTTAATCTGTAATTGAATATTTTCTCCTCAGCCGTCAGTGTACCACCCTTCGGTAGTCTGTATGGTTTCATTATGTGTATTTGCAGGGGAAATGCATCATCCGCAACAAAGAAAAAAAAAGTTTTGACATTTATAATTGAGGCATTCTCTGGAAACTGAAAATTTTCCCCAAAAAGATGTTTTCCTAATTTACATTCGGCGAAAACACCCGAGTTCACTTCCGTATCCTCCAATATCTATGTACAGAAACCTATAATTTCCATCGGCAACCTTGTAATTATAAAATAAACTGCCTGATCGAGGAGGACACTTGATTGCAACATGTTTTCCGTCCAATGCACCCACACAATTTGGGAAATTCCAACAAGCGTTGAATATGTTGGAGGTTTCTAACATTTTACTCGGTGTTAGTGCCGGAATTTCCTCTGCCAATGCCTTGCAAAGTGCTGAACAGACTTTATTTAATATTTGCCCGAAATATTGCTTACTCATACTGTAAATAGAAGCAATGTGACACTGAAGTGTGCAAAATACCTACAAAAGACACCATAAATATTTGTCCACATTATTATACAGATTTTAGTAGATTACTCTAATACAACTGTTAGCTTTTCTCGTGGGGAAATACAATTCTCAGGATGTGTGTTTCGTTTGAAAGTCAGATACGGTTCTACCAAAACTAAGAGTTGCTCAAACTCGTCGGGTTTTAAACGAAAGTTCTGTTTAAATTTAAGAGGATTTCTGGCCAAATCGTGAAACTATAAAAACATAATTGTTATTAAATATTATTCAATTTATCATCTTAATTTGTTGCTTACATCCTGAGTAAAATGCCCTGAATTTTTACGCTCTCGTAAATAAGTATTTGTTGGTGCCCGTAACTGCAAATTGCCTTCATCATCCAATAAAATCAGCTGAAGAATAATCATGAGAAATATATTTCGTTAAAATCAAACTTCAATTCAATTCAATTCAATTTATTATATATATATATATAACTACAACACTATACATATATATTCATGGCCATGCACCAGTAAGATACAAGATCTTTTAGTATGTACATGTTTAAAAAAAATAAAATAAAATAATACAAGTGCCTATGTAATGGAGAGGTTTAAAGCTACTTTAAATACCTGGCATTGGTCTGTATAATACAAAGGAGAAGCATACAACTAGAGTTAAGTACATAATTCATATTCAGATAAAGTTTTACAAAATAGTGCATAACATTACTGATCCATACTACACCACTAAATCTCAGTTAAACTGCTGAGTGACTTGACCGAACATAAACAAAATCACATAATTTGCTCGTAATTCTGAAGACCTAAGATGTTCCTTAATAAGTCGCCTGATCGACGAGAGCGAGCCTGCCCAGACGGATCGCTTAATAGAAGCAGGTAAGGAGTTCCAAAGCTTGATTGTATGAACGAAGAACAGGCGCTGGGAAGTTAAGTAGGAAAATCTGGGCAATATTAAATTGATATTTCTGTTAGAATTCCCGAAATTGAGAATGCGAAACAAGTATGCTGGACAGCGAAATTTCATTAACTTGACCAGGACAACAAGACACCGATAATCCAAAGCAGAAAAGGCCACAACCAAATACAGAGTTACTAAAGGGCGACACATGGTCAAATCTACGCAGATTAAATATGTACTGATCATAGCATTAAAAGCCATCTGAACTTTGTGTGAATTATTGTAATCAAGATGACCATACACTTCACATCCGAAGATGAGCACAGAAACAAGGAGAGATCGGCATAAGAATAATCTTGTTGCAGTAGGTGTAAAGTGACTGGAGGCCCACAGAGAGCGTAAAGAACCATAGACTTTACGAATTACAGCCGAGATATGATTATCTCAGGTTATAGTATTGTTAAATATAACTCCAAAATTGCGAGCAGTCTCTGCAAAAGGAATAATTTCCTCTCTGATCATGACAGAAGAGAAGCCAGTAGTGTCAGTATTGGTTCTGCTAATTAGAAAACAGTTAGATTTACTGGCATTAAGCTTCAGGGCATTGACCACAGTCCAACAAAGAATGCTTAGTAAGTCGTCATTAATGCAACTAGTTCCATCTTCAATAAGACCAAGCTGCCTTGACAGGTATTGCTGAGCATCATCAACATATAAGTGAAGCCTGCTATGTGTAACATACTCGAAGATATCATTAATGAACAACGAAAAAAGTAAAGGACCAAGAATCGATCCTTGGGGCACACCAGAACAAACTCGCAGAAGAGACGAAGAAAAACCATTGCAGAAAACACTCTGAAATCTATCAGTAAGATAATTGAAAATCAAATGTGTTGCAAACGCCGAAAAATTAAATTTTGTAATTAACTTCTTACAAAGAAGATTGTGATCGACTACATCAAACGCCTTGGAAAAGTCCAACAAAACTAAAATAGTAATATTATCGGCATCAATTGCCCGTCGAATATCTTCGGAGACACTTAATAGCGCTGTCGAGCAACTGTGACCAGGGCGAAAGCCAGATTGATGTCCATGAACAAGACCGTGTTCATGTAAATATTTAGAGATTTGGACCGAAATTAACTTCTCAAAGACTTTTGATAGGATTGGCAATTACTAATTGGACTATATTCACAGGGATTAACACCTGTAGTTTTATGTAGAGGGATGATCTTTGATTTTTTCCAGGAATTGGGGAAACGAGAAGTCGTGAGACATAGGTTGAAGATATGAGTTAAGGGGACGAGAATGTAAGGTAAACAAATTTTTATTTTTTTATTATTTTTATTTCTAGCAGATATTCCATCAATTCCTGTGGCCATAGATTTTACAAGAAAAAAGGTATCAAGCACTTCGTCAGGATATACCCCAGAAAAACTAAAAGATGAGAAACTATGGATGGATTGAATCAAGGAATAGTTTAAAGGAGAAAAAGTAGAAGAATTGGAGGAATTAGTGAACGATCTAAACATCTTATTAAGCTCATCCGGATCTGGTATCGTATTAGAAACATTTTTAGCTTTGACACCAAAGGCTTTAAGATTCTTCCATAGAACTTTAGACGTCAATTAACTTTGAGCTTTGATGGATAGTACTTCTTCTTAGCAAGGCGTATAGCACAACTTGCCCTATTACGAAGGATTCGATAGTCCTCCCAAAATTCAGGAATCCTAAATCGCTTCCACTTCGCAAATGCAAAATCCCTAGCCGCCATTAATTGTCTGATGCGGGATGTAAACCAAGGATATTGCGGATTTACAACATTCTTTGTAATGAGAGGAATATATTTATCATGAAAATAGTTTAATGAATTATTTAGTTAATCAATTTGATCATTAACATCAGTCATATAGTAAACAGCATCCCATGGAAATATTCGAGCTTCGAAATCAAAAGCTTGAAGATCAATCAAACCATAGGCGAAAAATGAAAACGAGTTTGGTGAATAAACTTTATCTGGAATTAAATCATACGTAATCGTAATAAGATCATGATCCGATACACCTGGAAGTGATACCTAATTACAAAATAAAACAGAAGCAAGATTGAACGTAAGAAAAATATCAAGTAGGGAAGATGAACTTCTTGAAAAATTAGTAGGTTGTTCATTTACACGGTGCAAATCTAGGCGTCAATAGAAAGCTGAAATGTATTGGTCTGACCAGAAGGAATAAGAAAATTTAAGTTAAAGTCACCACCAATAACCACATGTTGATACTGCTAAATGAGATAGATCAGAAATAAAGGCCTCAAGAGAGATGACATCGGGTGGTTTGTAGACTGCTCCAACTAAACATTTATCCACTCCACAGACAACTTCACAAAATAAATACTCAACTCCCGAGTCACTCCCGCTACTCAATATAAACTTGCATTTAAGGGACTACATCTGGTAGGCTAATTTGGGAATCAAAAACATCTGGTTTAAGCCCTGTTTCGGAGATAAGAACAATATCGAGTGTGGAATCGCAAAAAATTTCACGGAATTCATCGATCTTTGGTAAGATACTTCTAGCATTTAAATGAAAAAAATTTAAATCCGTTAGCCTGTTTGCTCAAAATATTTAATAACATGCGCAGTTTTCCTGCCTCGTTCATACAATCATCATAATGCATTAAAATTCAAATAGAAAAGTCCGAGAGGCACACTATCCCGATCAAGGAAAGACTTCAACCGATCAACACATTCATATATCCAGTAAAACCACTCAGCATCACTAATGTAAATAAACATAAATCTACAAGTAAATAAATTAAGTAAAAAGAAAAAGTTCAAACAAAAGAAGAAGTATAAAATAAAAAAGTGAAACTTAAAAAGGTAACAATAACTCCCAGCAAAATATTGCATATTAAAGAAGCAAATCTAAATATCATGCAACTTAAACTCCAGCGGGAAGTCCATCCAAATTAGATATAACCTCAGCTTTATCATTGACATTCCGATGAATAAGAACCTTACCAGAACGAGTGTAAACAGCGTCAATGTATTTTTTACGTTTAAGCTCAAGAGCTTTGCGAAGAATCGCATAATTTTTAGCAGTTAGGCTCTCATTAATATGAAAGGGTTTTGTATTATCATGCTCTTTAATGCCAACATCTGATAAATTTAAAGATGATGCTCGCTCATTGGAGGCACGACGATTTTTGATCGTTTTCCTGACAGCACTAAACAGCATGTTTTTGTTCCGCAGACAAAAAAATTTAATAATTATAGAAGACTCGCCGGCCTTAGCACTAATACTTTTTGAGCGAAATATTTGCGCTGGTAACAGAGGACTATTTAATCCAAGTGATTTACAGAGTGCGATGAAAAGCACTGGGAGGTTTCTTCTTTCAGAGCTGGAACTCCGCTAATAATTACATCAGAAGCTATTTGATAACGCTCGACAGAATCAGATTATTAACAGTGCACAGATTAGACTGCAAATCCACTAAGCTTTGTTTTAATTCATTAAACTTTACATCAATCACTTTTAATAAATGGGACTCCGAATTACCAATATTTAATTTAATGCTCAGTGTCACATTTTGTATTTCGCTATCAAATGATGATTTTAAAGAGGAGATTGTTTTTTCCATTTGAACATTAAATGTGAAGATTTCAGCCTTAATGGAGGCAGGAACACTTGCAAGTGATGGAGATGTTCCGGTGTCTTTTGTCGCTAAGCCAGCAGCTGCAGCTGCACCAAATTCACGTTTTGGGGGCATGATTATTCATGTGAAATGGAATCTTGAATACGACACGTCAAAAATAAATTAACTCATCACACATTATTGTTACTTTTGAGAAAAACAGATATCAAAAACAACACGAAATATAGCCAAAAATGCACGACAGCCGATTGTCAAAAGCAGCCACCTATAGTTCAAAACAATTAACTTAGTTGTCAAAATTTTAGCCGAAAAAAGGTCCCTGTTCGGTTGCTGCTACATATTTATCCGCGAAATAAACACAATACCAGGCTATAGACACTGAATCATAGTGGAATCAGAAATTCATCCTTACAATCTCGCGCGACACCTAGTCGTCACAAATAAACCCCGGAAGCCGGCTTTACAAAATCGTGGCCATCATGGATCTTGAAAGCAATAATAACGCTGACGCGCGTTAAATTTTGAAATGAACTGACTGGCAACAATAAACGCCAGCAAATCAGTTTTGACCCTTATTCAATTTTGAAATGCACCAGCTTGACGCATATAGCAAAGCCAAAATTAGCGAAGAAAATTTGACGTTTACTTCGATCTGCCAAGTTAAAGAGAATAGAAACCAATGACCGATTTTGACAGTTATTGCCCTCTAAAGTTGGCTAGAGATGGAAAATAATCTTAAACCTGAAACAAAGGAAAATTATTGAAATAAATTGTAAAGTAAAATAACCTTAAATTAATTCAACCTGAAAGAAAGAAAACTGTTGAAATAAATTTGTGAACTCGAACTTCAAAGATAGATGGCAGCGCAAATTTTTTTAGAAAAAGATGAAAAAATAAAATTGTAACGGAGTAAGTCAGGTAGGATAGCGGAATTTTAGAGAAGGAGTCATATTGTAAGCTGGAAGGCTGTAAAAGAAAGAGTTTTTCCCTGTCATTTAAGAAATTGTGAACATTGTAATAGCCAAAGTTTTGTTTTTCTTTTACTTAAACCACCCGTTAACCTGATCATAGACGCCAAGTTTTGTTCCTGCTATAATTCAATGAAAGGGAGCAAGGAAGGAGACTCAGCTAAAAGGTTAATGAAAAGAAGTCTACCGAATTACCGAGTTGTTACACTTTCCACCCTACAATTAAACAGAGCCAGGAGAGAAGACCAAAAAGTAACTCAAAATCACTAAAATGTCAAAGGAATGCCAGAGTTCTGCTCTAGAGAGTCCCATCACACCACACAGTTCGCCCACCTGGAGGAGGCTAAGCCGGAGCCTAAGCAATTAAAGCCTGCTCACATTCGGCGTTGTGTCTGCCGCACCGTTGCTCGCTCTTCCAAGTGCCAGTCCTAGCGGTTCCAACAACGGAACTCACTTTGCTACTACGTGCACCCAGTTCGTCAATGCTGTGCCGTATCCGAAGCTCACTAGGGCGCTAGCTTTCGCGCCGTCAGCCTAATACTAAAAGCGAAGAAATAGCGAAGTTGGTGAAAGAAAGGTAAATTGGTAACAATAGTTTAAAAGTCACAGAGTCCAACGCTTTCGAAAAATTAAGTAAGGTAAGGAGTGTCACTTCTTAATCTGCCATACTACAGCTTATCGTATCCGTGAAAAGTGTAACGATGAAGTTGTGCTGTGTTTGGCACTGAAACCAGACTGGATAGAACTAATCAAATTATTAATATTAGAATAGTCGATGATTTGTTAGCACAAGGCTTTTTAAATACTTTGGACAATTTAGGAAGAATGGTAATAAGTCTATAATCTTCCGAGGACGATGCATTGGTCTTCTTTCTGATAGGAATAACCAGTACTATATTCCAAGCTGAGGGGAAAGAAGCAGTAATGATAGCAGTACTATATATATGCGTAATATGACGAATTAAGGATGGCAATAATAGTTTCAGGAAACACATTTCAATACCATCAGAGCCTGTAACATTTGATTTAATAGATATAAAGGCAATCAGAAGTTTAGTGGTAAAAATATTCCAAAAAGAAATATCATTTGTAGCATTAGCAATAGGAAGATGAGAATTATCTAATGCCACTGAGGCTGAGCTCGAGGTAAAGTATTCATTAAGCAAGTACCGATCAGCTACACATTCCATGCAGCCTTTATTGATATTAAGCTTACGAATGTTATTCCAAAGTTCGCGAGAATGTAACCTTGGATCAAGCCTTTCAGAGTAGAAATTAATCTTAGCCTTTCTAATTAAGGCACAAGTCTTATTTGTAAGGGTCCGGTAATTATTCCATAGGAATTCACCACGGAACCTTTTCCAATTTCTATTGGCAACATTCCATTCACGAGTAGAAGTTCTTATTTCACCATTGATCCAGTTGCACTCAGAATGGCATATTATAATTTTCAGCGGAACAAACTAGTTGAACAATCTCATAACTGTCCTATTAAAGATAGCTACTTGATTGTTGATATATATGTCATTATGTGCACGGTAAAAAATTTTTAAAGGACTGCTATTTCTATCAATATCGATATTAAAAGAAACAATAACTCCAGAATGATCCGAAATTCCAGGGACGTCGAAACTTAGCTGATCACGCACAAGATCTCCTCTATCAGTGATTAAAAGACCTGGAAGGCATTCATCACTACGAAGAACACGTATTGGCAAAGAATTTACTACACTGAGATTAATAGCTTCTAGAAAAGTTACAAAGTTGTGCCTTGAATAATAATCTGACAACATATTAATATTAAAGTCATCTGAAATTATATTAATAGAATTGGATTATACCATCATAGAGACTATCAAGCAAATTTACCGAAGGAGATTTATATACACAAACTAATAGTAGTTTAGCACTTGCCATTTTGTCCTCAGTAAACAGTGATTGATTGGCAGTCTCTAAGATTACTCTGTCATTATATTTTACTATTTCAATAGATCGCTACTCCACAACCAGCAGAATACTTTCTGTCGCTACGAAATAGTGAACAACCGGAAATCGTAACTTCATCGTTATGGATACTGGGATGAAGCCATGACTCCGATATGCATAATGTAGTTCATCATAAGACGATCTTATACTCCAAGCATTAAGATAACTGTTCAGTCCAGTCCACATACTGAACTGGAAATCCATCGATGGAAATACTTAATAAAAAAATTTAAAACAATCCACAAAGAATTCAATTCTAAAAACAATTTCTAAAAACCGCACCTATCTAACTCTGGGGAACTTCCTCCCTATTTTCCAGCGCCGTCTTAATTCCGTTCCAAACATAATCACACAAATATTCTGCATTCCATGAAACCTGAAAATAAACAAAAACTCTCACAAATAACCAATAAATAAAATAAATATTGCAAACTTACCATTTCTCGAATAAACTGCTTCCCTCCGATTATTTGCATTGACATGTCAAAATGTCAATACATCACACCCATTGAATAAATAACTAATAAGGAAGCGGGGTATCGTGCGAATACAGTGTTCGTGTTTAAGCATTTCAATGACAGTGTGACCTACGGCCGGGGGGGGGGGGAAATGACAAGAGGGCGTCGTTGCTATTTTGTGTCAGTTCAACAATCTGTCTCTTCATTATTTTGAAAAGAAGTTATCGGATTTGAATTCGCGATATTCTAATAAATAAATAATTTAACAGGATATTTTCTTAATAGTAGTGTAAAATTAGTGTAAAATATACTTTTGTGAAGGATTATTTATGTAATAGAGACTCCGGAGTCTTAAAAAACCGTAATGAAGTGCGCTGTGCTGTGCTGCAGGAACGAATAGAGTTATTGTCGTGGGAAATCATTCTTCAAGTAACTTTAATAGCTTTACTTATTAATAATATTGTTTCTAACAAAATAAAAGTGAAATATTTATAAAAATAAACAGCCATGGCAAAAATTAACATTTTACCAATGCCGGGTTGTTTGTTTACAATTGAATTGTCATTGGTTTCTAAATTATTCCAGTCATACAAATCCAACGCCAAGAAATATTATGTGAAAATAAGGGGGATTATAAAAAATGTTCACCTTCAGAATGTCAGAATTTCATTACTGCCATGACGAAACGAATACAAACAGAGAACACTAATACATTTCGCCGAGTGGCTTACGTTTTCACCCGATATGCCGTTTCCTTATTAGTTATTTATTCAATGATTACACCAGATGTTTTCGTCTTCGCCGCCATCAGAGTTCAGTGCAACTTTAATGGTCACACCATGACGTCACTGCGAGACGTCGCCGTCAAAGTATAACAACTTTGAGAACGAACGTTGGCAAGGCAACCCATCGTGAGCCGAAACGTAGCGGTTCGCGGCGGCTATAAAAAGCCGGCGAGCCACAGCAGAAGCACCCATTCCCAATTCAGAACTTGATCTGAAAACATCAGAATTTACTCTCAGAATTATCCAATATCAAGTAAGAATTTAGTCCTAATGTAGAAATTTAGTTCTGCATTAATTCCTATCTCCCACCTAAGTAGTAATTTACTCCTACTGCAGAAATCTACTTCTGCTTGTTTTCCATCCCACACTCAAGTAGAAATTTACTCCTACTAGAGAAATCTGGTTCTGCTTATTTTTCATCCCCTACCTGAGTAGCAACTTACTCCTACTGCAGAAATCTACTTCTATTTTATTTCATCCTCCACCTAAGCAGGAAGCTACTCTTGCGGCAGAATACTTCTGCCAAATTGTAGTTATTTTAGCACAGCTACAGTGCTTACACATGTAGCACAGAACTTCTACTTTATTAATAGTGGATTTTCTTTCTTTTTCAGAAATAAGGGAAACAGACCTTAGTGACAGCATTTTTTTTTATTTTATTGAATTTTTATTGAGTTATTTTAGTATAAGTATTGAATTCTTTGAAACTTAGTAGTAAGCTATGTTAGTTGTAAGGATTGAATTTTTTGTGATAATAGTTCTAAGCAATATATTGAAATTAAAATTTTATATTTGAATTTAAACAAGCTGAGGTATCCTTTCATAACCGGCACCCCCCTTTAGCTTCAGCACAGATCTAACAATGACAATTATTTAACAATGCACAATTCTTATTTGTATGGTCCACGACCAATCTTCCCTCGTCCATGTTTTCAGACAATAAACTATTACGTGAAGTATTCGTCACACGAATCACTAGGAACTTCAAGCCTGAAGAATGCATATGTAGCAACAATACCATCATAAAAGATAATAAGATAGAAGAAGATGAAGTCTTACTAAAAAATAGTGGTAGAGAAATATTCAGCATAAAATTAAAATATAACAACAACAAAAATATTCAAAAACTAATACTATAGTTACAATCACGCTCTACAAAAGCATCACTCAGAAGAATTAATAATGATAGTATATATTTGCATCCAATAAAGGTTTGCTCAGTTGTTTATTAGTAATAACTTCAATTGCATTGTACTGCGAATCACCTAACTGGTGCAAATAAAGAAGCGAAATAGATCGAATCGACGCGATAAACTTAGTTTTTATTTACTTCATTTTTCAATTCAACGATTTGGAAATAGAAAAACAAACAACATTATATAAAAAAAATATTTTCATACATTAGTTTTAATCAATATGCATTACCAAAATATAATGGAGAGTTAATATGGACGTTTCGTATGAGGATAGGTATGAACCTCCTATCGGAGACATTTGACTTCCACCTAACGATGGATGGTGGGATTGAAATTCCTGATGTTTCAGAAATTTAATGCTGAATGCCTGCCATCATCGATATTCTAAAACGGAAGCACAAATATGTGAATTGTTATACTATAAAAGTTATACAAATTATTTAAAAATAATAATCTGAAAAATTTAGGACTTGGTCGAGGAATCGTTAATTTTATATTGAAATTGGAGCATACATTCATGTTTATATTATGCATGCATGTATATACTATAATTAATTCATTCACATATATACTACATACATATTATATCACATACGAAAACCATCCAACGTAAATAATACAAGCAAATTTTGTTTTTCGTATTTCAGGATATTTTAAAGAAAATGAAATTAAATCTCTGGAGAAATTGTAAACAGAGAGCGATGTGTGCAGTGGCGGTGTTAATGCCTGAGAAAGGGTGGTACGGATTCTGCTAATAAATCTCAGGAAGCAATTTTCTGGTATATCCCAAACAGGGTCATCCTATATCTTAATGTTAAATTATTTTTAGTGAAATGCTGGAATTCTTTGAAAATTTTAGTTAGCAATTTGTGGCCCTTAAATTTCGGGGAGCCCCCCAAGTAACCATTTTCCCAATTTTTGGTGACTGAAGGTGATGGGTAGTTTTATAAGGGGTATATAATGGTTACTCGGTTATGTAAAAATATCAGTGGTTATATAAGAGTTTTATAATATTACAAATTGGTGACGTAGTTATATTAGAGTTTTTTAAGGTTACTAATGGTTATCGTGGAAGTAGGTTACTAAAGGATTTATAACTTTGTGATGGAAATGTTACAATCACCGGTCTATATAACTTAGACTAACCATTACTAGAAGGTATATAAAAAAGTTTTGTAATTGTTTTGATTACCACGTTATATAACTTATTGGTAATAAGGGTTTATTGCGGTATCCGTGGTTACCCTTATATAACTCGATAACTTTCAGTAATTTCGGTGACTTTAATAAAAATTGGGAACTTTCGGTAATACATATACCCACTATAAAATATCGTAAAATTTTTTGGTGGCCCTTTAGTAACTACGGTGATCGTTATAAAAACAAATTACTTTTAGTGTCGAATGGAGCCATTATAACACTACACGGCGCGCCCAACAAAACTTATTTTAAGAATAACTTGACACATCCTTCGGTATTACTTTAAGATATATAACGTTACCAAGGTAACACAATATAACCAAAGGGTATATAAGAACAGTAGACTGATTTTCGTTACTATAAGATATATAATATTACCAAAGGTTACACATTATGACTAAAGGGTATATAAGGATCATTTTCGAGGTATGGTAGTTTCTTCAGTTTATATAATATTTCTAGAAGTTTTATAAGGGTCATTTATGTTATATAGAGTTTATATAAAACTACTTGAAGTTTTATAATGGTAATTTGTTCATTTAAGTACAAGCCGCCATTTTTTTCATCTATGCGTTGCAGATAAAAAAGAAAATGTCGGATTAGTCAATTTTTTATATTGCAGATATATGGCTTCCGTTTTATTTTTATATGAAGAAAATACATCTTTTTAGGTATACAACATTTCTAAATTATGTTATGTTATTTTTATGAATTAATATCACCTAAGTGAAAATTTTTAATTTTGTCATATTTAATTAAAATTATTAAAAATTGCTTATTTTTGGAGGGGTCTGTATTTTTTAGAAGTATCTATGATGATATTCACAGTAAAATTTCAATTGCAGCTGAATTTCACCACATATATGCCGAAAAATTGTACTTCTGAAATGTAAAAATATTAAACCCTTCCATTATAAAAATGCAATACAAAAAAAAAATCGAAATTCTATGTCAAGATAGGTTTCGTAAATATTTGCATTTTATTGTTTTATAAAGGTAACGAAAAATAATTTCCCTAACATTTCAATCACTGAAAGTAATCAGCCTGAGAATTCCAAGTGTTGTGGAAACGTTACCATCACCATTATAAACAAAGTTTATAAAGGTAACCGAAACATTACCGCAACCACTGCTATGACCAAAATAAATTAATCGAGAGCACCTTGGGTTATATAAGGGTTTTATAAGAAGTTATATTATGGTAACCAGAATATTTCGGTTACTCATTTTATAAAACTTTTAGTTATATAACGTAACCTAAATCAAGTCACGGTAACCTTTATATAATCCTCCATTTAAGCTCTATAAGGGGTTTATAGTGGTTACAAAGAGGTTTCGAGTACTAGTCTATATAACTCAAGTTATATAATTTGGTAATAGACCCCTCACCGTTACTACTATATAAAAAAAAATTGATTCTTGGGCCTGCCACTGTCTGCGGTTGCCTTATCTACGCCACTGCTTCTTAGATATATTTCACCAATCATCTTTTATAATTTCGATAAAAACATGATAAGGCTCCATCTACAGGTAATAATATAAAATTTTATCGGCTCATACCCTCATTGATTTTTCGAATGGGATCTAACATAACTAATAATATTTCACCCATATTTACGTAATTTACCTTCCATGTAGTATCTATGTAGATAGTGCCATTTTTAAAAGCTTTTTAATTTGTAAAAAGTATTTGATCATAATCTCCATAGTTGGAATGTCTTATAATCCAAAAGTACGGACAGTTCCTTTTGTTCATATTCTTATACTATACATTTTTGCAAATCGATTTACTTGACAAGATAATTTTCGAATACATTTACAATTTTCCGAATATTTATTGTATCTACTATAACATTTCGCAATTGCTACTCTCTCTTTTTGAGTGGATTAAACTCAAAACCCTATTTCAAGTTCTAATAAAAAATCGCCATCTTTTCTATCACTATTATCTTCCACGAATTCGTTACTTCCTTTCTTCTTCTAAATGTAAAAGGTTTTCAAAATGACTAAGTGCAACATGATTGTAGCATAATTGCTGATTTACAGGCCACAACCTTCCAATTTAACTTTCTGCATAACTGCAGTGCCATCACTTATTATCTACTGCTTTATCGTCACGTGATCTGTTAATAAAATACTTGACTCCTGGTGGGAGTGCACGGTCTGTCTTGATGTTTAAATGAGTATGTGGGTGGGGGCGCAACGTAATAACTAGTTAATGCTGATGTTTAAATTCTTTAATTAAAACTGAAATTCTTCTTGCACTTTTACTGTTTTTGAATTTACAAAAAATTATTAACTAAGCGCAATGGAAAGGTGTGTATAGTAAGCAATAATGTCTCGAGTTCAATTTGGAGTAATTGTTTATTTTGTGCAATTTGCCTAGTGAGGAAGGGTTCAAAAATTATGGCGAGTAATTATCGGTTATTTCGTCGGATGAATATTAGTTTGTCGTATATGCCATCTGGTGATAATGTTGGAAAACACATTTTAATGCTTTACTATCAATTAAAAAATATCTGTCAGATAGGATTAAGTTATTTTTGTACCATTGTTACTACGATTTATTAGATTACTAAAAGTGCTTGAATTGGGATTCCTATTAAAGTAGTTCAGGAGTTATAATTAATTTAATTCAGTATGAGTTTGTTGTATACGCCAATTTCTTCATATACATACGATAAAATAAAATTACGTACGCCACTCCAATATTGAATAAAGTTTGAAATTGTATATTCATACCACAAAAGATAATAATAATAATTTTATAAAAATTACTTCGAGAAAAAGATAAAATTGGTATAAGACCAATAATTTTATATAAGTATAAAAGTTAAATAAGATGAATATCATTAGTTCTGCATGGCAACACCAAGAAGGGGTGTGCCAATTTAGTTCATTTTAAAATTTCGTTTACTATTTTAATGAAAACCCTGTGCAAAAAATGTCAGCTTTTACATCGTGTCCAAATATATAAGAAACTCCAAAGTTTTGTATGGCAATGCCAAGAAAGGGTTGCTCGATTTATCCCATTTTCAAACCTTAATTTATTTGTTTTTTAAAACATCCCGTGTATAAAATTTCAGCGCCCTTAGTAGCGTTCACGAGTTATCTTGCGGACGAACACATGCACATGGAAAAATCAAAATAAATTTTAATTTAATGTATGGGTGTCCAATTGCAATGACAGACTGTATTATACCCTATGATTTCATCATCAAGCTGGGGATATAAATTTGTCAAAACATATCAGGGCTTATTACATTATTTTTGATTAAGTCCAATCACGTTATTTTGTTTTGTAATACTGTTGGTACTTTGTAATATTCATTACCAGATACTAGTAATAAGGATCAAATAAAGAAATTGATTTATGATTGAAAACATAACGAATAAATTTCCTACGGAGCATGAAACAAGTAAAATAATAAACTTAACTCTTAAGATTAAATTTTTTGAAATTTGTTAAAGATGGCGATGTATTTAATTTATTTGTAAAAGAGCTCTATAATACTCTTGGCCTACTGCTGGTATAAAGCTAATAAGTTGTTAATATCGGTAATATTTTCTTTTGAAATAAACTTACTTTTATTTTGAATTATATTTAATTTTTGATTAATCAAATTTTTCGCTGTTCCCAAAGTATTCTTTCTTGGGTTTTTTTTTTTTTTTTTAGTAAAGATGTGGTTTTATAACCAAGGTCTCTTCCATTATGGTTTTAAATTAAAGTGAGTTTAAATCAGATCCTATCTTAAAAAAAAATTATTTTTGTAAAAGGTATTTGTGCAAAATGCAAATTGCAAGATTTGTTACAATAACTTTTAAAGTCTGATGGTTGCCTTTGAATCAATTTAAGCGTTACATATTTATAGGAAATACAGTTATAGTGATAACGGATTATAGATTTCTAGATTTTTATGGTTTCTATCTATAGCACTATGGATGCAGTCATCTTCTTGAATTAAGTATTTCGTCGAGGATTTTGCTCAATAGTTTTCGGATTAGTCTGATTGTGATGAAAATACAGCAGAGCAGTTGTTATTTTTTGTTTTTGTTTTGCGCAATGCAGGAGTTACTCCAAAGGGAAATGTACCATCGCCAATGTTTTTATACTTTTTGGTTTACTAAGGAAAATTATAAGCACGTACCACAAACCAAGTCTAAAATATTTTCGTTATTTTATTGACGTCTGTAGATTGTCTTTTCCTACTTTTCTATGTACGTACGACATAACAAAGTTGAATAATTGTTTTTTGCTTTAACGTATGTTTGTCGCTTATATATGTACGATAAATCAATACTCAGCCAAAAATAATTGCATTTGCAAGAAAATATTGTCGTACGTTCTAAAAATTGGCGTTTACGACATACCAATAATTACAAGTGCTGATTTTTAGGAATATGCGACAAAAGTGCTGCTCATTATCTCAGCAACCTTCAGAGTTAAGAAAAAACCGATCACAGATTCGGAAAGAACGCAATCAAAAATCTATAAATCACCTTTTAGGTCAAAAACTTTCAATTTGGCGTATACGACAAACCAATACTCGGCCGACGATTTGTTTTATGCTATAAGTTTTTTTTAACAACTTTACCGATATGTAGTTATTTATTATTTTACGTTCAGGTTTGAACACCTACAACTACAGTACAATATATTTTTCAAGAGAAATGCTAATTCCATCTAATTTTTTTGTTATCAATGTTTTTTTCGGATATAATTAATTTTTCTTCAACTTTTAGTTTAATAATGGCCTGAGCTAACTCCCTCTCGTGGTGACTTTTAGCTTTGTGTTTATATATATTTTTTACTCTTTCTTTTTGCATTCAGCATGCAGAATTTCACTTTAGATTTCTGCAACATTCGGGGATTAAGAGCAAATCGGTTTTCGATGTACTGCCACCTTAACTAAAAAAATCCGGAAATTCTTGCGCTAAGTGAAACCAAGGTCGTTTCTGATGTTAATAGTAATCAGTATCACGTCCCTGGTTACAGCTTCGTGCTTCTTTTATCTCAGAATAGAGGGATCGCAATATATATTCGGAATGATGTGGCCTTTACCATTCTTCAAGATTTTCCTTCTGCCAATCCAGAGATTAATTACATGTGGATTAGGTTCAAACTACATATCATCTCTTCTGTCTCCTTTATAGCAGCCCAAATATGTCTGATGACGATACGGTATTCATATTTGATAATATCTCCAACCATATTGATCATTTGCTTTCTGTCTCCCCCTCTTCCGAAATCGTTATCGTAGGCGATTTTAATGTCCATAACATATCGCCGCTCAGATATTCTTCTACCACAAGTCCTGCGGGCTGTTTCGTTGAACTCTTCGGTGAATATTTTAATTTGCAACAGCTAGCGGATGCACCAACGCCAATTCCTGATGAAGCTGGAGATAGAGATAATTTACTGGATTTGTTTCTAACATCTCATCCTGACAAATATTTCATCTTAGTCGGCTCCACTCTCGGTAATTCAGACCATTGCTTAATCACGGCTCAATTTACCACCTCAAACCTGTACCGCCCTACTTCTCCACCAGGTACGTTTCTTTGGCACTATAAGAATGATGATTGGGAAAGTCTGAATCAGTACCGTAGAGAAATTGATTGGTCGGTCTGTTTTGCTTCGAGGGATGCTGATGAATACACATTAGAACTTAATAATATTCTAAATCTTGGCATGTGTGAATATATTCCGTATTCCTACAGCAGATCTCAACAACAGCAAAATCCCTCTTGGTGCTAAGTGTATCCAAGCAATAAAAGCGCGAAAGAGCCTACCTTTCGTGCTTATCAACTGCATCCATGTACAGAACTGAAACAAGTCTACAAGACTGCACGGAACATCTGTAAGTCCAATATCCAGAGAGGAAAATTTCTTTTTGACCAGAGAATCAGACAAAGAATCTTGACAAGCCACAAAGGCAGCAAAGTTTGTCTCATATCAAAACCATCACGAACAACTTCAGCAGTTCCTCTATACCTTCATTACTTAATAATAGTGAAGTCATTGTGAGCTCCCTGGATAAATCTAATATTCTGGCTGCTAGATTCGCTTCACGCTTCAAATTCTCGTCTTCCACTCACTTAACAGACACCTGTTTTGCATCTCCCTTGTGGATGAGTACAAGAGCCAATACACGTCCGTACAATAGATGTGCTCAAGGTCCTTAAGGGATTCGATATCTTTGAAGCAGCAGGACCCGCGGGCTTTTCGCCCCTGTTAATTAAAATATGCACATAATCCTTTCCTAAGCCTCTGCGCAAACTATTCTGTTTGTCTTATTCGACAGGAAATTTCAAACAAGTTGGAAACTAGCTCACGTTCAGCCTATTCCCAAAAAAGGAGAGGGTAGCGATCCCTCAAATTATCGACCAACTGCAATCACTTCGATCCATTCAAAGGTTTTTGAATCTATCATTAACTTCAAATTAGTGAAGTATCTAGAAACTAATCATCTCGTCAACAATTGTCAATATGGCTTTCGAGCTTCGGGAGACCTGGTGACTTTTCTTATGGAACCGTGGAACCATAGTCTGCACAATTTTTGTGAGTCCAAAATCGTTATCATAGATATTTCAAACGCCTTTGATAGAGTCTGGCATCCATCCCTTTCAGCTAAACTTAAATCACTTGGTCTGCCTCCTCATTTTTTATTATGAATTGAAGTTTCCTATATAGTCGCCAAATACGTGTTGTATTCGATAGCGTTACATCTGTACCTCATCCCATAAATTCCGGTGTGCCTCAATGCTCTGTTATCTCTCCAACTTTCTTTTTAATTTTCATTATTGATCTGCTTTCCCTTATTTTCAATCCCATCTATAGTTTCGCTGATGACCGTACCCTTTATTTCGTTTACTCCTTTGACACTCTTGTGGACCCAGGGGGAATACCATATGTGTTAAACGAGATTACATGATTAGATCATTGAATAACGATCTTAGCATTATCCTAACTTGGGGCGAAGCCAAACGCGTGAAATTTAATGCATCTCAAACCCAAGGCTGTTTCATCTCATAAAAACGATATAGTAATTTATCCACTCCCGTTTCTTTTGATGGAGTACTGATTTACAACACACCATCTTGATGCATTCGTGGCATTACTATTTCCAGTAAGTTAAACTGGACAAATCACATCTTCCTGGTGCCAAAGAAGCATCGGAATGTCTTTGACTTTCAAAAGGCGTAAGAACTATTTCAGCCCGTCAAATCTACCGCTCCTCGACAAGTCCTATATTAGACCTAGAATGGAATACAATTTCCATATATGGGCTGGGGCTGGTCGCACAGCCTTAACTTAATTGGATATTGTCCAGAAAGACACGTCAAGCTCATTGGCGATATGACAATAACATGTCATATCGATTCACTCGATCACCGGTGCAATGTAGGATGTCAGTCGCTCCTTTCCGTATCGTTACATGCATGGTCAATCCTCTGATGAAATACGTAGTCTAATCCCTTGTAGAGTAATTCCTGCACGCAAAACTCGCGCTGCAAAGCACGCACATCCTTTTACCCTTCAAATTACTTTCGGCTGTACAGTAAAATTTCGTGATGCTTTTTTATCCCAAACAGTGCGAATGTGGAACAGTTTATCATAAAATATATTATATAGTGGTCGCAGGTTGCAACTCCACCGACGGACTGTTCAGTATTTTCTCACCCGCGGCGCTGCAATCAATTACTCCAACTATTATACGAGGGTGGATTAAATATAAACGGTAATTTTGCTATTCTGTTTTCGAAGCAGCTCCCAGCTAGATGATAATGTGTGCGGTTGATGTTTGATTTATGAGGAGTGAAGAAAGCGACTTGGTTAGAGGGCACGCTCGGTTTTATCGTCAGTAGAGCTATCACCGAGGAAGAGGTACATTCGTCTGTTGCACAACGCATCATAATAAAGTTTTTAAGCAATGAATCCCTTATTAAATCTTCGGAAATTTTTACTCGTTTGAAGCCACAGTTTGGAGACGCTACACTGTCTCAGAATAGTGTGTATACATTGGCCAGAGACTTAAGAGCGGGCGAGAACGTGACGAAAACGAAAGTCATAATCGACGCCCAAGGACTAGCCTTACAAAGAAGCAGGTCCGTACCGTTCGAGTTCGAGAGCTCATTGAACGTGATCACCGGTTAACTGTAGAAAAAATCTTATTAGGAGTGGTTAGCAGCTACGGGAATGTTCAATGCGTTATCACTGATCATCTTGGCTTCAGAGAAATTAGCTCCAGTCGGAAATCACTGAAAGACTTCTGGATCGATTTCGACAAGAAGGGCAGGATTTTTTGAGGCGCATCGTCACATGTGATGAGATGATTACACTCTCCTTATAGTTCAGACTTGTTCCCCTGTGACTATTTTTTGTTCGCGCCCTTGAAGGAAACGCTTGGAGGAAAACGATCCAATAATAATGAAGAAGTCGAGGAGCACGTGCGCAATTGGCTGGCAACTAGCCCTCAAACCTTTCAAGAATAAGGAATATTGAAGCTTCCAAATCAACGGAAAAAGTATGTAGATCACGTAGGAGACTACACTGCGAAATGTTGCAGTTATGGTGGATGTATCACATTATTCCATAAATGCATAAAAAACAAAATACCGTTTATATTTGATCTACAAGTTTTATAAAAATGGAGGTGTAGAACTCAGACTATATACAGATCACAACCAGCCACAGTCCTCAAGCAGGAAGAGGTCTGCTATGGTTATGGACTATGGTTATATCGTAGCAGTAGACCTTGGAACTGCGGGAGTAATTAATTTCATGTTTATTTTCATCTAGCCACACTCGACTGGCACTTGTTTTTGAGACAATATTCTTAGAAGTTGGATTGCTTGCGCTGCCTGTCTACTGCTACTAAAGCGAGAAGGTATAGAAATTTGTTCCTTCGAGGTTTTACTTTTAAATTTCTTCTTGTGAAGCATTTTTTATGGTTTTTAGGTGACTGCAAGTGCAAAATCATGCGATAAAGGTAAGCAACTGTGATTGTGTGCACCTCTTATTTTTTTAAATTGTTGTAATTTTTCATTGCATTTTCTTTGTAAATATCCACCCCATTGTATTTCTACACCATAGCTGCACTTAATAAAAACTATTTTGAATATGACACTCTAAAGCAGCCTCCGTGGGTAATGGACGGCTAATTTCACTTTTTCTTTTTAGTTAGCCTCTGTATCCTTATATCGTAAATAACCGATGCTAACATTAGTCTTAGATTTTTTCTTCAGATTTTTGTCTTTTTGTTAATAACAAAATATAGTCTGTAGTAGAAATTTCAAAAGAGCTTTTGTATTTGCTGTAACAATGAGTCACGATGGGTCACATACTCACCTGACATACAGAATATTTTGTATTCAGGAAAAATGGATTTTTCGAATATATACAAGAAATGTTCAATTTATTGTCTACCCTGGGTCTTTAAAATTTTGAGATAGTAATTTCTTGTTTAAAAATAAGATTTTTTTATTCTCCGAACTGCGAATAACTGCTAGTTATGAGTATAGCGAAAATATGTACTAAATTATAGTAGTTTTACATAGATGCAGTATTTACATTAATAAATTGAGTTATATTTGGCAGAAGTCTCAAACGAGAGATGATTGATTGTATGAAAATCACCAATAAAATATCTTTTATTTTTCAATTATTTTGCTCTCCTGTAAAATATTCTTTTCTGACTTAATGGATGATTTCCCTGAAAGCGTCACATATTCTCCAATTACCGGCGGGCACAAGCAAATAACCGAACTTACCAAATTTGAGTGAAATTTTTAACTATATTTAGTCATCGCATATGCCGTCTTTATACTTGAAAGGGGAAGGTAGCTTTATATGCTTTATAATTATAAAAGGTAATGAGGATAAATTCGTCAGAAAAAAACGGAGATATATCTAGCCTATCATTCTAATATGTATCATTTAAGATGAGGTGAATGTGATGAATTAATATTTCTGCCTTAGTCATTGAAGACGAAATCATCCCCGATCTTCTACAAAGAGGATTCGATGAACTCCTACCAAACTTAATTAAAACATTTTGAGCAACAAAGCTTTGAATGGGAGTATATCCCTAAACCATGGATAAAGGTAAAAGGTGAAATATATACCTAATGCTCAGCCCAGATCTTATCGTCCCATAAATCTGACTTCATATGTTCTTAAAGCAATGGGGAGAATAGTTGAAAAGTATATTAGAGGCGAAGCGCTCCAGTAGCATCTACTAAATCAACAGAGCTAGTTTTAATAAAACTGATAACAGAGAAATCGACCGATGTTATTTTCAGCAGACATTCAATGGGTATTTAACAACACCTCTGTTAAGTCAGTAATGCCTGCACTGGTAAGACATGAGATGAATCGCACACATAATACATAGATTCAGGCATGTACCCCAAACAGGATAACCATCACACAGCTATTTGTTGAGACACAGGAGGTGGTTCACACTACCAGAAGTTGCCTCCAAGGAGGAGTACCTACTGCCTCCACTGCTGTGGTCCATAGAAGTTCACGATCTTTTAATTTAACCAAGATGTTGAGATACATTTAATTTCGACAGAAGCATTTCCTCGAGTTTATCTATGTCATTTTTAGAATATACAGGATGTCCCAGACTAATATGACTGTATTTTGCCACATAATTCCTCTCGTCTACAAAAGTAAAAATTGTATGGCAGGAGAGCGGAGCAAAATGTCACCCTACCGAGTTACAGGGTGATTAGAGTAAAATATGCTCTTTTTCATTAAACACCCTATATCTTGAAAAGTACAGGGTATACGATCTACGGCATTGTATGTATAACCCTAAGGTGTTTCCTGTGAATGTCAAACCACTGCCGTAGCTCTCCCCACTCCAAATATAAGACGCTTCATATTCAAAATTTTGGTTTTTAAATTTTGTTTTTTTGTTTTCTCTGTCCGCTATTTTTTTTTTTAAGCATCCCCACTAACGTACATTTTTGTTACAAAATATCGAAAGTCCAGGGTCTGCTTTTTAATTTAACTTGTTACACGTATGTCTGTGAAACTTGGTTGAAGGATCGAGTTAATTCCAATATTATTTCTATTCCAGGTTATTCAGTGCATAGAAATGATCGCTCCATTCGTGCGGGTGGTGGCGTTGCAGTTTTTTTCCACAAACATTTTAAGGCATCGATTGTCGCCAAATCCTGCCAAGGTGCAGTTTTTGAATTTATCTGCGTTGAACTCGATACTGGATTAGAGAAAAGCTTGCTAGTTGCTGTATACTGTCCTCCAGGCGCATTTTCTGATGAAGTTGCTGCAGAGTTTCATGTCGTAATTTCATTTTTAAGTCGCAAGTATGTTAATATTGTCGTTGGTGGTGATCTAAATGTAGACAATTTGAGAGCTTATAGTTCCTCTAATAGCTTGCAGTATTTACTACAAACCTGGATTTGAAAGTTGTGAACCAGTTACCTACTTACTTTAATACAAATAATCCATCCCAACTAGACTATTTATTGGTCTCCAACACAGAAAGGGTTCTGTTTCAGAACCAATTGACACCTTTGAGTAATTTTGATCATGATTTTTTGTATTTATCATATAATTTGAGACTAGGCTCACAGCCCTGTGCAGAATTCTTTGATTACCGTGATTATAATAATATTAACACTGACACATTATATAGTGATTGTGCTAATTTACCTTACACGGACATATTCCAGCAGAACTGTGTTGATGATAAGGTTGAATTACTGAATGATTTACTCTTACAACTTTATAATAGGCATGTACCTATGCGTAGGAAAATTATTTATTCACAACGTTGTCCTTGGATCACACGTGAAATACATGTTCTTATTGCGGAGAGAGAGTTTCTTTACCGCATTTATAAAAGCACACAATGCTCAACTTTACACCGTCGGTATAAAAGGGTTCGCAATTTGGTTACCACTAAAATTCGATCTGCAAAAAGAACATACTATAGTTCCAAATTAAACTCAGAACTACCCAGCAGGAAGCTGTGGAATAACATTCGCAAGATGGGCATTGTGGGCAGAGAAACGACTCAGTATGACGCTGATCCTAACACTTTGAATGATTTTTTCATTGCTTCAACTCGCAGTGATTCGTCCTTAGTAGAATTAAATGACATTGAGAGCGTCGACGGCTTTGCATTTCGTTGCACCGACTACACTGAGGTTCTCAATGCAATTTTTGCAGTTAAATCAACTGCAGTTGGTTATGACATGATACCACCGAGATTTATTAAGTTGATCACCCCGTATGTTACACCAGTTTTGACGCATATCTTTAACGCGTGTCTGACTACATCTCAGTTTCCTGCTGCTTGGAAGAAAGCTGTTGTTATTCCAATCCCAAAGAAATCAAATACTTCTGATATCAATGACTTCCGACCGATTAGTATTTTGCCTTTTTTTGGTAAGGTTTTTGAAAAACTCATCTTCTTGCAAGCCAATAAATTTATAGACCAAAATCGTTTATTATCTCCCTGGCAATCTGGATTTCGACAGGGATATAGCTGTGAAACTGTTTTATTAAAAGTCATTTCTGATATTAATGAAGCTCTTGACAATGATAAGTTAACCATACTTGCTCTTCTAGACTTTAGTAAAGCCTTCGATAGTGTGGAACACATTCACCTGCTTAATAAATTAAAGAGCAATTTCGATTTCTCTTCCTCAGCTCTGAGGCTGTTCAGAAACTTCCTATCTTCCAGACATCAAGCTGTGAAAGTAGGTAACTCACTGTCCGCTTTTCGTCTTACCTGTTGTGGCGTACCTCAGGGCTCTATCCTTGGGCCATTTCTTTTTAGCCTATTCATAAATGATCTCCCCAATGTGATTAAGGACTCCACCATTCATCTATATGCTGATGATATCCAATTATATCTGAGCCGCCCAATTGGACTACAGGATGATTGCATTTCACGGATAAATGATGACTTACAACGAATCTACGAATGGTCTCTTGATAACAAGTTGGTATTGAATCCAAGCAAATCTAATTCCATTCCGATATATAAAAGCAACATTGATGCTTCAAGGCTACGTCCTGTTTTACTCAATAATACAACTCTACCATATCGTGTCTCTATTAGGAATTTAGGAATAATATTAAACTCTAGCTTAAGTTGCTGCAAATATGTTAGTAATATTATTGGAAAAGTTTATGGCTCCTTTCGTCAGTTATGGGTCTCTGCATATCTTCTGTCTACCGAAATGCGTCTAAAACTAGTGCGTACGCTGATTATTCCACATTTCCTTTATGGCTCGATATTGTTCCCAAAGCTTGATTCAGTCTGCCACAGACGGCTCATGGTTGCATTCAATGATTGTATTAGGTATGTATATAAACTGCCCCGTAGCTCCCATATCTCCCCATATCGTAACAGTATTCTCGGATTCCCCTTAGATATCTCACCGTAACTTGTATTTTTTGCACAAGTTAATAAATCTTAAAAGTCCTGAGTACCTCTACAACAAGCTGCAGTTTCTACGATCACAAAGAGGTGTAAATATTTGTATGCCACGCTGCAGATCACAACTTGGAGAGCGTTCTTATTTTGTTCAAGTTCCTCGCAAATGGAATTTATTACCATCAGAATTTCAGCGCGTGGGCTCCAGCAGGGTTTTTCTTAAATTGTTAAAATCAACCAATTTTACCTAAATGCACATTCTTTCTATAATTTAACAACAATTATATAAATATAATCTATTTTTTGTCTTTTTTTCGCATTTCTCTTTTTTTGATTTTTTCTTAACTTTTTTTTTTTTTTATCATTCATTTTTTTTTATAAAGATTAGATATTATTTTTTTCTGATTAGTTAAGTTAGTAGTTATTATCACTTATGGACCTACCTGTAAATTATAAACTAGTGTTCTGTATATTAATAAGATTTTAAAATCATTGTACAGTTTCCAAATAAATATATATTCTTATGTCCTATTTGTGACGGTTATTAACTTTTAACTTAGTCAGGTCACAGATTACTCGTTCCCTTAGTAGCTGAAAACAGGCCATTTAAAAAAATAATCGCCTAAATCACAGTCATCTCAAAACCATCAAAACCACAACGAATGTGCAAAACTGCAATCAGAAGAATTGAAAAACAAGAAACTCCGAAGAAAAAAAAGTGTATGCTTTCACTACCGAGGTATATGTATGCAAACACAAAATATCTCACGTTAAATACATTGGCGTAACTAGGACTTTTTTCTGGGGTGGGCCAGGTCCCCCAGCTTTCGTAGATAGGTTTTAACAAACATTTTGTTTACCAAGTATACCAGCTCATGAGTATTCCCAGCTTTTGACTGACATTTTTTATGCATTGCTCTGAGCATTTACAAGATATTGTTATAATTCCTAGAGCCAATAAAATTGCAGAGATTAAAAAAACATTAAGTTTCTAAAGTTACAGAGTTTATAAGTTACAGAACTCACAATAAATATAATCTAAGTTTTAAAACATAATTTCCGCAAAAATAGCTCTGATCATAAAAAATAAAATAATTCTCATAAAATAAAAAAAAAAAAAATTCTCATTTTACAAGTAGTACAATATCTAGTCTTCCTATGTGAAACTTTAACTTCGCTCCCAAGAAAGCAAAAAAAAAAACTGGATCAGCACTTTTAATCTGCTGCAAATGCAGGTACGTATGCCCATTCGGGGTGATTTTATAAGAAAAGCTTTTGAGGTATGACAGTATTTGTCCAGGTTCCGATTTTAGAGGTCAGAGGAACAACGAAGAGTTTTCAATAGTTTCCCATTCTTTATTATAATTATCTTTGAATGTTATTGAGAATATCAGTTAGTATAACTCATCAACATTCAAAAAATTTTTGGATAACTAGTCAGTCAACATTCGGCGATCGAGCGATATTTATTGCTTATCGAGACCGACGGCAATGAGTTTTAGTCGGACATTCAAAATTTTGTGAAAATAGATTAGTAAATAATGTAATTGTCAAATTGCGTGAAAGTGCATTCTTTTCTTTAATCCCAATGAACCCAAGCGACACTCATCTATTCGGTACATTCCACTCCAAATATCCGACGCGATTTACATTTTTCTTAAATCCTGGGAAGTAGTCTTAAGAAAAATGAAATAAAATTTGCACGATTTAAAAGAAAAACAAGTAAAAAAGCTAGAATTAGTCTAAGACCAATTCTTATGATACCCTAGATGAATGCCCGTATTAAATTTCGTATGGTCACCGATCTATTCAAGTATTGATTTTGAAGTTGTTTTTCGCATATATTTCTAGAACGGTTTGTCGCACAGACAAAATGATTATAACCAATTTTATAGGATTTCGTATTCTGCAGAAGTTTTTAGTACCATAAAAATGTCTTGGACTGATCGTTTTCAAAGTATACGTAAAAAACCGAAATTTTTATATGGCAACACCAAGAAAGAGTTGCCCGATTTAGTCCATTTTTGACATTTTATTTGCTAATGTAGTAAAAACATCATGTGCGAAATTTCAGCTCTCTACGTCGACGCGTTCTCAGGCAGTGACCAAATATATAGCGGAAAACGAAATTTTTATATGGCATCCCCACGAAGGAGTTGCCCGATTTGGCTCATTTTCGAACTTAATTTTCCTTTTTTTTTTTAAAGTCTGTGTACAAAATTTCAGCTCTCTAAGTGTTCGCGTTCTCAAGTTATCGTGCGCACAGACGGACGGACGGACGGACGGACGGACATGCAAAAATCGAAATAACTTTTAATATTATGAATGGGTGTCCAATCCATTTTGCTCTACCATCATTATTTCGAGGTGTTACAAACGGAATGACAAACTTAGTATACCCCTATGATTTCATCTAGGGTATAATAAGAGAAAGTGGTTTTGTATAATTAACAGAGACCTTTGTTTTCCACTTCCTTTTCTCAAGTATTAAGGAAAATAAATCAGAATCCTAAAGTTCTACGAGTATACACGAAACTGATATGATAGTGACGCCCTGCCTAATGCCTGTATTTATACCAAGTACGAGTACCAGGGCCATACTTCAAATCTTTTAAGTACAAGTACAAGTTCCGGTCGGTACTGTTACTTAAAATTTGTTTAAGTACAATTCCATAGCAAGTTAAATAATTTACGAAATATTATAAAATAATAAGCTTTTGCTGTTTTAATTTCTACATAATCTTGGAAGTTGTTCATACAATATTTGAGTTTGCCTTTAGCAAAATAGCTGTCACATCAGATAACAACTGCCTTTGTGTTTACAAGACCTGCAAATGAAAATCAACCCTCCACATGTGCGGAGGAAGAGAGCGGATTGCGGTACTTAATTGCCAACCTTCTTAACAAAGGATATCGATTCAGCATGTCAATTTCTATTCGACAGTTACTCATATATAGCGCTAATTTCCTTTCTATTTTACTGAAGGCGGTAAGATTTCTTGAGGCACTGTCGAGATGTAGATAACCTCCATTATCAGAAGGCGTATTTAAATAATTTACAAGATCTGAAGTAGTTCGCGTTATGATGGTATTTGTAGTGAGTTCGTTAAGTACCAATATCGGGACTTATACTTGAGAATTTTTTAAGTACCAGTATCGGGACTTGTACTTGTACTTAAAAAACATATAAGTCCAGGTCGTGGTACTGGTTCTAATACTTAAGTACTGTACAGGTCTGAAGTAAGATAAGCACTAATAAAGAGATAGTTAAAGTCTATACACGCTTTAGTTCACGTTTTTTTTCTGTTAGCTTGTTTTTAACTATATCATTTTCAATGCTTATGAGTGCCATGTTCGAAAACCTCTCCTGAAGCAGTTGCTCTTAATCAAGTGTTAACTGGATGGAAAAGCTCCGCTCACAGCCGGCCGAGCTGACAGGAAAACTCAGAGCTGCTTGCAGCAACTTGTATAAATTTGGACAGAAGTCTTTATTAATTTCTCTTTTCAGTCTTTTCAAATTTACTACAATGCTCTTGTTTTAGACAAATTATTTGTTATCTTTGTTTCAGCTTGTATGGTGGAAATTTCTACATTGAAAACATTTTTATAATTTTCTACAAATGCCTCTCCATGTTTCAGGTACAACTTTATAAATGATTATACTGACTATGCCAAAGGTAAATTTTTAAACCTATTTTTGAAGTTATTGATAATGTTGTTGTCCATCACTTGACTGGTTCCAATATTCGGATTGCCTTGTATCTGATGGAAGAAGGTCTACTAAATTACATTTACCTATAGTGGACTTTATCAGAAAATCTTTTGCTCTCTCCGGTTACCTTCTCCTTTTCAAGATTTGAGTAGGTTCTAGACAAATATAATGTCTTTCTTTGAATTTCTTGATTTCCCGAAGTTTTTATTGTCTAGAGTGCTAATACAGTTTTATTCCATAATGTAACGTAAGAAGAATATTATTGAAACTTTTAATTGCGCAGTAAGTATTTCTTCTTTATAAAGATAATCAGCCTTTATTACCGAACCCGTTTGGATTAGAATCGAAAAAGCTTAAAAGAGCTTTGTTTTTTATGGAAAATTAAACCAAGTTTTACCAAATTTGCAAAATTTCATTGTTATCAAAGGTAATCAATTATAATTTCCGCACAAAATGTCAAAATAGTTGTGCACGATTTCTCCTACGGATCACGCATTTGTCAAAATGCAGTGGAATCAGAGCAATCTCAGAATAGGTTTTAAAAATGTTAAAAAGATTTTAATAGGTTTTCTTGAAGAAAAAAACTCGTTAAAGCCTTTTCGATTCTGATTCGAATGGATTCAATTTAATTAGGCCTAATATTGTACGAATTCACGAATGTTTTTTGGGAATTTTCATAATTCACTGTGGGGGGGGTCCCTGGCCATTACCTAATTACGCCAATGGTTAAATATGATTAAGATAATTCACTCCCTTAACTTGATTTGTTCTATATAATAAAACTTCTCAAACAGCAACAACTATGGCCATCTAACGAGGAAATAACTACTACGTAAAGTTGCGATCACTTATAATATATACACAAAGCTTTTAGTAATTTTATTGAACATTTAAACCTTAAAATTATTTGATCAAAGTTACTTCGAAGGCCTTCAAATTGCTTTTTGACTTATTGCCGAGAAGAGAAACTATTTGGCTCGATAAATTAATTCTTCCCTGTTATAATCATGCGTGCATACGACGATCAATATTCTTGTTGAATCTCTCCAAGATAATTTCTTATTGCGAAGATTAATTGTTGTCAAATCCTTAATTTTGTACTATTTCTTCTTGAAATATGACCAGCAGTTCTTATAAAATACTGGAATTTGTTAGTAGGAAAAAGCAGACAACAAAAATCGAGAGTTCGACGCACATTTTTTCCTGTTTCTACTGCTATCGATTTTTGATTTCATTTATTGCCTATCTCGAGAATAAAAACTGTTTTTTTGAAAAATAAGGCAACCAAGTTATAGTTTTCTCACGAGAAATTCTCGAAGAAACATTACATGAAGACATATTCATAACACCATAAAAAACAGTTTTATGATAATTTTTAAATTGTGAATGAATGAAATGTAAAATTTCAAATATTATGTAAAGTACGGAACTGTGTACAACACTTCATTTTTGTCTACAGTTCACAGTTCGACCATTTTACTTATGAAACACGAATTTTCCAGATTGATTGAACGAAGTTTTTTTTATTGCCTTTCATTTATTTACATTATTAAAATTAATAAAAAAGGTGCGCAACCCATTAAGTCAATTTTATTCGTTCTTGTTTGATTTCTCTTAGCTTCCAAAGCTTTAATCCAAACTGAAGCAGTCAAACAGGTTGCTGTGAATGTTGCGACATTGATTCCGAAAGGTTTTTGTACTAAATAGATATGGTTGCAACCGTTTTAGGAAAACACCTTTCACTATTTTCCGCATGGCGGCGTTCAAAACGGAGAAAGCACGAAAACTATTGGAGTGAGGCGTGAGTGTCGTAACCACAGTTTTCCTCCCGCAAGCTTACGCGGACGAACTTTTTGAAGCTTTCCTATGATATTTGACTCCACAGCCTCACCTTTTATTTCTTTCCACGAGATGGTCCCGTGTGCTTTTAATACTGCCATACACAGTTTTAGCAATGCTATGATTAACACATTACTCGCCACAATTCAAAAATACAAGACAAAAAAAAAAGAATTAAATTAACTGTATAATGGTATTCATCCTACCCAACTGGAACTATTTTTGCCATAACTGTTATTGTTTTTATTTAAATATCAAAATTAAAGCCCGTCATATTTTTGAGACATATACAAGAAAAAAACAAAAATAAAATTATGTATTAATTTTATTCAGTTTTCTAGATAATAATACAAAAAAAATGTTTTATGAAGTATGGAAATATACAAAACATTTGTTGTGCAACGGTACATTACATCTTGCGCATATTCCTGTTGATTTTTATTCCAAAGAACACATTTTCGCTATGTGTTTACGGGTTTTATGAGATAATCTATTCCGTCAACTGTTCCGTCAACTTCTTTTAATTTTTTTGAGCCATTTTGCATTAAAAACTTTTAGGTTATCACATAACAAGATTTCTGATTAATTTCTGTTGCACCACCAAAGATAAATTACAAAAGCACTCATTTGAGTGTGACAAACACTCAGCTTTTCAAATTACTGTTGCACAAAACAGAAATTAAGTATTTGATAAGTGTTCCATTGAAAGGTTAGCAAATTACATGCTTTTTCTTAATTTCCGTTGCACAAAATTATTGCGCTTATCATATTTCAATAGAGAGTTTGATAATTTAAGCAACATAAAATTATCTTTTCAAGTACACATTCAATGTGATCGGTAGTGTCTTTCTTTTAAAATGTAATAATAATAAATTTAATATAGTGAAATAAAGAAATGTTTTATTTCGAAAGATTATTTGAGGAAAAGTCTGAGTTTAGAGATCGTGTAGAGAAAGACAAAAGAAATTACACGGTCGAAATTTTTCGTTTAACACGTGTCCAAATAAAATATATTCCACTAAATATTTGAGGAAATTTGCAGCATAGCAGTGGATGGAAGAATTCTATATTTCCTTTGCAATAACAGCTGAGAATTTTACATTGGTTGGGCAATTAGCCCAACACCATTTTGGCGGGAGCGAAAACGTTTCAGAATAGCCAAATAGATGCCTACACGGCCCCCATTTTTACTTGAAAGTTAGATCTAATCAGTTTCTCGCGAAAAGTTATATCGATGTATGTATGTCAACCCCAATGGGTGGTGCAACGAAACTGCCCAGTATAAAATCCACCCACGATGGTGGAAAGTAGTGCACCACCCGCTTGCACGACGTTTATCATGTTGTATATATTTATATATGCAATATGGGGATAGGCTGACCACCTAATAAACACAAAATCGATAAGATTAAGGTTCCTTCGAAGAAGACGACGATTTAGATCTGATGCGTGATACGGATAGGAGTTTTTGCAAGGATTAAATGGTGGTCAATGCATTAACCATAGCCCATACAACGCATTGACCAATAGAGTAAATGTCCCGTAACTAAAACAAAACCCGCTAGTTGGAATCATCACCTACTGCCGTAGATTCGTTGGTCGGGGATAACAGCTCGGCGTATATGTTTCGGATCCGAATTGTAAAATAAAAGTTTTTTAAATGTACATATATAAAGCATGCATATTTAAAAAATGTTCTCTAAAGTTATGGATAGTTAGAAAGTTTAACAGATTTGTGTATTTAGATGCACCGGGTAGGTAAAAAAAAAATTTCGTTGTGTATTAGAAATACCGCTGATGAGCTCCGTGGCGAGAGCAAAAACGTTTCGGATATAGCCAAATAGATGCCTACACGCCCCCATTTTTACTTGAAAGTAAGATTTAATCAGTTCCTCGCGAAAAATTATATCGATGTACGTATGTCAACCCAAATGGGTCAAGCAACGAAACTGTCCAGTATAAAATGCACCTGCGATGGTGGAAAGTAGTGCACCACCCGCTCGCACGACGTTTACAATGTTGTATATATTTATATATGCAATATGGGTATAGGCTGAACACCCACTGAACACAAAATTGACTCTGATTATTATGCAGTATGTCCCACGAAGCGTGTTCCTTTGCCATTTTTCTCGAAAATTCACAGAGATATAATCGAAGTGCTAATTACAAAAGTTAAAAAGTTACCCATTTTATGATGGGGGCTATCTTTTGATATAGTAAAAATTTCAAAAAAGGTACATGAAAAAAGGACACCTTCGGTTATGTCCTTTTGCTGAGCATACATTTTGACTAGATTCAATAATTGAAAATCAAGTTAGAAAGAAAGTAGTATATCTACTGAAAATTCTTCGCAAAAACAAGGTGAATCATTTATAGGTATGTAACATGCTCTCGTAATTTCTAATATAAAACATACCGGCCGGCTTTTGATCCCCATTCAATTTTCAGGTAAATTATCATTCTTCTTTTTATTGTTAATATAAACCTCTGAAAGATAAGCCATATACCGTAAATACAGATAAAACATTTATGAGAAAGGAGGTAAAAATGAAGGAATTTTCTGTGATGTGCAAAAACTTAATTTAAAGAAGCAACTATTTTATTAAATCTTAAATTAACAATTAGTTACTGATTCTTACGCTAATAAATGTTCCAAATGGCCGCCACCTTGTTGAATACAACATGTGAGAGTCTTTGTTTGAAGTTTTCTCCTACATCTAATAGAAGATCCACCAGAATTTCGCGGTAAATTCGTTTAGTTTGGTTCTACATCGCTTCCTTCGTCGTAGGCTTATTTCAAATATTTTGTCGTGAATTTATTTCCATAAAACAAAATTAAGTGGGGTTAAATCAGGTGAACGGGCTGGCCAGTCTACTTCTACCCCTCATCCAATACATCTTCCTGGAAATATGCAATTTAATTGTCTTCGTACATCCAACGGATAATGCAGGGGAGGTCCATCATGTTGGAGCTACATCAGTGTTTGGTTCTTAAATCGACTTCATAAAAGGTATGGGAAGTTCAGAATTTAAAAAATGTTTTATAAATCTCTCCATTTGAAGTATCATTGAAGCAAAATGGGCCAATTATTCTGCTGTCCAATATTCCGCACCATACGTTCAATGACCAAATATGCAGGTTTTCTCTCTGCCTTTGCCACCTAGATTAATCTGACTCCAGTAGAAAATTGATACAGTCGTCAAGTTTATATAAGTATGATCGGTCCCCATGAAGTAGATAAAATGTTAGACTTCGAGGTAATAGTCAACCAGGGTCGCCTATTTGTTAATCAATAATGGTCGACAGGTAATAGAACAATGTTGTTGTTACTAGTAGTCCAAATTAGTACCACTCGTCGTTAATATGTTAAATGCTACGCTACGACTCGGAATGTTTACTGTTCTGATGTTCGGAGGCAGCCATTAGGCAGTGCTCCTGAGGAGGTAGCTATAAAGAAGATCTCCTTTTGCAGGCGCAGCTATAAACTAGTAGATGCCTGATTTAGTAGAACGCCAAAGTTATTCGTGGTATGACTAAACCCGACCGTGTCCTTCACTTTAATTCTGAGGTTATTTATAGCATATATTGTTTACCTTTGATTAAATTACTTACTTGCAAATATTTCACATCGCTTCATATTGTTTTCGGTGTGTTGTAAACTAGCGTGACCCGTATTAAACATGTTGCAAAATATGTTAACAAATGCAGTCACTTTTTATGGTTGATGTGCTACTTTAAGTGTGACCTGCATTTGCATAAATGCTTGTTTAATTATTGTGGACTATTGTATTGATTTTCAGTTGTGTTATTGATTTCTTAAGAATGCGTATTCGGGTCAATTGTTTTAAATTGTAATTTTGCTAATTGTGCATTCTTCGCATTTTTCGTAATTTTTTTATTGATTGATTTATTGTGAGTTCGGCTTGGCCTAGTTACATCATAGTTATGTCTATTTGGATCATTAGAATTCCTAAATGTAGCTTCATCCGTAAATAATACATAGTTAAATAAATTTGTATATTCACTTAGTTTCTGTTGAGCCCAGTTGAAAGATTGTGTTCTCCTACTGAAGTCCCTTTCTTCTAATTTCTTAGAAAGGTGTAAGTGGTAGGGGTGCATTCTTAATCCTTTCAGCGTCTTTTGTATGGTACCTGTCGAATATCCAGACTCGCGATATTTTGGCAATGCTGACGTGAGGATATCTAACAATATGTTACCGAATAATGGTTGTCCTGGGTATTGCTCCTGTTCTATTTCGAATAGAGCTCTCTGTGTCTGTGTGGGAATGTAGCCGTTATGACGCAAAAATTGTACGGAGCTATGCTGAACGCTTTCCAGAAAGATATTGCCCACCGAGTTAACACATACTGCGATAAAAAGGGCTAGCCATGTATCATGATACATAACTATCATGAGCATAACTCCGTATAATTTCTGCGACATAACAGCTACATTCTCAGACAGAGACAGAGAGTTCTAGTCGAAGTAGAATGAGAGTACGACCCAGGATCACCATTATTCGGCAACATATTGCTAGACATCCTCATTGTACGGAGCTATGCTGAACGCTTTCCAGAAAGATAGTGCCCACCTTCGTACAATTTCTGCCGCATAACGGCTACATTTCTAGTATGTTATCAAAAGCTCAACCAATTCACTGTTTGTAAGGCGCGACATTACAAGAATATTTTATAATATTTAAAATTGACATACAACTCAAAAATCAAACTTAGAATGAAGTGTGCAAACTGCATATCACCAATTTATAGTATTTCAAGCATGCATTACTATACTAGGGCAAAGTGGAATATACTTGTCATGAGTACATTAGGTACATATCTAAATAGCTATTGTTTGAATTACATTTGCTGGTTTTACCTCCTTTCCGTGAATATCCTACCTGAATCTGTATCTATTTGCTTATGCTTCAGAAGTTTACATTAACAATAAATATAAGACAATGATAATTTACTTGAAAATTGAATGGGAGACGAAAAACGGGCCTATAACTTTTATTTCAGGTATTCTGACAGTGGATTTATCTGCACCTTTGAGTACACAACAGCTAAATCAAGGAAGTGAAGCGCCAATTTTATTCAAATAAAAGAAATAAACTTTTCTTTTATTTTAACCATGTCCGGTTGCATTCCATTAATTGGTCACACATGTCAACGCCTCGCATATATTTATTGTACTGCCTAATTATTTATAGACATGGTATGTTCATAAATGCTTTGTCATTCTTTGACCATCTCCAAATGTTTTCTATTGGCTCTTTTCCAAAACAAGACGAATGAAAGATGAATATCCTTTGAACCTCTACATTTATTTATTTATTTATTCAAAAATTTACAGCGACAGCTTACAGGGTCACAATTAAAAGCTACCGGGATCTTATTAACTAGAAAATACAAAAGTAATATGCATAAGAGTTGCAGAAGAAGATTTAAAACAATAACATATTTTAATTAATAAAGCTAGATGCTATATAGATAAGTATTATGGAATTCAATATAAAGTTATTATTAATAGCTATTGAAGATTAAATGAATTACTATCAAAAATTCAAGATAACAGGAAATAATTAAAGGTAAAAATATTAAAATTAAATAATGAAAGCTTAAGGAAATTTGATGAATCAACAAAAGGGGAAATATACAATGATTTTTAGTATTGAATTATTATTATATAATGGTTACTCTGACTGCGGAGTCTCAATTTCATTTCTGATAACTGTTTTAAATGAATAGAGGGTAAGACTGAGGATGTCAACATTGTTTGGTAGGTCATTATGATTTTTCTGAATCCTATATATAGGAGATTTATAACGCAGATTAGTTCTGGTAGTAGCGATCTGGAAAGTTAAAGGTGAACGCGTAACTCTAGTTGGATTAACAAAATTAATGCTGCTTAATAATTCAGGGCAACGAATATGGTTATGTATTATCTTAAACAAGAAGATTTCATCTAGGAAAAGACGCTGCCTTTCGAGGCTAGAGATACCAAATTTGTCAAGTCGAGGAAAATAATTTAGATAACATCCATCCATTTTGTATTGTAGAATTCTAGTAAATTTCCTCTGCACAGATTCAATCTGTTGTATATACACACCATAAAAAGGATTTCAGATAGTGCACGCGGATTTGAGGTGACTTCTTATTAAGGAATTGTAAAGGGTAATAAAAGAGGATGAAGATTTAAAAGATTTACAAAATCGGAATAAGAATCCAAGTAATCTAAAAGCTTTGGAAGTAATCCAGTAGATGTGTGACTGAAATAATAGTTTCTAATCGAATATAACATCCCGGTCTTTCAATTCAGTAACACGGTTAAGACAGATATCAGCAATTTTGTAATGGTAATGTATGGTATTTTTTTTTTCTAGAAAAAGTTAGGGCTTTACACTTGAATATATTCAACGGTAAAAAATTATCTTTGCTCCAGTTCTCTAAAACAAGAATACATGCAGTCCTCTTCTGTCTCAATAACTTTAAAAATTTTTGCATCATCAGCATATAAAAGACATTCACTTCTTAGTTGGAGGGGTAGGTCATTAATGTAGATGAGGAATATATAATGACCAAGAATGGTACCTTGCGGGATACCAAACGTTTGTACAAACGGGGTGGACTGATATAACCATTTAAAACTACTATCTGGAGTCGTTCACGGAGATATGACGGAAACCTTCGTATTAGATTTGTATGAAAACCTAAACAAGACATTTTTAGTAATATACGAGAGTGCATGATCCTATCAAAAGCCTTAGAAAAATCTGTTTGAATAGAATCAACTTGTTTCCCCTCATCGAGTGCAACGACAATTTTGTTAGTATATATCGCTAAGTTAGTGGCAGTGGACTTACCCGGAAGGAATCCATGTTGTTGAGAGAGAGATTGTTTGGGGCAAAAGTTGGTCGTAAATTATTTTTTCAAACACAAAAGCTAGACTATTGGGGATGGATATAGGTCTGTAATTTGTTATGGATTTAGGATCACCGCATTTAAAGATAGGAGTTACGAAAGATTTCTTTAGCGTGGATGGATAAACTTTGTGATGTAATGACAAATTGAATAATACGCTTATTGGGGTACTTAAGACTGTAGAGCAATTCTTCAAGAATATATTTGGTACAGCATCGGGTCCTGCTTTCTAACTTATATCTAAACCTAGAAGAATTGTTTGTATATCTTGCGGAGTGATTGGAAGCACAGAAATAGAAGTAGAAGTGGAGGAAGATAGAGGAAATGAGAGGGGTGCTGAGGCAACTGTGGATGTGGACAAGTCATTATCACTAATGTTGTCAGAATATACTGTTTTGAAATAACGAGCAAGACTATCACAAATATCTTGAGGTGTACTGAAAAGTATATTATCATAATACATTTCATACATTTCACTAGGATAGATGTTTGATGATTGCAGTGTTTTTGTATAAGCCCAGAATGCTTTAACGTTGCTTTTTAAAGCTCTCTCGGTTTCTTTTAAATATTTCTTATAACACTCTTTGATTAATCTTTTGGACAATCGACGATATAGGGAAAGACTTGCATAAATTTCGGGGTGTTTTAAGCGTTTGTATTTACGGCGATACTTTTCTTTTTCTTTTAAGGTTTGGATTAATTCGTGATTGTACCAATTTGGATATTTTTGGTTTTTTGGTTGAAATGATGGGACTAAGGACGCAATACAATGATCTAGAATAACAAAAAAATTATTAAATGATTGATTTATATTTGTGGAAAACTTAGAAGAGAAGTCAACTTGAGTCAGATATTCATTGATAATAGTGTAATCGGCCTTGTGAAAGGAAAGTTTATTTGGAGCGCTCATTGGTAATGAGTCATGTCATTTAAATGAGATATCAACATCAAGAGGTGGATGATATTGATCGATACGGGAAAGTACTTCTAGAGAAGCCGATACCATAATATCATTTTCGGACAAATTGGACCAGATTAAATCTAGTATTCTATTATTATGATTAGGTATCGCGTTAAGTTGTTTTAAATTACATATTATAGTGTTATTTTGAAGCGAAAATGAAGCAGAATTAATAAAACCGGACATACACATGCACATCTCCTCATTATTATAATAACAAGTAAAAAAGCTAGAATTGGTCTAAGACCAATTCTTAGGATACCCTAGATGAATGCCCGTATTAAATTTCGTATGGTCACCGATCTATTCAAGTATTGATTTTGAAGTTGTTTTTCGCATATATTTCTAGAACGGTTTGTCGCACAGACAAAATGATTATAACCAATTTTATAGGATTTCGTATTCTGCAGAAGTTTTTAGTACAATAAAAATGTCTTGGACTGATCGTTTTGAAAGTATACGTAAAAAACCGAAATTTTTATATGGCAATACCAAGAAAGAGTTGCCCGATTTAGTCCATTTTTGACATTTTATTTGATAATGTAGTAAAAACATCATGTGCGAAATTTCAGCTCTCTTCGTCGACGCGTTCTCAGGCAGTGCCCAAATATATAGCGGAAAACGAAATTTTTATATGGCAACCCCACGAAGGAGTTGCCCGATTTGGCTCATTTTCGAACTTAATTTTACTTTTTTTTTTAAAGTCTGTGTACAAAATTTCAGCTCTCTAAGTGTGCGCGTTCTCAAGTTATCGTGCGCACAGACGGACGGACGGACGGACGGACGGACAGACAGACGGACGGACGGACATGCAAAAATCGAAATAACTTTTAATATTATGAATGGGTGTCCAATCCATTTTGCTCTACCATCATTATTTTGAGGTGTTACAAACGGAATGACAAACTTAGTATATCCCTATGATTTCATCTAGGGTATAATAATGGCAACTTTTTCATCATTCACCATGCATTCCTCTCCTCTGCATTGTTAAATCCTTGAAGACAGCTGAGATTTTAATTCGGTTGGCCATAATAGTTCCGATCCCGTAATAATTAAGGCTTAAAAGTTTCAGGTATAGTTGTAAAATATCTATCGATATACAGAAGACTCTTCGGAGATATGATTTTAACAAGATGTAATACGACATTCGGACCAAGCCCTAATCCAGTATCTGCAATCTTGGTCTTTTTTCCTTGAAAATGTTCGAAGTCTACTACAATCCCTGATGATATGGTAACTACCAAGTTTTCGATCTCGGGCGGTCTGAATTTTTTTGCGAACGTAGCTTCTTGCTGAGTATCTTTCAGTTAAAGGGATCCATTCGCTCATCGATTGGGTAATGTCATACATTTCGATCAATTTCACGACATATATTTCTTACATCATCAATGATTGGTTGTAGTTTCAAAAAAAATATTTTTCTTGTCTGGATCATAGTTAATATCAGCATAAAGCATACTGACATCCATTCCTTGAAGTAGTTTCATTCGATCCGGATTGAATTCCAATAAAAAAAAAAACAAGATAAATTGTCGAATTCGTCTCCGTCATGAAAATACTGCTGGAAAAGTACAATCAGTTCCTAACCCTTATACGATTGTGATAGTAAAATATAATTCGTAATTCCGCAGAATGATTCATAATGATGTACTTAAAGCTGATGTAGGTACTTAAGCTTCAAAGAAATTAAATTTAAAAAAATATTACTCTCTTCTATTGTTTTACTTCCGATCTGTGGAGCTCTAACCTTGTGATTAAGAAAGCTTTCCATATAATTTACAAAAGCGCCATTCTTAGAAACAGTTGCAATGAAAATTATCGAAAAATAAGAATATGCAAAAGAGCCGAATTTTTTTCTCTTACTCTTACGTTTGCGAGGGTAGAGATGAAAAGGGATATTCACTAAACCACGAGGTATGGAACAATATATTGTTTTGCTTATCTTTTCTAGAAAATCGTTTGACATTTCCTAGTGGTAATACATATGTACATCGCTATAATTTGAATGTCATAGTTACAGTTTTGTTGTCCTTTCATAGTACCATTAGAGCTTAATCATGTTTTTTTTTTTCAAACTATTTTTCAAAATATTCTCTTTCCTCTTTTTTCTCTATTTCCGTGGGTGACATTCGTGGGCACTGCTTGGTTTGATTTTCACGAATAATTCCAGTTGTTTTCAATTTCATACATTGTAGGTCATTTAGAAGTTCATTCCCCGTAAAGAAATTGTCAAACAAAAAAAAAAACTCATGGTAGGTACTCTATATATCCAGTGCAATTTACTTTTACTGTGGAACGTAGACGACCTTCATTTGCTTTTACTGACTTACCACTGTAAGGATTAAAATTATAAAGATATCAATTTGAGCTACACAAGCCCCAAATTTTCCATCCAAATTTAATTGGTTTTCCTTGCATATACATCTTAGTTGCGTGTTTTCCATAGTAACGAACCATCATTTCATCTATAGATAACATGCCATAAAAAACACCAAATCTTAAAAAATTAATTTTTAGCATATCAAAGAATTTTCTAACTTTATACGATTTCTCCCACACGTAGCTATAATTGTGTGCTTCTTTAATTAAGTTACATTTATCGATATAAATAATAATTGTATGATAAATTTACAGCACGTAATGATAATTGAATTATTATTTTAATATCTAAATCGCAGGTAAAGAGTTCCACAGCCATCGTTACGTCCAACAGGATTTTAATATAAACCTGTAGCAAAAAAATTAATTGTTACCAAAACTTTAAAGTGACGATATAATTGTCGAGTAATAGAGATTATCGTAAGGCTGTCATTTCTGCCACTTTAAAGGCAAACGATTTTCAAGTCGTCTGTCATATTGCTCAGAACTATCCTCTGTATATGGTTCAAATTGTATAATTATTTTATATTTCACAGACTTGTACATATTTATATAATGTATACGAATTATATATTATGTACTTATTTTACAGCATTTTTATCCAACATTTCGGTATTTTAAAACAAAACAATTTCAGCAACTATCACGATAAAAGATTTAAGCGTAACTCGGAGAGGAGCTATTATGTTACGAGATATTTCATAGATATTTTTGTTTACTAGAATACCAAATCTCTTAAAAAAAAAATCTCCACAAAAGTTAAGAGATCAGCTGACGTCTGACATCTTTTAATTCTTTATGTAGAATACGAATGTCTGCTAATGGGCTTTGACAGGCCAGTTAAAAGGATAATAGTTCTAATCTCTTATGTAGAATTGGGGGAAAATCTCCTTTGAAGAACTAGAAATTTTCAAAAGTAAATTTCAGGGCAGTGATTTTAGAACGGAGCTCATCTACAACAAAAGTGTGATCAAGGCACTCTAAATCGTTCACTTGAATACTTCATTTTATTTATTTACCGAACACCCTGTATATTCGGACATTGCTTCCGAAGAGGTTGAGGTAGAGAACTGAAGTTTAGTACAGGATGTATGGACATTTTCGAGAATATAGAAAAAAATATTATTGTTTGACATCAGACCCAGTCAACTCAGGTATATGATGACAAATTAAAAAGAAAACAGGTCAGTTTTCTAAGAAAACTTTAGATATGTTATTATCTTATGAAGCTAACAGAATTTCGGATATTTCTAGAACGGTTAGCGGACAGAAAAAATAATTAAAACGAATTTTATAGAATTTCATATTCTGCAGAAGTTGTTAGTGATCGTTGGGGGGAAGGGGTGCCCGATTTAGCCCATTTTTGAAATATATTTACCGTTTTTATGATAAGACTGTGTACAAAATTTCAGCTCCTTACCTTGACGCGTTCTCATACAGTGTCCAAATATGTCGTGAAAAATGAAAATTTTGTATTTTTGTATGGCAACCCTACGTAGGAGTCGCTCGATTTGTCCCATTTTCAATTCCGTTTTTTATAAAAGCTCCGTACGCAAAATTTCAGTTCCTAAGTAAACGCGCTCACTAGTTATCATGCGGGGAAGCATACAAATAGTCGGCGGAACAGACGGACGGATCGACAGACGGATATGCAAAAATCAAAATAACTTTTAATATTATGCGTGGGTGTCTAATCCATTTTTCCCTCCTATCATTATTTCTTTGCATTACAAACGGAATGACAAACTTAGAATACCCTATACATTTTATCTGGGGTATAAAAATTGATCTATTTAATAACATGTGCCGACTTGTGTAGCTGACATGCTACAGTAAAAAGGCGATATGTCCAATATGAGCATTATTTAACATTTTTCCTGCAGTTTTTCCCATTTAACAGGGATTTAATGTCCATGAAACTTGCTTTGCGAGAACCACTTTAGTCACCAGGGGCGGATCTTCTGAATTTTTCCTAACAAAATGATTCACTGAGTAGTAAATCTATTCTATTGCACCTTTTTATAAAAAAACGTAACAATTTCTGGAAGCGTTCAATTTGACACATTTAGGAACGCAGGCCCTAGCTAGCACCTTGGCTTTCGCTCCAATTTAGGTCGTGGTTGTTGAAGCCGATAGAGAAAACAAGAAGCGCGGATATCTGTACATGAGCGCCGCTTTCCTCGGGGTATTTGAAGCAATACAGAGCCAATTTAAGTAAACGCGATAGTATGTTTGTTTTAATTAAAAATAGCTGCCAAAGGGTCTTTGATAAGCCTTTGATGTAAAGAAATTGGAGAAATTCAGCGGAACTACACAACGGCGTACAAGTCATTGTGAATTGTTGCACTGACTGTTATTACATTTAAAGCAAGGTATTAATTTTTAAATATTTTTTATTTTTATCATTTCGTAAAATGCAATATTTTTTATAGAATACTTAGCGAAAATATTAAATAAAAACAAATTAGATCTGCAGCTTGAGAAAGTCTCAATGAGTATCCTAGACAATTTGAATGGTCGACCTGTTTTGCTTCAAGAGATGTTGATGAAAGCACTTTTGAATTTAGTACAATTCAAAGTCTTTGCATGCGTGAATATATTCAGAATTTATACTGCAGATTTAAACAACAGCAAAATCGCTCTACGTTTCACGATGAGTGCAACCATACCATAAAAGGTAAATAGTCAGCTTTTCGCACCTATCAATTGCATCCATGTTGATAGCTGTAATACCATCCAAAAAGAAAAAAATTCTTTTGGACCGGAAAGTTAATATCTTGGAAAGACGCAAAAGCAGCAAAGGTTCCTTGTCTGTGGTCATGTTACAATGAAGTAATTTTTGACTTCCTGAATAAAACTAATATTTTGACTTCAGATTCTCCTTTTCCACCCACTTCATATCTCTCTTGTGGATGTGTATTGTAATAAGAGTGCTCTGATGTTACACGTAAAACTGTCCATGATTATTTATTGTTATCATTAGTACCAAGATTATATTGAAAAGGCAGAAGGCTGCCGAACTTACTTTCGATGGCTAAGAAGCCGCTGTTATGAAAATATCCCTTTGTACTATTTAATGGCAGAATATGCCAGAGTTCCTCCTAGGGAAGAGTATGCCGCTGTTGTTATTATATTATTTAAAGGCAGAGAATGCCATAATAAAATGTGTGGCAGAGTATGGCGATGTTTGGTGAGAAATTAAAATCACTTGTTGAGGTTGAAATTAACTCTGATTTTTATTAAGAGGAGTCAGTACTCAGCGAAAAATTTCAATTTAGATGCCAGCGAGCCTGTAGGTAATAAAACTTACTATACGTAGGTTTGTGTCCTGAAAGTATGAAAATACATATAAAATTAGCCTAGACCTAGACCACAAGTCACATTAGAGACATCTAGCGTAAAAGACAGAAACCCAACATGCGACAATTAAGACGAAAATGAAAATTTGCAGTTCAAACAAATTGAAAATTTTTAAAGAGAATTAACTCTCCTAAATTTTATTTTGCACATAGTTGTTAAATACGGTATTTTGCTTTATATTTCTAAACTTTCAACGAAATATTGCAATTTCTCGTCGGTAAAATATCGAGAGAGAAAACAAATACTATTAGAGTTAAACAATTAAAAAATGCAGCAATAAAAATGAAAAAACTCGACATTATTTGCTAGATCTAGGCTTTATCTCTCTAAAAAGTCACACTATAAAGAAATGAGAATACCTACTAAGAGGAATTTGATTTGAAAAAAATCAATTTTTACCATTTTTTACAAGTTTCCAAGCTAATATCTCCATTCGAATGCATTTTTTTTAGTTTTCTCGACGTTATTTACTAGACCTCTTCGTTACTTTTAAATTGAGATATAAATCATTATTCTGCTACAAATAGTTTGCTAGAAATTCGCATTGAAAAATGTATGAAACTTGCAAATCTTGGTACTGACTCCTCTTAATTAGTCTCATCTTATTTATACAAACTGATTACAAATGAATCGGTTTTTCTTAACAATTCTAGAGAGGGGATTATTGCAGAATTGCAATACATTAATTAAAAATCACAATTATAGTGTCAGCATTTTTGATCCACAATTTCTGAATGATTCACAATTTATTAATATGGTAAAGCAATGGCCTCAGCTTTGCATAAATTCTCAATCAAGAATTATGCTTGCCTATCGGAATTTGCTTGGGATGAAATTCATCTTGAGGTCGAGCAAACTTTGTTGGTTTTTAATCATTTTTCGTTTCGATTACTGTTAATATTTCTTGACCACGGTCATGGCTTTACAGTATAAAAGCCAATACACATCCGTACGAGAGATATGATCAAGCCCCTTAAGGAGATCAACGTCTCCATTGATGCAGACCCTGATAGTTTGAAGCCCCCGTTAAATAAAAGCTGTGCCTCATTCTTGGCTAAACTTTTCTATTTGTCTTATTCGACAGGAAAATTTCCAATTGCTTGGAAACTAGCCTATTCCTAAGAAAGAAAAGGGTAACGATCCCTTAAATTATCGACCAATTGTAATCATTTCGATTCTTTCAAAGGTTTTTGAACCTATTATTAGCTCCAAATTAATGAAGTATCTAGAAACTAATTAAACAATTTTGGTAAGTCCAAAATCGCTGCCCCAGATATTTTAAAGGTGTAGAATAGTGTCTGGCATTCAGCTCTTTTAGCCAAACTTAAAGAACTTGGCCTCTCCCGCCCTCTTCTATTATGGATGTAAAGTGATTGATTTGGTCGCATTATACGCATTATATTAATGGCATTACATCTGAATCTCAGCCAGTAAATGCCGGGGTACCTCAGGGCTCTGTATCTCTCTTCTCAATTTTCATTAATGATCTGCTTTTCCTTACTTTCAATCCCATCCATTAATATTTGCAATAACTTAAGCTGAAGAGATCACATGTTCTCTGTTGCCAAAGAATCATCGAAATGTCTTGAATTTCTGAAAAGGTGTAAGAAATATTTCAGCCCATTGATTCTAGCGCTCGTCTACATGTCCTACATCAGACCTAGAATGGAATATAATTTCCATATGTAGGTCGGGGCTGGTCGCAGAGCCTTAGCTTCATTGGATATTGTCCAAAAGAGGGCCTTCAGCTCATTGGTGATATGGAAAAGCCTTGTCATATGTATGGACTCACTCGATCACCGCCGCAATCTTGGTTGCCTATCGCTACTATGTTACTACATGCATGGTCAATGTTCTGATGAAATGTTTAGTCTGTCCCCTGATTCCTGCATGTAAAACTCGCACTACAAGCCGCGCACATCGTTTTACCCTTCAAAATGCTTTCGGCCGTAGAGCAAAATTCCGTGATGATGGAACATTCTACCATCTTATGTCTTTCCTCTGGCATGCAATCTGCGAAAGTTTAAATACATTGGCACCTTCGCCACGTTCGCTAATTACTTTCTTTATTACATTCTTGCCATGCTTTGCTTTGCACCATAGTTAGAATAGAATAGAATAGAATAAACTTTATTTCGGTAAAGTACACAAGATTGAAATCTTATAGAGTACAGCTATTATAGTGGAGCTAGAATCATTTACATCGAAATTCTAAGAGTAAAGAAGATATCTCAAGTGCTTGGCTTAATAATATAAAACAGAAGAAGTCACACTTTCTTAACTTGCCGACGAAGTTATAGTATACGTACAATTACAAAGATAAAATTTATGATGAACCATGAATTTGAATAAAAAGCATTTCCCCGGTTTTACTAAATAAAATGGACGATTGGGAAGTTTTACATTTCCAAAATGAATAATCTAACATCTCCTTTGACTTTCGGGAGTGGCAAAGAAGAAACGTTCTTCATTGCGAGTGGTAGCCACTTGCTAATCTGTTCGACTCGTATCTTTTAAATGATAAATTTTGTGCGTTTGACATTTGCGAGTGGTGGCGAGAGTCTTTAACCTTTTGCTCAGTGTTCAGCACCTACCATTTTTAAACCATAGTTGTGCCCCCCTTCACATGAATCCTGGATCCACCACTTTTAGGCACCTGAATATGTCGCTTCTTATAATATATGACAAATATATAACACCACTAACACGTACATGTTGTTCGTATTTACTTCGTTTTTAACACCGATTTCAGTTGATCTTTAGCTCTAAAACAATTTGGGGTCAAGAGAGTATCTCTAGTTAATAAGTCGAAAATTATGTTGCTGTTACTATGCTGATAATTTGGTTTCTCTGCGGTATTCATTTCGTTCTCGAAGTTTTAGCCAATCATTTTCGAGTTATGATGTTTGTATTTAAAAAAAAATATTAAGCGACCTTATAAATAAGCAACGGACCTTGTAAGGATGTTTTATTGAATTCAAAAACCTCATATAAGTACTTCTTGTCAATTAAATAGCCGTATGAGCGGCAATTTATTTTAAACTCGTAAAAGAGCGTAAATGGATAGTTCTTCCATAAGGTAGACATAGACAAATATTCAAATTTACAGATTTTTCGCGGAAAACAGTCCATCGTAGACATTTCCAATGTACCCAAGTATTCTTCAAAATATTACAACGTAGGAAAGTAGTTACAATCATTTTCACTGTTCTGCGACCCGTAATTATTTGAATATGCGTTCTGTATCGTCATTTTATACCTACTCCTTTCTCTACCCGATTTATGCTTGTTCGTACGCTGAATATTTCTCTCATTATGTTTGGCTGTGAAATTTATGCTTATGAAATTTTATAGCGCTATATTTTGATAATCCTACTTTAAGTAAATTTAGTAGTTTGATTCTCATCGTATGCATACTAAAAAAAGACTAAATTCATGTTTTAATAGTATAGACATAATTATTAAATAAATCAAACTTTGAATTTGAAATTTGTACCTTTACGAAATTTGGATTTACAATTAGCAATATAAGCTATCGTACAGAACCTGTTTAAGGAGTTTTTTACGAATTAAAAAACACAGTAAATTCTGTTCATATTCTAATTTATACTAACATTAGCTTACTAATGATATTTAGAGAAATAAAATAGTATATGTATTTATTAGGTAGTTCTTTTAGTTTCAGATATTATCTATATTTTTTAGAAAAGTTGCTTATTACAATATGAATTTTAAAAATTTTAATGTTCTTTCTATTTAATTTTTTGAATACAGGACCCTGTCTAAATTATATAAAGGAAAAATAACAAAATATACTAAGCCACACGGAACTTAAATCTTTAATGTGCACTTGTTTGTGATTTTTATGGCAGGAATCAAGAGGATATTTAAATTGAATTCTTAATAACAATTTCTTACATACATTAGTAATATACGAATAGTAACCAATAAATTAATTATTTAAAATACAATAGAAAAAAACATAACACAACATTTACAATACAATCTAAATAGGAAAACTATTCCAAATATGTATTCTCTTAATATCTTAAGGCTTCTTAGTTGTGGTTGTCCTTGGAGGATTATAGCCTTTTACTATTAAGGCTTTTCCTAGCAATGGCTTGAAAAGTCTTATGAACTTCGCATATGTTCGAGCAGTATTCTGAAAATATAACATAATTAGCAATATAGAAAATAAAAAAATGTTAGCTAAAAAATAAAATTAAATAATAATTAAATAAAAAATTATGGTCGAACTACTAAATCTATATTTTTAGAGAGGAATTCTTAGTAAAATGACATTCGTACCTCTCGGTTAAATTTACGTCTATTCGACGTAGAAGGTATGTATATATGTCAACGACTAATTTAGATAAGGCAGGATTAGCTTATATTATTTTACGAGTTTATTTTATATTAGAGGCAGCTTTATGGGCAGATGAGACAAACAAATGGATAGAAAGACGAGAGAGGCAGACGGATGCATAGACAAGATGGATGGACAGACGGATGGACAAGCAAAAATCAAAAAGTTTTCTATGTATATATCTAGTTCATTTCTTATGCCATCATTATTTCTATGCGTTATAAATTATTGAACAAACTTAGTATATTCCAAGATCATTTATAGGCTAAAGGCTAAATAACATTCAAGAGGCTATGAAATGGTTACCTACAGAAGGAAAACGTTTTAAAACGCAGTAAATTATTTTATTAAGAGAAATGCAATTCGTTTAAAAGACTTAACCAAAGCAAAATTCAACTTTGATAAAATTATATTTGCAATGTAATCGTATCAAGAAATTTCAATCAAATACATTTTCAAACAAAAGTATAAGATACGTTTTCGAGACAATAGAGGACGTGTTTGGAATGAATTTTAATTAGGATATGCATAAATCGGAAATTTGATCTGAATAATTCCTTGCAAACTGGTTGCTTTCAAAATAGATGGCAGAAATCTATAGTTATTTTATTAGGCGAAGTAAGAGCATATAATGGCAATGAAGATTTTATGCCTGTCAATTTATTTTCGAAAACATACGTCAAAATACTAGAGAAAATAGCAAATAAACAACTGGAAGAATATTTCAGTTTAAATGGTTTGTTTCAGGTACAAAAATTCAAATAATTTTTTGCTTAAAAGATGGAATTACTGCAAAAATTAAAATTGTGATTTTGTTTCTTGATAATTTGTTTGAATGAAATTCATTTGTGGATTAGCTGACATAGCTTGAATAAAGGTGCAAAGCTTGGAGAACTTAATAGATATCTTACAATGTCGTAACAGAAAACTAAACTACCTAGAAATATTTCGAAATCCATATTGAAATTCATGTCGCTATTTGTGATTTTATACTTTTTATCATCCACTATTATTATATGAATCAGTATATTTCAATATAATTATTGGTATTCAGTGCGATATAAATGTAAATTTGAACGGTGATAAAGTAATTGAATATGTTGAAAGAATACTGCGGATAATTTCAAAAAATTTTGGATTGTTTAGAAATTAAAAGAGGCTTTAATTAACAAATACAGTATTGTCATTAAGATTCATTTCAAGTACAGAGTGATGAAGTGTTAGTAAAAGTTGCAGCAATTGTGTAGTTGTTAAGGGGAGCACTACGAAATCCCAAATTTTAAAATCCTGATTTATTAAAATCCCGACTTTTTCAAAAATCCCGAATCACAAATTCCAGAATATCAAAATCCCGAATTTTAAAATCCCGAAGAATCCCGAATTAAAATAATTTAATATATGTTTATTTGTAAAAGATGCTTTATTGAAAAAAATTATTTGGTATAATAAGAAAATTATATTAATAAATATGTGGAAGCATATAACGCCACATAAGTTGCCCACAATGATAAAGACAACCCTTGAATCAGGTTGTTGGGCAAAAGGTCTTAGCCAAAGATGCGATAAATTTTTCGAACTCAGTTATGATAAGCAAAGGATTTAAATTAGTTTCCCACTCGTATGTCTTTTGACATAGTTTGTAAAAAAACTGCGAATACAATGCCTTAATCTTGGTACTGATAATACTGAAAATAAGAGACACAATTTGCTTCTCAACTTTCCCGTGAATACAAAAAACTTGTATCATTAATTCTAGGATTATATAGATAGAAGGCCTCATCCGTTAACCAGCAGGATGATTCAGGCAACAGTTTCAAACTTGATTTAGTTCCAGGTATTATAAATTTATCATTTTCAAATTGGCATTCCTTTAAAACAAAAAGTTTAGCATCAAGATATTTTAAAAACTAAAAAACAGTTTTTTGTATTGCAACAATAGCATTGGACATATGTCGAAATAACTAACAATTGTTTGCAATAAATAAATTGCAGCTGACTCCTGTTAATGGCAAGACAAATAGCATCTGGTAAAAGAATGTAAAAGTTACGTGTCAACATTGCAAAATTTCGTACATTTAATATACAGGTGGGGTTCCGTAAGTGGTGTAATAGCCGAAGGCTATGGATAGGTCATACTTAGAAGAGCAAAAAATTGTAGGGTAGGGGGTGGCGGATCCGAACGGTTTCCACGATAACGGGACTTAAAGATATTTGAGTATGTTTTTATAGATCTTCCTGTAACTTTTGAATGTTACAGCCTATGATGATACTATTTTTATCTTAAAGCACGTCATCAAGACCAATTTTTCATATTGAATCCCAAACCCTAAGCTTTAAAATGACCTATCACACTCTGTACCGAAAATGTAACCCTTTCTGCTTTTTTCGCACTTTTTCTTAAGCATATCCAGCAAAAATGGCAGAAAAAGGTCAAAAATGATAATTGCCTACTTTCTGGCACTTATTGAACTTTTTCAACCATTTTGGGTAGATATGCTCAAGAAAAAGTGCAGAAATTGCAGAAAGGGTTACATTTTCGGTACAGATCTTAAAACTAAGATTTTGGGCTTCTTAAAACCAATATGAAAAATTGATATTTATGACGTGTTTTTTGATAAAAATGGTAGTTAAATAAAACAAAAACGAGTTACAATTCCGAAAGTTTTGTCATATGGTTTTACGTAAAGAATTTACAGGGTGATTGATAAAAACATACCAAATATCTTTAAGTCTCGTTATCTCGGAAACTGTTAGGATTCCTCCCCCCCCCCATACAATTTTTTGCTAGTCTAAGTATGACCTCTCCATAGCCTACGGGTATCCCACCACTTACGGAACACCCTGTATATTAATGAAATCATTTACGGCCGCCGTACACAATTTCATTAATATATAATAATCGTCGAAAGTTTCCAATATAGCAATGAAACTTTTACATTCTTTTACCAGATGTTCAAAATATTACAATGCGGTATTTTTGAAATCGGGATATTGAAAGTCAGGATTGTGTACTTTGAGATTTTGCATATCAGGATTTTGTATGTCGGGATTGGGTGTTCGGTATATTGTTATCGGGATTTTGAAAATCTAGATTAAGTAGGCAACCCGTCGATGCCTGGTTGTACAAAGGACAGGAAAGTTATAAATGTAGAGATCCTAAATTATTTGAGTAGAGAATATATAAATTTTGTAAGATATATTCAATTCCACGTAGGTATTTGGAGGAATATCAGTGATTTCAGATTTACTCAGGCGATAAAATCTTCAAAATCTTTAAAAATAAATAACTGAGATTAGACCAAATCTACAAGACTTGCGTGATTTAAATTTTGAACATTATTATACGCATTACCTGCGCTCGACTAAACTTTTCGTGATTTCTAATAATGAATATCACAGAATAAAGCAGCCGCTGGATATCTTAAAGCGATTTCAACTAAAGATTCTTCTAACGAAAACAGATTTATAAAAAGGTTTTTGTAATTTGTGAAGCGAAAAATGGACTTAATTGTTATTTAGCTCATCAACTCCAAATGGAGGTAGTTTAAAACCTTACATAATCCCAACACAGCCGTGGACCATTTAAAGATCGTTATTATTACCGGACATTGGTTCTTTGGTAAGTAGGCCTAACGAAACTGCATGTTCCCTAAGCAATTTTCACATATGAATGCCCTAAGTGTTTTGAATGCCCTAAAAGACGGTTAAGCGAACTGTTCCCACAAGTATTGGAATTAACAAACTATTATTTATTCGCGTGGTAAAAATTCTAATTGCTCGCAGTTAGATCTTGCCCTGGCTACAAATCTAGCTAATCCTGCTTCAAAGCAAGTTGAATGTAGAATAACCATTGAAAATTTACTTTTAACCACAATAAATTCAATACAGATCGAGCTCATTAAGTGGCATCGAGTCTCAGCACAAGAAGGATACCAAAAATACTTTCAGATGGCGGGAACTCTTTGAAACAATTTCTATTGACGTTTAATTTGGGTTTATAGCTATGAACTAAAGCTGTGTGCAGTTGAATGAAAAGACTGTCTTCCTTGGAGGTAGCAAATGTCATAAATTTATAAACTTAGAGAATCTAGAAATAAAAACTTAATCCGCACCCGATAATTGTTGAATAAATATCAATACTTGAACATAATATAAAAAAATCAACATGTTTTGATTTTTCTTTATTTTTTAAGCACCACTACAACAGTTGTTCAAACAATACTTTTTATAAAATCGAAAACTATCAACTTTCACATAATAGCTGAATCCGTTTTGTATCGGCTTAAGTGGTGCTCTGCAAATCAAATATTTGCGAATATGTAAATTTGGCGATTTCATTTTGCTTTGTGTACTTTTTATTTGCAGACAAATATTTGCCATAATAGGTATTTCGGTGTTAGCTTTGAAGAAACTGGCATCTACAAAGTAAATTAAAAAGCACGAAACAATAACTGTTTTAAGAATTGCAATTATATGTAAGTCCAGGTATAGCTTCATATCATTTTCGAATTTTTAGCTTTTTACAAAACTTTTAAAAGAACGAAAATAAATGTGAAGGCGTATTAACCGAATAATGAAATTACTTTTTCTCATGTATTTATGTATAAATATTGTTTGCCTCAACGTACATTAATTAAAAGGACTAGTTTTCAATATAAATCCACCCCCTGATGATGGTGTATTACATAACGCAAGCTGCTTGTGCCGAGAAATGATTGTGTGCATTTTAAGTTGAATTCCCAGCTACATCTCGAGTATTTATCACCCATCTTAATAAATCAAGAATTCAAGAACAAAATCAGTTACGGCTATAAACAATTAAGTGTAAAACTTTGAACCAAATACAAATAGATGTGCTTAAAAAAATTTCAAGATGAAGGTGGTTGAATTTTTTATACAGACTAATATATTATTTTGATTGTAAGGCTTTGGGTTTCTGTAATTACATATAAAAAACTGGTGTTAATAACATCTTTTTATGAAAATATGGCAGTTAAATGAAAATAATTGCATTACATTTCCGAAATTTTTATCTTTATTCAGGCCTAACTTCGAAATGGAAGTCTGTCACATATGTTACCTAGTATGTGTACGATAGCTAGAAATGGTTAAAAAAAAAGACGCAGGGCTCCACATGAACTTATTTTTTAGACGAGGGATACATCACGAAACCCGCACTGAGAACAATATCTTTTTGTTAAGGGGATTAATAATCATTATAAACCGTACTTATATATAGGGGAAGGATATTGGTAACAAAAATGTGAAAGAGTCTTTTTTTTTTTTATAAAATATAAGAAAATCTTAAGCAATCAATAAATAAATTTTGAAACCAACAACTTTTCCAATAATAATCGAATATCTAGTTAAAAATTTATATATCAGGATTTATGGAAGGAAATATGAAGGTCCTGCTTGCGGTGTAAGGTACAATATTACAACTGCATGTGATAACTTACACCGCAAGCAGGATCTTCATATTTCCTTCCATATATCCTGAAATATATATTTTTAAAATGGAGACCCAAGGAACATCGTAAAGACTTCAAGTGCTCCTATATAATAGTCGATCAACATTTAAGTTCTCATATAGACCTTGTAGTTCTTAAAGAAATATCTAGAGTGTTATATCTACATTTGTTGTTTTATATAAGTCTAAGGAGTATAAGTTCCTATACGAAGAATGTACTACTTGAACATTATTGGTATAAACGTGAGTATATAGGACAATAATTCCCAGAGAATCGTAATCCTATATAACATTCCTATATCAGTATTGGAGAATTTATACATGGGAATGCAGCTCTTTGGAAATGTGTTCATATATCAAGTCTCATATCAAAAACCAATCTCTAATCAACCCTTTTATAAAAAAAGGGGGAATAAGTAATTTCAGTAAAAATTCATTTTCAATATCAACGCTCATATAAGCAATCAGTATTTAGTGAATTTTTATATAGGATCAAGGAGATCAATTGGAAAATGTGTTCTTATATCAAAGCTCTATAGAAGATGCTAAAATGTCATGCCGCGGCATTTGCTTCCCTTGAATATGATAGATGATTTTATAGTTTCAGAGCCTCTGCATTTGATCGAATTAGGTATAACGAAACGACTTTTAGTCAAGGGCGAATACAGCGAGGGCGATCGCCCCCCCCCTCCCCCTAGAGCTCTAATAAATCAAAATTTATGTAATTAAATGAAATAGAAAATACAAAACAAATTTTTGTTTTGAAAAGACTGTTTCTAAACGCGCATTAAAAAAATAGAAAATTATTTCTCCATTCACTTAATGAATGCATCACAACAGCTCTCTAGAGTTTCCCTTCATTTTGCATTTAATTAAATTTTCAAATTATATTACATTTGTGTATAAATTTTAAAATTTTCAAGGTAGATCTGGGTAGTTCAAATTTAAACACTATAGGGTGAATAACAATTTCTCGAAATTGAAATTGGGAGCTCCTACATGTTATCAAAATACTTAATTAAATTACTTTGAATTGAATTTGCTTTCTTTGTGTACCATGAAAAATCTAAAATTTATATACAAATATAATATAATTTTGATATTTAATTAAATGGAAAACTCTAGATAGTTATTTGTAATATTTATTACTTTTTTTCTTTTTTAGTCATAAATTATTCTCAAAAAATTTGAAATTATATCACTAAGGAATTTTCAGTACAAACAAAATTATTCCACTTTTTTGTGATCAAAAGCTCACAAAAGCTGGGTATTTTGATCAAAAGTAGTATGTTGGGAAAATTATCATAGCCGGGGTAATTAATCTCAGATTTATTTATCCTGCAAATATTTAATTTAATTTTATACATATATTAACCTTGCCTAATTAGCTTTCCTCGAAAATTTCTTTAACCATTTAAGTTGCAAGAAATTGCAGTCCAGTCCAGTAAATTATGGTGTTTGAACGAAATCCAAGCGACCTTCATATGAAAAACACCATCAGTCAGACAAGCAAAAAGTGTATAATGTCTATTTTATGTGAGACTAAATTTTACTATGCTTACGGGATCAAAAATTTATATTTTACAAATAAAAGAACTCCGGCGATATCTGAATGCTAATGAAATTTTCATGCTGAAACGAAAAGAGAAAGCTATACAGAGCAGTCCACAACTGTTGGCAAGTGTGATTTTAGGGGGCGATGGGGGGTCATCGCCCCCCCGCTCCCCCTCCGCCCTAGAGCAAATGTCTGGATCCGCTCTTGCTTCTAGTTCGGTATAGGGACGAACATTTTTGTAATTCATACAAAGTGGTGTTCTCGAGATATGGTATATTTCCAAATGGATGTTCAAATGTAAAATGCCTTCCGACATGCATCGCGCATCTAGTAGACTTTAAAAGCATACCACGCTGGCCGATCGGAATTCTCATATGGGAATTCTCGCCACGAAATATGAACGTAAGTGCTATATGAATGTTTTTGTTTTGCTCTTTTCTCTGCTATGCTTATATAGCACTACAAATGCTATATTGAAATATCTATTCTCAACACAGCAATTTACATATTTATACAGGAATTTGTTACCTACATAAGGCGTTTATCCTGCTTATGTATGTGTTGAAGTCATGATATGAAATTTTGTCTGTTATTTCAAGATTTATAATCCTTAAGGTAGAACTGAAACCCCAGATCATCTCTATTTATGTACTTCTAGAAAGTAGCCATATTTTCTGAATATTTGGAGAGTCATTTGTGATAAAAAAAAAGCACTTTTTGGGTTAAAAATAAATTAGCTTAGAACCGTGAAAATAATGACATATTGATAAATTTATTGCAAAATAAGTAAATATACATTAGTTCCATTTATTTTGTGATCCAAATGAACATAGCTGTTTTCAACTATAGTTAATTAAACTTTCTACTTATTTATTTATTTATTTTGAGGCAATTTGATTTTTTTTTCGATCTAACATGTTAGATACTAACAGTAAAATTTAATAAAAGTAGAGATTACTCTTTCGGATATTTTACCGGGGTAAACTTATCTTTGTTCAAGAAGGAATTTATTTAGAATCTCCGGTATATAGCAAAAGCTAAAAAATGTTTTTAATTTGTTATTTCATCCCACAGCCTATTATATCTTTGGTGACAAGTCTCAAGTCTTGATTATGACTCATCAACATGTCCCAAATAGCGAAATTGGGTGACATGAAAAACAAATGAAAAAATAGAATAAAGAAAAGAAATGAAAAATGAAAAAAATTTGAGAAAAATAGAAAAAAAAATTTATTCAAAAAATTTAAAAAAAACAGATTCATTCGAAACGAATCAAGTCACTCAATTTCGCTATTTGAGACCTGTTGATGAGTCATAATCAAGACTTGAAACTTGTCTCCAAAAATATAATGGGTTGTGTGATGAAATAACAAATTAGAACATTTTTTAGCTTTTGCTATATACCGGAGATTCTAAATAAATTCCTTCTTGAACAAATAGTAAAATTTAAATCGTTGGTAAATTCAAATATATACCTTCTGAAAAATTAATTCTAATATTCAGAAATATCCTCATAATATGTTAATCATATTTTATAATATCATCTATTGTATTAAGTGAAAACTTTCTATAGGATTCCAAGTCGCGCATTATAATAAGTTCCACATGAATATTAAATTTGCAGCCTCAAATAGGAGCTATTGTCTTTTAATGGTTTTACGTTAGGACCACTTTTTCCATATAGGATAATTTAGGAACAAATAAGTTATCAAATAGAAATATATTGAATTCCTATATAAGTGAAGTAGACTAATTTAGGAAAAACCTACATAGGGAATAAGAAAGTTTTATATAAGCACTGAGCATCAATATGAGATTAAGATATAAGTATATTACAGGAAATATTATTCCTATATCAAACTGAATTTTATTCCCGGAGCAAGATAGGGGATTCTCCACTTTATCGGTACAAAAGTTTAATGGGAATTCGGTGAGATAATAATCTAGCTTCTTATGACACTTGAAGGGGCTGTTCTGAATAAAAAAATTCAAAACCATCTTTTTTTTTATTGTTTAAATCGATTGATAAACTATGTAAGAATATGCTTCCAAAGCAACAAAATCAAATTCCAAATATTTCCAAGAATATAAAAGCAGGAGCAGACGAGCCTCCAGTAGATGTGTGAGCGCTCGCCACTCCAATTTTCTATTCAAAGTTCCATGCCTGAAACAGTTTCGGGGGCGTTCAATACAATAGTTATAATCCATGGCGTAGAAGTATAAATGTGTACGATTCATTTAATACGTGACTTTCCCTTTATCAGTGTAAGTAATTAAAATATCATATTTTTTCTATTGAAAACTTTGAAACGCTTTTTCTCCAGTTTTTCTTTTCATGATTTTTCAAAATTGACGGCAGTGATAACTAAACAACTAAACAACCTATTTAATTGAACCAAGGTTTTTTTTTATTCAGTATTCAATTCTTTTCTAAGTGTACTAAAAACATTGGTCAGAAAGTTTATTTAAATAATTGTTATAACACCTTAAAGTTGCATTTTTTTTTAAACACATGTTTTTTTTCGTAAACCCGGCCAAATTTTTTATTTCACATTTTTTCTGCCTGTTTTTAGTTCACTCAGAAAATAAATTTATAATAGATTTAATTCTCTTTTGCTTTTTTGTTTCAGTAAAAAATTACGAGGTGAATCTTTCACGCTGATTCAAGACTACAGCGACATGACGCCCATGAAATAGGTTTAGAAATCAGTTATAATTTTTTTTTACTGTATTCGGTAAATATGTATAAAACAATACCTCAAAATTCAACACCTTCATTTCCTTCTTTCCCTTCTAAAAAAGATCACACAAAAACGAGGTTTTAGAACATTCTAATTCAGAACACCCCCTTAAGTTCTCAAGATTTATTCCCTAACAGAGCTCCGAGATTTATATAGGACAAAAATTGTTCGCTGGGCAGTGGAATAGTGTACCTAGGACATATGTGAAGAAAGTTCGTATATCAACATAGTTAAATTAAATAAACTCTTTATTTAACCAAGAATAATAATATTTGCAAAGCAGGTTACTAAACAAAAAATTGCTATAGTTATACATATGTCTTGCATCCTTGGACATTTCCATGGTACGAATTTGTACAGGGTTTCTTTGAAAAAAAAAAAAAATCCCTGTAATTCTTAGTCCCTCAGAATGGCTCGTGAGTGCGTGTTCAACATTATTTAAGCCTTTTACTTATGCCTAATAATACCGTAGGGAATATTATGGACTTATATAAGGTAAATGTAGGTGTCTTATACTTACATATATTAGAATATCATGAAAAACAGCCATAAAAGTACCCTAGTTAAAATACTAATTAGACTAACTAACCTAATCAAAATTCAAGAGGTTTTCCTAACCCTAACTATTTCACTTTTTTTATGTATGTATGTACATACATACATACTTAACTAGAGCTTAACTGAAATATTGGAGTTGATCCCACTGAGCCAAAGGAGGTTGCACAGAGTGATTTGGAATCCGTTGTTTTAAGTGATAGGTTGAAGTGTTACAAACAAAAAAATGGAAGTTGTGTGAGTGCATAGTGTAGGAGTGGGGAGATGATCAAATTTTTCTTTTCGGTATTGGGGGGAGGGGGGTAGTTTTACTACGAAAAACCTGTAACTCTTTTGATATACACCCTATGAAAGTGACTTTCAGCTCAGATGATAATACCTAAATGATAGTATAAGCTTTTCAACAGATGTCAAAACATCACTCCACCCCTCTTATAATGCTAGATATAGGAAGTCAAAATCAAAAAATTGGGAAAAATTCCTAACTCTTTTAGATTTTAATGATTTTCCTGCCAAATTTGCCTGATAACGGTTACATTTTCTTGATTCATTATTTCTTTAATTTTTCTAATTCTGCGTGGAATTGCATACAATTCGGCGCGAAATTGTTAAAATTGAAAAAATTAGAGACTTTAACATACCTACAACTAGCGACATGACGGGACTAGAGTAATGGGTCGACATTCGTGTGAAAGCTTAACGGTTTGATATCATTTAAGCTGAAAATCACCTTCATATGTTGTAAATGTGAGCAAGTTACAGGGTGTTAGGGAACGAAGTACCTTATATCACATAACCCGTTACCTCTCAAAGGACGCATTCCTTATCGGCTTCGCTCCCCCCTCTCAAACCGTTTCCAACCATTTTTTTTCTTTATAGAACTTCAGTCTATCTCTTGTTTTATTTAAAACCACCAATCTTTTCCGAATATGGCAAGAGTTGTGACTGCACGACCAACAATCGTCTTGGATGCTGTGTAAGAAAGCATCGGAGATTAGAGAAAGTTCGGCATAGAATCATAAGTAAACTAGAACTAATGTGATACTATAGTGAAAGTTGTATAAAGCAGAAAACTTGCAAGAACTGTTAACAATCTTGTCACAATTGCGTTCCAAAAAGGCTAACCCTGAAGTTGATCCCAGTACAATTATTATGATTGTATATGTGGTGCTGAAGAAGTAGTTTCAAGCAGTATCAAAACTGTAGAGAATGTGTGGAGCACCCTACATTACTAAAACCACCATGTCCGAATTTTAGGACTTTAGGACTGAACAATTTAAGTATGGGAAAAAATATTATAGATTTTTAGGTAGCGCCTCTATTTCATAAATTTTCATAAATTTTAGATAGTCAACCAGTGTTTTGTTCAAAAATTATAGGGTGATTCATTAAAAGTCCCATACAATTTTTCTCTTTTTTCACATAAGCCAATCCATACCTGCCTGACTGTCAGTTATATTCCTAGAATATTCTAGCATTAATATTGGTTGTTGTGAGGCAGGAAAAAAGGAAAAATACTGAAGATCGACTTAGTTTCGAAAACTGGCAAGTCGTTAGTTGTGACTTCAATCAATTTCCATCTCACCTAACCATCCTTTAAATGTTTGGAGAAGCGTGTCGATGAACACATCTCATTGAAAGTGTGTACAGAATGCACCCCATAAGAGACGATCGAGAGAGACGGCGCTCAATTTACATTGTTAATAAATGGAGTCTAGTCTTTCACTCTTGCAGCATAGTTGAAGGCATTCCTGTCCACAATCAAGATTGTACCAAAACACCTAACCTCAAATATTTTTTTTCTTCGACTGACTACCAACACAATCGTTTTTGGGTAAACGTCCCGCGGGTCGAACTACAAGGGAACTGTGTGGTATACCGAGCCCAAACTTAACGAGAAAAATATTTGGACTTAACATGCCTACCCTACCCTAAGAACCTTAGTGTCAATTCTTACTGGACACGCATTTAACAAGGGTCACATACGCAGGATGATACTTATGGACAAGCTTATATGCAGAGGATACGGACATGAATCCAAACGGTAACTCACGTACTTTTTGACTCTCTCTGGAAAGCATTCCATAGCTCAATTCACCTATATGAACTGCATGAAGTGGGTAAGAAGGGCTTGAGGGCAATACTAAACTTTGTAAAAATATGTCCGAGTGGCATCTATTAGCAGTTGCGCGTACATCTGGAGATGAACCATATTGTGGCCCAAAGCTTTAAGGATTCCTTATACGTTTATCAACGTGTTTTCAATCAATCCTATTACGGCATCTATATCAATTATTTTGACGGCCCTACTGAAAGAAAAAATCAATTGTCTAACATCATTGTCAATTAACTGCCCACTTATACTTCCAGTAAAATTCAGAGTCTACTGTAATCTGTTATTAGTAGAATGGCGTAAACATGGTTCTAAAAAAACGAATTTAGCTATGTAATTGAATGAATGCACCAGAGTCTACTAACTTAGAGTTTTGACGAAAATCTTGAATAACGTGATCTCATAACGAAAAATAGTTAAAAATTACCCAAATATGATAGATGCGATAAGGGCATATTACGAAAACTCGAGACAGTAGAAGTGAGTTTCTCAGTTATTAATAACAACTCGCACAAAATATTATGAAGTTGTTGAATAGATCCTCTTATCGATTTCAGTATGCTGGTGCTACATGTTTAAAGTATCCCAGGAAATCTGGCAATACAGCATCCAACAAAATGAATGCCGATTCACTCAAACTATATTAGATACCATCACTTACGTGAAAGTGTAAAGAGGGAAGCATGGTGAGACATTTTGCAAATATAATTACAACATCAACTCCCATATAAACGAGTTATGTGATGAATATTCGCATCTATCTCAGATATTGACTCCAATGAGATCTCAATTTACAATACATTACCGATTTTATAAATTTAATATCAAAATTGTATGGGTGTGATATGCCAATTAATATTTATATAGTATATTTAACTAAATCGAATATCACTTAGATCAATTTAGTTTCCAGTAAAAAAAAATTCAATTTAGTCCATTAGACTTAGAAGAGATCAACGTGGAAAAAATAATGGAAATTGCATTGAATTTGGTCAAAATGGTTATCAACAAAAAGATAGAATGTAAGCAGACTCTTCAATGGGTCTCCATAACCCCTTGAAGGAGCATTTTACTTCCTCACAAAGATATTATAATCTTCATGCCTGTAATATTAAAAATCTTACCATCATTAAACCTCCAATGGCTTCCGAAATTTTTGTAGCTGTTGAAAAAGAATTAGTGAAAAGTTGATTAGGAATAACAGCTGAAACCATGCTACGACTAAAATCAGGTGTATCATCGGTAGTTGTGCTTGTACTAGGAGTTGTTACTCTCGAAACTCCAGAACCTTTTCCAGATGCATGAGAAGATGCCTTGCTGCCCTGAAATTTATAAAAAGAGAGAGGAGACGTGTGATTGTCGTAAAAGTGAAGCATTTTGTTTTGATGGTTTTATATTCATCCAGAAAAGTTGTGTTTTGTTCCAATATATAATATCTTGAACTAATAAAACCTACAGATATATATGTATAAACGTTTTGATACAACATCTTGTTTCCATTTTTCTATTTTCATTTAAATTAACAATTTCAATTGCCTTCTTAAAGAATTATGCAAGTTGAAAGTCGTGCACAAATCACGTTCTGCTCTAATTACCATTTGCAGCATTTTTGTTGGGTGTTGCTTTTCGTAAGTGTAGGTACATATATGAGAACGACGTGCTTTTAGTAATGATTTGGAATGGAATCGCAATTTTTTTTTTTTTTTTTAATAAAAACAACTCTTTGCACTTACTTCTTTATTTTTTACTATTTACTGTTCAATGAAAAAGGGGGACAAGAGGTTTTATTAGAACTTTCGAAAAAAACACAAATTTTCCAAAAATTTTATTTTTTTCCTTCAAATATTTTTTAATAATTATTTTAAAGGCTACCTAAATATTTACAAAAAAAAAAAACATTTCTATAAAAAACAAATGAACAAATGTACACCATAATACAGTCGAATTCATCTCGCTTAAATTTACCCTTAATTTACACGAATATAGGAGACGTTTTTACAATGTAATATCTGTCGGTAATTTCAATTTTAGAGTTGGTAATATTGACTTTTCAATATAATTTCAAAATATTTCTGCACTCATTTCCCAAAAGGAAACAAAAGCAAATGAACCATTGCCAAGCTATACGAAATTAGTCAGACATCACAGCCCTGTACCATATTCAACAACAGATTTTGATGATTAGAAACTAATAAAAAATAATAAAAGTCAACAAAAATAAATAATCCTTGCGCATTTTGCATTGAATTAGAAATCATAAATATCATAAAGAAACAAAGAAATTATAATGATGAAAAAAACAGACAACAACAAAGTTTTGGTGAACACCTTCCACGAAGGTAAATCGAGACATGCATGATGAATGGCACTTGTATGTATGATCGATCCTCGTAGCATAGCATGGTTTAGTGGATTTTAACATTTTGAAATTATATTCAGGCGTGTCGATCATTATGTGAAATAAAAATTCCTTAATGATCTTCAAATAAAAATAAAAAAAAAAAAAAAAAATTAAAATAGCTTCCTAGAGGTCTATTTGAAAAATGAGGTTATTATGTAGCCTTAGTATCCAGCTTCATCGGTTTGTGGTGCCGCTGTTGATGATTGTCCTGATGATCCTTGTAAAATTGGTCCAGAGAATCGAAGGAAATTCGTCACAAATTGACCAATACCAGCTTGAGCATTACCGCCTGCCTTCTGTGCACTTAAACTTGTTATACCGCCTAGAAGTCCGGATGTCAGACCAGTTATAGCGTTACCAACTGAACTGATTTTTGGTGAAATAATCGCAGTTATAAGAGTTTGAAGATCATTTATCGGTATTGGTGCAGTGATGTTATATAGGCGATTTTTTTCGATATTTGCTTGATCGAATTGATTGATCAAGCGAGTTTTTGAATCGATTATGTTATCGAGTTTCTAAATAAGTATAATTTATTTTAATATAAATTAAAAATTTAATTTTTAGCAATAATTAATTAGCATTGAGACCGAATTTTATCTATTTGAACAGTTTGATTTATCAATGAAAGGTGTTTGTAAGTTAAAGTCTTATTAAATAAAACAAAATAATATTTGAATACAATAATTCATAACAATTTTACTATCTTACACTTATTGATTTCTTATAGTATGAATATATTAAAATTATTTAAAAATTAGTTAAGAGTTTTTAAACTAGCTCTTTTCACCTATTGAATAATTCATTAAGAGATTACATTTGATTATAAATATTTGTGCTACTAATAATGTAGAATAGTTAAAATCAAATTATAATTTGTAATAATTTAAAACTGGATTTAGTTAATTACATAGCAGTAAGAATATAAGTAAGATACATTATTACCGTATAAATGAAAAGTTGTTATAATTTTAAAAAGGTAAAATTGAGAGTAACGATCAAATATCAAAATAGGATGGACATCTTTAGCGTATAAAATATTCTATAGAAATGAACATAAGCGTAAGTTCAAGAAAAAAAATTATTTTCGCAATCGTCTTATTTTGCTATTTCATGTGTATGTATAAGAAGTACAGGAGGGTGGTGGAAGTTTGTCAATAAGACAAATAAAATAAAATTTAATAATATCATAACTATGGAGTATTTAGCATAATTTACGCAAGATATTAACAAACTTTCTTTACTTTACAGTTAACTATTGTGGATAAACTTATTCGAATTGGAATGGTACGGCAGACATACTACTAATAACGAAATATAACTACACTATATTTCAATAATATGTACATGAATAACTAGATGAAGTGAAGACGAAAAAGAAAGAATAAATAAAATTTAACAGAAAATATAAAAAGAAGAAACTGCCATGAGAAACACAATACCAAAATCTAACTAGACTAAATGACAAAATAAGTTTTTAATTGGTTTTCTGAAGGCGCCAAGAGAACCCACTTTTTGAATATTAATTGTCAATTCATTTTATATGCATATGACTACTGGAAAGAATACTGTTTTATTATGCATATATCAGGATATCCAAAATAATGCTGTTTACAAATAATCATAATCGTAACACATCTCGTTAGAATTCATACTAAAGAGAGATAGACCGGTTGTTTTAAGGAGAGTCGATACTTAAAATTTTTTGTGATTTTAATGGATTCAACTTTAATTGGATGAAAAATTACATATTATATGTATATGTTTTCAAGATCACCATTAACTCGTGGAAAGAAATAAACCAGTAGTCTAACTAAACTGCTATAATGTTTTTTTATATCATCCGAATACATGTGAACTTTAACATTACAAATTAATTTCTACAGACCATATATATATAAGGCGCCTGCGGCAAGAAGGTACTGGCCGTACTGAAGAGTATTAGTTATGCTGATACGAAACGCCTTATACACATTGCTATATATATATATATAAAGTCGTGGCCACAAGCGCGACCACACCGATGAAAAAATAATTTAAATAAATAAAAAATAAAATAAATAAATAAAACAATTTACATAATTAAATATACTCGAGAAATTTCCATGGCTTTAAATTTTATATTCTTATAAAATTCAAATATTTTTATAACAACATCGAACAAATCGAGATAGTTACGATATGGGACCCATGATAGCAGAGTTAATACTTTTTTATGCATACACATGTCTTTTCGAGGGAAATTAAATAAAGACAATAACTATTCTTATTTCACAAAACTCAGAGCTGATTGCTTCTTCAACCCACCAAGATCGGGACAGGTTAAAGTACTAGAAACTGAAACAGTTTTCAGAGATCTAGAATTATAAATTGTGATAATACCTTGTTGAAACCTGAAAAAATGTTTGGAACTGTCAGAAGACCAGAACCATCCAAAAAATTAATGGACTGTGTGGAGCTCCTATATTTGTGTCTCATATTTCTCCCAATTTAGTTTCTTCGTCTTTTATCAGATTTAGCTAGATTTGGACGTAATGCTACTCTGAGGTACTCCTGGCTTAGAATCATTTAATAGTTAGATATTTACATAATTGACGATCAGCCTACACTCAAGGACTGATATCCAAACTCATCGAATATTTTAATTAATATCAGATAATTGATAGTGTGTTAAAGATGCGTAAAATGTAAGTATATTGAGTTGCTTATTTGTTATTCTTAATATTGTTGCTATTACTACCTCTTAGCAACTTCTACCAATATATGTTTAGTACATTCAGATATGTTCGTATTTCTGTACTTTAAACGTGAAATGTTAATATCTAAATTAACTCATATTTTATATACTACTGTCCGCTCCTTGTTCATTTTCAAAATTTTCTCGTTTATATTGTTAGTTTTATACTGAAGTTTTCTTACTATATAAATGCTAAAGTATAATTATAATAATTTTTTATTCCTTTTATTTTTACTTAAGTACGTATTGCAAGTTTCTAGGATGAATTTATTTTATGATTAAACAAACACCCTTCAATATTCTCTTATAATTTTTATTACTTGAAAATTTTGTTTAAAAATATTTTTCTTTTAGTAGGATACTTACTGTGAAAACGAATCCAATAACAGCATTTTTGGCACCAAAAGCAGCTTCGGGTAATTTCCTTTTCTCGCGATCTAAGCCACTGTTAGAGTTATCCTGAAAAGAGAAAATTTACAACATTTATAAAAATTGTTTAAATTTGTTACTTCAGTATTCAAAATCGAAATCACGTTGATACGAGAAAATGATGCGACTAAATATGTCGTATATGATTGGAAAATTCCGAAGGGTCAAAGGACTATATTTAACTATGTTCCAATATAATAAAATCAAGAGTATTGAATTCTTAATTATTAAATTCTTCTTAGGTAATAGGTTATGGTGGATGTAAGCACTAATTGTTTTTAAATTCCTTTTAACAGATATCCGCGCAATGTCACGACTGTCTAATAATTCCCCATATTTTAAGTAGCAGCATGTTCAGGACAACTTAATATAGTATTGAGTATCTCTCTTAGACTTTTAATTCTTTACAAGACGACCAGCATCACCCCATTTACAAGGTTGAATACGGGCTTATATCTAAATATAAATTTAAAGCAGGTATCTAACATCACCGATTTTATACGTGAGAATAATTGTAATTTAAGATCGTCTAATCATATATACAACTACATAGGTATAGAGTCATAAATGTATAGCACAAAAAAGAGAGAGATGAAGACAAACCGCATGTGGGATACTACAGAGCAATCCATTATGAAAGTTCGTTTGCGATGTAATGGTCATCTGAAAGTGCTATAATTAATTATCTGGAAGGCCAACCAAAGCTAGTTTTTAAATATGTCAAGAATTTTTACCGTTTTAAGTAGATAGTAGTAACAGCTGATATTTATTTAAAACATTACATTCCTATTGATGGATGAGCCTTTTTAAAACTTTCAAAAAGATTTAATGGGATTAAATCGGGTGGCTGATTAGTTGAAGTTGCAATGCCGTTAAAGTGGGTTACATACAGATAAAATGTCAGATATTTAACAGATGCTTCGAACTTGACCGATTTTATTGCCAAAACAATGTCATTACATTACACACCGCCTCTGAGATAAATAGGAAAATCGATAATACTATAGTTTCCAGTGACTGAAGGAAAATATTGAGAGGATACTGCAAAATTTGTGTTACATCTCCATGCATTGCACAGGGGTTTTATATTTACATGATATACAGGTTGTACCATAAGATTTACAATGTGGCAATACTAATGTCAATTGAGGCGATCTGACGATTCCATCGTAAATTTTGACATTATTTTTCATATACGTACTCAAAATGGTATTTGTTTACTTTTCGTTGACTTACAAATTTCATCTCAGTCAAAAATGGAATTAATGCTTTTTATGATTTTTTGTGATAAAGTGCCACATAAAACCACTGTGAATCACTAGTTTAAAGAATTTAAGAATGGCCGTACTTCGCTGGAGGATGAATTTCATGAAGGTCGTCGAAAATCGATTTTTGCTCGAGAACAAATCGATGCTGTGGGCAGGGAAATACTGTGAGATATCATGTGACTTATCGTGAATTAGAGGCGACTCTAGGTATTTATTTATTTAAGAAATTGATGCGATAGTAAACAGATAAATCCACTTACTTACTACCGTTAAACAAATGCAAATTATAAGTAAAAAATAAAAACAAAAAAAAAGACAGAAGCACTACAAAATTTATACCAAAAAGGAAAAAGAAAAAATGAAAAAAATGAAAAAATTCAAATTAAAAACGGAAAAGCAAAAATTCAAATCCATTAATTACTAAAAAAAAACGAAACACGAAATAACAATATCAGATCAAAAATAGATAATAGAAATAAAAAATAAGAAATAAGATAACAAATAAAGATAATAACGATCTCTTAAAAAGTATAATAAAAAAAAAAAGGAGAAAAAAGTAAAATAACATAAAATTAAAATACAAAATAACAAATAAGAATGAAGGCAAGGAGGAGGAAAGCAGAAAAATAAAGATGAACTAGATCTAGCTAACGTAAAATAGAAAAGCTATCCAAATGTTTTATTACGTCCAAGAGGTTGCGTCTAAAAACCGTAAAGCTGTCACTAAGCATATTTGTATCGTTATATAAGACATTGTGGGCCTTTTGAACCCTAACCAAAGGGGATTTGAAGCGCAAGTTAGTGCGGGGAGCATCGATATGGAAAGTAAGTGGCTGGCGGGTGAGGCGACTAGGAAAGCTGATTTTTAAGAGAGATAGTAGGTGAGATGAGTCAATAGAACAATGTAAAATTTTAAACAGGAACATTTCGTCAAGATAGGAACGACGTGCTTCTAATTATAACATGGAGTATCTGACCAGTCTGTCATCATAATCCACATATGAGCCTGTAAGTTTAAAAAGCAAGTACCTAGTAAATCTACGTTGAATACTCTCTATTTTGTTTCTGTACGTCGTATAGAAAGGGTTCCAGATTGGGGAAGCGTACTCCAGTATAGATCTAACCAAGGTATTATACATGGTAATGTGCGAAGAAAGCTGTTTAAATGGCCTAGCGCACCTTAACAGAAACCCCAAGGTTTTAAAAGCCTTGTTGGTAATACGATTAATATGCGAGTCGAAGAGAAGTTAGCTATCAAATTGTACTCCTAAATCATTGATTTCTGATACGGGCATGATAGAGATGGTGTGCAGCTTATAGTCCCAGTACAACGTGGTTTGCTTTCTTGAGAAGGATATTCATTTACATTTATCCACATTTAAGGATAGTTGATTTTTATTACACCAAGAGAGCAGTTTCTGGATGTCATTTTGTAGGTATTGGCAATCGGATGGATCATTTATAATGCGATAAATTTTGGTGTCATCAGCATATATTAAGGAAGCAGAGGATAACTCATTAGGGAGATCATTAATATATAATAAGAAGAGAAGTGGGGCCAAGAATCGAGCCTTGAGGTACACCCGAGGTTTGAATGTATGAATTTCACGAAAATCCGTTAATTACAACCGTTAGATGATGGTTCGAGAGATTTGACTCGAACCAAAGGGTACTGTTAGAATAAAAGCCGAATCTCCTTATCTTTTCTATGATTACTTTGTGATTTATTCTATCAAATGACTTAGATATATCCACATAGAAAACATCCAGCTGTTTAGCTTTATCAAGAGCCAGAGCAACAGAGTCGGTGAATATCCAGAGATTAGTTACCGTAGATCGGCCTGGTAGAAAGCCATGTTGTTGAGGGCAGACGTAGGGTTTTAGTTGCTGTATTAGAGCATTATAAACGATTCTTTCAAGAAGCAAGGCTAGAGCATTGGAAGTAGAAATGGGGCGGCAATTCTTTACCAGCCCCTTATCCCCTGTTTTGAAAGCAGGATGAACAAAATGATCCTTAAGAACATCAGGAACAGTATGGCTGGAAACAGATAAATTGATTAACATGGATATAGGATGTGCTAGGACCAGAGAACAGTTTATATAAAATATGTTGGGAATACCGTCTGGACCTGCATTTTTATTTTCGTCCAACGATACAAGTATTATTTCATCATAACTATGACGTAACAGAGAAATATTTGCAGAGCTGTTATAATGGATTTCATCGGATGTAGGAGGGATTGTTGAGCTCTGCTGAACATTGAATGTATTTTGAAAGTAAGTTGCAAATAAGTTACAAATACTTTCAGGTTTATCAGCAAACGCTCCATCGTAATACATTTCCCTAGGATAGGAGCCAGAGAGCTTCATGTTTTTAGCATATTAGCTTGAAAAGTTTGGAAAAGATATTGTATTAGCACCTGGTTATGAAGTACCTCGTTCTCGTTGTATTCAGCATATTCGCTTAAAAAAGAGCTCGCGTCGATATATGCAAAGAAATGTTAAAAAAATATAATCGTGGTGCATCAAAATACGTGCATAACATCTACACAGGTGACGAATCTTGAATGTATTCATATGAGCCAGAAAGTAAAAACTTCTAAGTAAATGGTGGCTTGTTTCTTCGATACACCACCATTTATTTGCCAGAAGCCTTTGAGAAATACGAAAAAACCCAAGACGAAAAACCATTCTTCTTAATGACAATGCGAGCTCACACACATCAGCTGAAATAACAGCACATTTCGAAACGTCGAATTAATCGGCCATACACGGTACAGCCCTGATTTGACACCTAATGATTTTATTTATTCTCATCCGTAAAAAACAAACTACGTGGACAACGATTTTCAACACCAGAAGAAGCGGTTGAAGCGTTAAAAAACCATGTTTCTGACATACCTCAATCGGAGTGGAAAAATGCATTGAGAATTGGTTTAAGCGAATGCAAAAGTGTGTGGATCATCACGGTGAATACTTTGAAAAACAATGAAGTCGTTTGTAAACTTTTATTATTACTTTATTGCCAAACATATGGTACAACCCTCGTACAAGATGTTAAACCTCTGGCTGTAAACTCTTTAGTTTCTGTTTATACTATTAATGAACGTTTCTTTCAATTCGGATGCGTATTCTACAGAAAAAGATTATTTCTTGCATGACATTTTATTCGAGCAGTGACTATTTTGTGATCTACATGTTCAGTTATCCATTTCTTTTTTTTTTCTTTTTTTTTTCAGGCAATGGGAAAAATTATCCCAAACACGAGGGACAAGGCAGAAAAAAACTTCTTAACGTACACCTTCCTACCCTCTTAATGGAGCGTATCAGGTCAAGATGAAGTAGTTTTTTCAACTTATCCACAGGCAGAAGGGTAGACCCAAAAGTATCCATCCTGTGCAGTGATAGTTCCGAACAAGTGCACATAAGGTACTCGGCCTTCAACAACTCCATTATTTGTTATAAAATCATGAAGCGAGCTGCGGCCAGTGATGATACTAAACATAGCTCCGAATTCGATTCTTCAAAACATCAGCTTTGTTGAGAGATCATTGAGCTGGCAACGCCAACAGCAGGAATTGACTCAAGAAAAGGAAAACTAGAGTCGGATCTGGTTAATAAGTTTGCCCTTACATTCCCCTTAATTTACGTATGCCCAGCTAGCCACTGAAAGAACACTGTGTTATGAGTTCCTTAATATAACCTTAGTTACCATAACAGAGTATTCCGCCTTCGTTACAAGATAGCGTCATAGTTAAAATATTATTTGGCTTCAAAATTGGCTTCTATGTTTGGGTACCCAAAAAGGGTTCTATAAGAGCCGACATTATATTTTGAGTCATATTATTTATCGGGATAAAATTTTATTAGTGTGCCCAATATATCACACTGTATCCTTTCAGACGAATTTAGTTGCCTGTGATGTGACCTTCCTGCTTTTGCTCACTACAGTGATTCTATAATTTTTTGTTCAAGAAAGAATTTTTTGGGATTCTCCGGTATATAGCAAAAGCTAAAAAATGTTCTAATTTGTTGTTTCATCACACAACCCATTAATTTTTGGTGACAAGTTTCAAGTCTTGGTTTGACTCATCAACAGGTCCCAAATAGCGAAATTAGGTGATCTGAAAAACAAATGAAAATGAAAAAAGAAATGAAAAGTTTGAGAAAAATAGAAAAAACATTTTTTTTTATTTATTAAAAAAATTTAAATTTTTTTTTTTTAAGAAACAGATTTGTTCGAAGCGAATCGAACCTGTATACGCCACGCAGTGGGCTGAAAAATAAAGAATGTAACGCCACCACTGCCTTTACGACGTCACTGGAGAAGATTCAGCGCCGCTGACTGATTTCTTAATATTAAATATCTTGGCTATGTACATTCTGTACATAGCAATCATTTACTTTTCCCCCACTATGAGATGTGCTATAAAAGAAAGGGAATTCTATTATAAGTTGCTTGTTATTATCTAGCTGTGAAGAAATAAAGTTGAACGTTAGGAAAAGATTATTTTTTATATTCACCCCAAACTACTTTGTTACAAGTGGCGCCCAACTAGAGGCCAGCAATTAAGTGGAAAAGGCCCACATTATTGTTCAAATTAGTTAAAATTCTGAGCAGTGAGCACTGAAACAGTCTCCAGAATATATAATAAAAAAAAAATAAATAAAAATCTGAGCTCTGAATACAGACTCAATAAAAGTAGTTTGTGAGTGTGAGTTAAGAAGGATTTTTTAAAAAAAAAAACGGACTTTAGAGTACAGTCTCAACTAGTTATTCCTGAAAAAAAAACAATTTAAAAAATATAAAAAACCAATAATTTGAGCACTGTCCGCAGTCTCAAGTTAATAATTTTTGGTTTTGAATCGCACTGTGTACAGTCGAATCAAAGCATCAAACAAGTGAGCACTGAACACAGTCTCAAACCAGCATCCGTTTTGAATCGCACTGTGTACAGTCGAATCAAAGCATCAAACAAGTGAGCACTGAACACAGTCTCAAACCAGCATCCGTTTTGAATCGCACTGTGTACAGTCGAATCAAAGCATCAAACAAGTGAGCACTGAACACAGTCTCAAACCAGCAACCATTTTGAATCGCATTGTGTACACTGTACAGTCGAATCAAAACGCAAATATACAACAACGAGAGCACTGAACACAGTCTCAAAGCAGTAACAGTCTCCACTGCTATTGCACTGGATACAGTCATAGCAAATCAGCATTCAATTAAGAGCACTGAACACAGTCTCAACTTCGCTATATACCTATCATCTGTACATGACATTTGCTATTGCACTGGACAATTAAATCTCGACGTCATAGAAACATCACAAGTATACATCTTCGTGTATATATCTAAACAGTCGAAGCTATCAACATCCAAGCAGAACACTATACATATAGCCTCGTTCTGCATATAACGCACCGTACACTACATACAAAGCACACAGCATATAGCATAGCTCGCAATTTTGTCCCACTGGAACACTTTCTCTTATATACTCACTATAGGCAACTAATCCTTGGAAATCATCATTTCACAGTAACTTCTCAAATTAAGCAAATTAGATTTAATCAAAAAGACTATAGTGGATTGGATATATATATATAATACAATATAATTCAAAATGCCACGACGCACCACTACACCTGATTTTGGGGTTAGTCCCAACATAGCTTTTACTAAGCATCAATTTCAAGAGCTATTGGGTAGCATTAATAACTCAGGAAATGTACATATTACCGAAGGAAGTTTTTCAACATGCACAGCACGATACAATGGTTCGCGGGATCCTTCAAAAGTGGAAGCATTTATTGAAATGACGAGTGTTTTCAAAGATATAGAACACATTTGTGATAAAAATGCTTTGAGAGGTTTACCACTTCTGTTACAAGACGAAGCTTCTATTTGGTGGCAGGGCATAAAAGATAATACTACTACATGGAACCAAGCAGTAGATGCATTAAGAAAAACATTTGCACCAAGGAAGCAACCTTACAAGATATATCAGGAAATATTTGGCGAAAAACAAAATTTCACAACACCCACCGAAGTGTTCGTTACTCGTAAGAGGGCCCAGATCTCAGAACTTCCGAAACCAGTTCATAGTGAGATGACGCAGATTGACCTCATTTTTGGTCTGCTTCACATCTCGATCAGAGATAGAATGCCCCGTGACAGTGTCACAACGTTCGATGACCTTATAAAAAGAGCAAGAGAGATAGAAGATGGGAAAAAAGAACACTCTAGAGATACTTCCAGAGGAAGAAGCATAAGAAAGCAGTGATCATTTTGCCGTAATTATGCGCATGAGTTTCAAGAATGCCGAAAACGCCAACAAACACGAAAACCTCAACAAAAAGGGCTTTCAAGTCAAATTAGACCTGTGCAAACTACAATTGGTGAGCCAGAATACGATAGAAAACCACAAATAACATGTTATGGCTGCGGTAAATCTAATGTGGTAAGAAGCAAGTGTCCGACATGTAGTCCAAAACCTACACTCTCAGCTAATGCATTGGATTTCTGCAGCCTACAAATTGGAAACATCCAAACTGTGGCAGTACGCTTACGTCCTAGATTAACAATCCAAATAGGAAACTATTTAGGTAGTGCGTTTGTGGATACCGGGGCAAAATCTAGTGTGGCACCGAAAGTTCTATACGATTGTTTGTTGAAAAAGGGTTATATCTTTAAAGAAAGCCAGGTCAGGATAATTATGGCAGACGGGATTCCAAGACCTCAAAAAATTCTGACAACTAAGGTTGAAATTCAGATAAAGGGTCGTATCGTTAGCACAGAGCTCATAGTACTGCCGGCCTATAACGATAACAAGACACTACTTGGGGTTGATTTTATAGAAGACGCCGGAATAATTTTAAACCTTCCGCAGAAGGCATGGAGCTTTGTAGATGACCCCAACCGGCACTATGAATTTACCTATGAAAATGTCATCAGTTCTCCAAAAGCACGGAGTCGTATGCCAGCTATGGAACCGGTTAAAAAACCTGCTCCAGTAGAAGAAATTCTCGAATATGGACCCGAACGTAAAAGCAAGGTAGTTATTCCTTCACCCTCGATCCGAAATACAATAGATACCATACCACTGACACCGGGGAAAAATTTAAATATCTCTTCTGACAGTCAGCCATCTAGGAAGAAGAAGAAGTCCAAGCCAAGAAGATTGTTTGATTACGACGTTAATCTTTCAATGTTGGACGTTGAAATAAACCTGCGAGATGACGAAGCTCAAGAGATGCTGCCTTTGGAACGAGATAAGCTTAATCAGCTGATCTGGAACTCTAAGACTGTGTTCCAATCAGGAAACCAACCAACTAATGAAGTAGTTCATCATATTGACACTGGACGCCATCCGCCGGTATCCTCTCCTCCATACCGACTTTCAGTTCAGAAAAGGAAACAATTAGAAAAGGAAATAGAAGAAATGTTGGCAACGGAAATCATTGAACCATGCGAGTCTCCTTGGGCTGCACCTGTCGTACTTGTACCCAAAAAAGGAGGTGGTACTCGAGTATGCATAGATTACAGGAAACTAAACTCCATTACCAAACCAGATAGTTCCCCTTACCAAGGATGGATGACCTCTTGCATGAGGCAAAGCAGACAAAATACATGACAACATTAGATCTACGTGCAGGATATTGGCAAGTGGCTGTAAGAACCGAAGACCAAGAAAAAACGGCTTTTGTAACGCCACTTGGACTCTATAAATTTAAAAGGATGCCATTTGGACTGCGAAACGCTCCTGCCACATTCCAAAGGCTCATAAATAAATTCAAAAGTAACCTATGTAGTAAAAGTATTATATTAGCCTATTTGGACGACCTTATTATTTTGTCTGACACATTCGAAAATCATATGGATGACCTGCGAAGAGTTTTTGAAAGATTGACAGCCTACAAATTGAATCTTAATAGAAGTAAATGCAGATTTTGCTGCTCTACCATAAAATATCTTGGTCATATCATAAGTAATAAAGGAATTCTACCAGATCCTGAAAAGATATCAGCAATAGCGAAAATGCGAGAACCGATAAACCTTAAACATCTTCAGTCCTTTTTACAAACTTGTTCGTGGTACCGAAGATTTGTGCCTAACTTTGCCCAACACAGCAAACCTTTGAGCGATCTGACAAAAAAAAGCGTAGAATGGTGCTGGGGACCAGAGCAAATCAAATCCTTCCAACATTTGAAAGATGCGTTAGCCAGCTCTCCGATATTAAGGCAAGCTGATGAAAGCAAGCCCTACATCTTAAAAACAGATGCTAGCAACTACGCAATAGGAGCAGTCTTGGTGCAGGGGGAGGGATCAGATGAGCATCCTGTAGAATATGCCAGTCGACTTCTATCATCCCCAGAACGAAATTACTCAACTACAGAGCGAGAGGCTCTAGCAATTGTATGGGCTGTAGTCAAATTCCGTGGGTATATAGAAGGAGCTGAGGTGATTATTACAACGGATCATCAAGCATTGAAGTGGCTGATGAACCTTAAGTCACCAAGTGGTAGATTAGCCAGATGGGCGCTGCAGCTGCAGCCCTATAATATCCAAATAAAATACATAACTGGACGTACAAACGTGGTCGCTGATACCCTATCACGCCCACCTTGTGAGCCAGAAAATACAGACACCTGTGGTATATGCAGTGTAACTATAGATCTCCCCAGACAAAGTGCTAACAAAACACGTGACGAACAACTTAAGGACCCAGAACTAAACAAAATTATCAATTGTTTTGAATCCAAACAACCTTTAGAGAACTGTGAATACTGGAGTAACAAAGGATATCTGCTTAATGGAGGAGTGCTGTATAGATACAATCCTTACATAGAATCTGATGACGCACAGCTTGTAGTACCCGAACAGGAAAAAGCGGATATCCTAAAAGCATATCATGATGATGCAACAGCAGGACATTACGGGTTTCAACGTACATACAACCGCATCGCCAGCCGATATTACTGGACAGGTATGAGGAAGTATATAAACAACTATATCAAGAGCTGCCATTACTGTCAGCGCTTCAAGGCTAGCAATAAGAAGCCAGCTGGACTACTGCAAACTACAGTCAGTAGTCAGAGATTTGAAACTCTATCGTTTGACTTGTTTGGACCCCTCCCCACATCCGAGGACAATAAGACATGGATATTCTGCGTGGAGGACAATGCTTCAAGATGGATTGAGCTTTTTGCATTAGAGAAAGCTAGTGCTGACGTTTGTGCACGAGTATTAATAAGCGAAATCTTTTTGAGATACGGTCTACCTCGGCGAGTAGTAAGCGACAATGGGACTCAATTCGTGAGTGCTGTCATGCAAAAGGTTATGTTCTGTCTCGGTGTGCAACATTCTTTTACGCCAGTGTATCACGCAGAAGCTAATCCAGTGGAGCGTAAAAATCGTGATTTGAAGACACAATTATCCATACTAGTAACGGGTAATCATCGAGATTGGCCAAACAAACTTCCAGCGATAAGATTTGCTATGAACTCTGCATTTAATGAGAACATTGGCTGTTCTTCTGCATTTCTAACCTTTGGGCGTGAATTACGAGCTCCTAGAGATGTGTTTGATGACCTGAAGACCATAGTGATGAGCAAAAATTTCGTCCCGGAAATAACTCCATATCTACATCAGCTGTCTGAAGCTATCAGAGATGCAAAAGAAGTCCAGGAGAAGAAAACCGAACGTACGAAGACCATAGCCGACCGAAAAAGACGACCTGATCCATCATATCAGCCTGGAGATTATGTTTGGGTAGCCACCCACCCAATTAGTAGCATTAAAAAGGGGTACAGTTCAAAGTTTTGCCCCAAAAGAGATGGACCTTACATCGTGGTAAGGAAACATGGACCCAGCAGTTATGAGGTAGCAGCAAAGACATCACCAACTAATACCCTTGGGGTATACCATACATCTGCACTTACTCCATATATTGGACCTGGACCGCCTACAATTGAACCGATATCACAATTAAGAAAACGAGGACGTCCCAAGAAGGATGACAACAACCAAAATTCTGGCACCGCGTCGAGACGACCACGGCGCCAGAGGGGGAGCATGTAACGCCACCACTGCCTTTACGACGTCCCTGGAGAAGATTCAGCGCCGCTGACTGATTTCTTAATATTAAATATCTTGGCTATGTACATTCTGTACATAGCAATCATTTACTTTTCCCCCACTATGAGATTTGCTATAAAAGAAAGGGAATTCTATTATAAGTTGCTTGTTATTATCTAGCTGTGAAGAAATAAAGTTGAACGTTAGGAAAAGATTATTTTTTATATTCACCCCAAACTACTTTGTTACAAGAAGATTTTTTCATTTGTTTTTCAAATCACCCAATTTCGCTATTTGGGACCTGTTGATGCGTCAAACCAAGACTTGAAACTTGTCACTAAAAATTAATGGGTTGTGTGATGAAACAACAAATTAGAACATTTTTTAGCTTTTGCTATATACCGGAGAATCCCAAAAAATTCTTTTTATCTATAATTTTTAAATACAGGGGACTTCTCCCAAAAACAAGTGGAATAAAACCAATGTTCTGAGTAACATTATTGCTTGCAGTAAGATTAATTCGTCATTTTAATGAACTTATTTGAAACTCTTTGGCAACTTTTAAGGCTCCCATTCAAAAAAGTATTTCCAGGATTCCCCGATTTGACTATGACCAGTAAATTCCCTTGTTCATAAATTTATTCCTAAGACTCTAGATCTAAATCTACCTTTCCCCAATGGGCTCCGTATTAATCGCGTCCACAAGTATTTACCAGTACTCTGGTCTAACGTTGCGGCTGCGGTGGAAGGAGAGCTATGGGTTAAAAATACTCGAAAATGTCCCACAACTTATAAGCACTTATAGGGCGCAGAGTCAGGGTAGCTTATGAGGATTGCCAAGATAGCATTTTATATGGTGTATTTGGTTTCACTTTTTTATAAAAATAATTCCAAATTTTTTGTATCATATCATTGTTATTTCGAAAAAAAGCATTGAAATTTTTTTTTTATTAACAAAAGGGTTAAATAATACTTTCAAAGTGTTGCTATACTTCTGTGTCCCTTTAAAAACAATTGAAAAACAAATATACAAAAACTGTTTTTAAATTTTGCTGTTATTTTGTAATTTTTAAAAATAAAATAATTTTATTTTATGTAAATCAATTTTGAAATGGGTACATGGTCAGTGAGCAAACTTATTACACTCAGTCTTTACTTATAGCACACTCCCAGTGTTACAGATACAATGACAAATTTCTTTCAATATCGGCTAGAAAATAAAAAAATTCTATGTAACAGAAAACAAAATACTTTTGACTTGTTCAATAAAATTGGCACCGTCATTTGTTAGTACGATGAAAACTTAGCATAACTAAAGAAAGTTCCCAAATATTAGAAAAGGCCTGAATTTTTCTCTATTTGATGAAGCAGTGGCATTATTTATTTTTTACTATATTGGGACATATATAAGACAAAGAGCGATTGAACTTCTAAGCAGTTACAAAATATTTGCAAAAACAAAGTAGGGGACAACGGGTTAAGAGCTCACTTTTCTCCTCAGTTCCTTCACGTAGAGCCGTACGAGTCGTCTGAAAAAAATGTATAATTTTACGCCCCCGATTTATAAAATTGTCAACCTAACCTAGTTTAACTTTACCTATCCTGGCGTACTATATCAGCTGACTGAACAAAGTTGAGCTACAACTGATAACGATTATATTCATTTCTTGCGAGTAACGTACCTTTGAAAACTTTGAAGTGAATCAGTTCGATAGACACATTGGCAAGATTTCCTAGATAAACTTTTCTAGCTTTTTTCACCGCGAACTAGTTCATAATATTTTTGAAATTCAGGATGCATGTCATATCTTTTTCGCTAGACAAAACAGCCAGATTCGACAATTTTTCTTGACCCATTGTAATCGGACGTAGTTTTTTATTAACTTCAATTTGCTGAATTTTCGTTCACATGAAGCTATCGTTATAGTGAATATCAGAAAAATTCGGAAAGCGATTTCAGCATTTAGTAGATAAGATTCTTGAAGGTTATAGTCGTGAATTGATTGAATCCAAAAATGACTTCTTTCAGACTCAAAAATCTTCAGAAACTTGTTCCAACATTTCGTACCACCACGTCAGTTAGCATCAAAAGAACGTCAGTCGATTCAAAAATTGGTGTGCGAAGCTTTTGTTTTGTGGTAGTACTGATGTCATCATTTTGTGATTCAAAATGTTGGAATTGCTTCTTTTTTTCTTGTTTTTGTTTCTTTGACGTGTTCTGGTAATACCGCTAAGGTTATAAGGTTATCTAACCGATGAGATCCCTCTCTGAACGCTGGTAGAAAAGTTTAGTTTTCTGCATAAATTTGAACTTAAAACGTAAAAAGGAAAATATTGAGCTGTGTCACTATTCTTTCGAACGAGCTGTATATCCATATCTTCAGCAAATTTTGTAGGACCGTCAAAAATTTCTCCCATCACGAACTAATCTCAGCCTTGTCAAGCGGGTAAATTCAAACGGAAAACAATAAAATTATTTGAATATACATTCATTAACTCAAAAATAATTTATTTTTGTCAAGTGTAAATGTTCTTCAGATTGGCTTTCGGCCATAGTAAAAAAATTGTTTTTCAACGAAGCTCCTAAACTACAACGCTTCAGGCAAGTGTCTCACTTGCCTCAATCTTATTACAGTTCTGCTTCACGAGTATAATTGTTGTTCTCTCGGATAAAGTTTTCACAAGAAAAACATGTTTTTGTTTTAAGGGTTTAGTGGTCAATGTATCTTACCTTACAGTACATATTTTATGTATACATGTTTCCTGTAATTACATAAATTTCTTGTTTCCTCTTCTTTATTAAATTTTCCAAATTCTAGAAAAATATTTAATTTTAATTTTGAAATATGGAATTATTCGTTTGTGAGAAAACATCTCTTCGATTTGAAAACATTTTAACTTGTTTTGTTACTGGGAAAGGTTCCAATGGAGTTCCAATGGAAACACACGTATACCTAACGTAAAAATGACTGGTGAATAAAGAACGCTGTATCACTCCTTGTGCTTCAGTAGGAAATTAGCTTAATAATTTGGGTTGTTTTCCTCTTATATAGCATTCACAGGTTTATTTAAACCAAGAGTAAATAAGTTTAATCCAAAAGCAGATAAGTTTAACCCAACAGCAAATAACTTTAACCCAAGCACAAATAAGTTTAACCCAGGAACAAATAAGTTTATGCCAAGAGCAAATAAATTTATCCTGAATTCTCAATAAGACATTTTAATAGAAAATTTTTCAATTTTAATTCAAATCAATGTTTTATTATTTCATTTTGTCATTAAAAACAATAATAGGATTCAAACATTGGAAAACATTTTAGAGCAAAATTCGTTGATGATAAAGCATATTGAACCCACAAATTGTCAGAATAAATAACAGTAAAACCTTGTGGTTAAAAAATGTAGTAATGTATTTTTCAATTAGTTTGTGCAGATGCCATCACTCATCAGTGCTCAGTTTGTTTCAAGCAACAGTGTCGATTGCAAATTTAAAGTGGTTTTCTATAAAATTTTCTTTAATTTATTAACATGAGCAGTGTCAGAGAATGGCAACCCAAGCTGCCCTAGATGTCAAGTTGGAGATAAGAAACAGATGTAAATCGCAATCAATCGAAATTCAAAGAAAACTAAGAAGAAAGTTAAAATAACTTTAAAATCGAACGCAGCTGGCTCGCGATCCTTTATCATCGATGACTTTTGCTGTAAAGGTCTTGCCTCCTTATTCTCCAATGCTCAAGCCAATAGAACAATCGTTTTCTAACAATAAGGTGAACTCACGACCAGTTTTATGTGATGTAAGTAGAGAGCATAACATTCTTATAGTTATTGAAGTTAGCCTGCACCAGATTACACAGACTAATTACCAATTGCCAATTACTTAATGGATATGGTTTAACTCATCCCTAAGGCAATGGAATGGCAGCCTTCGCACTGACCCAATTTTATCTATCTCATCTATAATAATATCTTTCATATTAATGTCAATGTTTGAAGAAGTTGTTGAATTGAAATTGAAAGCTTTTGTATTAAATTGTGTTATTGAGAATTTAGGTTTAAATTTATTTGTTCTTCGGTTAAACTTATTCGGATTTGGGTTAAACTTATTTGTGCTTAAGTTAAACTTATTTCTGCTTGGGTTAATGTTATTTGGTTAAATAAATCTGCGAATGCTATATAAAAGTCATTTTTGAAGACCCAAAGGGGCTGGTATCTTGTCATTTGCCCGGCCTGATTTCAAGACCCAGTCCGGCTCTGTTTGTAAGTCTTTTGGATCATATGTGTTAATTAATTAAATTAAATTAAAAATTAAAAATTAAATTAAATTAATTCCATATTGTCGTCTGACACACTATCGTCTTCATTAATAATTCCAATCTGACGTATGTTAGCATGGAGTACTCTTGTGCCTCTAAAACTTGCTCTCTTCTTTACAGCTACCCGAGCATGTTTCGGATTTTATTGATATTATGTCCCAACAAATCATCAAATTTATTAACGAGCAGAGGACTTAGGTAATGTGACAGTCTGGTTATCGACATGGGTATAGTTGCGAGACTGCACTTCTCAGGGTATCTGCAAATATTTGTGAAGCTCTCGATAAGGACCAGATGACAGTACTTGTTCCTCTTCTTACCAAGGCATTTGATTCCGTAAACCACCAAAGACTGCTTTGAAAGTTTTAAAATCAGTTGGGCTTTTTATCCTCCGCCATTCAGTTTGTTGTTGATTATTTACGCAATCGATCAGAGATGGTAAAAGTAAAAGATCTTTGTTCTGATCTTATATATCTTCGCTCTGGTGTGACACAAGTTTCCATTATTGGCCCTATACTTTTCACCTTATATTTAAATGATTTACCGAATGTTGTTACTAATTACTCTATTCACCTTTACGCAGATGACGTCCAGATCTATTTGAGTAGACCAATAGGTTTGATGGAGGATTGTATTTGTCGCATTAATGAAGATCTTTGCAGCATATATGACTGGTCACTGCTGAATCAACTTTCGTTAAATCCAACTAAGTCGCACTGCCTAGCTATATATAGGAGCCGAATTAATAAATCAAAACTCCCTCCAGTTTTATTAAATAATTCCGTTCTCGAGTATGTTGACTGCGCCAGGAATCTTGGAGTTTATTTCAGTGCTGATTTCAAGTGCTGCAGTCACATTTTAAATTCAATAGGGAAAATCTATGGCACTTTACGATAACGTCTGCTTGTCTTTCATTGCGCAAGCGCTTACAGTTGGCTAAAATGCTACTCATTCCAAACTTTGCTTATTGTAGTACCATCTTTAGCATATCTGATGCTTGGTGCCAGAGAAAGTTAGATGTTGCTTTCAATGATGCAATACGCTATATTTATAGACTTTCTTGGAATGCTCATGTGTCTCAGTATGTATTGTCACTGCTGGGCACTCCTCTAAAAACGTATTTAGGCCGCCGTGAACTCATTCTTCTGCACAAACTGATATATGGCAAGTTTCCGGAGTATGTGTATGAGAGATTGCACTTCTTGCATTCGGGAAGGGGTTGTCAGCTTCTAGGCTCTCGGTGTTCCTCTCAATACGGTGAGCGCTCTTACTTTGTTCAGGCAATCCGGAAATTTCTTCCTGCCAATATGCAGCGAACAGGCTCTACCAAGAATTTTTTGTCAGTGTTGAAAGATTTAAGTTTTTAGGAGCGTAAATGGCACACACTTTTTACTTTTTATTGTTAGTTAGTTTTCTTGTTTTACTTATTTACTTTATTATTTATTTCTTGTCAGGTTTGGTTTAATTTTATTTTATATTCTGTTTTATTTCCATTAACTTTAATTTAATTTCTTGTTTCGCTTTTTTTTTTCGCTTTTATGGTGGTATGTTTCGGTTTGTTATTTTATAGATATTCGTATTTTTTTTTACAACTTATTTCACATTATTTTATATTATTATTTTATTTATTTGTTTATGACTTTTTCTTACTTTTCATTAATACTTCTTTCGTTACTTTAATGTGTTTTAGTTAGTTTTTATTTTGAACCAGGAACCATTGCATAAAATTAGAAGTACGTATAAGATATTGTAATCTTTCTACATTGGCTGTTAATAAATTTATTATTATTATCAGTTTGTCTGGGTTGTCGCTCTTGAAGTTTCTACTTAATACCGATTCTCGCGTTACAATTGTGTACAGATGTTCCAAAGATACGCTTTCATCTTGAACTGAATACAGTTAAGTGTTCTGCTTGATATGATTATTATTTCATCTCATGTTTCTAGTATGACATATCTGATCTCAGTCCAGGCTCTTATCTTGTGACTGAATGAGTACATCACAAAAGTTCTCTATTACATTAAATTATATTAATTTCAAAATTTAACTAACTCAATTTAAGTGAAGGGAAAAATTATTTTCTACTGTTTGTGCGGATTTTAAAACAAATTTTTCGTTATTTTTGTTTAACTTTTAGCATTATTAACTGTAAACTTTTTCGATAACAAATATTAACTAAAAATATAATCATAAATCTGCCTTGCTTGCTGGCACCAAGTTACTTCAATTATTTATCCTATCCAAGTATTATAATACACGAATACGTATTATTACGTGGAAAAAACCACATCAAATTACAAATAGGTGTATTTTCTGGATATTCAATTCAAAACTGCTCAAGTTTTTCCATATTATTTATATTATTTTGTACCAGCATCAATTACGAAAAATAAGTCAAATCTAAGTCAGTGAAAATACCTATCAAATTTAATTTTTACTTTCCCCAGCCCATCATTCAATTATAAACCAGCACAATTCCAACATTTTTTTCATACTCTTACCAGCTCCTACATAGGGAAGTAAAAGTTAACGAAGAGTATTGAAAAAATAATAATCGATTAACAAATCTCAAACATGCCATTCAGAAAGTAATTTTTCAGTAACTTCACAAAAAAAGACGCCAGCATATTTACCAATCATTGACTTTAACCACTACCGTATGCGCAGGCTCAAGTAGCTTTTGCTTACCATGGATACCCATTCACTACATTATCTACTTGTGAACGATGTCAAAGCTTAAGTTGTTTCAAAAGAGGATTAACTATTTACATACAGATGTGTGACAAATTTTTCTCAATTGATCAACCTGCCAAAGTGTGTCATCTTTGCTGTCTGAAAGCAATTTCACATGGTTATTTACGAGCTTATAGTTTTGTTTATACCAAATTCGCACATGTTTCTTACGAAAGAAAATCACACCGAAAATAAAAAAAATAGCTTGAAAATTGACTCCTCTCAGCATTCAGATCAGCTCGCAATTTGCATTTTTATAGTTTTGATTTTTGAAACATTATGTGTATAGCTAAAAAAAATGACTCAAAATTTGGCTTCATGTATATGTAGGTCTTGTCTGTGCGATCAAAATAAAAGTTTAAATTTGAATTACATAATCGAAATATTAGCACAAGCACAAGCTTGATAAATAGTTAAATTGACCGTAGATAAATTAGAGGTTATCTATGTAAATTGCGTAAGCTGAAACTTTTTTTTTTGTTTCTGAAGGTCATTTGAAATTGTTATGGGAGATGTATTAGGATATGTAGGGAGTAAGGAAATAATTATGGATTTATTCTATTAACAGGGTACACTCAGTGTGTGGGTGCCAGGTCACAGCGATATCAACGGCAACAAAAGGGCGGATGAGCTCTCTCATATTGGTGCAACTTCACAGGAAACATCCTCTACAAACAGGATTGCACCAAACATTCTTGCTTCTCGAATTTCGGCATGGGCTGACTGCCAACACATTCGCCTTTGGCTGGATGATCCGTTGAGCAGAATTACTAAGGAACTGTGGAGTAAACCTAACCCAAATCAGACGAAAAAGATATTGGGACTGAGCAAACCAACTCTGAGAACAATTGTGTCAATACTCACTGGATACTCTTTTCTCAGCTGTCACTTACACATGGTGAGACTTGTTGATGATCATATATATGTAGAGGATGCAGAGAAGGACCCGAAACGGTTACTCACTTCTTGTGTCTTAATCGTTACAGTTTCCTTGGCTCACATCTCCTGGTAAAACTGCAGGAGACAGGCAGGGAGGGTTGGGGGCCAATTCTGAATTTTGTTAAGGCATCCGGCTGGGACCTGTGACCTATTGCTCATGAGTCTGGAGGGTGAATAATGGGCCTTGCTGTGGCCTAAGTTCCAGAGTCCTTCCCCCTCAACCTCTTTTCAATCCATCCATGCTATCAAGATATCAAACACAGGTTCTAGGCTTGTTTGGACTATTTCGACTTAGGGGTAGATGTGCAATTTAAGAGTAAGAATTTCTTGGAGCAAATTCTTCTAAATTAACAAAACTTGTATGCAGTTAGCTTTAATATACAGCAAAAAAGCACACAATAAAATAAATCTAGTGAAAAGTGGGAGTATTATTTTCATTCAAATTTTTTCACCTCATGAAAATTAAGAAATTATTTAGTGACACAGAAAAATTACATTTTTAAGGAAACATTCATCAGCAATCCCTCATATGAGCAAGTTAGATTTTTTTTTAATCCGTAGTTAAGAAAAATGTACAATTTGAAAAAAAAAATCAGCTCGATATTTGTCGGGCTCTATTAGGCGTAGTCAAAACACTCGAAAAATACTTCCCAAGCCCTAAAACAGAAATCTATATGTGTGCGTGCTAGTCCGATTCTCTAGAATGTTCTATATTTATACTTATTGAAAAGTGCCAGACATTGACTTTATGTATGCTGTGGAGCCTAAACTACTATCCATACGGGGAAAAAGTCTTCTAGTAATTTTAAGGTTGGCTCTTTACTTTCCCAAAGTTTATCAATTCCGTATTATCAAGAAGAGGAGCCATCAGTGAAAGCTTTGTTCTTCTCGTCAATGGAACGATAACCGTTTTGCTGGGGTTTATTATAAGGCCTTTTTTCAAACACCACTTGCGGATTTTAGAAATAGCTTTTTACATGAGCTCCTTATAGTAACCACTATATCATCCACCTAGCCTTATGCATTAAATTCCGAACTAGTCAATTTCAGGAGGAGGTCTTCAATTATAATCGACCACAAGAATGGCGGAAGGGCTCCTCCTTGTGGGAAACCTTTAACTGCGGTGATCATAACTGAACAATTACGTAGAGCTGTGGTTATCCTCCTGCTTCTAAGCCTGGAATCTATCCACTTAATTTTATCCTCAGTGGCGAATTCAATTGCATCGAAGGCTCCATCTATGTCTGCAATTGCACATAAGGCCATCCGTTTTGCTTTAAGATTTGAGGAAAATTTCACTTCGAATTTGTAGGTCTAGGATTTTTAGGATTTTTTCAATGGACTTAAGTAGACTAAGGAGAGGCTGATGGGTCGGAGCGATTTGGCTCGAGAAGTAGCTCTTTTTCCAGCTTTGAGTATGAACATCACCCTGAAGTCTCTCCAACATTTGGTGACCCTAGAACATAACTGGGACTAAAAAATATTTGTAGTGGAAGGAGTATTTCTTCAATAATAAGGCTGGAAATATGCCATCACCTCCATTAGATTTAAAGGGGCTAAATATGCCAATAGCCCCTCTAACATTATTGCTAGTGAAGATCTTCCCGCAAGGCTCTTACTCCTGCTAGAGACCCTGTAATTGTCTGTTCCTTGATTGGTAAATGAGAGAGTCGGGAAAATGAGTTTCTAATAAGAGCCTAACTGTTTCCTTCCAACCCTCGGTGTACATAGCTCCCATTTTCTGTTGAAGTGAGCCTATATCATTTGTGTGATTCGGAAGTACCTTATGGAGCCTGGTTACACTTACTACCATACTTAACAAAATAGTTTTGATTAAAAAGTATCCTTATTGCAATAGGGTATGTGCACCCACAGTCTCCGAATATATGTAGGCAGATTGATACAAATTCATCGGACATTCACATATCCAATTATTACTTAGTTGAGAGTTTTTGTTTCGGGAAATCGCAATCATTTGGTTGAGATACATTTTTTTTATACACTTTTGTTAGGAAAGGTAAATATTTGATTACCCTTTGGAAGATAAGAAAAAAAGCTTATGATTTCCGGAAGACAATTTTTTATATAAGTAGTAGTTTAGGACGCAAGAGCTATTCACATCAAATTTTTATCAGTTTTACATAAGCACACTGTAAATATTTTAAAATGTTAGGGCTATGTTGGGGCTCTCATGTAGTAGTGAGCGATTCTGTTTCGTGGCTTGGAAAGTACTTTTCGAGAGTTTTAGCGTAATGAATTAAATTTTCAGTGCAACGGGGCTCAACATTAGTTAAAAGACAGTGGTGGTGCAAATTTTTTCAACATCTTTAAACAATTTAGTGGTAGTGTAGATTCTATTTCATTATTACTAAATGATTAGTGATACTGCGAATACTTTTCATTGCATTGGTAGTGCAAAATCTGAACGATAAGTTGATGGTATGCATATGTTGTAGCATCCGAGTAGGAATTAGATACACGCAAAGACAAATGCAACAGTTCTTTTTTGGAAGTTCTTAGCGCTTCCCCATTGTATTCACATTAATATCTTTTTAACATGTGCAAGTCCGCCGAGAACAGCGCTCAGTTAGAGATTCTAGGGAAGCGCTCTTGGCGGACTAATAGAGAATGCAGAGTGAATCAAGAAAAGGATTTATTCAAGATTTCAGTTTTTGTGTGTACTCCGAATGCGCTCCGTTTGATTGTAAACCTATGTTTGCAAAGGCATGTTGCTCAACAAAAAGAGTAAAACAATATTGTCAACAATTTGTTAATATAATTAAACCGCACAATTCTTCTGCGTCTTCTACTTTCATATGCATATGGGTAATCTTTTCATGAATAAGCCTAAAATCGGTTAGAAGGTGTGCTTCCGGAAAGATTCCTTTGGATATGTTAAGAGAGCGCTTCGAAAAAGAATTGTTCTCATTATGGGGTGTGAAAGCGCTTCCCTTAGTAAGCGCATATAATATTTTCCGCTGGAATATGCACTATGCATGACTCTTACGATCAAAATGAATTTTTTCCGTCTCCGCAAAACTGAAAACTGAATTGAACAGTTTCTATTATGTAAGTCAAATTTAAATTCTTTGTAATACCGAAAACTGCATTTTATCATAATGAACGGAAGCCCTTACATTTTAAACTCTGATTTCCATTGAAATGATTGTTTTACGATAACTACTTCATTTGTACAAAATTAAATTTGCTTTTCTTGTAATTAATTTGTCAAAATTTTTATGGGACAAATTCTACTGTTTAGAACTATTAATAATTCCAGGAACGAAAAATAGTTTTTCCACTGGAGCAGATGACGGGATCAGAGTATTGTACTTTATAAGCATTTTTTTTTCTAGTACATATTGGATATTAATGAATTTACATGTAAAATAACGAAACCTCATATGTAAATTTGATTAATAATAATTTAGATTTGAATTTGATTTAAACACTCCAAATTCTACTCTGCCTCAATAATCCAACAAAGGTTGATTTCTTCTTCATTCAGTGATAGTGAAAGGTATTTTGTACTACCAATGCACCAATACATTTACAGTCATTAATAGTGTACTACCACTAGTCGTTTAGTGATAATGATTTAAATTGTATAATCCAAGTAGGAGACTTGGGTGGAGAAGTATCTGCGCGCCCCAAGAGTGAAGCAGCAGAGGAAGCGGTGCGGAACAGAATTCTTTCGCAGAATCAAAATGTATATATCTGAAGAAATTTTCGAAAGGGATCCACGTTTTCCCGACAAAATGGCAGAAGACGTTTCTTGAATTTTTAGTTAAATCGCCCATAAAAAAAAACGGTCATCTCTGATTTCGAGTTTGCTTCCCACATTATTTCGAATGCCAACAAATATAGTTTGAGTTAAAAATTCAAAATTTTAAGATATCTTTATGAAAAAGAGGCTGGTGTGATATAGCCTTGCCACATGGATATAGGGAATGGGACTTAAAAATCTCAGAATAAATACAAATCCAATACTGGACATCAGATAGAATGGTAATCAAATATAACTTCTGTCTACTATTCAAGATAAAGATGCCACATTGTGAGGAAATAAATACAAATCTAGAAAATGAGACCTTGATTCGTTATGCCGACAATTCTAAAGTCGAGAATGGAGTAGGACCAGTCTAAATTATATAAAACCGAGAGCTATTATTTACCAAAGCCTGGAAAATCAACCAAATACTAACAAACCTTGGTAAAAGGAACCACTTAACACTAAAATACTCGAAAATTTATGAAAACTATAAAGCAGACAAACTAGTCAGAAATGGGAGCATCCATATGGAATAAACACGGACTACAGCGATATGATCGAAACAAGCATCATCAAAGGATCCCCATATCTTTTGAAATTGTCTAGGTATCAATTGAAAATTGTTAAAGTAGTGTTAACGGGAAAAACACATGCATCTGATAGGCATATCACCCACTAAATATATTTAGACTGTGTCTTAAAGAGAATAAAATGTCAGAGCATATCCTATAACGCAGATTGCAGGCATTTGGCTCACACATTCTAAAGCCTGCCGACAAAAAAAGGGGTAGGTAACTTGGATAAATATTGCAGAGGGAAGCTAAATACGCGGTAAAGCAATTAAATAATATTAAACACAAAAGATTCAATTCTTACTAATTTGAAATAGACAGTTTCAGACTGGACAATAATTTCTAAACTCATCAACGCAAAATTTCTCACAAATTTCAAGAAACCTTTTCTAGCCGATGTTATCAAAAGTCGAGTGTAATGATAAATCAGTTATTTTCTAGCTTTGATTCTGTCTATGATAATAGCTACATACAGGCTTTGTTAAATTTATACGGTGGATAGCCTAGGTAAGTCAAAATCCCGCCGACGGTGGAGTAGTCAGTGGATTAAACATAGATTCATTCATTTATGTATTACTGCTTTGTGAATAATTTTTTTTTTACATTTATATTATAGGTAACCTACCAATAATAACCTAGGCTAACTATAGCAGTTCCTTCCACCCTCTTAAATGAGTTTTCCCATAGTCGAAATATATACAAATCACCTTTTAGGAACTAAACATGGCAGATTCACCCCATAAAATTCTTAGGCAGGTTTTCAACGTAAAATCTTCAAAATTAAATACGTAAGAACTGCTCGTTGAATAATATTTGATAAAAAGCAATTCTGTTCCGTGGACGTATATTAATTACTCTAGCTTTGCTAAATTTTCTAACATCAATACTATTATTTTCCGAACTAATCTAAAATGTTAGTAAAAGTTAGTAATATTTAAAAAGTTTTCTATTCCCTATTATCAGCCACTGTTGTGAGTTTCATAACGAAACAAAAAACGTAGAAACATGAAAACTTTAATTGGTATTCAAGTCACAACAAGGCATTTACAAAAGAACAATTTGTTTCATAAAAATATGTATGACGATTTTTCGGTGGTGAATATGATTTTTTTTAACTGTTAACTCACGGATGTGTAACGTTTCAAGTTGATACTTTTATTTATTGATTTAAACTTTTTTTATTATTTTCATGGAAGTAAACATCTTGGAAAGGTCAATCAATTAGTAATTCAAGCAAGAATACACAAGCTTCGACCGAAAACCCCTGTTCTATCTCAGAACTTCAGCTAGAAGAGATGTATATGATAACACTATCTATTGACTGTTAATGGAACAATTACACTGGTCAACATAGTTTTTGTCTCCGAACTTAGAATAAAGGTATCAAAAAGCTCTGATACCTAAACCTTTCCATATCACCTTCCTGCCATGGTGTGCTTTACATAACAGTATCCCCTGAGCTTGGCTTAATAATAAGAAAAAAAAATGATAATGTTCATTACTAATATTAAAATTTTCCGGTTCAATCGTACTTCGCAGGAATACTCGAAAACAGGTGCTACATTTACAGCTCTCAGAAATGCATACCTGTGGTTGGCTTCTCAGTGATTCTTTTACGCGGAAATTGTTATCTTAGTCATTTCGGTTGTAATTACAGGAGAAGAGTAAAGTTGCGATACGTACATTGTATATACAGTAAAAGCAGGGTAAAATTAACAAAGTCCTGTGAGAAATTCATTTATTACAGCTGATGTGCCGCAGCAGCTATAGGAAAAGGAACCAACAACAACTCGAGAAGTGATCAAAAACCAAACCAAGGATAAAAAAGAAGAAAAGAGAAGACATCGAATCGAACTGAGGGCCAGAGATAAGACCCAGTGCCCTAAACAAGACAATCCGAAGGATGTGAAAAATCATCAAAATAAATCAAAAGAAGAAAGACAAAGTCGAATTTCGAAAGGTGCAAAAAGAACTTGACTTGAGGGATGTGAGCATCTAGCGAATATTAAAAATTGTGTGTTTTTTTCATTTTCTAATAACCTCTGTACAAAAAATTCTTTTAACAATTACTTTGATAAAATATTTAGTGCTTATAAAAATCCTCTAGGCGGTGTAATAACAATCCTGATAATTTTTGTTATATTTTTGGTACATTTACTTCGTAGGATAAATCGAATACTAAAGCTCCTGCTCCTGTGAAGTAGAGAAAATGTATTTCGGGAATGCACCAAGACAAGCCATGGATTCGAAATGTATTTTGTAGAAGTTCTGGTAAATATTTACTTATATCAGTCCAAAACGCATCAACGATCTAGGATGCCATTTGATGTATTAATCATGTGGACAGAACAAGTAGATCATGATAATGATTGCTATTTTTGCAAAAATAAAACAAGAGGAATAATTGTGAGTAAAAGAAGGACCATTGAATACGTGGAGACACCTGCAGCATGACGAAACTTATCCAGTTCCTCAGATCGCAGCAATCTCATTACCAGAAAAAAGTGAAATTAGTAGTGTAGAATCTTCCGTCGAGACCTCTGATAACATCGAATTTTTGCCGTCCACGTCCACTCAACACCATTTAATCAATCAGGAGGAATTTAACGACCTAGTAAGGGATTTAATCGAAATCAGAAGCAGAGTTTCTTGCAACAGTTACCTTGCTTCGTCATCGTCACGAACATTTTGTAGATTTTTACAGTATGGATGGTGATTTAGTGTATTGCAATGACATTGAAGGTGCTTTTGAAAGCCTTGGAATAGAACGTAATGCAGAACATCGATTCTTCTAAAACAAGTATCAAAGCGGTACTTCTCCACAATGGAAACAATTATCCTTATGTTCCTGTTGGTCATGCAGTATACACGAAAGAAACTTAAGAAAATATGAAGAAATTGCTGACAAAAGTTAACGACAATCAACACTCTTGGGGGTGTTGTGCTTACTTTAAAGTTATCGCAACAAATACTGTCTGTGGGATAGTCGCGACAAGGAGAATTATTGTGTTAAACGGGATTAAATGGCGAGAGAACATTTTACTCCAGGAAATCATAATATTCAATATGTTCCTTTAGTATATAATACAAAGTCATAATACCTGCTCTCCAAATCAAATTAAGATTAATGAAAAACTTCGTGAGAAGACAATGAATCGTGAAGGAGAAAACTTCCAATATCTCCGAGAAAAGTTCCCTAAAATAACTGAAGCCAAAATAAAAGAGGGAATATTTCTTGGTCCTCAAATCTACGAAGTAATAGGAGACCCAAATTTCGAAGTAAAATTAAATTTAACAGCAAAAAGCTTGGAGAACTATAGTTGCAGTTTTTAGAAATTACTTAGAAAACCGAAAAGTTGAAACTTGTAAAACGTTAGTGGAAGACATTTTGGAAGTATTTAGAGTAGAAGGCTGCAAAAAAACGCTGCATATATGATGCACTTTCATGTGGATTTTTTTCCCAGAACACGTTGGCGATGTCAGCGATGAGCAAGGAGAACGGCTCCATCAGCAAATTTCGGGTAATGAAAGGCTTGTGGAATTCCGTTATGCTAGCAGATTATTATTGTACTTTAAAGAGGGAAGCCGTAGATGTAATTTCTAAAAGAAAATCAACAATACAAAAAATTTTTCATTAAGAGGCGCTTTTTCATAATCTGTTTAAGTCAGTTCGGATATACAAAAAAAACAAATTAATTTTGTTGACCAGTGTTATTATTCCACTAAGAGTTTCATATTAGATAGCCCACAGCAGTAACTTGCATCATACAAATGTCATGCCAAACGTGCCTAATAGAGGTAATAATTTTTCTTTTTCTTTGGAAGGACGATACACGTTCGAAAAAATTGAATACTACTTACTTTATACCACATGATAGAAAATATGTGTGATAGGAACTATGTCGCCAAAGTTCCTCTCGCCTGAACAAAAGTTAAAAAAAAATCTCACAAGAATTTAAAGAAATGTACATAAATAGTGGGACATTATTGAATTTAGTTTGAGGTTGGCAAAGGGAAAGGACAAAAGATTTCTGTTCACCAGATCGGTGGAACTTTCGTTTTCGAAAAAATAAACTTTCATTTTCGTGCAAATAATACCTACGGGCAATATTATTATTAAAGGAGAAATCCAATATCAGAGATGCTAGCTCGGTTATGAAAAAACAAAAACTAGGTTGTACTTAGTTTAAGGCTAATATTTCTTCTTTTTATAAATACTGTCACGTTTCTGTTTTGAAAACATACCAATTAGATTGCTAAGGTATTTTCCCACATTTCTTTCTTGAAAGGTTCGTTCGACCGTACAAATGGTTACAACCAGTTTCATATGATTTTATATTCAAAACAGTTCGAATTGACCATTTTCAAAATTTACATGAAAAACTCTACAAATGTGGAATCCGTCGTAATTCCGGCATCAATAGTTTAAGTAAATCCTTAAGTACGCCTGTAGTGCTCCATAAACTTTATTTTTATTCAAGTGGGAGTCATTTAATACTAACATGACAACTTACTTCCAGTAAAATTAATTAATTTTTAATTATTACTTTGGGCATTTAGTTTCAATCTTTTCTGTCCTTGCATTGAATTCAGTTCAACTATCACAGTAATATGATTGATAATGAACAAAAAAAAAATTATATTTACGAATTTTAATCGAAAGCTGTGCAGTCGATTATGTAACAACGTTTGGAAGGTTATATCTTATTGTGGCCCACTTTTGTTATTACTTCTAGACTTGTTTAGATGCTTACCGGAGTATTGTCAAGTTTTTGTAAGGATTTCGATTTGTTGTCTCTATACGAATGTTAGTTACTATCTCAGTGCTCACCGCGTATCATCCTGATTATTAACTAAAAATAGACTACATTTATCTAGTGAATTAAGCCACATCACTCCCTTTTCACCAAGCTTACGATTTAAACTTATTTTAACATGCTACGATAAAATTTCCACATAAAGTATTGAAAAATTGATAAATACATCCATAATAATTAGTCACTCGTTACTTTCAACTCTCCAAGTCCATCATAAAGCTACTCGAAAATATATTTCTTGACAGGTACTATAAGATAACCCAGAATCAAGTTCAGACACTGTCAAAAAACAGAAATACGTAAAAAAGGTAGAAGTAGTCTTAAACCAATTCTTATGATACCCTAAATGAATGTATGTAATTTGGATGGTCACTCATCTGTAATTTCCGAAGTGGTTTTTTACATATATTTCTAGAATGGTTCGTCACACAGTAAAAATTATTATGACCAATTTCATATTCTGAAGAGCATTTCAGTACAATAAAACGTCTAGGACTGATCGTTTTCACAGTATACGTAAAAATCCTACATTTTTATATGGCAACACCAAAACGGGGTTGCCCGATTTAGTTTTTTTTTACTTCTGCTATGAAAGTACTGTGTACAAAATTTCAGCTCTCTATTTCAACCTAGTGAAAAACAGAATTTTTATATGGCAACCCTACGAAGGAATAGGCTCGATTGCTCTCATTTTCGAACTTAAATTTACTTTGTTTTTTAAAAACGTTCGTATGCAAAATCGCAGCACTCTAATAGAATGCGCTCTCGAGTTAACGTGCGGATAGACGGACGGACATCAAAAAATCAAAATAACTTTTAATATTATGCGTGCGAGTCCAATCCATTCTGCTCTACTAGAATTATTTCTATGCGTATACCCTATGATTTCATTTAAGGTATGAATGAGGAGCTCATCGATGAGGATATGAAAAATGACACTGTATTAAACTAATCTTCCTTGAGCAACAATCTGGACACGGTTTTATATCGAAGCGTACCGTTGACCTTTCGTGCGTCTCCGATTAAGAGATACTTCGACAAATTAGAATAAGCTGGCCTTACTACTGGTGGTATATCCACAATGATGACAATGGCTCTTTTATTGAGTCCACGTCGAAGAACTGGACAATGGACCATGGTTGATTGGAATCCATCCAAATTGTTATGTACTCTAGGAGCCTGCTAACAGTACTTAGTACTTTTTTTTTATATGGACATTGAGGTTATATCGGTTATTCAAATACGACGGATGGTAATTGGTATGATATACCTGAACACTTTTGCCACCACAGTCCTGGTAGGACATGCCCTTATGTTGTTGCAACAGCAATCTTAAGTTTTATGTCTGATTCGGATCGTCTTCATGAATATGGACACTGTTTTATGGGGATGGCTGTCAGAAAAAAGGCTGAACAGTTCATAGCTTTACCTTATAATGTAGTTTGGTTGGCCAACAAAATAAGAAAGCTTCTTGAAATAATTCGATATTTATATATTGCTATCTAACAAACTAACAATTTTACAAAACGTGGACATAATACTACTCTAGAGTAAAGTTGCTTCTAATACTATGTTCAAAGTAAAGGGAGAAAGTTACTCTCATACTGTAAAAAATATTAGGACTATTCCGTAAAATGTAGGGAATACTCCCTAAAATTTCGCTATTTGTGACCTGTTGATGAGTCAAACCAAGACTTGAAACTTGTCACCAAAAATTAATGGGTTGTGTGATGAAATAACAAATTAGAACATTTTTTAGCTTTTGCTATATACCGGAGAATCCCAAAAAATTCTTTCTTGAACAAAACTAAAATTTAGGGGAAAAAACCTACATTTTAGGGTATATTCCCTAAAATGTATGGAATATTCCCTACACTTTATTGAAAATGTAAGGAATAGTCCTTACATTTTAGGGTATATTCCTTACATTTTAGGGAGTATTCTCTAATCTTATCGAAAAATATTTAAGCTTTGTAGCAACAATTTGTGCAAATTTTTACTGTGCAGATCCCGAGAGAAATACTACTAAAATTAGCTGTGAGGTTTATTTAACAAGATCGTTTCAATGGTATTAGTAAGGAAATCTCAGAGATCCCCAATAGTAGCATTGTGCCTAGCCAGAAAAACAAATATTTTGCAGTTCCAACTGAAAAATTTACAAAATAAATGGACAAGAATACCATTTCCCTCTTCGACAGTATAAGTAATTATTCAATCGTCAGAGCCAAAAAGTCATTCTAGCAATACTTCTGCGGGGATATTTATAACATGCATAAAAGGGCACACAATTAACTTGTACTCTTAAATAAGAATTGGGAATAGGATTGTTCTCCGAAAAATTTGCAGGAATTCTCAAAAAATTCTTAGGAATGAAGTATAACAATTCCACAGTGTCTTCAGGAAGGGTTAAAAGAATTCTTCCTAAAACTTTGTGGAATGTCACTGATTTTCTTACACAATTATTGGACGTCTCTTCAGGGCATGGCAAAGCCAAAATTACGTTAAATAAACCTGCCTGACTTCCATTCTTCTAAAACTCTTAAGTTTGTTTACGAATTGAAAATGACAAGTATGTATTACATACATATAAAATCATCATTCTTCCTCTTATTTTTTTTTTTTCGCTTCCATAAACCACTATTGAGACATCGGGCTGCAGGATAACATTTATATTCAGTTTATTGGAAAGTCAACCTGCATAAAATATTTAAATGGGTAATTTGTGGCTAATTTTTTATTGAAGCTTTATGAATTAATAAAAAGCACGGCTAGTTCAGTTGTCAACTAAGCTATGAATTTCGGATTATGTATCACTTCAACATAGAGAAAAATTTCCATTTTGAAGAAGAAAACATATAAAACTTATTTTTAAGTGATTCTATTCTAATGCAAATAAAATATATAGACATACATTACATCTAAAAAACTTAAGACAAGGATCTCGAAGGAATAAGTAACAATCAAAAGATGTTTTCTTCTACAGGATGACGGAAAAGTGCAAACATTTTAATAAGTAATCCGGACAGTGGTCCTAGATAACTTTACGGATCATTCATAAAACTAAATTCATGTCGTACAAAGCAGGTTATCCTAAAATATAGAATAATGGGTGGAAGCTTTCAAAAAGTTTAATAGTTCTAGAGGTTCACACATTCACAGTGATCATAAGTTACTTACTGGAGACATACGGCTAAGACCAACAGTAATTAGAAAATCAAATGAGGAAAAGTCGATTCGACATACCGAAACTAAGGTGGGAAGATTCAAGAAATGAGTATATGTATGTATATCAAAGCTCGTCTGACACAATGACAGCAGAGCCTGAAATAAATAAAGAATGCTTTCAAGTTTTTATGTCGACAAGTGGGAGAAGAGGTCTTAAAACAACAAAATCAGATAGGTAAGGTCCTGACGATGCTGAATCAACAATACTCCATAATGGAAATCTGAGCGTTCTACTAAGGCTAAAACAGATGAAAAACAAGGATGCTCTGCTATTTATCGCTATAGTAGATGAAGTATTGAGATAAACCAACTCACTGCAAACAAGAATCAGATTGACGCCTCTTAGCAAGCTAAGACGAGATTGGTCTTCAGCGACATGCAGAGCAAAATCAACACTATAGAGACATGTGCACGACAAGTTGGATTGAGAATAAACATAGGAAAAACGCAGTACAAGAGAACTAACACCACAAATAATAGGCGGATCGCTATTAGAAGAACCTCAATAGAAGAGATGTCAGAGTTCAACTAGATTGGGGTAGTAGCATTACCGTAAACGGAGGAGCGGGAAAACACATAGGCGAAAGGCTGAGGAAATCAAGAATGTCACGTTCGGAAGACTAGACTATGAGCGGTCTGAAAGACCTCACAACTCGCAAGCTACTTTGATCCTGCTTTAAGTCAATACTTCTATATGAAACTGAAACATGGTTTGTCACGAAAAGCAGCATGAACAAAATTCAAGTATTGCTAAACAAATTCCTGAGAATTATATGCAAGATATCGTGGCCAAGATGAATCATGAACACAACACACCAAGAGCCATTAGTTATACAAATATGGCAAAGATAATAAAAATAGATAGGATAAAGAAATAAATAGAAGGGAGTAGAAAAACTTGGGTAGAAATCAAGAGAATGACCCAGAACAGAGTGAAAGGGAGAGAGAGGCTAAGTGACAGCTCCCGAGGGGACTGAAGGAGGATTAAAAAAATATTATGTCCTTGTCTAAAGGCTTACAAAGCCTCTTGCTGATACATGAATTGCAAATAGCGGACCATAGAAAACGCCGTTTATTCATTGATAAGCTGCTGGAAGTGAAACAAAGTGACCGTAATTTTTCTAGGTTAGGTCAGGTTAAGAGTATTGGCCACTAGACCACTAGGACCATACGGACACTGCGGTCAAAGTTAATTCTTAAAGTTGTTTGGCAAAATATAGCCTTTTTACGAGCTGGATTATAGAGCTTGGGGTTAGATTATAAACTTTATTTGTGAGATAAGCGTCCCTCCAATGGTTTCATCTTCTTCTTCGTACAGTTGATACAGTTCACTGTCGTGTTTGCTTATCTTCACCAAAAAGTAACGGAAGGGGCAATCTCCAGTGACTGCGTTGGCAAGCAACATTAGTGACTGTCTGCTAAGACCAGTTATTTGGCGCGTGTGGAGCGGAGAGGTAGTGAAGAATTCCGTCGCCTGCCTCATAATGGATACGCTGCACCTGAGGAGCTCCAATTGTCTGTTGCCCATTTATGCAGTTGATAGGTCAAATGTTGGGTGCAGACCTGTACACGAACTGTCAGCTCTGGTTTTAGGCAGTTTATCCGTTTTTTATTACCGTTCACTACTTTATGTCTAGGTAACCAAATCAACGTTACTTTGTTGCTGAAGTTTGAGTAGCAGGTCTAGACTGGTTTCGACTCAAGGTCTTGAGACGACAGATCCAGACACACATCTGGGATGTCTGAACAGACGTAGATGTTGGGGTGCTTTCAGCCCCTGTTTAGCCTTTCCTTAGCTCCCACCTCTATAGCATAGATTTACGATCGAAAAATAGATCAACCGGAGTCAAGAGTTCCATTCCTGGAACTATCGCTCATATACCTATTTCATCATCCTTCCTGGATCCGTCAGTATACCATACATGGGCCCGTTACGGGAACTGGAACTTTCTGCCTTGTATCTGGCTTCTTTCGCTAATGGTTGCTTGGTAATGTCTTTAGAGGGATAATCCTTTGGCCATAACATCTGTTGGAGCATATAGGTCTTTAATATTGAGCTGCTGGAGGATAATCATTGGTGATGTCGCACTATGGAAGAAATGTGATCATCTGACCTTTTCTTTCGAAGCATAGATACTATAGCCGCTGTTTACTTCTGGATAAACATAATTCTTCTAAGAAAATCATTTTAAGAGATGAAGTTCATTTTTATCCTTTTGGCTTTGCAAATAAACAAAACTATCACATCTGGGGCTCTGAAGACCCAACAGAAATAGTTAAGCGACAGTTTCGTGTGGTTGTTGGGCGGAATGTGTCATCGGACCACATATTTTTCGAAAATGAAGCGTTTGTGAACATTACAGTAAATGATGTGCGTTACCGTGAGATATTGACTGAGTTTTTCTTTTGTGTAAGGATGCAGACGAATTTTATGTTAAACAGGGCGGCGCGCGGATAATTTCCTGGACGTGTAACTTGGGAACACACATGACGAATACCACTTAACGCCTCTTAATTTTTTTCTCTGGGTTAAGTCAGAAATTAGATATATTGCAATGCTTCAATAACGATTGAAGCGAAGATAATATTAGAGCTGTTATTTGCAAAATAGAGTCGCAATTGTGCATAACCGTGATGGAAGAAAGACCGTTCAACGCATACTATGTACATTATATATCATGAATTTATAAAAAGCCAATCGTTTTTTCAATCAATTAAAATAAAACCGCTTGTTGAAACATACTGTATGATGGAACTCATACAGTAATTTTGTTTTGAATTTATAATGGCGTAAAAATAATAAATAATGACGGAGTAATAATAATAATTATTAGTAAATCGCATAAATGCTAGAAATACCGAAAAGAAACATTTAATCGAGTATATATGTATATACAGGGTGTTTCATAATTGGTGCACATAACTCAAAAGTTTGATAGCTGACCTGGAGACAAGCAAAAAGTTATAAAGAGAAGGGCGGTGGTGGGTGTAAGACGCGTCGTTTCGGTGGTAAGGGTGGCTTAATATTTTTAGTACTTCTTTCACTTTACACCCTGTAACTTTCTTGAAACACAACACACATCAAGGTGGTATTCATCTAAGATGATTGCAAGCCGTCTTTCCAGTGAATAACCAATCAGTCACGTTTCGTCGGAAATTGCAGGACATCAAATTAAAAATATTGGAAAAAAATTCCTAATTTTTTCAAAATTTAACGACTTTCCCGCCAAAATGCATGATAATTATACAGTTTTTTTACGATATTCAAAAATCCCGGAATGTTACCTTTAGTTTAACGTACCTAAGTAAATACAACTGTTTTTGAGATATTCTCGTTCTTGTGATTCATAATTTCATTAATTTTGGTAATTTTGCGTAAATTTGCATAATAGTAGGCGCGATTACCATCGTTAGTAGCAAAATTAATGATATAATGAATCATAGAAACAGGATTATCTCAAAACAGTTGTATTTAGGTACGTACGTCAAATTAAAGGTAATATTCCGGGGTTTTTAAATCTTGTAAAAAAACTGTACAGTTATTATGCATTTTGGCGGGAAAATCGTTACAATTTGAGAAAATTAGTTATTTTTTTCCATTTTTTTTTTAATTTGACGTCCTACAATTTTCGACACAAGGTGATGGATAGCCTGGTTGGTCATTCATTGGAAAGATAAGAAGGTTTGCTATCATCTAAGATAAATATCACCTTGATAGGGTGTATATAAAGAAACTTACAGTGTAAAGTAGAAGAATTACTAAAAATCTTAAAGCCCCCCCCCCCCTAATACCAAAACGACGCATCCCCACCCCCATTCTCCTTATCATTTTTTGCTTGTCTCGACCTCAGCTATCAAACCCTTGATTTATGTGCACCAATTATGAAACACCCTGTATACAAACAATCCTTGAATTCAATAATTTTACTCTACAAAGTTTACGAAGAAATCTGTTAATCATTTCTTTTGAATTTCTGTTCTTATAATTCAGAATCTGGTTAAGAAGACAATAATAAAAAATTTAACTGGATTTTCAACACAATTATATCGACGAAATCAATATTGGAAGAAATTTATTAAACTCTTCTCTTTAAAAGTCTTGTTAGCAACAATTTTAATACTCTATCTATAATAAAGATATCACCTGAACAAAACTAATTTCCCTAGAAATTTTACTCCGAGACAGGTGGTAAAAGCCAATCATAAAAAAAAAAACAACATTATTCTGGTAATACAGTCTCCTGATATTCAAAGTTTCTCTTAAAGAGTGATCAAATCGATCCAAGTCCTATGAAAAACCAGAGACTACGATCATGTCATATCCACTTATATACGAGTATGTATGTATATATAAGTTAAGTAGAGGTGATTATAAAACAGTGTAAGATATTAAGTATTGAAAAGTGAAACCAATTTAATACCAACATGTATTATGAAACAATATTTATGATCATTACCTTCCGTTAATAAAACTTCTCTATTATTTCATTCAATTCGAAAAAATCGTGTGGTTTAACAAAGCAAAAGTGACCATTCAAACGAAAGAGAAAGGAAAACAATTTTGAACATTTTCAAGCTCTTTTCGTACTCTAAGATGCCTTTAACAATTAGCTTTTAAGCCAATTTTAAGAAAAAAACTAACCACGTAAGAAATTATTTAGAAAGGCCACGAACAAATCCACACAGCACCTTTCTACTACAAAAAATTCATTCTACACCTAAAACAAATGGCACAATAACATAAGACCGACAAGTAACGTTGACCCCAAGTAAAAACATTATGGTAATCAACAAAAATAGTAAAAAATAATAAATATAATCTGAAAACAAGTTTCCACTAGTAAACCTTTAAAATATAACAGATGCATGTACCATAACCTGACTCAACTTTCCAACTTCCACTATATAAAAAAAATACTCGGAATAGTGTGACCTACAATTGTAAGATTGTAATGGCTAAAATTTTCATCTGAAAAGTAACTAAATATTTCAAAATCACTAAGAAAAAACTGTTTTTTGTTTTATAAATATCACGAGTCACAATATATGCCGTATTCCAATGCAAAAATGTTGACTGACTTGTTCACCGTATGTCATGTACCTGGATATACATGATTAATGTACCTAGTTACAGTACTTTAATTACTTTTAAACCACTTGTTTTACACGTGAAGACTATCAACATTAAAAATAAAGAGGTTAACTTGTCCTTCAAGGCCATACGCGCCTTGATAGTAGAAAAATTAATTGAGGTAAAAACGCTCATTCTGAAGTGTGTATCACTTTTTTTTTTGTTTTTGCTTGTAACACTTTTAAAATGCAAATTGACAAATCACTTTCGATATCGCAGTAAAATTATTATGCAACAATCTGTTCACCACACATAATCTATTGCAATTCTTCATCGTTATAACCTGAAATATCTTATAATTAAAAACTAAATCTTAATTTACCTCTGACTCAATTGGATTCAAATCTGATGATTGATCATTAAGTGTTGGCTCATCCTCCCTTTTCACCCTTATACTGGGCAAAGAAACCACTGTTTGAAATACGGCGAAAATAACTAAGAGTGTTATGCTCCAACTGAATGACTGCATTGTTCTGGTTGACTTATCAATAGAAATCCACGAAAAAAAATTTGAGTATCTGAAACACAAAAAAAAAATAGAAAATTATAAATTTTGTTAACAAAATCAATCCACCGTTCAATATTATTATTAATAATATGTTGTTATAAAAATCGGTTTTTTTTTATTATTATTATTTACTGGAATTATGGCTGGATTAAATATTCAATTCGATACAGTCGCGTGCACATTCGCCAACAAAATGACGGTAAAGGAAAGTCTTTGGCGATTTAGACTTGCGCGAGTACACACTCTAGGCTAATATGAGCCGTCAATAAAAAAACAAGAAAAAGTGAAATAAGAAACAGTGAATTTTCGCTAAAAATGAAAACGAAAGAAAATCTACTAAAACAGTTGGACACCAACTATATTACAAGTCTTAAAATATTATCCAATTTTATCGTCACCGCCAGCAAGCACTCTCTGAATGCATCTGGAGTGCCATCGAAGTCCAGCCACACAGAGTGTAAGAGATCTTAAGCGTGCGCGCGCGCGCCCCCTGAAGATCAATTGTGTTGCAATTACCTATTATTTGTGACTCGTGGTATATTTCTCCTCCGGAGCGCGCAAGGTAGACCACTCGCGTCTGCGCTATGTGTATAGGTCAGTTATACATATCTGTATAGCTTAAGCTTATAACGAAATAATTGGTGGGATTTGTAGCGTTTTATATCTCAATGTAAGAGCAGCTAAGGGGTATTATTATATTTATACTCTCCAACACCTTGTTCACCAAGAAACAAAAGTCCAAATGCAAGAAGTTAATTTCAAAAGTATGGAGGAGCTTTTTTTCTTTTATTTTTTTTACCTTATTTTCCAGTCTTATCACACAAATCGTATACTCAGCTAAAATGGAGTATGATGGCTTATCAATATACAAGAGTTGTACTACAATTACTATAAAATACTCAAACCAGAGCTAAATATCTCGCGAGATGAGGTCTTAACACCAAATGACTTGTTTAGCTCATTGCGCAGCTTATTTGAATCGTTCGGACCGAACTAGGTCAGAGTGGGTTGATTTAGGCAGCAGCAGCATACCACGTTAGGCCTTTTAGGTGCAATGTCTTGTTATATGCAATTTTTCATCATCTTGGTTATTACTTATAGTTAGTAGCACTTAAGTGTGTTGTACATATGTAAGTATATCGATTATCGAATAAAGAAAGGAACATTTTTTTTTTGTCATCATTGCTTTTAGACGTTCTTAAGATTAATGAAATTTATTATGACACAGATGTGGACGTTTCAAGATACATAAATGTAGGTATGTAGAGTGCTGCTTTTGGAGTTGCCGGTTTTTATATTAAATGAAGATCAAGGTTATCAAAATAATTTTACCGATTGGTGACATAATAATCAGTGGGGATATGGTTTCAAACTTTTATGAATGCAACGTATTCGTACGTTTAAGAATATCCCTTTCTACCTAATTATAGCATCTGTTAACGAATATTTGATTTTTTGAGATAATTAAAACACAACTTGTCCCCAAATTTTTTTTATAGTGACGAGGTTTGTTTTTTCTGACTAAGAAATTATGCAATTTTAATGTAGTTAAGTTCACTCGATTCTAAATTACCGAAAATCCCTAACTTGTAGTTATAACACAAAATTACCTAGAGACATCCCATTCTTTTCCTATAAATCTGATAACTTTCCCGGGATAAACAGGAAGTGTTCAGTATATACATAGAACTTTATTTCTAGGAGTTATTATAGAAATTATCCATAATATATTCCCTGGGATATTCAGTAACTACTTTATATGGGAACATTCTCAGTATTTTACAGACAAACATAAGCGATGTGCAGAACAAATTTTGGACAAACATGAAAAAGTCCAGACGCTCTTTAAAATATGAATTTATTTCAGTATGTGCACTGGTTTTCATGATTTGAATGAAAGCGTTAATTTGTCATTTGTTATGCCTCCGTACTGAGAAAAATAACTAGGGTAAAGTCAAAATGTTGCACTATTTTGGCAAGTTTATGTTAATTTAACACAAGTTATACTTAAAAATTTAACTTGCAGACTAACCTAAAGCAATAGGTTGTTTTTTAAGAAATAATTTAACACAACTCTAATTTAGACCAGAATGACGACAAACCAATGTTGATTCATGATTGATTGTAGCAGGTTTTAAAATAATTTTATTTAATGTTATTTCAACTTCTAAATAGGTTAAATTTTTACCAAAAGTTGAAGGTAAAAATTACATGATTGAAGAATTAAATTTGTCAATTTTATTATATTTTATGATACAACAGAATTTAAATTTTGTAACCTCTACCGATGTTAAGTTTACAACCTCCAATAATGCCTCCATTAGTTTGAAAGTAATTCTTTCAGCTCAATTTCTTGATTAATATTAAACGTAACTACATACAAACACTATGTCTATAAATTCCACAAATTTCATAAATCGTAAATCTTTAAGTTGAGAGTGAACTAGAGAAAAAAGCTAAGAAAGAAGATTGCGTAAGATCAATTCAACCTATGTCCTAAATGATCCTATATATACATCATATATGTATATACCTATGAGTATAGCCGCCATCTGTTAGATAGTTAAATTCGTAACCAGTATCATAGCTTTTTTTATACCGCAGAATTTTTCAATGCAAAAAATACGTGAAAATTTGTAATTTTTGTATGGCAACTCCCCAAGGGGGTTCTATAACTTTTCAACTTCAAATTGAGACTAAACAATTTCAAATTGACACTAAATAATTTCAAATTGAGAATATAAAATAAATAATTTATTCCAACAAATATAACAATTTTAAATTTGAGTAGGCTTTTGAAAAATAAAGGAAAGTGTATTTTAATAATATAGTGTCATTATTAATTAACTTATACCTAATTAATTGATTCTTAAAAATGTCTTACATCAAGATAGTTCAAGCAGATAACATAAGGAAGCAAATCTGTGCTTTATGTAATAATAACGAAGATTGGAGGGTACTTGCAAAAACTTTAGGCGTGAAGAAATCAACAACAACGTGTTGGGAAGTGAAAAATAAAAATTACTAATGAACATCGACTGTTTATAGAAAGATGTATTGAAGAAAATCCTAGAATAACTTTAAAACAACTGAGAGATAAATTTCAAAATAATTATCAAATTGTTGTTTCTCCGGAATGTCTGAGAAAACATTTAGATGGATTACTAAAGGGCTTTCCAATAAGAGGAGTTATTTTTATAATACAAGAAAAATGCAATTTTTGAGACAAATGATCGGATCTTTACATCATTATAAAGAGGAAGGTATGCCGTTAATAATGGAAAATAACATCACCCAAATGACCACCACCACCACGCCTACAGGACCATATCCTTTTCATAAAATTTTCCATAACCAAATCGCAAAGTGGCTGCCCTTTGTCCTCGATAGCCTCACGAATTCCATCTTTGAGGTCTTGAATCGACGCTGGGCTGTTGGCGTAGACCTTCTCTTTCACGTGGCCCCAAAGGAAGAAGTCGCAAGGTGTTAAGTCACAAGATCTCGGTGGTCAATTGTGATCACCTCTTCGAGAGATAATACGGTCCGGAAACTTTTCACGTAAAAGATCAATGGTTTCGTTACTTGTATGGCACGTAGCGCCGTCTTGTTGAAAGTAAACGTTGTCCAGATCAATACCATCCAATTCCGGCCATAAAAAATCATTAATCATCTGTCGATAGCGCAATCCATTCACCGTAACTGTTGCTCCAGCCTCATTTCCGAAAAAGTAAGGTCCAATGATGCCGCGGGACCATAAACCGCACCAAACAGTCACACGTTGAGGATAGAGAGGCTTTTTAACAATAACTCTTGGGTTTTCCGAGCCACAGATGCGACAATTTTGCTTGTTGACGAAGCCATCGAGGTGGAAATGGGCCTCATCACTCAAGATGAGTTTTCGATGGAATTCCGGATCATTTTCATTCATTTCAAGGACCCAATCAGCAAAGACTCGACGTTGTTGATGATTGGCCGGCTTGAGTTCTTGTGTTAGCTGAACTTTATAAGCCTTAAGACCCAAATCTTTATGCAAAATACGGTGTAATGACGTTTGTGGAATGCCTAATTCCAAAGAACGACGAGGAATGGACAAACCTGGGCTTTCTTCAACACTTTCGGCTACAGCAACAATATTCTCGGTTGTTCTTGAGCGACGTGCACGGGTTTTATTCTTCACATCACTAACTTGTCCCGACAGCTCGAATTTTTCTACCAATTTCTGTATTGCGGTCCGACAAGGTGCTTCACGACGACCCAAAAATGTTTGAGTTTTACGAACCGTCTCTGCCACATTTTCACCATTTTTATAGTGAATTTTAATAATTTCAATGCGTTGTTGAATCATGTATCGTTCCATTTTTATTAATGGCGTAGTTTCTACTTGTCAAATGTCAAAAAATAACAGCTCGAAAAGTGACATCTACCGAAATAGCGGGCTAATTAAAATAACATCTGTTATTGGAAAACCCTTTATATACGTTGAAAGACATTCGAAGAGAGCCTGAAAGAGCAAACATTGAAAGTTATAAAAGAAAACGATGTGATTATGTTCAAAAACTTTTAGAACATCAATCTAACAATGCACCGATACTTTACATGGACGAAACTAATTTTAACTTATATATGTCGAGAAACAAAGGTCGTTCCAAAAAAGAACTCGTTGCATTCACATTGCAGCAGTCAGTCGAGGATCTAATATACATGTAATTGGGTGTATAGGAAATATGGGCTTAATTCATCACGAAATTAGAAAAGCAGCATTTAAGAAACCAGAAGCAAAAGAATTTATGCGTCGTTGTCTTCGAAATGCTGAAAATATGTACCGAACCTCAATCGTAATGATAACTTATAATGCTCCTTGTCATGCTGCCATTGAAGAAGTATTCCAAGAAGATGAATTTCTTAATAATCACCTACTAAGATTCGCACCATATAGCCCAATGTGAAATGCAATTGAAAATCCTAGTTTGTGAAGGCAGATGAAATTTGACGTTGACTGAGTTCCGTCTACTACGGCTAGAAAATATAATTCGGGCAAATATAAGGACGATGATTACTGTTCCTAATTGTAACCGACAGGTCGCTTATATTCAAAAATTTATACCGGACGCGATAAATATGAATGGTATGACTTTTTAGTTAATACAGTAATTCGGAACTGTAATCATCTTCGTTATATTATCGCGAATTTTATTTTCTAACCGAGTTGCGTCTACTATGGCTAGAAAATATTACGGAATTATCAATTTTCAATTAAATAAGATATTTTTAATAAATCTACTTTAAATTAACTGTAATAAATTATTTATTTTTTAGTCCCAATTTGAAATTGTTTAGTCCCAATTTGAAGTTGATAAGATATAGATTAAGCATTTTTTTCAGCACTTTATGCCATCGCGTCTAAATTCTGTTCGCGCACTTGTCATGCAAAAATTTTTTGGATAAAAACTTACTCGTGTGGTGGGGAAGAATGTAAAATGCATGAAAAAGTAAACGAACGCTTTTCATGCAACTTTGTGAAAAACGAGAAGAACATTCGATATTTTTATTATGCTTTAAAAACTATTAAGAAAGTTAAAAAAATGAAGTTTTCCTATGACAGCTGTCAATTTTCCTTGGAAGAATGGTGCAGTAACTAAAACTTTGGGTAAATTCATGTGAGATCGGAAGCTGTGACGTATGTAAAACTCGTGCAATTTTGTGTGCACAAGAAAGTAAGCAAACAGAAAAAGTGTAAGTTCATGCAAATTCATTGCAATGCATTGCTTGTCCCAAAACTGAGTACGCGTGTATCATTTAAAAAAATCGGAAACCGAATAACATAATATGTATTGAAAGAAGCTATATGAGACACCTGCGTTACATAAGCCAGCAATATGCATGCAGCTATATTAGAATTTTGTTCGCTTCTATAATTCCTTATTGTATTATAGCACGAGGTTATTTTATCATATGAATTCCATTGCAGGTGTTAAAAGTTTCGTGTGTTTATATATTGTGCATGCCCAAGTAACATTGGAGGTTGAATATCCTATCATCGAGAGCCAATCGACCTATTCTGGTTAAATTTACATAAACTATATTTAAGAATTTAATCTCAAAATTCATTCTCCTTTAAGGTAAATTAGGAAGGAAATTTTACTTAATAATTCCTTAAGCTAGACCTTCAAAGTAATCTTGACTTCGTAGTTAATATATTTTTTTTAATTTACTTCATAAGAACGAGGGAAAATATGGAAATAAATAAAGAAAATTTCCTTATTTTTTACCTAAATTCTACTTAAATTTGAGCTCAAATTTATGGAAATGTATGGACTTTGTAGTTGAATCTATTCACAAATTCAAGGCAAGATAACGAAAATATTCCCTAAATAATTCCATATTCGATTGCGTTTTTTTTTGTTATCAAATAATTTTTGTTGAACTATTACTTAATTATCTACATTATTCACAACTGACATAATATAATTACTACGTGCTATAAAACTGCTTTACGTTCTACATTAAATTTTGTACAGACAGTATCGGACGCTCTTTCATACTGTCTCTTAAAAATGTCTATGTTAGGGGAGTGTTTGTTGTTTTAAATTTTTTATTAATATTAGATCAATAATTGTCGGTTGGTTTTAAGTTTTGGATAATTTGGAAGATGCGCTTCCTTGGGTACTACGGGTATGCATTGGGCATCGTAGATATCTCTCGCTTTTTTGCCGTAGTGACTAGCCAGGGCGGAACAAGTCATTTGCTCTGGGGGGGGGGCATCGCCACCATCGCGCCCTATAATCGCACTTGCCATAATCAGTTGTGAACCGCTCTGTATAGCTTTCTCTTTTCGTTTCAGTATGAAAATTTTATTAACATTCACATATCCCCGGTTTTTTTTATTTATATAATATAAGTTCTTGATACCGTTAGCATAAATAGGCATTATACACTTCTTGCTTGTATTCCATATAAAGATCGCTTGCGATTCGTTCAAACACCATAATTTTTGTGGCTGGACAGCAATTAAATGGTTAAAGAATTTTTCGGGGAATGCAAATTAGGTAGGGTTAATATATGCATAAAATTATATTAACAATTTTCAGAAAAACTGAATCTGACATTAATTACCCCGGCTATGATAATTTTCCCAACATACTACTTTTCATCAAAATATCTGGGTCATTCCATATCAAATAGTCAAGAGGTGTGACGTGACCATCACCAATTTAGTTGAAATTTTACACACTAGGAGGATTTTCTACAATTTTTATTTCGCAAGCTATGGGATTTTCAAAATTTCGCAAAAATGCTGTCCTGGTCTTCTTTAAAAATTCATATATATTTTTCTATTTACGCTAGGACAATTAAATATGGCTCATTTGAAAGATAGGATTTCAATCTATCTAAAAAAAATGTTTTTAAAAATATACGAGAAAAACGACATCACGAATAAGGGTCTTATCCTTTATAATTAAATGTCCTGGAAGACGTATTTTTGATTTTGTTGATTTATTACATTTTACACCTTATATTATCCACTTAAATATGTTAATATTTCAACTTGGTATCTCAACGGGATCAAGGAGTAAAAAGTTAAGGAAGTTTTACCAATCTTTCATTTGCTCCTAATGCAGCGAAACACTTTTCCACACCACCGTTGAGGTAGAGTTCAAGGCGCATACTGTTTTACATGATACCTCCTAAAGACCTGATCCACGGTGTTTCCTCGTTACATCGTATAAATCATGCATTTTAAAATATGATATCATAGCGTATGTTTTTTTGGATTGTCCTGGTTGAATTTCGTGGATTTCTTACTCGACACAATTCTCACTTATAAAGCCGTCATCTTCCAATCCCTCGTTGTCTTCTGTATATTTCTCTTTGATCATTGTAATATAATTAATATTTTGTATTTTTAAAAATTAATTATAATACATACATAACTATTCATAAAGCATTTTACCATAAATTAATGTCGCACTAAAATGGAATTAAACTTACCTATTTTAATTAATTGATGAGTATCTATCTAACACCTTAAACTAACAATTAAATTTTAATATTTTTTTTCTTTATATAAACTATATTGGAATTCTTCAGAAAAATGAGAAAAATTCTTTACCTTAACACCTCCTTTCGTAATAGGTGAAATACAGTGCACTTTCTGCGTTGATGGAATTGGTTGAATCCTTTCGTATTCGTCATTTAATAGTGCTTCTTCCTTTTTATATTCTTCGGCGGCCACAAAGTGAAAATTAATATTGGGTATATATTCCTTAGCCTGTTTGTAAAGCTCCCGTAGTGTGGTTATTTGATCCTTGTATGGACATTGTAAGCTTGCCCTTGCTGTAAGTCGCTTTACTGTTCCCCCGATATTTTTTCCATATGCAGAACCAAAGAAGTTCTATTCGGCTGCAATTGGAAATTTCTCCTCATGCTTATTCAAATTAAAACAGGTTTTGCGGTTTTTATACTGAGCAGCAGAAATAATAAAAAAAGATGAACTTCTATGGTATTGTAATGCAAGCAGTCACTTATAATTACTAAGTTACTATTATCTCGTGCACGAGAGTAAATTCCGAAAGATGATTGGAACTTGCCGTTTACTACAATGGAATGCTTGTATCTCATCTTGCTGTATGAAGGAATAATTTTCGGAAAAGGCCATTATAACGACTATCTCAACAATTGGTAGGTTACGCTTTGTATCGTGTAGATAACCGGTTAACCGGTAATAAATATATGACCAAGTAAGGTTGCCAGACACTCGATAAAGTTATCGCTAAATTCGTCCGCAGTTTTCAATTTTCTTTCCAATTTCGACCGATCTGTAGATGTCCCTTGGCTAAACGTAATTCCATTTTTTTCAAAAATTTCCTCCAAAAATCGTTTTAGTCTTGCATATCCTGGACAGTGGACGCAATTATTAAAAAATCAAGGGACATTTGGGGGCTTACATATCCCCAAAGCAAGACATGACCAATAGTTGAGAATTTGAATGTCCTCATTAATTATTAAATATTTTATTCTCTATCCCTCTATCATTACCTTCTATCCCTTCTCTATCCCTCTATCATTAGTTTGATATTCTGATGTATTACGCATACACATACTGAATGTCTTCCCAAGGATCCTACCAACATACAATATTTTGAACGAAGTGGCGCAAATTTCGAAAATCCTACTTTCATTTGGGGATACGTATCTTTAAAACAGCGATAAATTTCTTTTAAATTACCCAATATTAAACGTTTTTGTACGTGGTCCTTTTTTCCTTCAATTTAGGAATAAGAAAATTTGAGTTTTCACCAATGTAATATGATATTATAATACCAACATTTCCTGATACAAAATCCATTTTTCCGGACATCCTTACAGTAAAAGTCTTCTACTGCCTCAATGGCTTCAGAATCAATACTTCTATAAAGCCGATTCGAACAACATGTACGATTAAAATCATTACTCTCTAAGCGTTTTTGTTTTTTTATTTGATAATTTGACGTATTGGGGAATTCTTCCAATATTCTTTTTGCACTCCAATTCTGGGGGAGAAATGTCAAAATGAAATACCTTATATCTTTGTCACTTGCTTGATTATATTTTGCTTTCAGTTTATCAACTATATTGTTCTCTTCCGAAGAGGGAAGCTTTTTTTCATCCTTTAGTCCGCAAGTTATTTCCGAAATGATCTTTTTAGTTTCAACAAGCTTTTTTTGCACATAACTTTTTCTGGAAAACCTCCTTCTATCAAATGGTTCTTCCCCCAAATACCGAACGGAGTCATTGAGTGATTGTAACGCTGCCTGCTGGTCAGTAAATTTTTGTGTTACAATTTCACTAAGCGCTTTATTTGTACCATCTCCTTCATCTTGTATATCTCCAATTTCAATATCAACGTCTTCATAGATATTAATATTCAGATCATCAAACTCTTCTCGTTGTGGAATATTATCTGTATCTATCCTTGATGTATCCGGTTGTTTAAGAAGTTCTTTTTCTGTGTGCAGGAAACAGATTTTTGATGTTAAAATCAACTGAGGTTTTTTTCAGTCATCCAAGGCTGAACAGGTCTTAAATCCGTTGACCTTGGATTATGCCGGGTTTTTTTCAAAAGGATTACAACACACTTTCTTAAAAATAAATTATTCGTATATCGATCTCCATTCCAGTGTACTATTACATTCCCCTGAGTATAGTTAACAATTTCTAAATACTTCTTTCATTAAACGCTTCGACCTCGGCAGTCTATTTATCACGATCGCAGTTTTACAAGTAAATATCTACAGAGCTCATTCCAAAGAGGGATGCATTTTTGATAGCCCCAGGAGTTACCTCTATATATTCTCGCAATCACTCTAAAAGAATTATTATCGAAAAGGACTTCAATGGCTTATGATACAGCCAATGAAATATCGGTCGCCTTCCTTGATGTTAAGAGTGTTCTTATTTTTCTCGGTTCTGAGGGTAATACGAAAATGTGTAGAATTTATGAGTTTATGATAGGAACATTACAAAAGGAAAGCATTTTTGAGCTCAAGATATTGACATAAACAAGAGAAGTAAGCACTTAGAAAATTGACAAAGAGTGCACATAATATAAGTACACGTCTTTTTTAAGGCGTATATAAATGCCGTAAAATTTAAGACCATTTATCATCGTTATTATGAGTCAGAAAATTTCTGGAACGTTATAAATTTTTATAGAAACTTTCATGAAATTTTCAAGAAACTAAGAATTTATTGTGTGCAAATATAAGATTGGTGAAATTTCCTTGATTTTTTACTCGTTGATCCCGTTGAGATCCCAAGTTGAAATTTTAATATGTTTTAGTAGATAACATATGGTATAAAATATATATTGAAATCAACAAAATCAAAAGTACGCCATCCAATATATTCAAGGATAAAAGATAAATTCCTTATCCTTTATGTCCTTTTTCACATATATTTTTAAGATTCTATTTTTCTTAGATAACTTGAAATCTTATCTTTCAAATGGGCCATATTTCATTGTCCTACCGTAAATAGAAAAATATATAATGAATTTTTAAAGAAGACCAGGACAGCATTTTTCCGAAATTTTGAAAATGCTATAACTCGTGAAATACGCATTGTAGAAGAGAAACTAGTAATATGTGTTTTTATTTTCATAGATGTAAAATTTACAAAAAAAAAAAATAGTCATTGACTTTTCACACTTTTCGCGATTTTTTGTCGATTTGCTATGGAATGACCCACCTGGCTTTTTTGAGCTTTCGATCACAAGAAAGTACAAAAATTTTGCTTGCACTGAAAATTCCTTAGTAGTATAATTTTAACTTTTTCGAGAATAATTTGTGACTAAAAAAGAAAAAATAATACATTTAACAAATAACTTTTAAAAAAACTATCTAGAGTTTTCCATTTAATTAAATATTAAAATTACATTTGTGTATAAATTTTAAAATTTTCATAGTACACAAAGTAATTTAATTAAGTATTTTGATAAACATTAGGAGTTCCAAATTTCATTGTTATTCACTGTAGTGTTAAAACTAAAACTGCCCAGTGGCTAGATTCCGCAACTGTGAAAAATTTTCCAGTGCACACGATTTAAAAAACTCACCATGAGGGAAAGTGTACACTTAAATGCTGAATGAAAATTTTTCTGTGCTGAATGTTGTTTAAGTGATAAAAAAAAAGTCTTTTTGAAGAAGTTAAGTTATAAGAAATGAGTTAGATGAATTCACTAGTACTAAGGTGACTACGGTTTAGGAAAAGATAAAATAAATAATATAACAAATAGTTTTAAAAATAACGCTGGACGACTCACAGGTACCTCTTCCAAATTCACGTCCAAAATGGCGGGGAGAAAATATCAGTTAAAGTGTACAAAGTTTTGACATAAAATCTTATTTAAATTTTTGCGAAATCAAAATAAGGTGGTTCACACAAAATTTGTGTGCACGCGTAAACTAATAGTTACGGAATCCGGCACCAGATCTTGCTTTCTTTGTATACCTTGAAAATTTTAAAATTTATACACAAATGTAATGTAATTTTAATATTCAATTAAATGGAAAATGAAAGTTATGATTTTTGGCCACACGTACATGTTGCTTGCCAAATTAAGTATTTACCGGGAAATATGATGCGCCGACGATTCTTAAACTTGGGATCTGAGTCATCCCACTTTTTTGCCACATAAAATTCCTCTCCTAGAAAGAGGTTGAAGTTCATTTCCACCTAAGCCGAGTTTCTCTCCTAGAAAGAGGTTGAAGTTCATTTCCACCTAAGCCGAATTTCGTTATGAAATTTTCATACAAAATTTGGCTCCTGGATTTTGCAACTTAGTTCTTTTATGGTGTTCTGTTCGTTGTTTTCTGAATACGGAAGCTTGGTAGGCCTTCTCTTCTTTTAATTCGATGGACCGTAGTATATGATGTTCAGGCCTTATCAGCTAGATCTCTATATAAATGACATGTTGGAATTCCGTTTATAGTTGTCAACCACTTCTTTGACCAACTTTTGGTCTACTGAACTTGATTTCTCTGGACACTAAAAAAATCTCGAAATTAACTGCGAATATTTTGAATGGTCGTCTTCGGAATTTTCAACTTTTTAACTAAGCCTCTTTAAAACATATTCGGATTTTCCATATGGGTGAAAAGAATTAATTTGAGGCACTTTCTTGGCTGGGTTTCATTTACTGTATAAGAATTTTGCATGTAATGGCTTGCAATTATAAGTGCTCACCTTTTTATAATTCAGCCTTATCAGCAGTACCTAATTTTGTTTATCTGGTGATGAGTAATGGAAGCGGTGATAGGTGGGCAGTTTTCTTCTGAAACAGTAGTACATAGTAGTAATAGTATTTATTAGTTTCAAAGAACTTTATACATATCATTTCATTTTACCATACTTCATAGTTCTTTAGACTTAATTTAATTTAATTGACTGCTAATATAAAAATTTAAATATAAATATAATTATTTTTAATAAATTCCGCTAGCTTTATCTTAAATAGGTTCATTCTGTGCTCTGTTTTCAATTTACTTGGTAAATTATTGAAATACTGTAGTCCCCTATACACCAAAAAATTTTGTGTGCTGCTTTTGTTTCATCGATTTAGCCTGAAGTTATAATTTTGCCTTAAATTGTACGGCTGCGCTTCAGAAACATACACAACATTACCACTTAAGTAGGCCGGAAGTAAATTATATTTGATTTTAAAAATGAAAACCATCGCTGCTTTACATTCAACCACTGTAGGGTCTCCAACATATCCTGGATCGGCCAGTACAAATTACATTTTAAAATCATGCGCATAGCTTTGTTTTCCAACAAATGAAGACATTCCTTTACTTAATTCGAGCTCACATATAAGAGTGTTGAACAATATTGGAAATGTGATAAAACCAAATGCATTCCTTACACTTAACATATTTCGTATTCTTCTTATAAAACCGATTTTTTGCGATTTTTCCACATATATAGTTTGCATATTCTTTAAATTTCCGTTTATTATCTAATATAATACCGAGATATTTAAGATTATCCACACATTCAACATTAATTCCATCTATTCGTACCGATATGTTACCAACACAATTGAACTTCATATATTTAGACCTTGCAAGATTTAACTTTAATTTATTCATTTTTAACCAGTTGTTAAAGCTTTCTAAGTCTGCTTTTAAATTAGTGCACATACTGGAAATTTGCTTACCACTTTTAAATATTAAAGTGTCACCCGCGAATACCGACAATTTACTATGACTAATCATATCCTTAACATCATTAATATATAACAGAAATGGAATAACAACTAGTACTGAACCTTATGATACACCAAAATTAACTTCGACTGACTGTGATGATATGTTATTTAGGGCGGTTTCACATGAGTGTCCACATCTAAAACCTGACTGTTCTTCGGCTAAGAAATTTTATTTTAAAACAATTTACCGATTAATATCAACCAAGCTGGATTTAAAGATAAGGCAAATGATAAAACATAAATCTCGTTTAGTTTATCTTCCAGATGCAAAAAGAAATTTTTATCAAACAAATTTAGTTTATTGCGTATTTTATTTTGTTTCATTAATTTTTTATTTTCTTTTTTTCTTGTATATATATTAACTTTACTGAATGAAGTAATATTGGTTCAAATAGGCCTTTTTGGGATTCTCCGGTACAAAGTAAAAGCAAAAAAGGGACATCTTTATTTATTTTTCACAGAAATATTTTATTTAGAATGTCAAAATTCCAATGGATAATTTTGTTTGCATTCGAGTCACTCAATTTTGTTGTTTGGGACTGTTAATGTGTCGAGCCAAGACTTGAAACTTTGTCAAAGGATTATGTGATGGAATAAATAAAAAACTTCCTTTTTTTTTGTTTCATTTGTACTGGAGAATACCAAAAAAGCCTACTTGAACAAATATAAAGTTTACTCGGTAAAGAAATCATAAAATTATATTCATTACGATGCGAATGAAGAAATGTATTTTTGATTAGAAAGACTACAAAATATTCAAGACTAAATAAAGTTGTTGAAGTAATAAAACATTTCTTTTACCGTAATTAGTAAATTGTTCTATTCCATATCATACAAGAAATATATTATTTGAGAATCTAGTGAACAACATAGGTTCAATTTAATGAAATTTTAACTGAAATTTTCTTCCATTGAAACAAAAATAATTCCAGAAATAAATAAACGGAACACAACTGAGATTTTATGTCAATTTAAAAAGAAATATGAATCGAATAGTTTTGTTTTTATAATAAAGGTCTCAACTTCAACTGCATTTATGTTAGGACTTCATTTTTTCATATGTTGCTAAACAGTATTCAGGCGACGAGATATAAATAAAATATAGGAATTAGTAATATCGAGATATCCTTACAGTCTCTCTGTTTGACAATCAATTCAATTCTTTCAATTGTCAAATATCTTTTACCTATTTAAGGCGAATTTCCATAATTTAGGACGAAGTGCACTATTTTATGTCGAAATTTCTTTATATAAAAAATATTATCTTTGCCTTTGAACACAAAATTACCTAAACAGGGACTTCGAAACTTTTGCTTATTTCGCCTTGCCATCGAGGAAAGTCGTCGTATAAGGAAACATTTTTAGTCAAACTAACTTTTAAGTCGAGAGATGTAATATGCATAAGAGAATTATTTTTGAATAAGCCCATAATTTCTATATATTTTATTAAAGCAATACTCCTCATTTTCATGTTCATAATATTTACATTACCTACTAGGGAAACTATACACACAGAATTCTTATAAAATGTACTTCCTTCTACATTAACACAGACGTTAACATGAGTTGGTATAAAATAGGTCAAGATTAAGAAAATTTACATAAATTTGATGTGAAATTTATGATAATTTTACCAAATGAAGGAAATGTGTCCTCTGCCCTATACGGAAATATTCACTAATTTTCCTAATATTTACGTCGATACGATGTCCTCTCATTCTCCACAAACGTAAATCGCACGTAAATATTAGGTAATCTTAACTTAACCAAAATTAATCGCTGTCCTAATTTACGTCGAAAAAACGTAAATTTCAGCTGAAAAAGAGGGGAAATGTTGCTTGGGAGTGCATACACTATTACGTTTTTTTTTTTGTAAAAATACCTATACATAAAAAAATTTCTGCAACGGTGGAAATCTCGAACAATATTTTCAAACCTCAGATATTTCCCAGCACATTCTGAAAACAAGCTAGGAGATCTGTAATACATCATAGATATGCTTGCAGCGGGAACTGAACACTATTTAATATGTGCCTAAGTAGTACAACCGGAGAAAGTCCTATAGGAAGGGCACGGTATCTACCAGGGACATCCGAACCCCGGATATTCGTAACTCCCAGGGATGTACTAAGATGTTACTTCGGTCCGGTCGGGATTTTCCACAGGTAATTAAATATATCCTACCAGGATCTCCCATTAACATATAACGGCATTGGCGTAGTCAGAGTTTTATTGTGGGGAGTGCTAGTAGGGGCCAGCCTGACACAAAATTGAAGAGGAATATGCTATAATCAAGTACTGTTTTCCAAAAATGTGTAAAACTTTCTAAAACATTAATCAGTGTTAAAGCCAACTTTCCTTACATCAAGCAAAGTAATTTATTGACTACTGTTGATTGATTTTGAGCAGAATAAATTAGGAGAATTATGTCCTAAAATATATAAATATATGGTTTTCTAAAAAAAAAAAAATATTTCAAATTCATGATTCTAATAAATTATGAATGTATCCCAATAGCCAAGGGCGTATATATGGGCTGATTATGAGGGGTTCAAACCCCCTCTATCATTGTAGCCTATACTTTTGTTAATCTGATAAGCACCCACAATTCTTTATATGTAATGGATCACAACAATTAGTTTTGTCATTTTATATCTTTCCTCCGTAGCACTTTCAGGTAAAGCAACTTTAGGAAAAATGTGTGCTAAATAGAGAAAGAAAATAAGCAGTCCAGTATGTATGTTTCAGTAGGTGGTAGCTTACTTTGATACACCGTAGCTCAATCACCGTAGTATTTTAAATTTTGTTCACAGTAGAAAGGGAATATTAAGTCTAAGTTTAATTTGTTTTTCGTCCTTTTGTTGTAAATAATTAAAATATGGTAACTAATATTTTCCATGAGCATGCCATGGTTTTATTTAAATAGCTTAATAAATTTTTTGTTTATGTTAGTGGGGCATTTTAGATAATTACATAGTTATATCTAAAATGCCCTAAAAAAATAAAATTTGTTTACTTGTTTATTTTTTTTAAATTGCTTCTTTCGTTCTGCCAATAAAATCGCTCTACTAAGCGTTCATCGACATGTTCAAATTGAAGTGAATGAATTACTTTCTCTCTTCACAGCAAGAAGGAAAAGACTAAATTTAATTCTGTATTTTTTTGTTTTTCGTATAAAAAGTGAGCCTTTATATTTATTTTTCTTTGATATAAATATGTAGTAAAATAAAATATATGTAGTAAAATATGGTTAAACAACATGATTTCAAACATAGCTTTTTAAATTTCTGCAGATCCACTGAGCCTTAATTGAGAATTACCGTGAACTCAATTAGATATCCAAATATAGAACTTATAGACGAATATAATTTTTCGATGCAATTGGAATGTCATCTTAAATTAAAGGCTTAATAAATTAATATATTAAATTTACATAAAATTCCGATTATTGTCATTCTTTCGTTTCTTGAGGGTATGACCTTACTAAGTTAAACCCCTCCCATTCGTGATCTATATATACGGCCGTGCCAATAGCCCTAAATTAAGAAAACTATTTCTTCAATAATGTAAAGAACTAACATTTGCTCAATGTAGGTATTTTATGCTCTTCAGAAAATTTTTCTTATTTTGGGAACACAATTGTATGACCAAGAAGTATTTACTTCAATTAAGTTTTTCCACAATGATCCAGGAACTGTAGTGAGAGTAACTATATTTACTCGAATTAAGAAAATAAAAAAAATAGTTCACTAATTCATGTCCTACTTGAAGTCGTTGTTTACTGGAATGAAAAAAAACATGTCTTACGTTAAATCAGATGAAAGTGCGTATCTAGCATTTTGTAATTTCCACTTCAGTCTTGTTTCAAATGTGGTCAGGAAAGATATTGTGCTTTGTGAAAAATAGGGATGCTCAGGATATTTTTTTAGTGAAATCATCATAAGGTATGTGCATTAAAGTGTTAATCACACAATATTACTTTCGATTTTAACTGCATGTGTTCATATATATTATGCAGGCATGCATGTGCATTTGGCTTATTTTCTGTTCTGCGTGTCAACTTGATTGGGTTGGCTTAGACGGTGTAGCTTTTGCACGTCTCAGGAAATTGGATTGGCAGGGAAGGTGCACGGTGTTCAGCCGCGCACATTTCTTACCATTCCATTTTCGTGCGAGGCCTACAAATTGAGATAAATTAAATAATAAACAAAACCATATGACAAATTAAAAATTAAACAAAATTGCATTATCATCATGGTGGTTTGTATTGTAACTCATTTATTTTCACTACGACTTACAGTGGGTGGTCAAATTATTAGAGCCACTACTAAAGAAATTTATTGTTTTAATTTACATGACAATGTTGTGGCAAAATTGTTATGTCAATAACTCTTTTGGGTTTTTATCATGAGAACATAACTTTTTTAATTCAATTTATGTATGGTAACACCATTGCATGCAATACTTGGTTTACCTGCCAATATCTAAGATCGCTAGACGGTGTTATCGTTCCGTAGTAGTATGACTCCTATGCAGGGTGTTTCCCACTAGGAGCTCAATTGAGCAGTAGGTGATAGAACTCACCTAGGCGAACCAAAAATTGTAGGGAAGGGGGGGGGGGCATATCAACCGTTTAGGAGTTCCAGAGTGATTAAGAAAAAAAGCTGGTTTATCACAAAGCATTTTGTACCTTAAAAAGTACAGGGCATACGGTCACAGTTAAGAACTTCTGCTCTATTGACCTCCTAGTGGCAAACACCCTGTATATCCGCACGTGCTGGCAGAGTGTTTTTTGAAGTGTTTTGTTATTTTATTGCAAAGAAATATTTTTATCACAATCAGTAGGCTATTATACATATTACAGGCAAAAGGTTTGAGAGATTTTATACATTCATGTGTCATAAATTTGTGTTTCCTCTCGTGATTTTGTTGGTAGAAAGATTTTAACATGGAAAAGGCCAAGGACGGATATTCTGTGCGGAAGATTGCGGCAATGGCTAAAGTTTAGAAAGCAACAGTGGGCCGTATTAAGAAAAAAATGGACTCTAATTTTGAGTTAACGCCGAAGCGTGTGACATGAAAGCACATGAAAGCACCTAAAAGGTTAATCACACAACAGATTAATGATGCTGGAATTAACGCATTGGATAGAACTCTTCGCCGACAGATCCAGGAGTTAAAATACAAATGCCACCGGCCAGCCAAGATACCGCTCCTAACTGCAGCAATGATGCAAAGCGGTTAAATTAGGCAGAAAAAAAATACCGAAACTAGACAACAGATGAGACTGAAAGAAGGTGTTTTAAATTTTTAGTTTTAATCACAAACCCTTTGATTTAATGTTTTTGATAAAATTCATTAATTAATCAAACATTCGGCGATATCATATTTTGCTCATCTTTGCTGAAGGTCTGCTTTTCCGATGAATCAACAATACACATTTGTCAAAAGACGACCTGGAAAAAATACATTGAAGATGGTATTGTAAAAAAGGCGAATCGTCTATTGAGCATCATGTCCTGGTCAATCCTCAGCGTGGAAGGATCCGATCGCCAGTACATTGTTGAAAACACCATAAGGCAGGATCAATACATCAGACGCAAACATGGTTTCCAAATGGAGATTTCGTCTTTAAGCATGATTCGACACGATGCCATAAAGCAAAAAAAAAATAACTAAATTTCTAGAGGAACACCAAATCAAGGTTCTTGTGTGGTCTGGAAATTCACCTGACCTCAATCCCATTAAGAACCTTTGGGAGCTTCTCACGAGAAAAATAACAAAAGAAATTATTACAAATAAACGCCGTTTAATCGAGAGATTAATAGAAGTTTGTCATGACGATGAAAAAAAAACAAAATAAATTGTTTGAAATGCATGGAAAATATACCGAAAAGATTAGAAGCTGTGATAGCAGCAAAAATTCGAGTGAAGAATATTATTAAAAAATAATAATGATACATTTTTATATCTTATTCTTACATAAAACGATGCTATAATAGGATGACATTATAACTTTCTTTAAAATAAAACTTAGGTGCAGGTCCATCACTAACCTTAAAATGTTGTTTCAATTCAAATTAAACACAAAAATGATTTTTTTTTTCAGAGTGGCTCTAATAATTTGGCCACCCACTGTACATATAAATTTACAAAACGTAGGAAATACTGTATTAACGTTCTCATGAAAAAAATCACTTTTATCTACCACTTCTTGCAAGTGATCTATTAATAAAATATTCCGTAAATTATTAACGCATTCATGTACGAATAGAATTTTAAATTAAATCATCCAAATTTTTTAGTCGACTATATTTTGGATAAGTTTGTAATTGTAATTATTTAGTTATAAGAACACGAAAGTGGTATACAATATCGTTGACTTAATTAACTAAATCATTTCCAGGAGACCTACTATACTGTAAAATACCCTTCAGGAAAATTGTACAGAACTACAAAAACAGTGTTTCAAAATTAAGAAAGGCAATATTATTTCCACGTGAAAAAAGGAAAGGGCAGTTAACCAATAATACACAAACATCAGGTAATCCATACACATATATATTTTCAGTAATATAAATAATTGATTTTGTTTTTAATTCCTCAGATAACAGTAATACTTCGCATTGATTTTAACCATCCGAGGATAAAAAATGGTTATCGTATAATACGGAACCTTGGCCAACTGTGGAGCTAAAGTAGATTTCAACTAGAGCTGAAAATTTCATCCGGATTTTTTAATATCCGGATAGCCGGATCTGCAAGCTATCGGACTCCTGAAATCTAGATTCGAACTATTCAGATCCGTACTCGAGCTACCCGAATCCGGATCCGAACTATCCAAACTAAGCAAAAGTGGTTCAAAAATTAATTTATATAGCATTGTTTCATTGGGAAAATATAAATTTCTATTTTCCCAATGGAACAATGCAATCTCAAGGAAATTTAGAACCTTTTTGGCTTAGTCTGGATCCGGATAGTTCGGATCCTGATTCGAATATCTCCGTATATCTCCGGATACTAAGATCCGGATTATCCGGATACCTGGATTTAAGGAATCAGATCCTAATTATTGCGGATAATACGACGGATAGCTAATTATCCGGATATTTTCAGCTCTAATTTAAACATCACAGAATCGATTAAAAAGAACAAAAGAAAATTCATCAAAAATATAAAGTCTTTGCTTTCTTACACCCGAGAGTATGGAGATAGATTGGTAGTTCAACGCAAATTATTTACTTAATGACATTTTAATGACTTTACTTGTATTCTTAAGGTTAATTTAAATTTTTAAGAGCTGTCTGTAGAAACATTTGTAAATTAATAAAGTCGATTGAAGCGAAAACTTCAAAAGGTAATTATGTAGGTCTATTTGATTTTTTTAAAAATAGTATTTTTAAATTTTACGTACAGTACTGTTACAGTAATTCATATACTTAAAGCCTAATGATAGACATATAGTAACGTTGATATTTATTTTTACTTAATAGATATGCTCGTGATGTGAAAATCGCGCTATTACTACCTTCAATTTTACTTCCAACAGCTGTAGAAGCGGAAAAAATAACAACAAGAATTTGGAAGTCAAGCAACTGTGACAGTCAAAAGTTCTTCATCTTCAGATTTCTTCTTCTAACAATCACTGCTGCTCCTGAAGATATTTCTAACATTGAACATAATTGGAAAAATTTGTTTCTGAAAAGTATTTTGAATTTCTTAAATAATAATTCAATAATATATAGTAACTAAATACTTATAAGAGAAATTATTATGTTTGTAAAAATCCATACTTATATAAATTATTGGACTGCATTTTGATAGGCAATAAAATGTTACTAATTTTGTCAGAAATAAGTTCTCATTTTGTGTTATTTTGTTCTAAGAAATTTGGAGAAATATTCTTGTCAAGAAATAGAAATTTTGTTGTGTATAGCCTGTTTAAATCCATATATTGAATAAAATATACATATATACCTGACCTGTAAAATTCCAAGTACAAGTACCTGGACTTGAAATATTTTAAGTACATGTACAAGTCCCGGTACTTGTACTGTTACTAGTACTTAAGTACTAATATTGTATTTATTCAAGAAGGAATTTATTTGGATTCTCCAGTATATAGCAAAAGCTAAAAAATGTTTTTAATTTGTGCTTTCATCACACAACCCATAATATTTTTGGTGACAAGTTTCAAGTTTTGATTATGACTCATCAACAGGTCCCAAATAGCGAAATTGAGTGACTTGATTCGTTTCGAATGAATCTGGTTTTTTAAATTTTTTAAAAATTTTTTAATAACATTTTTGTTTATTTTTCTCAAATTTTTTTCATTTTTTCATTTTTTTCTTTGCTCTACTTTTTCATTTGTTTTTCAAGTCACTCAATTTCGCTATGTGGGACCTGTTGATTAGTCATAATCAAAACTTGAGACTTGTCACCAAAAATGTAATAGGCTGTGTGATGAAATAATAAATTAAAAACATTTTTTTAGCTTTTGCTATATACCGGAGAATCCAAATAAATTCCTACAAGTTTACCCCGGTAAAAAATCTTAAAGAGTAATCTCTATTTTTAAGTACTAATGTACTTAAGTTCTTTACAGGTCTGTACCTGTAAAATTCCGAGTACAAGTACCAGTACAGTACTAGTATCTGGACTTGAAATATTTTAAGTACAAGTACAAGTCCCGGTACTTAAAAACATTTCAAGTACAAGTCCCGGTACTGATACTGATATCAATGTACCAATATACTTAAGTACTTTACAGGTCTGATAAATACACAGGATATTTCCGTCTAGGTGGTCCATAGAGCAGGAGGTGATAGTACTTACCTATAGGAACCAAAAAATTCCACATACAATGAGCTCTTGACAACGGCCGTACACCCTGTACTTCCCAAGATATAGGGTGGTTTATGAAAAACTAGCACAATTTCTAAATTACTCTGTATCTTCCAAACAGTTTATTTGGACCCCCTCCCATACAATTTATCGTCAGGCGAGAATTATCACCTTCTGTTCTATGGACCATCTAGCTAGACGGAAACACCCTGTATATAAAATATAAGTATATAAAATGATTAAATGGAATATTATAATATAATATAACTAAGATGTATGTGAACCGAAAAATATTTAATTTGTGTTTTTGAATATTTGAAAAATCCAAAAGCAATTCATATGAATTTCGTTTGACATTTTCTGGATTTTTCACAAATAAATCTTTTACGGTTCGGAAACAATTCTTATATTATAAAATTTTGGATCATATTTTTCCGGGGTGCACCGATGCCCCATCGGGTTTACTAAGGCGGGGCGGTGCCCACTCGTGCCCCTACCTGGTTATTCGCATATATACTTAATTGTGTTGTGAGGGAAGTGGCAGTATTAAATATTTTGGATCACAATTATATTTATTTAAGGTTATAAAGCTTTGGAAATTTATTTATCACTTATCTGGTATCATCGTAATACGCTATCTATGTCCACTTAAGCAATATCACTTCTCTAATGACTGCGTTACGCACAAGTCTGTGCGGACATTCAAACGGCTTCATCTAAATTAACTACCGGACTAATTTAAAACTCTAAATATAGTTTTCCTTGAAATTTCGCAAGCAGGAAAGACTAAGTATGGTGAGCTATTCCACATTCGCACAGTTCAAGACAAAAAGATATTTTGAAAGTCAACCATATGGCAGAAAATATTGTGAAGTGGAAGAGTTGGAGTTAACAGAGAATTGATTCAATTCGTCTCCATAATTAAATATCCAAGTGCCACAGCTATTGATGACTTTATTTCAATATACTTCCCCTTCATACAATATCGATATTCGGGCAATGAAATGTAACAACCTTGTTCTCCAATGAATAATTGAATGAATACTTAAAGACGCCACATTATTGTTTAGGTACCTACTCAGCGAAACCAGAAGACAAGATACGGGAAGCATATTAAATAATTGTAGTTACAGTTCTCAATGAAACCAGAATATGCAATGCGGGTAAACATATTTGCGCAGATAGTCAATCCCACTTTTACTCTGGTAATTTACAGGGATGGTGCATCCATAATACACACAAAATACCAAATCTAGTTTTATTAGCTTGTTACCTATATTCGAGAAAATTGTGACTGTCTAGTTAATAACCAGAATGAAAAATGCGACCGTCGCGTCGGTCGCATCGGTGAAAAGAAACAGAACTGAACAGTATTTGACAGCCTTAACATAAATTCTGGAGTTCGACAAAAATATATACTTCTAACAATATTATTTCTTATTACTATGAGAATAATAATCGGAGCATACAATGGATATTTGTGAATCACCTCAATGATTTGGAACAGCTAACTAGCTGGCCAGACGGGTTCTCAAAATAACAATTCTGTAGACATTCATATTAGGACAGAATCGACAACGAAATAAAATGAAAAACTGAGAGATACTGGAATAGGCTCTCAAACAAACCCGGGTCCGATTGGGAGCAAATGTTATCCCTCGAAGGATAGGGGTATAGATTATTATTAATAATGACAAAAAATGTACGCGATTTGCAGTGTGAGTATTGCGCTTAGAGATTACTCTAGATGAGATAATCATGAGACAACGACCATGGAAATAATGATAGTAGAGTGAAGGGCATCCAACATTGCACAGGTGCTCTTACAAGTCTATATAGGATGTTCTCGCCTTGTCCCTAAATAGCTTTAAGGTCCTCCTTTCGATATTGTCTAATGTAGTGTATGACGTGCGTAAACCGAAACTGGGAATTATGTATATGTCATATCAAATCCATAAACATATGCCTTTTTCAGAAATTCTAGACATTTCGATGCTCAAGCAACACGGAAGGTATGATAATAATAAATAATTTGCCGTAATTTCATTTCCATACTACGTCGGTTAAGTTAAAGGCGAGTTTTAAAGGAATAGGTAAAACCAAGGGTATTTTTATTAGCGAAATTTGGGGTAAGATTAAAAGCTATGGTTGATAGAAACAAACGGATAAAAAACAGAGCCAAGAAACAACCCGTCGTTTATATTTAGAAGTTTGGGAGTAAGGTCATATTACAGCACCACCTAAACACTTTCAAGCCATAATAGAAGAGGAGGGAAGATGTAAGGTGCTTTATGAAATATTTTGAAAAAGGATCTTGATCATAAGAAGATTATAAAGGCTACGGTTCTAACTTTCTGTGAGAAAAGGCGGCAAGTCTTTCAGTGAACGTTCAGATAGGAAGTAAACTAGATTAACGATCTTTGATAGGGTGTTAGTTTCTAGACAGTTCATTAATTTAGAGTTAACGACAGATTCAACGGCCTTAAGTTCAGGACCTGGATGGTAATTTCCAAGAGTTTGGTAGTAGGTATGCACAAAACGAAACCTTTAATAAACAGGAGAGGAAACCCTTCAGTTACGGCAGGTTTGGAAACATTCAATCTCTTAAGAGGAGTCAGTACCAATATTTGCAAGTTTCATACATTTTCAATGCCGATTTCTGGCAAACTATTTGTAGCAGGATAATGATTTATATTTTAAATTGAAGGTAATGAAGAAGTCTAGTAAATAGCGTCGGCAAAAATTAAAAAAAAAGTGTATTCGAATGGAGATATTAGCTCGGAAACTTGTAAAAAATGGTAAAAATTGAAGTCTTTTAAATCAAATTCCTGTGGGTAGGTATTCTCATTTCTTTAAATTGTGAGTGCTTTAGAAAGATAAGGCCTAGATCTAGTAAATAACGTCGAGTTTTTTCATTTTTAGTGGCCCTTTTTATAATTATTTGACTCTAATAGTACTTGTTTTCTCTCTCGACATTTCACCGGCGAGCAATTGCAATATTTATTTGAAAGTTGTTTAAATACAAAGCAAAATAGTAAATTTAACAATTATCTGCAAAATAAATTTAGGAGAGTTAAATCTCGTTAAAAATTTTCAATTTATGTGAACTGCAAATTTTCATTTTTCGTCTTAAATTGTATGGTTTTGTCGGATGTTGGGTTTCTGTTTCTTGCGGTAGATGTGTCTAATGTGCTCTGTAGTCTAGGTCTAGGCTAATTTTATATGAATTTTCTCACTTTTAAGACACAAACCTAAGTATAGTAAATTTTATTACCTACAGGTTCCTTAGTATCTAAATTAAAACTTTTGCTAAGTACTGCCCCTCTTAATGGCTTTACATTCCTCGAACGGATGCATGTTTATGTGGTGTATAGTGATCCTCTATTTTTGAGTTAGAGTTTGGGACTCTGCACATGTAACAAAGGTGTACATATAGAATACTGGAAGAGCTTTTATTAACATAAATAAGTTGATATCTAATCAAAAATGTGACTTGTGAATTAATTTTCTGCTAATTTCTGGTAGATTTTTAAAAAACTTAGTAATAGGTATTGGGCATTACATGATATAACTTAATTGAATGTCCAACATTTATTCCCTAATCAGTGTTATCCATACAACTCAAACCTTTACTCTTTTTCCAAAAAGTCAAAAGAATTACCACCGAAAAAATTGACATACAAGAAAAAATTTTGCGAATGAATTGGTATGAGAATAGTTAGAAAACCTGCATTTACTCCCTTTTGTAAAGCTGAAGGTCTTCACTTAACTTATTTTCATTATGTATGTAAGTGTATAGAATTGCTGGCTACAAAATTCCATTCATCGTTGTCGAACTTTTTATATCGACTCACTCGAAAGTCGCCGCAATGTTGAATGCCTTTCGCTCCTTTATCGCTACATGCATGGTAAATGTTCTTATCTATTATGATCTCTTGTAGATTGATTTCCGCACGCAGTACCCGCTCTGTGAACCACGCACATCCTTTTACCTTTCAAAATACTTTCGGCCGTACAGTAAAATTTCGTGATCCATTTTTATCCGGAACAGTGCGAATATAGAACAGTGAGAAAAGTTGATCTTTAGGTTAAGTTGTACTTTTCAGTTGTATTGAGAAGCAGACTTGACCAGGTGAAATTAATCATAGGTAATTTAGTGAAGAGCTCAATATTTGTACCATCTCCTGTCCGTTTACATCATCTTGACAATGTAATTCTTTCCATCCAATACAGCAAAAAATTACCCAGGGATATCCCATTCTTGTCCCTAAGATCCCATAGCTTTCCCGGAATAAATAGGAAGTATTGAGTATGGACTTCGGACCTTATTTCTAGGAGTTATTAGAAATTTCCCATAAGTTATTCCCTGGGATATCCCGCAACTACTTTCTATGGGAACATTCTCAATATTTTACAGACAAATACATACGAGATGTGCAGGACAATTTTGGGACAAACATGGGAAAGTTGTTTTTCCCCCTTCCAGAATTTTTTCGGCATGTTATCTGATTCTCGTGCTTGGCGTGCTTCCGTGTGTCGTTTTTGGAGAATAAAAACAGAACATCAAAATATGTATTGAACGAAGCCAGAACTGCGTTATTTAAACTAGCTACATGCGTAAATTTTGTGTTAAAATATTGAATTTATGTTTTACGCAGCTATATACAGCTTCCAGTCATTATTATTATTTTTTTTGTTTTTTTTTTGTAAAATTGCCTACCCATAAAAAATTTTATAATCCCAGAAAATCTCAAAAAACATCTTTAAATATTCCCCCGTACATCCTGCCAACAAACTAGGGGATCCGTAAGATGTCCCAGATACGCTTGCAGCTGGAATTTTACATTATTGAACGCGTTAACTGTGACTAAGTATAACCACAGGAAATCCTGTGGGAAGTGCTTGGGATCTACCAGGGACATCCCAACCTCGGACATTGGTCACTCCCAGGGATGTCCTATGTTGTTAACTGGGACCGAACGGGATCTTCCATGGGAAATTCATATATCCTAACAGTATTTCCCCGTAACATACCATGGACATATTTGTGCTGTGTGGGATAAGTTTAAAAAAAATTCGATTTTGTTCATTCAATTTATTTGGAGGTAATCCTCGGAATATAATAGCTTGGATGAATTCGAAAGTATTTCCTTTTTCTGACATTAAGAATAAAAATCTCAGCCTGACGATAATGCCGTTGTAGTATCTTCATTGTGCCATCTTATAGGCCAAACACAATAAATCAGAATAAAACGGCGTAAACTATATGATTTGTGTCGCAAATAATACCCTCATGAGCTAATCGAGGTTGGGAAAAATAACCAGATTTGTATGTGATCCATAAGTATAAATAAATTCTGCCATTTATTGATGCATTATCATTAGAAAATTACGGACATCTACATAACTGGTAAAAAGTATAAATATACCGACGACATTTTTCTTTTATACGTTTTCTTCTATTCACAGGTCATCACATCTCCTTGACACTGGACGTACTCTTATTTGTTATAAGTTTTTTTTATTTATATCTTTGTATAGGATGGGTACACACATTACTCAGTACTCATTAGCTTGACAGATGAACTTGTTGGAAAATAATTGTTATAGATAGCCATGTACCAGATCCAAAGGATTTGACCAATAAAAAAAGAAAAAGACTGGAATTTTATGAGATGCAAAGAAAGAATTATATGGCTGAGGTTCTTGCAAGGGTGACACATTAAGCAATTTCTATCATTCTACCATATTATGTTTTGGTATGCAAAATTAAATTTATTACTTTTTTCACCATTTTGAGACTCTCAAACCTACAGCTGTGATCTGACTTGGAACTATCACTGTAAGAGGCAAAGTCATTAGAATTTAACGCCTTAATTTTAATTTAATTAGGCATTTTTCTGATATTGATTTGATTGGGTAGTTGTAAACTGCATACAACTGTATGTACGCAGAATTAAACTAAATTTTCTAAAGGGGAACGCCTATTTTAGGCCCGACACCTCCAGATAGTAAAGATGTCTTAAATGATGCATTATGAAACTCTAGACATATTTTATTAACAAAGTTTATCTCTATCTATCGGTGGGGGGGGGGGGGGGGGGGAGCTGGAGCCAGGTGGAGGATTAAAATATATTTTAGAAAATCTAGCACAGAACCGAATTCCTTAGTTTCTGAGTAGAAGTTTGACTACCCACACTCCTATACTCGGAGGCTTAATTAACTATTTATAGCCATTCCAATACTCACATTTTTAGTATTCTCTCTTTTTATTCGAACTGTGGAGCTCGATTTTTTGCACCTTAGATCGTCTCTAACTCTGTAGTGTTATATCCGATCAGAAAACGGTTTCCACTGTTCGATTCAACTCCTCAACTCATTACTAACTACAATTGGTGAAAGAAAATTTTTCTTTGCATTCTTTTATGGTAGGGGTAGGAACCCTCGGCGGGGGAGGGGTAATTCCAATAAGCATATCGATTCAGAAAACTTTTTCGGGACATTTTTGCCGCCGGAGAAACCATTTGCATGCAATTGCGTCACATACACTCCACCTACTACATTTCGCAAATATTTTTTCAGATCTTTCTTCCATGTCTTCTATGCCCATTAGTGCTCTGTTGTGAACATTTTTCTCATAGAAAGTCATTTCCCACAATGCACCAATTCTGCACAATCACGAGAAGTAGAGAAGTCCACTTTTTCACCCATAAAAGTTTTTCAAGCTATATCCGATCACCAAAGCTTTCCCTAGCTAAATTGAATAAACATTGTTAATAAAATATGTTCAGAGTATCATAATGCATCGTTTAAGACATCTCTCGTCTGGAGGTGTCGGGAAACAAGCTTATGAAAAATGTCTAAAGTACGCAGATGATTTCGACCAAAGGAGGTATTAATGCACCTAAGAACTTTTGCACATATGAATTTTGTTCAAATGTGCATCAGAAAAGAAAACAATATAAAAGAATTTTAAAAATGAAACATTTCTCCACAAAAACATTTACCACGGATGTGGACTATTCTTCGAGGTTTATCAAAGAAAAGAAAAGAAAAGAAGGCGTACTTAAAAAATCTACTGATAGTCTTCCTGCAAATGGAGTCATAGAAAAATATATCGGAGAGGAAGGAAAATTACTAATTTATAACTGGTTTTATTCTTTTTACTTTTATTTTTTTTTAATATTTGCGTTTATTGAATTTATTTAAAATAAAATATTCAAAATTTTTTTACATTTCTTTTTTATTTTATTTTTATTATTGCTATAATGCTCTACATAATTAAGGCCGATAAGTATAGTATATGTAGGTAGATGTAAAAATAGTGTAAACAGAAATAGTTTAGTCTAACTTAGGTTTACTCTACAACTAATAATGTAGTATAAAAACAATTAGTAAGTAAAATTATACGAAAAAAAGAGAGAAAAAATAAAAATAATATAAAACTTCTGAACTTATATTTAAGAGCAAAGTAAATAACAAAGTAGGAAAAAGAACTCTTTAACTTCTACGAAAATGTTCAAACAATACCTTCATGAACCTCTTTCTCTTCGCAACATCAGAGGTAAGCTATTCCAGGTTCTGACAGTCCGAGCAAAATACTGCTTCTCAGTATCTGAGAAGATAGCACCAGATACAGATAGACTAACACTACGTGACAATTGAGACAAAAGGACTTTTTCATATATATAAGTAGGTTTGCCGGAGGATATAACACAATAAAGAAATAGTAAGTCTGTAAACAGCAGATATGATTGAAGGGAACATCCAATGATAGTCCTAGAAAATTCTGAAATATGGTCAAAACGCATTAAGTTATAAATATATCGAGCAACTGAATTATATGCAATATTCAATTTACGTAGGGTAACAGAATCAGATTTGGACCAAATTTCGCTGGCATCAGTAAAAACTGGTACTATTAGTAACTTAGCCAGCATCATCCTAGTGGAAAGTGCAGAGTAGAAGGCCGGAGACATCCCTACACCTTAAAGATTGCACTAGAAATCTTATTGGACCAAGAAAGTGTATTGTTAATAAAGATTCCTATATTCACTACTTTTTCGCGATAAGGTAAGATGACACTATTGAGGCAGTGACGACGTATCCAATCTGTACCTACAGACTAAATTGCATTTGACTTGATTGGATTCAAACGAAGCTTATTTGGAATACACTACTCATGTATTGAGCAAAGGCCGTTATTAAGGTGATCTACAGCATCTTCAATTAAACCAATTGCCATTGATATGTAAATTTGTAAGACATTAGAATATAGGTAACATTTGGCAGATGATTTATGAATAAGGAAAATAGTAGTGGGCCTAGTATCGAGCCTTGAGGTACGTCACTAGTGTTTGGTATAAAGGCACAGGAATTTCCATTACATGTGACTGGCTGATACCGTTACTAAATCTCAGTTTATTACTGGTGGTTTCAGTGTAATTACATATAACTTTATATGACATTCCAAAAGTAAAGAAAAATATTGTGTAAAAATAAAATTGGAAACGCAAAGCATAGTAAAAAAGGTACTTCTCTTTTTATAAGAAGCAAAGAAAGGTTTGAAGGTTTAACATTCATCTAAGTATCATTCCCATGAATGGCAATTTACAATAAATACTTTGCATAAATAAAACATACTCATACTTCAAAAAATGCACCAAACATTATAATTTAATAGCCTGTGCGAAAAACTGAAGGCTGGACTTTTTAGTTGGAAATATAAATAATTTTTGAGGATAATCCATTTACAAAACAAAAGTCTTCAGTAGTTTTATTTTTCAAAACATATTAAGGTCAGAAATAACTCAGGTGTCTAAAATCATTCCAAGATCATTTATTTCGTCTATTGAGTAAATTTAGTACAAATATTGTTTTACCTAGTGAAATACAATATTTTACATGTAAAACTTATAAATTTACATTTTTAGACTTATATTAAAATTATATGCTGTTTGTATCAGCGATCAGATTTTAAGCATTTAAGATTTTATGTACTAGAATTACTTTTATCAATAGTACCTAAAAGTTTAACAAGTTCTGATAATATTTTAACATTACAAAAATTAAATGCATTTGATTATTCATTAATGTATATGTATACCAAAAAGCAAAAGACCAGATGGCTTTCATTTTGCAAAGGTTGAGCTGAAACCCCTTTCATTTTGGAAAGGTCGAAGTTTTGAAATAACTCTAAAACGTTACACCGATTCAAAATTCGTTGGAAGAATACCACGACGATGTTCCACAATGCACATCTAAATCCAATCAACAGAATCCAATGCTTCTTCAAAATATATAAATACTAGTTAAAGGAAATTATGAAGTGCTGCATATTCCACCGTGATGATCTCCAAGTAATTAATATAATCAACGGATGGCATCAATTTTTGAACCCAGAAAATTCTAAACAAGTCCATCTAGCCCTACACTCTTAGGAATCTAACTTCTCCTGAGATTTCAATAACAGTTCCTTCGTTCGAAGAATGGTACTTATAGGTCAGGCTGTCTTTTTAGTGACTGGAACGGGCACAGTTTTGTCAGAATATACTAAAGCCAGCTTGCTGGTACCAGATATAATTTGTGAAATTGCCCAATATCATGTTCATCTCTTAGTGTTATGAACAGATTATCGTCGCATATCCCTGAATATATTAGACGAAGTTCCCTATAGCTCTTACAGGAGATCATCAATTATCATAGAAGAGGCAATAACTCCCGTTCTTGTAGACATCCTTTTATGATCACTGCTTAAACCGATTTTACAACTAGTTGCGACTCTCCCATATGTAAGCATTGTTTTTGCCGCCATTCTACTTCTCCTTTGATGGCCGTGTGCTATGCACTTAATAGAGGTATTCTCAAACTTTCAATATTTAACAAGAAGCATGAGCTTCTTTAAGTTTCCTCCTGCCATTCAATTCAAGTTATATTGGGCGGAGTTACTTCGAACCGTTTTATAATTCATGCCGGTGTACTGCAAGGTTCTGTGCTCTCCCTGCTCTCTTCCTCATTTGTATTAATGATCTGTTAGCTCTCACTTTCAATCCTATTCATAGTTTTTTCAGATGACAGCACCCTTGATTTCGTGTAATCGTTCGACTCCATAACTGATTCCCATGCGAATGCTACAGTTGACAAACGAAGCCATATGTTCAATTAACTATACCATGACCTCAAAATAATACCTGCTTGAGACAGAGCCAATCAGGTCTTGTTTAATGCTTCCAAAACACAATCTAGTCTGTTATCACTCAAACGTACCCATTTTCGTCGATGTAGAAGATATCTCGAACTCGCCATCCGTTAACATCTTAGGCACTGAAATAACCAAAAATTTTAGTTGGTCTGATCACATTCTTGGTATTGCCAAAAACGTGATGAAATGCCTGGGCTTCTTGTAAAGATGCAAGAAATATTTTACTCCATCAGAATTGGTAAAAATCCACAAGTCTCATATCAGGCCTAGATTCGAATATAAGTCTTCTATTTTGGCAAGGGCTAGACGTACTACATTGACCACGTTAGACAAAGCCCAAAAGAAGGCCTTCAGGCTTATTGGTGATGACATATCAATAGCAACTATTGATTCCCTAGAGCACCGGCGTAATATCGGTTGTCTACCTCTCTTTTATCACCACTTCTCTGGCTACTGCTATGACGAAATATATAGCCTGATTCCTTGTAGAATTCTTCCTAAGCGCACGAAAGGGGCTATAAGCCGAGCTCACTCTCACACCCTTGAAGTCAAATTTGGCCATACCGTGCAATTCCGTGAATCCTTCATAAGCAGGACAGTAGTAATGTGGAACAGTTTGCCATTATCTGTTTCCCCCTTATGGGTTGCAAAAATTCAAGCACCATGTACACCGTCACCACTTTGACCTAATAATCTCCAAATCCCTACCTCTTCTTCCTTTCCTGAAAATGCTGTACTACGGCCTCATAAGGTATTCCCTGAGCTTTGGCATCATCCTAAAAAAACTAAAAAAAATTGTCTTTTCTATCCCTAGCTCTGCCAGAAATTAGAAGTTGGTAGTGACAGATCTCCAAAATTGAAATTTCTTGCAGCAACTGAGTAGATTCTGCCGGAGAGGCTACTCATGCTATTTACAGATTTCAGTTCTACGCTTAAAATTCCAGGATCCTCTTCGTTCTCTAATATTCTTTTGTATGACTTTTAGTACTAAAGGGTTTTCCAATAAGAGGTGTTATTTTCATATTCAAAGAAAAATGCCATTTTTTGAGATAAATGATCAGATCTTTATTTCATTATAAAGAGGAAGGTATGCCGTTAACAATGGAAAATAACATCAGCCAAATGACCACCACGACCACGCCTACAGGACCATATCCTTTTCATGAAATTTTCCATAACCAAATCGCAAAGTGACTGCCCTATGTCCTCGATAGCCTCACGAATTCCATCTTTGGGGTCTTAAATCGACGCTGGGCTGTTGGCGTAGACCTTCTCTTTCACGTGGTCGGTCCCAAAGGAAGAATTCGCAAGATGTTAGGTCACAAGATCTCGGTGGCCAATTGTGATGACCTCTTCGAGAGATAACACGGTCCGGAAACTTTTCCCGTAAAAGATCAATGGTTTCGTTGCTTGTATGCCACGTAGCGCCGTCTTGTTGAAAGTAAACGTTGTCCAGATCAATACCTTCCAATTCCGGCCATAAAAATCATTAATCATCTGTCGATAGCGCAATCCATTCACCGTAGCTGTTGCTCCTGCCTCATTTTCGAAAAAGTAAGGTCCAATGACCCCGCGGGACCATAAACCGCACCAAACAGTCACACGTTGAGGACAAAGAGGCTTTTCAACAATAACTCTTGGGTTTTCCGACCCCCAGATGCGACAATTTTGCTTGTTGACGAAGCCATCGAGGTGGAAATGGGCGTCATCACTCAAGATGAGTTTTCGATGGAATTCCGGATCATTTTCATGCATTTCAAGGACCCAATCAGCAAAGACTCGACGTTGTTGATGATCGGCCGGCTTGAGTTCTTGTGTTAACTGAACTTTATAAGCCTTAAGACCCAAATCTTTATGCAAAATACGGTGTAATGACGTTTGTGGAATGCCTAATTCCAAAGGACGACGAGGAATGGACAAACCTGGGTTTTCTTCAACACTTTCGGCTACAGCAGCAATATTCTCGGCTGTTCTTGAGCGACGTGCACGGGTTTTATTCTTCACATCACTAACTTGTCCCGACAGCTCGAATTTTTCTACCAATTTCTGTATTGCGGTCAGACAAGGTGCTTCACGACGACCCAAAAATGTTCGAGTTTTACGAACCGTCTCTGCCACATTTTCACCATTTTTATAGTGAATTTTAATAATTTCAATGCGTTGTTGAATCATGTATCGTTCCATTTTTTTTAATAGCGTAGTTTCTACTTGTCAAATATCAAAAAATGACAGCTCCAGAAGTGACATCTACCGAAATAGCGGGCTAATTAAAATAACACCTCTTATTGGAAAACCCTTTACTAGTTCATCACAACACTAAATTGTGAAATTTACTAATTGCATTGGAATGATCCTTAGAAAGAATTTTCAGAATTTTCGCATTGGTAGATGTACATACATATATACCTTCGCAGAAACTTCTCCCAGTTTTTTTTTTTTGTTGTTTCCTTAGTTCTTTATTGTATTGAGTCGGGACAAATTGACATATATTACAAGCTCCTGTTATTCACACTGAGCTCTTAATTTATCCAGGTCCATGCTACATTAGGACACGACTTGTGTTCTCTTTATGTGCAAGATGTGCAACTTGGTCTTAGTCATAGAAGCACATTATCAAGCTGTAGAGTTATCGCCATTTATCACAAAGCTGATTATCGAATGCCATTAAAAATATACTTTCCCCGCAGCTTCATATACTTTTTCGGCAAGAGATTTCATCAACGCTTCCAGTTGATGTGAATTCGTTATATACAGGTAATCTAGAAACTACATATAAACGACGAACAAAAGCGCAACATACAATGTTCAGTTATTTTTAAATATCTCTTATTAATCTGCAACAAAAATAAAATATACTTTTTTAATATCCCCTGCACTAAAAGAAAATATTTTTCACACCGTTTTGGTCACTCTCCAATTAATAACCGTATATGATCCACCTACAGCACTACCGCAATAAAAGTCATCACCTTCCAAAATTAATTCACAAAAATTCCAGTTATTCACCACAAATTGTTTCGAATACGCCAACGTATAATTTTACGGGGTTTTTTTTTATGCCTTACTAAAATAGTCAAGATGGTGAAGATTTTTAAATTAGATAAAACCGAAATGATTGCAAGATTTTCTGGATTTTACGCGAATCGCCTCTAAGTGAAAAGAAAAAAAAAATAATGGTCACCGATTTCGATATGCAGAGTGACGCTGACGCGATTGTGATAAAATCATATCAATATTGCGGTCAAGGAAAGACTGCAATCATTTGCATCACGCAGTCGTATGTTAACCCCAGCCAGACTTTTTAAAGTTGTCGAACAACTTGGGCAGTACCAAGATAGTGGAACTGGAACGTAAAATTGTTAACAGTTAAAAGTCACAACATTGAACTCATTTCGCTTTCTTGTGCACCTTATCACCATCAACATGCTGCAGGTCTTAAGTGATTTCTTACACCATCAGAGAAAAAAAAATGCTTGCTAAGAGGTGAAGGCCATTTGGATAGGTTTCCAAGCGTGTTAAACTCTCAGGGAATGATAATAATCCAAAAATCATTTCTCTCGAGCAAAACGTTTAAGTCATTATTCATACGTAAATTGCATTAATTGCATGTCATTGCAGTCGTGAAATATTTAATTCTTATAAGAGACTTGTCTTTGTGAACAAAACAAACATACAAAAAATGGTTCAACTCGCTCTTGATAACCAGAACACTGGTGGTTGCCTTGCCATAATTTTTTTATTTTTCTGCTTATGCAATTATAGATTTATGCTGGTAGTTGATAGTGACAAGGTCATTAAAAGTTAAATCATTCTTGTAGAATAGAACAAGTATCCTGGGTAGAAATTTCACGGTGCTCATTTCTGGTAGATAAACACAAGAACTGACCACTGCATAAATTAAAATAGATTAGTACAAAGTAATATGGAAAACGTTTAGAGTTAATTACTGGAATTTAGTTATGCCTCAATATCTATGAAATGTTTTAATTACGGCTGTTAGAAAAGCAAAAACTCAAGGATTGTACTTAGCCTAATCTATTAATTAGAGACCTGTCAATGATGTCTTTCATGTTACCATTAGTGAAAAAGTGTTGCTCGTATTTCGAATATTGAGAAATAAAAACAATTACATTTTACAATTATATCAACACGATCATAATAATGACAAGGTCATAAGGTTTGATTTCTTAGTATATGCAGGTACATGTAGAGAGCTCATTTCAAACACAAAAATCTTTCAACAAAATTTCCTTTTTTTTTCCTTTTTTGACACCATAGCACCTGCAGAGAGTTTTCTTTAAGAGACTTGCATAGAAATTTAACTAAAAATCTCACGTTTCATCCTTTTTTCGAAGTCAAAGACAACCAATATTTGGATTGAGGATAACCAAGAATAATTCAGGAACTGAAATTAATTCATTGTTCGACAGGACTAGTATAGACAAACTAAAAGAGAGACTAGGGTAAATGCACTAATTCGGGGCCACTTCATTTTACAATATGCCATAAAACGACGTATTTTCATTAAAATGCATATATTACTATATCCTCATGTTCGTGTTTGTGTTTGCTACCCCTAAGTGAGCTATGGGATCGTTGAGTTAAATTTGAGTCGTCAGAGCTCAGTTCATTAGGAGTCGAGACTGGATTTTTTAAGCCATTTTTATACCTTAGATGAAATCTATAGGGTATACTAAGTTTGTCATACCGTTTATAACACCTCGAAATGATGATGGTAAAGCAAAAGGACACCCACGCATAATATTAAAAGTTATTTTGATTTTTGCATGTCCGTCCGTCCGTGCGCACGATAACTCGAGAACGCGTATACTTAGAAAGCTGAAATTTTGTACACGGACTTTAAAAAAAAAAGTAAAATTAAGTTCGAAAATGAGACAAATCGGGCAACTCCTTCGTGGGGTTGCCATACAAAACTTTCGTTTTCTACTATATATTTGAACACTGCCTGAGAACGCATCCATATAATGAGCTGAAATTTGGTACGTGGTGTTTTCATTATACTGGCAAATAAAACTTCAAAAAAGGACTAAATCGGGCTACTCCTTCTTGGTGTTGCCCTATAAAAATTTAGGTTTTTTACGTATACTGTGAAAACGATCAGTCTAAGTCATTTTTATTGTACTAAAGACTTCTTCAGAATACGAAATTCTATAAAATTTGCTATAATCATTTTTTCTGTCCGACAAACCGTTCTAGTTATTGACATGAAAAGTTCGACTGTTTAAATTTTACATATACTGACGCTAAACCAACGTACTTTGCTTGGAAATACTTTTAACTGAACATAAATACTTCCTAACGACATGTGTTACTGTAATAGTGTCAGTAAGGTAAGAAAGGTAGTCGTTTCGAGGCAGTGCGACGGGCTTGGGGAGGACCCTAAAATTTCGCTGAAGAAAATTAAAGCTTTATGCCTCATATTTTAGAAGGTTTAAAGCATCTTTTAAGCCAATAAAAAAAAATGATTTTCTCTGACTAATTTACAGTGGTGTTACCCTAGTTCAGGGGTCAGCAACCTACTGCTCGCGAGCCGTATGTGGCTCAGTAGAATCATACTTATGGATCTTGTGTATTTTAATAGTTAATCTTGAAATATGAACTATAATATTGCAATAGCCAAACAAATATAATAATCCTGCTCACAAATCAAATTGCGCGGCAAATCGCATGCTTGTAAACCCAGTTTAGCTAACTTTACTCTCCACACTCAAAACCAAAGTGAATAGAAACAGAAGCGTTACCAGGACACTGGAAGAAGATTCGTGAACTTTGCAAATCAGCTCCTTTTAGTAGTGAGCCTTACAAATTTTCTGAAAAAACCCATCAAGCAATGCGGGGAATTTCAGCGAAATATGTGTTTACTACCACTTCCAATTTGTTCGAATCGAGAAGACCTTAAAAAAGCACCTTTTAAGTTGAAATTTCTTAATAAAATTTCTTAATTAGAAACAAATTAAATTTAGTTACCTTTAACTTCTATTAATTTTCTCGTTCAAACTAATTCAAATGTTTCGATAAAAGAATTCAATCGAATTATTTTAACATTTTGTGCGAAAAAATTAACTGAAATCAAAGGAGACTAAAACGAAATCGCGAGAATCTTAGGTAACTCCTAAAAAAATGTGTATTCAAGTGCGATTTTTTAAGCTCTTTTTGCTTCGACTTGAACGGATTCAATAATGGAGCCCAATTTCATCTTTTTAATCGTATCGTCGTATTCAGGTTGTAATATTAACAGCAAATTTTTTGTCACCGCCATTGAAAAAATGCAAGAAACTACTCTAAGCCTGGCGAAGGTGTCGAGTTGAATTTTACACCATTCCCATCTATTGATAGAGCTCAATTTGAGCTACAGTTGTTAGATTTGAAAAGCAAAGACATATGGATAGAAAAGTTCACAAATTTGCAGTCAGAACTAGAAAATTTAACTAGAGAGGAATGAAAATTGGCTGTGAGACACCAGTGGACGGATCTTTCAAAATGTAGGAAGGAGGAAGACATTATATTTGAACTTGGAACTGTCTTTCCTCATTTTTATGATCAAGTGAAAACATACATTTGGCATCTTGACAACTTTCGGATCTACTTACTACTGTGAACACTTATTTTCAAATATGACGATTATTAAAAATAAACTAAGAACTGCGCTTAATGACGAAAGCCTCGAAAGTTGCATGAAATTAAAAACTTCTGAATATTCATCAAATTTGAAAAAATTTTGTGTCTGTACACAATCCTAAAAATCTCACTAATATTACTTATTTGCGTTTATATTATTTTTTAGGTTTAATTTCTATTTTAAACAAAACTATTAAATTAAGTCATAAACAAGTTTTTCAATTTTTTTAAATACGTTGACTTATATGTTCTGTTAGTATGCAAAATAGAATGTTTTGATTTCACAATAAATACATGTTTCACAGTAGATAACGGTTATATTAATTTTTGTGATACATATTACCGATGAATGTATATACTTATATTTGGCTCTTTAAAAAAATTATTTATCACATCGGGAAAAAAATGGCTCATAACTCCACAAAGGCTGCCGACCCCTGCCCTAGTTATATTTCAAATAAATATAATATTGTTTGAAATTTGAGTTAATTTTCGGAATAACCACATTAATTTTAGTGGGCGCGAAATGGATCAATGATTACTATCATGAGCCAGTTCGCGTGTACTGGGTGTCGCAAATTAGAGATGTATTTTTTTTACCTTGCGGCATACAAGCAGCTCTTCATTAATAAGTCTGATTTAATGCATTGCATACAAGAAAATATGGAAGGTTATACTGCTACAACACGAAATGAAGTATTATCAGACATTCGACAAGGAAAATTTTCTATTAGAACAGCATCTAGCATCAAAAAAAGTATTCCAAAAAACATCATTACAGGATAAATTGTCTGAAAGATATCCTGAAGGCGTAGAAAAGTTTGGACTATGAAGTATTTAAATGGAAACCGAAAATGAAACTAGTTAAGTGATGTGAGTCGTTAGCCAAATGTGGGTTTCCATTAAGTCCTGATATCCTTTTAATCATAGTTTAAAAAACCGGCCATTGTGAGTCAGACTCGCACACGAAGGGTTCCGTACCATCGTACAAAATTTGTTACGGCCTCTGGGAAAGTTTGCTTCCGGTTGTGGAAGATACTAGTAAAGTTGTCCGTCCCTAGTACTAAGTGTTGTTGTACGAACTTGTGATACTGCAGCTATTCTTTTTTTTAGACACAGACGGTACGATCACCTAACAAAGAGGAAACCGCGAATGTCCCGCCTCATTACTGATGTCACAAAGACAAAACCTCAAGGAAGAAAACTCACGTTGGTAGATGCTGTACCTGTAGTCATGGATTAGTCACGGACGGGATTGCATTGTATCCGGACACTTAGATTGTTAATGCCAGGTGCTGTATTCGTAGTTACGGAGTACTCAAAAATTGTGTTGTACCAATGATCGAAAATGAAGATTGTAAACTTATTTAAGGGTTTTTGTAATTATTATTTTGGGTTGTATAACGTAAGAGGTCGAGATGCATAGATCGCGAAGGATTAAGTGTTGAATCGTACTCTGTAATTACTTTTAAAGAAAAGTCCCAAGCTTTATTAAGAATTGAAGCATATATTGTAGTATAATAATAGTTCATTCTTTTGAATTTGTAATTTTAATCAACGTCAACCAGTCACACACTCAAGATTAATGATTTCACTAATCTAACCGCTACCGCTCTGCCTGCTGCTCATCACCTTGGAAGTGATAGTTTACATCTACAGTTAGTCAAAGAAATAAATTAAAGTGAAGACGTAGTCCAGGATTCCTTCCAGAAATGCTAACAGAAATAATAAAAATAATAATATCTAAAGAAATCAAAATAAAACGTCAAGAGAAATAAACCAAGCAAATACAGTAAAATATGGAAAAATACCAGTGGGACCTAAGCCCAATAGTACAACAAGTACAAGATTTAAAACAATTAAATATGAAAATAAGCCAATAAATTTGACAAATTATATGCACTACAATAGTCAAATAATATGTGAACCAAAATTATCCGACAATAATTAAACATAAAAAAAAAGTCAATTGTAAAATAAAACTAAATAAAATTATTCTACAATCATAGACAAACGTAAAAGAAAAAAAAACCTTAGACAAAAGAATAAACTCAACTCTTATACTAAAGAAATGAATTGAGCCGTGTAAACATTGAAACCATTGAAACATTTGTAGATTCACTTGACAATCGCAGGGAGTGAACGCACTCTATGTAATAGTGGGCGACGGTACTGCAGGACATCTAAAAAAAAAAACACAAAAAAAATACAGGAGGAAGAACTTCCTTCTTCTCGATATAGTGTTCAAGGTGTACAGACGGACAAGAGATAAGAAGAGTTTCATGGAATTGCATCCCAAAGGACATTGAAAAAAAAGGGGTTTCACTGTGTACCTCCAAAAAAGAAAATCTAATTAGTGAAAAAGCAAGAAATTATAAGGAGAAAGAAGAATAAAGACGAGGAAGAGTAGGAGAAAGGAATTTTGGACTAACACGAACCACGTTTTAGTCGGCTGAAAAGTACCTCTGTGCGACATAATTTTGTGGTGTGAAACTGACTGGCGGTATCTTCCTTGTTGTGCCGCGGTATCTGGCTTTAAGAAATAGAAGCTGCAACTTACGTTGAAATACACATATTATATGATCCAATCTATTCTTTCTTTGACAGGCTTTTTGTATACATTCCTCCTAGCAATATACAGGTGTTGGATAAGATCCGGTTTCGTGATTCATCTGTACAGAAAAATCACGTGGCGCTCAACCCAGTTCTTCTTTGAATCACCGCGTCTCCTGAGCTAACTCTAAGTCTTGTAGAGAACGTAGTAGACTTTTTATATAACTTTATATAATTTTTTTGTTTTCATTATTTGTTGTTATAGCAGCTATAGTATTACTCACTCTTCGCAAATTTCATGTATCTATCTATTCCGGTTTAAGAAATATAGCGATTGTTAACGTCCAGCAAAAAACGCCGCAAAATCACGTTTCTTGTATGGGGCCCCCTATAATTTTTAATTTAATTTAATTTTTATTTTTGTTATTATAGCGGCAATAGAAATACTTAAAAATTCCAACTGTCTACCTATTACGGTTCATAAGATACAACCCGCTAACAGACAGACGGACACCGGAGGCTTAGTACGAGTATGGAACCCAAAAAATTAGGAAGGCGATGACACGAATACATTTTTCAAAAATGGGCGGTCAGGGCAAAATGAAATGCAATCCAGAGCTGGCACATTGAATTCCCGAAGGCCTAACCGAAACCAGAGATATGTTTTTTGAAGAGGTTATTCGAAAATGGTTAGATGAGCTGCAAAATTATATAAAGAAGATGAATGCAGGAGACATATTTGAAGAAACAGTGGTTTTTTCCTACATACGACCACATAGGCATGTAGTCAATAGCTATGCCAGAAGCTTTTTAGTTCGTTCTGAGTCAGGCTGCTTGAGAATATATCGCGAATGGGGTTAATGGTTACATGGTTAATAACTGAACAAATTCAAAAACATGTGAACTTTTTTGTTGAGGGTCACAAGTCCCACTTAACATTGGAGCTATGCGAGTTTTTCAGGCAATGGGGATAATTTTATACGTCCTTGCTCCTAGAATAATACATATGCTATAACGAGCAGATGTTAATGTTTTCAACTAATGCTTCATCAAAAGTAACGGGAGTAGTTAAGTGATGATCTTGTTTTAAAGAGATGAGTTAGCTTTAAATCTCAGGCGCATGGAATTCGACGCGATCACTTTGCACAACCGAGGATATTGTCCAGATCGCCATTCAGTGATCTAATTATTCAATTTCGTTTAACACATGTGACATTCCCTCGATGCCCGCAAGACTGTCAAAGCAATAAATGAAATTGTCATCGGTAAAACTATGGATGGGACTGAAATTAAGGCAAAGCAGAACATTGAAAATTAAGAGAAAAAACGGAGAGATAATAGAAACCTGGGGAACACCATCATTTATAGGATGAGTTTCAGATGTAACACATCAAACAGATCAAAAACTTCCAGCCCCTAATAAAAGTGGAGAGGGGAGACTAAGAGCTTCAAGCTTGACTAAGAAGTATGTTGAACTAAAATTGCTTTAAGGCAAACGTTTTCTTTATATTCTAATTTATAAAACGCTGAATTCTATCATGTTATATAATTCCTTCTTGATTTGTTTCTTTTAATTTAATGAACTTTAAAAGATGCTCTTATGTAAAACAACCCAGTTTGAATTGACTTAGTTTTAATCTGAAGAGTGTTATGTTACTGTGAATTTTATCATAACTTGTTATTTTTTAATGGCTTTTCAAATGAGGAATAACGAAAACGTAATAAGGTTGTATCAATCAAAACGACTTTTATTTAACATCCCTACATAAAAGCAGTTTTATAATTTTTTTTTAACCTGGACGCGAATTGGCACTTTGGTGGACGCCAACTGGCTTAGACTGGACGCAAACTGGTGATTTCCACATAGACTGATATTTTCAATTATTACGCAGACTAGATAAAAGTTGTGAATTTTTAATTTGAATTAAGAGATAAATATTCAGCTTACTATTGTACTACAAAAGTTTAAACATCGATATTAAGTAAATTCTACTAAAAGCCCTTCTTGTAAGGATGGCATTTCCTATATTGGACAATCATCGAGAGCTGTGAAAGAAAGATGGAAGGAACACAACAGACACATAACAAAAAACGATTCCAATCGATCCAGCATAGCTCACCATATTTTAAATAATATCAACCATGAAATTCGTTTAAGATATTTAAAACTAATAAAGGCAGTAAGAAATAACCAAAAACTGGATGCATGGGAATCGTTATTTATACATAAGAATTCACTTCAGTTAATGAACACTGGAGAACCTCCTATCGAAAGTAGACTATTTCATCTCTTGGACACAGATCATTAAAATTGTTATCGTTCGCCTATCACTTTTGTTAACGGATAGTTTAAAACGTACCTAAACGTATTGCGTTATTAAATTTGGGGCACTGTTTGCTTCCCATTTTATCATAGTCGAGTAGTCTAGCTAAGCATATATTTTTAGTTAAAAATAAAGATATCTGAAGATGGTAGCGTGGCTACCGAAAACGTTAAAGAAATAAATCAAAAATAGTGGAACTATAAGAAGACTTTTAATTATAAACTGATAGAATTATATATTTAGGTATATGTGCATACTCAGATGAGAGGTAATATTTTGAGGCTTACAAATGTACCGAGAAAGAGATACAGTTACTACAAATTTTAGCGGGAAACTCGTTAATATTTGAAGAAAGTTCAATTTTTTTTTTTTTTTTTTTTTTTTTTTGATGTCCTGTAACTATCGACCGACTTTAAGCAAGGTAGAGAATTGGTTCGATGGGAGGCTTATATCTTTATTTGAGATCAGCCGTCCAATCTATAGTCACCTGTTGTATGACTATTGATCGAACTTAATGTATATTTATTTTTTTATTATTTTTTAAGTACACTGTTAAGAAAAGTAGAACTATTCCCTAAATTTGGCACCAGAAAACCTATAAAGTACGTAAAATTCCCTAAATGTTAAACTCTCTTGGATAAAAGGAAGAGAACATTCAATAAATTAGAAATTATTCTTCTTTTTTTAAGGAAATATATTTTCGTTAATATAACTCACAAATATTGTTTTACAATATTTTGTTTTCGCGTGCCCAGTGCACTAGAACTACCGTACTACTTAGTAGTATTATAGTACATAAGAAATGCGCTATTCAGCTCATTCTTAGGATTTTTAAATGTGTGGTGTGGTATTCCATACCATTTTGGGAAATATTTCTTACATTTTACGAAAAACAAAATTTTTTTAAATTTCCTATATTTAAGTGAAACCTACCCCATCATTTTAGAAAACATTCTCTAAATTTTAAGGAAAAAAGAACAACAACATTTTAGGGTATTTTCCCTACATTTTAGTGAAAAACCCCCTACATTTTAGAGAAGAAAACCCAATCTATGTTTTTCAAGTGGAGCTTTCTCTAATCTTATCGAAAAATACCTAAGCTTACCGGCACAAATCGCTGGCACTTTGGGGCAAATTTTTTACTGTGTAAGATATGTACTAAAGCATAAAAAAATGATTTTCCTAATTATCCCATCTATCATTGTATTCTAGAATTTATATGATTACAAATAAAAGCTTAAGGCGTTCATTTAATACTCAGCATAATGCTTAGAAATATAAAAAGTCCTAAGAGCTACAGAAAGGGAAAATTAATTGCTTTCAATTTCACAGTTTTATCAGGTGTTAATTTCATAAATAGCCTAGGTTAACCCGCATTAAGAATTGCATTATCTTTATATTCTGCCCGAATTTTTTGGACACACTGACTGGAACCAGACATATATTTTTTGCGCGGCATTACAAGGTTCACCAAATATTTTTCTAAAATCAGTATTACTTTGCAGACAATATAGCTTCCACCACACTGAATATTATCTATCTCCGAAGATCTTACTGATTTGTAGCATATGCCTATTCCCTACGATTTTCAGACCTGTTTTTTTTTTTGTTTTTTTGTCACATTCGCAGCTATTTTGGATAACTTATCACCTATCAGCCCCAAAAGTGCAAACCATCCTTCTTTCAGTGGAAAATATACTCTGTATTAATAAATATTAATATACTGAATTAGTAAATGCGGTCGAACCTTACAATAAAGCACAATTAAGTATGAAAATTATATTCCGCTAAAATTTAATTTCTAACATCAAACTGTGTAAAGAAAATTCTACATAAATTAACTTTACACTTTTCAAAAATTCTATAAACACTCACTAATAACCTTCATAGTTCATAATTCGTACAGAACTAAAACGCTCGGTAAGTCCCAAAATATGAAAAACGATTTCTCAAACTAAAACTAATTTCTGAAGATTGGATTGTTACAAATTATTATGGTTATTCCGAATGCTGCGAATAATGGCAATGAAAATGTATTGTTGTAGCCATATCCCAAGTCAATCTAAAAGAATTAATTCCATATTTAAGTTCTTATGAAATCAACTTGTACTTCGCAATGTCTTTGTTAAAACAAAAATCTCGTGATAAGCGAGGGGTAGTATAAACTAATTACACTATTAATTGTTGTCAATAAGCATTCACTGCTATGAGTCTCCAAGAAACTATGATCGACTCTCAAAGGTTATTGTAGTGAACAAGGTCTTCAATACAACTGCCAGTGTTCAGATGACCCGATTTCTGTTATTCATGTACTTTTTTTTAATTTTAAATGCATGGGACGAGAGGTGACAAGCACGGAAGCTAGAGTTGCCCATAGTGCCTTCCTGCTAGAAACCCTATCACCAAAATCTTCCTGTCCTCTTAATGAAGCGCATCAAGTCCTAGCGAGAAAGGGTTTTCAACTCCTCTACGGCAAGGAGAGCAGAACCTAGAGTATTCAGCTGGCCCGTGCGAAGGTCGGACAAGCATACAAATAGTGTTTGGTAGTCTCTGGCTCTCCTTCAAGGCAAGACAGACACTCATGGCCATCAACAACGCACATATTTTTTGGATGAGCGTGAAGCGAGACGCGGCGAGTGATGATATCAACCACAGTGTTCTACATTGTTTCATTCCAAGCCCCATGAGAAAATCAAAGATATTCCTATTGCACCCATCAAGAAACAGTTTTGTATACCTGGAAGTACTCTGGTTCTCCTAAATCTGCTGATGCTTTCTATGAATATCCGCTTTGATGAGAGCCCAGATACTCGAGGTGACAACGCCCATGGCGGATTCCTATCTGCGGGACGAAGAATCAGATCCAGCCTTAACCAAAATGTCAGCGCTTTTATCTTCCATGATTCCCGTGTGACCAGGAACCCACTAAAGGGACATTTTGTTGTGAACACACAACTTATCCACAGACGACCTGCAGTCCCCCAGTAACTTAGATGTTATCCGAGGGCCATTAAGAGCCATCAAGGCTGCCTGACTATCAGAAAGGAGAGCAATGTCTTTCCCTTGATCTCCATATCAAGAGCTATTTTTGCTGCCATTGCAATGGCGAACACTTCAGCCTGGAAGACTGTGGTGTGTCTTCCAAGTGGATACACCATCTCAATGTCAGGTTGACGAAAGTAAACGCCCGCCCCGTTTCCCTCATTCGCAAGAGAGCCATCGGTGATTTTTTTAGAGCGGACCGGGGAAGGCTCCATAAGTCATTCCCCCCAGTCCACTATTCCCTTACAGGAAAACTCACAGAGAAGCGATGACCGCAACGAAGTTCTGAAACCACGCATCAAATGGCAGGGCGTTTTCCAGATCCAGTCCACTCGCTAAATAGCAATGAGCAGAGCAAATCTAGGCATCCTCCCAACATCCCCATTGTGAAGGGCTTCAGAGAGAAGCCTTTAGGGCTACTCCCTTGTTATATTCATCTCCACGCCTCTCCAGGCATTTTCAGAGGAATGAGGCTTTGGAACTAAGGCAACCTTCAAAATTCTGCATACCTCAGGGACGTATCCAAAAGCGACACATGCCCTGAAAGTGGAATCAATGTAAGGAGCTAGCACATCGCTTTCTGCCTTAAGAAGGATAAACAGAATATCATTTTGACCCGGGGCCTTCAAAGCCGAGAAGGTTGAAATTAACCATTTAACCTTCTCGACGTCAACTACCTTGGCAGCAGTGAACCAGTCACCACCGGCACCACTAGTGCAGATAGGTAGAGGATGCTCACCATACAACCAAAGGTCTTCTTCAATACTACAGTGTACAAAATGCGTCGAGAGAAAAAGCCTACAGGCTTCGTCCTTCGATGATTAAAATCAGCCATTTGGCCTTCTCAGAATACGCAGCCTAACAGGTTCACGATAGCCGACAAGCTCCTCGCAGAAATCTAGAAATGCCTTACTACTCACGCTTCCACCTTGACATTGTGCACTCTTGTTGCGAGCGTGGCCTTTGGTTCGTTATTTAATACGCAATATTAAATATTTAATGTACAAGTCCTTTATTTCACTCTTATCATATAAAAAAAAACCTTCAATTAATCAACTCAACTTTAATTATCATTAATACTGTACTCTCAATTATCGCAATCCAATTACAACACTTTCGTTTCTTTATTACGTTCGCTTGTTAACACTGCAAGGTCTAAGACAAGACTCTTTTCTGGCGGTAACAGCTGTTATATTTATACCCTAGAAACTCTCCAGATTATTCTGGACTGCTCTATTCCAGAACCTTTTTGACTATTCTATTCATTCTATTCCTGAACCTACCCGAAGATTTCATTATCGACTCTCTGAACCCGAAGCTGCTTACTCCCCATTTCCAGTAGATGTCACCAGTTGTCTCTTTCTGTTGCAAAAACACTGCCCAATTCTTAAGTTAGTACGTCCCGAACAACAGGTGGTGCGCGGTCTTGATGCTTGTAAGGTTAACATAAGCGATCCCGATGAACGATTTTTCGTTTGCCTCTTGTACCACGGTGAATCCTGCATACTACGTGATTTATTCTAGTTACTATTGAATACGCTCCCTCCCAGTTTTGTCGTGAATTTGGAGAACGTCGCATACGTCGGTGCGGGTTATACAGCCAAACACGATCACCTTCATCGAATGCTGCTGAATGTGCATGTAAGTAATAGCGGGTCCTCATCCGATTGGTAATTACTGCTAATTTTGCCCTCGTGGTTTCTTCTTTGTCAGCTCTCCTGCCAATGGGACTCTGATATTTCACTTATACATTTCCTTACAGCTGCTATGTGGCGGCCCTTTGTAAGAAGCACACACAGTGAATCTGCGACACTACTTCTCCACATCCTCCCGCATATGTAGCAAATAAAACTTTTTGCGACATGATTCTATTTATATGAACCTTGCATCATATTCATCTTCAACGTGAATATAAGCATAATTTTATTACTCCTTAAATCCCGCATAGACAAAATCAGCGAACGAACCCGCAGAAATCGATCATACACATTCCACCAATTTCATTCGATTTTTGATTTACTTCATGATTTACGGAATTTAAATTTTCAGTCAAAATTTATATACAGACCCCAAACATATTATAGGGTTTTCCAATAAGAGGTGTTATTTTATTTAGCCCGCTATTTCGGTAGATGTCACATTTGGAGCTGTCATTTTTCGACATTTGACAAGTAGAAACTACGCGATTAATAAAAATGGAACGATACACTATTCAACAACGCATTGAAATTATTAAAATTCACTATAAAAATGGTGAAAATGTGGCAGAGACGGTTCGTAAAACTCGAAAATTTTTGGGTCGTCGTGAAGCACCTTGTCGAACCGCAATACAGAAATTGGTAGAAAAATTCGAGCTGTCGGGACAAGTTAGTGATGTGAAGAATAAAACCCGTGCACGTCGCTCAAGAACAGCCGAGAATATTGCTGCTGTAGCCGAAAGTGTTGAAGAAAACCCAGGTTTGTCCATTCCTCGTCGTTCTTTGGAATTAGGCATTCCACAAACGTCATTACACCGTATTTTGCTTAAAGATTGGGGTCTTAAGGCTTATAGAGTTCAGTTAACACAAGAACTCAAGCCGGCCGATCATCAACAACGTCGAGTCTTTGCTGATTGGGTCCTTGAAATGCATGAAAATGATCCGGAATTCCATCGAAAACTCATCTTGAGTGATGAGGCCCATTTCCACCTCGATGGCTTCGTCAACAAGCAAAATTGTCGCATCTGGGGCTCGGAAAACCGAAGAGTTATTGTTGAACAGCCTATCTATCCTCAAGGTGTGACTGGTTGGTGCGGTTTATGGTCCCGCGGGGTCATTGGACCTTACTTTTTCGAAAATGAGGCTGGAGCAACAGTTACGGTGAATGGATTGCGCTATCGACAGATGGTTAATGATTTTTTATGGCTGGAATTGGATGGTATTGATCTGGACAACGTTTACTTTCAACAAGACGGCGCTACGTGCCATAAAAGCAACGAAACCGTTGATCTTTTACGGGAAAAGTTTCCGGACCGTGTTATCTCTCGAAGAGGTGATCCCAATTGACCACCGAGTTCTTGTGACTTAACACCTTGCGACTTCTTCCTTTGGGGCTACGTGAAAGAGAAGGTCTACGCCAACAGCCCAGCGTCGATTCAAGAACTCAAAGATGGAATTCGTGAGGCTATCGAGGACATAGGGCAGCCATTTTGCGATTTGGTTATGGAAAATTTCATGAAAAGGATATGGTCCTGTAGGCGTGGTCATGGTAGTCATTTGGCTGGTGTTATTTTCCGGCATACCTTCCTCTTTATAATGAAATAAAGATCCGATCATTTATCTAAAAAAATGGCAATTTTCTTTGAATATCAAAATATCACCTCTTATTGGAAAACACAAATATAACATTTGGTAACACACAAAATATGTATTCAAATGCACTATATTTCCTACCAATTGACATTCGATTTAAATTCAAGTCATGGCGATATCTGGGAGATCAATTAGAATGTTTTCGAAACCAAAGCCAGCGACCACAAGATATAGACTTTAGTGGAATCGGTCCATAAATGACAAAATTCATATTAGTGCTGCCATTTATAATGTGTAAAGAAAAGTGTGAATCAAGCATCGTTTTATGCTGATCACGTCAACGCATTTTGCCGATCCAGCTTTAATTAATTAAATAGAAATTCCACCTATAAAAGAAATATTTGTAATATTACTAATTTCAATAATATTACTTGTCACATTCAACATAAAAAGAATATCTTACAATTTTTCAACAAGGTTATAGCCAATATGGACATAGTCAACATTTTGAGCATGCTAGAGAGCTGAATCTACTAAAAGCGATTAGAGTGGCAATTTAGAAGATATTTTGAGGACAATAATATTGCAAAAAGCCTCATCAGATTCTTAGTAGACACTGAACTGATTCCAAAGGATCTATCAAAAACGGAAATCAATCAATCTAGAGTTTATGCTTATATTTAATATAAAAAAACTACTGTAGATCTATGTACCCACCGTTTTAAGGACGTGGCCTCGGCCAGGGTCTTTCAATAAAATATTTTTGTATTGTATTGTATTGAAAAGCTACTTACTATTAAGTCTTGCAATAGTATTCAGGATATAGCCACCCAGCATTTGTTATTTGTTTTATTTTTGAACTGTATCATAAACGTGCATACCTATACTAATGTAGAAGGATCAAATATCTCTAATGCCATAATACTTCACTTAATTGGGACTCACAATTTCGAGTGTAACATCAGGTCTTACAATTGCTCAGTATAAAAATATTCTCGACTTATTGCGATTTATAAAATTTATGTCATTGTATTGCTGGGGTTAAAAAATGTTAAGATACTTAAAAAAAATCAAGGCAACAACAGCTCCACTTAAAATAATAGAAAATTTTTGTTTTGATTTTATTTTCTTCAATTTCATAATCAAATTCTTGGTTAACAAGTTTTCATGCTTTCTTAAGCAAAAACAGTTTCACCGTCATTTAAATTACTTGGTACCTTGGGACAACTCACACAAAAGCTTGTACTTCCTACATTAAAAAAAAAAACAAAAAGAAAACGATCAAAACAACGATTAACATTTCTGGCAAAAAGAGTGCTACAATAATTTGGAACTATTACAAAATATTTGCAATTACCCGCACCTCAGTTGTCATATTACTTAATCAAGGTATGAACGAAATGTTTAGATAAGGCGCTTCAGTGCTTCATATCTTATCCGTGTATACCTTTTCGTTGCAGAATTGGAATTAGATAAAATCACTGCGTAACCATGTCTTTTTTTTTAGCTGAGATAATTACTAGTTGGATAATACTGAAAATAGTGAGAACATACTTTATAACATAAAGGTGATGCTGGAAATATTCAGAGATCAAGTAATATGAACATAGTTATTATATCCGACATTTTGATGATGTCTTGAGAAGAATTTTGGAAAGTTTTTTGATTGCCAATTTTAAATTTACAGTCATTAAACAACAGTTAATTTACTCTTAAATTTGTTGAATTGTTAAATGGCTTTCAGATTAATAAATGTTTACAATTTAACGAGTCACTCCGAGTTATAAAGATTTCATAATTATTTAAACATTCTAATTGTTTCGATTTTTTCTATTTTTTTTTATCATATCGACAGTTTTATGTTAGGTATGTAATGTGTTGAAAGCTGAAAACTTATAATAACTAAATAAAGTGCAGCAAACAATAAAAATTGTTTTTTTTTTCTGCAATAAAAATAGAAAAGGAAAGATAATCCCTCTAGCAGAGTGGATTATCCTTCTTATTACATTCAATAAAATCACCTTTTATTTCTCCTTCTTATGTCCAAATAATCTTCGTTGATCTCTTTGTGAATACTTAAGTCATTTCCATGATCTAGCATAAATTGTGCAGCACTGACATATCATATGTACAGCACTGACATGTCATATGAGTAGTTGGAGTTTCGAGTAGCAGTTCCCGAATAGTTTCGGCTGAAAGACCTGAGCGCAAATTACTAATAGCGCAGCTTGGCTGACTGAACAGATGTAGATGCTGGAGTTGTTGCAGCCGTTTTTTTAGGCTTTCACCCCTGCGCCTGTTTTGCCATCCTTCCAGGAGCCAGTATACCAGACTTAGGCCCGACGCGGGAACTTGAACCCTCTGTCTAGTATCTGGCTCCTTTCATTAATGGTTACCCGGTAACCTATTCCAAAGGAAACTCTTTTGGATATAGTATCTGTTGGAGCATCTAGACGTTAATGTTGCCGTGATCGAAGATATTAAGATAACCCGTATCGGGGGAAATGCGATAATCTGGCCCTTCCATTCGAACCATAATAGCCGCTGCTTCCCTCTGAATAAAGGGGGAGAGTGGCTGTAAGCCAAGAATGGCTTAGTGCTCGTTGAGGACAATATATGAAAGCGCCAGTAGCGCCTAGTCTTGCTATCCTTTTAACTTATCAAAGGTTCTCCTGGTGATTGCCTGCAATGTTTTAGACCACCAGACGTTTTTCCCATAAGAAAGTATGGGTCTTACTATGGACTACCCTGGACCATATGATCATTGTGGGGCTCAGGCCCAACTTTTTTTTCGAAAAGCCTATGGCCTGAGCTGAATTTCCTCATGGATTTGTTAGTTATCATTTCCAGGAGAGGATTCCAGGTATGCTTACTATCTAGGATTACTCCTATATATTTTACTTCTTTATCATATTCTATTGCAATTCCATTTAACTTTGGAGATGGGATCTGGAGACTCCTTCCCCTAGTAAAAGGAAGTAGCACTGTTTTACCTGGGTTTATTGATAGTGCTTTGGTACCATCTAGTAACGAAGTTAAAAGCACTTTGCATAAGCTCATGTAAAGCTGATTCAAACCTTCATTTAACACAAATGACAATGTCATTAGTGTATCCATGGACCTTAAAGCCGGTCTCTTGGTATTTAATACGAATAATTATGAAATGTTTAACAGAAGCTTGCAATAAAAAATAAAATATTTCATAGCAACTATAAACGGAGAAGGCACATAAGTACTGGCGCATTATTTATTACTTGAATAATCAGGGTTTGTCAACAAATATAAACGAGTTAGAGATCCTTGCAAAAAAGTATAATCCGGAATTATTGATGTTAATGGCGACTCAAATATTGGATTATATTAAAGAAACTGAAATCGAGGTTAGTGGATGAGTATGTATGGTGTAGATTATATATGGTGTTTTCGTCTAGGTGGTACATAGAGCAGGAGATGATAGTACTCACCTCCATATAAACTGTTTAGAAGTTACAGAGCGGATTATGAAAAAGCCAGTTTTATTCAAAACACCGTGTACATCTCCCCTCCCCAAAGTTATGGTGATATAAACTAAACGATTCGGATATCCTCACCTTGTTTTACTTGGACACCTTTTTTTTTACAAAACGGTGGTTAATACCTTTTTTTATAACTGTAACTGTTGGCTCTTCGCTTCAATTTTACCTATTACATTTATGTGTTAACTGTAGCTCTTAAGGCCATCAAGTTTTTTATACAATGAGCTCTTGACTGTGACCGTACATCGATACAGGATATTTTGTGAAAACTAGCTTTTTTCTTAATCACCCTGTAACTCCCAAATGGTTAATGAGGGTTTCGTGCCATACATTGTTTTCTTTCTCTTCTTTCTCTAGGTGAGTACTATCACCTCCTGCTCGATTGACGACCATGGAAGTTACACCCTGTATAGTGACAAACCAAAGTTTTATATGGCAACACCAAAAAGGGGTTGCCGATTCCAATTTATCTTTCTCTAAAAAGCTTGTCCTGACAATTACGAACACACTAAAAAAAATTAGCTTATCTTTGAGTTTAGACCACCTAACTCTGAAAGGAAGGGGTGTACGGGGCTCATTGAGCAATCGTAAGAAAGTCCATGAAGTTTTGCATATGACGAGCTGTGACCGTACGTTCTATACTTTTTAAAATACGGGATGTTTTATAAAAACTATCTTTTTTTCTTAATCACCCTGTAACTCCTAAACGGTTGATATGGATAACATCCCCCCTTATCCTTCTAAGCAAGTGTTTTTTTTCTAGGTTAGTACTATCACCTCCTGCTTTATGGATGACCACCTAGAAGGAAACACCCTGTACTTTAGACATACTGGATATGAGGTATAATTTATATTAAGAAGGGATTGCAATATATAACATTTGTTGAGCAAGATAATAAGGATTTCGGAGTGTAAATGTGCAGGTATCGATAAGAAAAAAACTGGTCGGCTGCTACAATATTCCGGTTTCCATTGTAAAATTTACAATGTACAATAGGTATTCAGAAAAGGAGGATAATGTCATTAAATACGACGATTGATACCACTCAACAATTTATTTGCAATAGTATAAAGGATCAAAGTTTAAAGCAATTAGTTGATCAACCGGCTCCGATTAATTAAGGTTTGTGTTCTTTGATGAATGGATTATGTCATGATTGAAATAACTACGTACATACTCTTAGCGTTAAAATAGTTCACGAATATAAACATGTATGTGCTCAGATTATAATCAAATAAAGTTATAAAAGTCAATAGACAAGTAAATCTATAAATGCACTAAGGCATATCAAAGATAATTTCGATGATCTCCTAAATGAAGTAAACTTTGACTCAATGTATTACATCTATTATTTATATAAATAGAATGCAAGAAGCAAAAGCTGTAGCACATAAGAGAGCATTCATTATTTGTATGTGGGCTTAATTCGGAGCCACTGTTACTGTTACTCTGTTATACTGATGATGCCAAAAATCAATTAATCTTCTACCTTTGAATATTAGTAAGTATACTACTATATTCCTTTTTAGAAAGTAGTGTCCCCTGTATTTTGGTTATTCTGTGGATGGAAATTTATTGATTTGACTTGACAAAACTAAAGATTTGGGAGTCACTTTTACCTCCATTATCTCTTTCGAGGATCATATTGACTCCATCGTACTCAAGTCTAATGCTATTTTGAGTTTTTTGAGACGATAGTCTGAGGAATTTGACGATCCTTACGCCACCAGATCTTCCTACTGTGCTTTTCTCAGACCTATTTTGGAGTACGCTTGTCCTGTTTGGGCTCCTTCTTACGTGGTGAATATTACTCGGATTGAGGCCGTTCACCGAAGATGCCGTAAGTTTGCTCTTCCTAGGAGCGAACCCATTATTATGCCTCCATACTAGCTTTCTTTAGACACCCTAGACAAAAAACGTAATTGTTGCAGAATTTCTTTTGTTTTGGATATTTTACAGAGCATTATTAATTCCCCTCAAGTTCTGGCGGCTCTTAAGATTTCAACTCCTTCTCGCTACCTTAGGTATCATGGCTTTATCCAAGTTCCTCATGACAGCTGTAATTACGATATGCATGAGCTGAAATATCGCCTTTTAATATCGCTTATTCCGGATGCATTGAACGTAATTTGACTAAAGCCCAAATAATGAGTCAGATAAGAAAATTTGTATGATTTTCTGTAAATTTTGATTAGTTATTATTGTTATTTCTAAGAATTATTTGAAAACTATGTAGTAATAAGGCTTTGGTGAACTTGAAGTGAATAAATAAATAAATAAAAGTGATGCATGGAATAGTTAGGAATGTATTCGAAATAACTATAAGACTTTCCGGGCGACTGCACTTACCTCTGAGCTAACGAAGCAGATATCTTTTCCTCTGGTATTTATTTATTAATTTTTCTAGTCCATTAAGTCAAATTTTGCTTTCATCTAGGGTTAATCAGGATAAAAGCGAACAATTTTTACTTAACTAAATAGACGAAGAACTCAAAAACTCAGATTTTTTCTGCACAACAATAGACAAGGCTCAATAAGTCTATTGGGACCACTGATATAGATATTTTCTTTAATAATATGAGGGGTAAGCTTCTTTGAAACGCGGTGGGACATATTGTCCCAGTAGGGGTGAAAGGGTTAACGAAAGCTTTGCATTGAATAAAAAAATAGTTGTTCTCTCATACGGTATGGCTATATATTTTATTGCAAAAAATATTCAACAAAGTGTAACCAATGTTTTTGGTATGAATAATTTGTCGTCAATTCTTATAGGTACTGAGTATAACGGAGGTATCAGGAGCACTAAAAATTAAATATTTAAATATTTCAAGAACTACTGCCAAATGGTAGAAATTATTTTAAATTCAATAAAGGATGACAGAAGTAGTGTGATTATGAATTACATTTATTAACTTTTAGACAAATGTTACAGTACTTTTTTTTTATAGAAACCATACTAATTACATTTGCGGAGAGACACTTTATTTACTAGACATGTTACAATTACCTTCCAAATTTATAAATGATCTAAAGAGAGGAATGTTGTCCGTAAATGGAAATAATGGTACATTGAATGCGGTGATCCCCAAGTTAGCAATAAAGCAGTCTCGGAACCGATCTTCAGCAGTTACTGGAGGTTTGATTAGCATAACCAAAAATGAAGACGCGGTACAGAGATGGATGCTTCTCTATCCTTTTAAAAACAGCATTCACGAAGTTCTTTGTTCATATCTGGATTTACAATCGGACTCTACAAAGTACATCAATCACCATAATGAATGCAATCCTTGATCAACAAAGACGAACAAGACATTCAAAAGTTCAATGTGCCCATGTTATAATCCCTAGTTCTGATACAGATGCTTTTATTCCGGATATTTATTTCTGGAATAAACTTGCACGCATTGGTCGCCTTGGTATATGGTTCCACGTTTTTATAGGAAGAAATATTTTCCAAGATGCCATATGACTGCTCAATCTCTTGGCAAAAACATTTATTGTGTTTTACTAGCAATTCTATGTATAAGTGGTTGCGATACAACGAGTAAATTAAGTATAAAATAAATTGTCTAGATGCTAGTTAGATTTCGTACAAGAAGCTCTAGCATCTTTGGGAAATTTATATCTACGTATTAAACAATTAAAAAAATTAGAAACTGTTTGCACCTATATTTTTTCCAAACAAAAAAATTAACTGCAGAAGAACTTAGATTTAAATTATGAAAAAAACAGCTTTGGTTTAAATTTGATGACTGTCATATGAACATCTGATGCTTTGAATTTACATTATAATTGCATTTACATGATAAATGCCGATCAAACTCATCTTCAGACTATTGATTACAATTTATTTGGTTACGAAGAGAGAACTGGTAACCTGCTGTATCTACGACAAATGACAAAGCGACCTTTGACAGAGTCTTATAAATAATGATTGTAAAAATATGAATCCTTGATTATTTGTATTTCTTTCATGTATATATGTATATGTTTATATTTTCTTGTTGTTTTCATTAAATTATTTTTTCATCAACAATTTATGATCTTGTTGCAGTAAAACTTCTTATGTTGGGCTGTGAACTGCCGCGAGAGGGAAAATGAGTGACAAAAACCTGACCTTCCCCTTATTCGCGGCGTTCACTCTCCATCTTCTTTGCTCATCTATGAGTCTACGCTCATAAAAATTATTAATGGCTCGAGCACCCGTTTTCGTCTTCCAATATTGCATAACAATTCTATGGAAAGAATTTCCAGTAAATTTCTAAGGAAAATTTGTGGCCTTCCCTACATGCTCGTCAGAATTTGTATGCAATGGGCAATGGGTGCTTTGGGGGGCGGCTAATAATTTTTATGAGCGTATAGTTAAGCAATAAGCATTCATTTCTTCTTAGAAATTTACAGAAAGTGTTTCGGGTGGCAGCTATTCTTCAAACTCAGCCGGAATTGATTCTTTATTTTAACAGAATAACGGAACGCTTGGCAGCACAAACTTACAAGCACAGCTTGGAGTTTGTGCTACGCAGCCAATCAGGCTGGCTAAGGAAAGGCGATTCCCCAATCGAGTACTTCTTCCAGGCAACTAGACTACGTACTGCTTCTTGTGAAGTCGAATCGATAGTTGATGAATCTGGACAAGTCCTCAACCGACAACAGCTATCAGAATAAATTCGAGACTACTACAGTAGTCTCTACTCTGAATCGACGTCGACAACATCCTCGACCACTCATGAATTTCTTGAGAATATTCACACTTTCTCTGAAGACAGTAAGGAGCTCCTGGATACAGTTATCACATTGGAGGATATGATCGCTGTGACAAAGCATCTAAGGCTACACACTTCACCTGGTTATGACGGCTTGACTCCAGAATTCTTCATACGTTTCAGGGATTTATTAATTCCTTACCTTTTGGAGGTCTTCAATTCGGCGGTTTGAGAGACATTCAGACTTTCCCTCTAGTTGGAGGGGATCTGTTATGCGATTGATTCCAAAGAAAGGAGATTTGCAGAGGATGGGGAACTAGAGGCCAGTAACCCTATGCAATGTGGACTACAAAATCGTCTGCAAAGCATTAGGGTCGATACTCCGCACAGTGATTGCTTCGGTAATACACCCAGAAAAGTCCTATTGTGTACCTGGTCGTAGTGTCTATGACAACATCGCGGTAGCCAAACATTTGTTTGCCTACCATGAACAGACAGGTACATAAATGGCCATGGTTTCACTTGACCAGCAAAAAGCGTCTCGCATGGGAATCTCTTGACTGCTCTCTAGGCATTTGGGTATCCGCCCAGGTGGCTCGATATCGTGGGGAAGCGATTTTGATAAAGCATCAAGGACAAGTTCTGTCCCCTATCTCGTTTCATCGAGGCATCAGACAGGGCTGCCCATTGTCAGGTATGCTTTATGATCTTTCGTTGGAGCCGCTACTGGTGAATCTTTCGTCGAATACTCGAACAATATTCAGTTCATCTACCATATACCAATGTGAGGCCTCTTTATGTTGGCATATGAGGACGACCTTTCTATTTTCGTGACACGAGATGGAGCTTTTCTGGTCGCTTGTGCTGTTTTCGAACAGTACGAACGTATAGCGGGCGCTAAAATAAACCTTAGTAAGAGCCAAGGCTTGTGGTGTGGAAGGTGGAGAGATCGTATAGATACTCCACTGAACATCCAATGGACTAATACTTGCCTGAAGTATTTAGGTTTGTACATATATCGGACTCGAGAGTAAATCAAATAATAGCCGCATTGCTCTTGAGAAACTCTCTAGAGCTGTTAACTCTTGGCGTAGTCGACTGTTTCCTTTATCCTTAATAGGAAGGTCAGTCGTGATAACTATTTGATTTCCTCGTCCATCGTTCATCTGCTAAAGTCTGGGATGTTTGATGAAGGTTTCTTAGGTCTTTTTCAAGCAAAAGCGATAGACGCCTTTTGGCGCGGAAGACGATGCTGAAAGCACGCTCTGTCTGCCAGTCAAGATAGGTGGATTAGGTCTTACTAACTTGGTTGTGAAATGAAGGTGTCTCCAAGTGCGTGCATTCCAACGAGTGTTTTGCCAGAGAGACACCTTAATTTCGCAACTGTTGGTGAATGTACTGGGAGGGATCGGCACAGGGGAGTATTACTACCTGCTCTCCGTTCGACCACCCTATCCTCGTGACTGGCCGCAGGATCTAATATCAACGATTCAGACATGGGGCAGAATTAGTCCAGCATTTCACCTTAAGTGGAATGCTCTACGGTACACGCAATTCGCGTCGATTCCAATCAGGTTTAATCCTGAATTAATAGATTCAGTGTTCAGTAAAGCTCGGGCTTTTGAAGCTGACACGCCTACACTGACAGTTCTCGGAGATATTATTGATATCTCTGGAAACTGTCGAATAAAAACTAACACTCCATAACTACACGACATGGCTGCTTTTGCGCGGGAGAGATTTCTCCAACTTGGGACCAGTGACCCTGGCACTAAGTTGGAAGATGCTTTCGTTCCTCACACACCTTTCAGCACACTTACAACACGTGTGCTCCGTGACGTGCTTATGTCAATAAGACCGCCGGAGTATACAGGATAAAACAGATGGCGAACACACCTCGGAGTGAATATGGGCGTGATGGGAGGGATAACTTGCCGGGTAGTCTACAGTTATCCTTCTAGTTACAAAGATGCTGATGTAGCATTCAAATTGCTGCATCACAGTTTTATGCATCATAATCAGTTGTCACATATCGACCGGCGGGTTCAGAGGATCTGCACAGTTTGTTCTGGTGAAGGCACCTTGTTTCACATGTTCATCACTTGTCCAGCTTTGCGGAGTCTAATGGAACAGGTGCGCGATATGTGTCAGTTGATTCACCCGAATTTCGGCATTACTGGGACATCGTTTATATGGGGACCAAAGGTTTGTAGTCGGGTGAATTGTTTGACTAGCTTTGTGTTGACACTGGCCAAATCTACAATTCACTTGTACTACATGAGAGTCGAAGATGGGAATCAGAACACTGACCTACAACACCACGCACAAGCAATTAAGCGCCACCTCGTTGACAGATTGAAGATTACGTCTTGAATATCTGGCAATGAACGCGGACACATTCAGCTGCACATGGCAACCACTATTGTCGGTGCAGGACGGAGATCTTGTCTTTCGCTGGTGATACCAGGCCACAGTATTTGCAATACTAGTCCACGGGGCTTCTGCCCGCTTAGGAATCGTTGCAAGTGCTGTGGGAAGAACAAGAACTCCGTTAGACATGCTCAGCTGTAGCGATGATGAGGGCAGTTTGTAGAGGTCTGTGATACTACAGGCTGTTCTCGCGGGACTCTATTACGGTATCGCGTAAATTTTGTCGTTCGTTCGGTTAGTAGTTTCTTATTCGGTTTTGGTCTCGGTACAAAATTGTAAAATTTATAAATTGAAATTTCGATCGTTTAGGAAATAATTTTTATTAGATAATTTTTGGAAATTTAGATCAGCTTGGAACTACCACTTACCCTATTGTCAAAGTAGGGACAAGTGAAAAATTTTTTGTTTTTCATCTTTTAGGCATTTTCCAAAATTCTTGTAACCGTATATATTGTCTCTTTTGAGAATATAGTGTTTACTTTTTGTCCTTTTACCTGTTAGTGTCTAGTTTGTTTTTGTTGTCCCTATTGACTGATATGTTTGTGACTTTTTAGGTTAGTTAGTGTCTTTTTTCTTTATACATTGTACAGTCTTTTGCACCTATTTTTAAGGAATTTTGAAAAGAGCCAAAGAGCCAAGAAATATTGAGCTTATATACATAAAAAAAATTATTACTGACTGAAACTTGGGTGGATAATAGCACGACGATTAACATGTTCAAAACATCATTAAATTTATTCGCAGAGAATTAATTATCTTTACTGAGGAAGGTTCTGCATTATTGCAAGAAAATTTTAATAAATCACTAGAAGTAATTTGAGCGGAGATTTTAACACAAATTTCGCCACAGATGCCTCGTTGCCATAAGTGAAATTTCTGAAAGATAAATTTAATTTAACTATGCTTAACGGTCCCAATGAAGCTACAACTAGAGGTGGTACAACTATTGGTGCAGTATTCACGAGATTTATTGATAAAATTAATTCAATTATATTTGTTTCCTATTATACCTACCACAAACCTCTTATAACTTTTATAGAAAATACACGTAAAGAATCAACACCAACAATAGTTGAATGTGATGATGAATAACAAAGATTACTGTTATATTATATTTTTATATAAAGTACTTTTGTAATAATGTGTTCTTGTAAAAAAAACAAAGTCTATTAAATTGATTAAAAAAAAATTGTTAAAATTGTTTTTATTTGTACCTGCAAATTATAAATGTATTTTAATTGCTGTCAAAAGTTTTACTTTTCCCTATTTTGACTTTAGTTTTAGCTTGACTCTTTTTAAATAAACTTTATAATACTACTACGTGGATATTTGAATCTCTCGCTCTCTCTTTTCAATACAAATTGAGTGAAATAACACAACACACACACAACACTCGGCCATTAAGTCGGCCAAATATAGGTATCTCAAATAAAAATTTAACTCAATGCTTTCTAACAAGATTCTATGGAAAAATTTCAAGAAAGCTGAAGTATGTGGAAGCACCGAGGAGGAAACCTCACTCAATCCTGATGACCGGATCAGATTTTATGTGTCGCATAATATGAATCATTCATCATTACCTGGCAGCACACCATGCTTAAATAACCCTGAGCATATTTTCTATTAAATCTAGTGCCACTGATCTGATAGCATATCTCCTAAGCTCCTAAAATTAATGCTGCCTTACATTAGTCGCTATATACTATTACTTTTTAATACCTCCCTAACATCATCTACCTTTCCTTCTAGATGGAAAATGGCTACTGTTCTAGCTATCCCTAAAATAAGATCTGCTGTTAACCCATCTGATTTTAAACCCATCAGCATTTTGTGTTTCCTTGCGAAGGCTTTGGAAAAGGTTATGTACACACAGATCCAATCGTTTGTAGATAACAACCGAATGCTTTCGCGTTGTCAGTCAGGTTTCAAACCAGGTTATAGCTGTCAATCTGCTGTCCTAAAGGTTACTACAGACATAAGAAAAGGCCTGAATAACGACGATATTGTTTTACTCGACTTTACAAAAGCTTTTGACTATTTAAGTCACTCTATGCTCCTCAAAAAACTTCAAACATTTCTCGGATTTTCATTTAGTGCCCTCCAATTGACACAGGGCTTCTTAGGCGATAGGTATCAGGAAGTGCGAGTCAGCGATCATGTTTCTGATTTACAAGCGCTTTTCTGTGGCATTCCCCAAGGGTCTATTTAAGGTCCACTGCTCTTTTCCTTATTCATCAATGATTTACCTGACATTGTTCAAGAGGTTGGTGCCCATTTATGTGCTGATGCTTTACAAATATACAATAGAAGACATCTCGGCCTGATTGAAGACTCCATTGTAAGGATTAACGATGACTTAATGCGAATTTACGATTGGTCCCAACGTAACCTTTTGATGTTAAATGCCAATAAATCGAAACATATTATTTTTTCCAATAACAGCTTGGAAACTGATATTCCGCAGATCATGTTTGGGGGTGAAATATTGACTAGGGTAAGCGAAGTTACAAATCTCGGTGTCACTCTTAATGATAGAATGAAATGCTGTGATCATGTACGTGCAGTGCTGGATAAGGTGTATGGAGGTTTGCGTCGACCCTGGCTCTCTGCTACATTATTAAGTGTGGACATCAAATGTAGATTGGTGAAAACTCTCATCCTGCCCTACTTTTCTTACGGGAATTTGAGTTTTCCTAAATTGGATAGTTATTGCTCTCGTCGAATAAATGTGACCTATAATGATTGTATTCGTTTTATTTTCAATTTACGCAGATTTGACCATGTCCCTAATTTTATTCCCATAATACTGGGCTGCCCAGTGAATATTTACCTTACACGCCAGGAAATTCTATTCCTCTTAAAGTTTATACATACTAAACGCCCAGATTACTTAATGGATGAGATCCAATTTCTCCAATTTCAGCGACGTTGGGATCTTCTAATTCCACGTCATAGTCGCTTGGTTCAGGAGGACTCCTTCTTCTTTCAGATCTCACGGCTTTGGAACTTGTTACCTGCAACATTGCAGAGAGCGGTTACTGTCGGTGAATTTAAGAAGCTGGCATCTTCAATACAGGTCTGAATGGTTTCAATAGTGCTGCTAATTAATTAATTAAATAATAAGTTTTGTTCCTTTTTTTCTTTTTAATAGTTCTGATTAAACACAATGGAATCATTTATCGCTTCTCTTAACATATTTCTGTATGTTTGCATTGAATAATTTCACTTAAATTTAATTTTGGTTATGTTTTTATTATTATTTTAATCAACATATGACATTAATACTATTAGTAACTATTTGAACATTGTTTTCTCTAAAATTATATTTTCTAGTGCTTACAAAAGATTGTAAATCTTGTGCACCATTCCAGCTAAATAAATTAAATTGAAATTGAAATTAATTGAAGCCTTACTTCTGTCGGAGGTCCACCGACCCCCTTTTTTTTAATTATTGCTATTTTAATTTCAGCTGACTACTTAGTATTACCTTTAATTAAAAAAAATAATAATAAAAGAATTGTCACTAAAAATAATCATTAAACTAGCCCCATAGCATGTGCTCAATCGATTTACTTGCTGCATAATGGAAGCGGGTCTAAGAAAACTGGACCAACAGGATTTCTGACAACATTCAAAATATTAATCTATACGCTTTTCTGAACTTGTATCATTTGGTAGAATGCGGTCCTCACATTTTTCAAACTCAAGTCCGTCCAGCTCAGTGGCGGATCCAGGATTCTGGTGAGGAGGGGGGGGCAACTAAGGTTTAAAAATGGTATATGCTGAAAACTGAACAACAGTTTGAAGACACTCGCCAATCTGTAGAAATGTTAAAAGCACAAAATTTATCATTTAAAAGATACGAGTCGAAAAGATTAGCAAATGGCTACCACTCGCAACTAAGAAAGTTGTTCAAGGTTCTTTGCCACTCCGAAAAGTCAAAGGGGATGTTAGATTTTTCATTTTGTTTTGGTTTGTAAATGGTGGAAGTGTAAAACTTCCCAAACATCCATTTTAGTTAGTAAAACTAGGGAAATGTATTTGATTCAAATTCACGAATCATCAAAAATTGTATCCTTGTAAAACACAGGAATTAAAAATTTACATTTATTTAAAATAGCAGCCACAGAATAGATCCAATACATACCTTGTACGTATATAACTTCGTCGGCAAGTTAAGAAAGTGTGATTTTGTTTCTTTTATTATTAAGCCAAGCCTAGGAGATATCCTATGAACTATGATGGCAAGAAGGTGATAAACAAAGGAATTAGGGTACGTGAGGAGGGCGGCGAAAGTGCTGATGCATGTTACCCTTAAACTTTCGCAGATTGCATGCCGGAGAAAAGACAGAAGATTGGAAACTGTTCTACGTTCGCACACGACCGAAAGTATTTAGGGTAAAAGAGTGTGCGCGGCTTGCAGTGTGAGTTTTACATTGAGGCATCCGGGATCAGACTAGACATTTCATCAGAACATTGATCACGCATGTAGCAATATTGGAGCGAAAGGCAACCACCATTGTGGGTGCTCGTGTAAGTCCATATGACAAGTATTTGCCACATCGGCAATGAGCTTAACGCTTTAGTTTTGACACTATCCAACGAAGCTACGGCTCTGCGACCAGCCCCGGCCAACATATGGAAATTGTATTACATTCTAGGTCTGATGTAGGACTTGTAGAGGAGCGCTATATTTGATGGGCTGAAATATTTCTTACACCTTTTCAAGAAACCAAGACATTTGGATGCTTCTTTGGCAACCGAGAAGATGTGATCTGTCCAAGTTAACTTACTGGAATTATTAATGCCAAAAATGCTGCATAAAGACGGTGTATCGTTAGTCAGTGCTCCATCGAAAGAAAGGAGAGTGGAAAAATTATGATCTTGTTTTAAAGAGTTGGGACAGCTTTGGAACTTAGATGTATTGAATTCGATGCGATTCGGTTTGCTCCAAGCGAGGATATTATCAAGGTGGTTATTCAAGGATCTAATCAGGCAATCTAGTTTGACAGATGTGACATTCCCTCTGTAGAACCCAAAGATGTTAAGGGAGTAAGCGAAACCAAGGATACTGTCATCAGCAAAACATCATTAATGAAAATTGAGAAGAGATATGGAGAAATAGCAGAGCAGTGAGTCACCCCGGCATTTATTGGCTGAGATTGAGATGTAAAGTCTTCTAATATAATCCGTATTAAGCGACCAGATAAAACAATTTACATTCATAATACTGGAGGACGAGAGAGGCAATTGCTTTAAGTTTGACTAAAAGGGCTGAACTCCAGACACTATGATAGGGCAACGATTTTGGACTCACCAAAATTGAGAAGACTACAGCTTCAACGTTCTACAAGAAAAGTCAGAAAAAGAAAAGCCATACTGGCGATCGTTGTTGGTTTGATTAGTTTCTAGATACTTCACTAATTTAGAGTTAATGACAGATTCAAAAACCTTTTAAAGAATCAAAGTGATTGTAATTCGTCGAAATTTTGAGGGATCACTACCCTCTCCTTTCTTGGGAATAGGCTGAACGTGAGGTAGTTTCCAAGCAATTGTAAATTTTCCTGTCGAATAACACAAGTAGAATAGTTTTCGCAGAGCTTTAACTAAGAACGAGGCACAGATTTTATTTAACGGGGACTTGAAACTATCAGGACTTGCAGCTATGGATACGTTGAACAAAGGAGATGTAAAGTGGGTGGAAAAGGAGAATTTGAAGTGAATCGAACAGTCAAAATATTCGTTTTATTCAGGGAGTCAACAATCACTTCATTGTAAACAAGTGAAGGAATAGAAGAACTGTTAAAGCTGTTCCTGATGGTGTTGACCAGAGACTAGAAACCTTTGCTGCCTTTGCGTTTTGCGAAGATTCTGGTCAAAAAGAAATTTTTGTATTTGGATAGTGTTTCAGTTCTGGACATAGATGCAATTGATAGGTGTGAAAAGCAGACTATTTCTCTTTTATTTCTTGGTTATACTTATCGTTAAACCAAATGCGATTTTGGTATTGTTAAGATCTGCTGTGTAAATACCGAATGTATTCACGCATGCCCAAGACTTAGAATTGTACAAAATTCAAATGTGCATTCAACAACATCCCTTGAAGCAAAACAGGCCGACCAATCAAATTCTCTAGGATACTCATTGAGACTTTCCCAATCTGCATATTTATTTACTTTTAATTTATCGTTTGGGCTAAGTATTCTATAAAAACTATGACATTTTACGTAATAATAAAAAAAAAATTAAGTAAAAATTAATGTCTTACTTTAAATGTATTAACACTCACTAAAACAATACACAATGACTTGTTCGCCGTTGTATAGTTTCGCTAAATATCCCCAATTACGAGTTGTAATTGTTTTTTTTTTTTAATGTTTGTTTTTCCACGCCGCGCCGATAATATTCTAAGAAGCCATCTTTACATAGAAGGCTTATAAAAGACACTTTCGCAGATGGTTTTCAATTAAAACAAACCTTCCATCGCGATAAAATGAATAGGCTCTGTCTTTCTTCAAACACCCCGAGCAAAGCGACGCTCATGTACAGATATCCGCGCTTCCTGTTTTATCTATAGGCTCCAACAAGCATGAGCGAAAGCCAAGGTGCTAGCTAGAGCCTGCATTCCTAAATGTATCACATTGAACGCTTCCAGAAATTGTTACGTTTTTTACAAAAGGTGCAGTAGAATAGATGTGAGTCATTTCGTTAGGAAAAACTCAGAAAATCTACTGCAATTTTTTTGGTCTTCAGTACGGTGGCGCCCCCTTTGCCCTCTTGCTGGACCCGCCCCTGGTTCAGCTTCTACTCTAATAGATGGCACAGGTTTTGTTATTTTATATATTTTTATATTCGATTCTAAATTAAATTATTAAATATAAGGGAAAAAAACAACTGCTTCGTCCTTCTGCTTCGAGTATGTGTATCTTTATCTAAAAATGTCAAGTAGGCATTTTAACTGTCAATGAACCGCCCATACAGTTTGACTATGCCGCCAAACAATTTGGAAAAAAATCCTTTTCAACTGCAAGGTACATGATTTAGTCAACCAACCACAGTCTGAAACAGGATGAATCTATTCTATTTCCCTTATATCTACAGAAAAAATGAAAAAATTTTGATTAAATACAATAAAACTCTTAGGTATTGGTGAATCTGTGCAGTAAAAATTCTGTCAAATATTATTAAATCTGGGAGTTTTCTAATCACTTTCTTAATCTGCCGTTTCGAATTTAATTTTAAAAATTAGATTTATTATCCGCAATTGTTCATTTCCTCTAACGATCTGTGTTGCATAGATAAATCTCAATGCCATGAAAGATGTTAAATAACCCAAATGAAGAATTCTTTATTAGATCTTCATGCCGGAAGGCTTGTGATTCATTTTAGCCTAACCCACATTTTATAGTATTGCGCTACAATAAATTGCATTTCGATTGTTTCATTTTATCGTGAGGTTACTCTGCCTTTCCTATTGAATTAGCATCTTAGATAATAATAAAACGGGGTTTACCTAGACTATAAAATGCTACATTTAAAAATCATTTATATTCAAAATTCCCAATTTTTATAGTTGTGCACCGTATTATAAATACCACATCCGTTTTAAATGTAGAGCATGAGACTGACTGACTATACATATGTATGTATAACAAGGACAAACCTTTTCATTAATTTTTTTTAACACCTGAAATCTTTGACATCGCTATCACTTGATATCAACGGCAAAAGAAAAACAACCGCTGCACTGGCTCATTGGAAAGCACAAATATAGATAGGCAGATACAACTTGCAAGATTACATAATATTATTCACGGCAGTTTTTTTATTTACAACTCTATAAAAAATACTCAATAAAATCTGTTGAAAAGAAGAAAAAAAACTGGACAAAAGAGGTTGTAAACGACCAGGTGGGGCCCCTCACTTGAAAACCTCCAATTTGCATTCACTTTCGATTTCATATTTCGACTTTCTGAGATCGAACCGGTCTTCATATGTGCCATATACTTCTTAGCCACAGCAGTTGATTAACCGGAATTTCATGCTACTTACTGATAACTCGGTTCGGAACAAAAACTGTAGCAATTTTTTAATTATTGTCTTGATTAGCAATCATTCATTAATTATTTACTATGATAAGAATTTCATTCTAAAACACGAACTAAATTCGCCTCATCTAAAACGAAATTTCTGGTTTTTTAATGATCGTTAAATAAAAAGCTTTAAGCTAATAAAACTTAAATTTAAATATTGATCATTTTTTTTTTTTTTTACGGCTGCAGATATAGCTAGCAAGCTAGAGTAAGAAAACTCAAGCCAGTTATCCTACTTAGGTATGCATTAGAAGACAACACTTCCTAGCATAACACTTGCGTAACTTATAGAGATACAAAAAAAAACCAATTAAGTTTTTGTATAGTTTTCAGCATCGAAATCATTGCCAAGTTCTCTTCTGTCGTAAGTAAGAATGACTTCGTCTTTTAACGGGTAATTCCTGACGAAATAAATAATTGTTTTTTTACTTTGAGATTATTTAATTTTTTACTTCAGTGAAATCGAGAGTTTTCTCCATGCATTCACAACCGTTTACATTGTATGAAGTTTGTATGAAGGAAACAAGGTCAACCCGTAGACGATACAGAGTGAAGTGAATGCAATTATTGGACGTGAGCCCTCTACATGTTCCAATTTGGTACAAGAAATTATCTTCACGTTGAAATGTAATTTTAATTACATTAAATATCAATAAATAATTAGTTAACTTTGATTTGATAAATTAAGTAAATACTTATTTTTTATGACAACTTCTTATTTGTGTACATTACAAGCAATATCAAAGAATGGCACCAGTAGTTGATCAAGTATCTACAAGTAATTGACCATTTTCAAATAAAGCTGGCAATACTATTGTTCTACCTAAAACAAAAATAATTAATAATTTTATACATGTTATCCAAACTTCTGTCCGTTATGTAAGTATCGTTATACGTGGAAATTATGATGAAATTTCAGTCTTTTATGGATCATCGTGTAATTAGGAAGTGATTTTAGTTCTTTCTTTTAAAACTTTTTTGTATGCTCGATAATATTAGGTGTATTTAGTTCGTTATTAGTTTTTAGGTTACTCCATCGTTTGCATTTTCTGTAGATACATGTAGGCAGACCTGTAAAATTCCAAGTACAAGTACCAGTACAGTACCACTACCTGGACTTGAAATGTTTTAAGTACAAGTACAAGTCCCAGTACTGGTACTTAACAACTTTTCAAGTACAAGTCCCGGTACTGGTACTTTAAATTTTTTTAAGTACAAGTCCAGGTACTGGTACTGATATTAGTACTTAAGTACCAATGTACTTAAGTACTTTACAGGTCTGCATGTAGGTAGGTAGAAAATTATGAAGGAAGCCTCTATTAATATGTGGTTAACTACTGGAACGTATTTTTTAAACAAACACCTGTAGTTGACCAATTTAGTTAATTCCATACATAGTATAAAAATGAATGGTTTTCTTTTGATAACAATTTAATTTTAGTCAAGATGCCTCCTAGGAAAATAGTTTTCAAGTATTGTGAGGAAGACTTGTCAATGGCGTTAGAAGAAATTGATGATGGTTGTGCAATTAGACCAACTGTTAGGAAGTACGGTATTTCGACCGTTAAAAGTTTCATGGAGTAAAGTAGTTCAAAATTGGAAACCAAAAACCGGGCATAGAATTTTGAATAGGACACTTTTCGCCCATTTATACGAAGAAGCTATCACATCAGCAATAATATCAAATGGGATTAAAAGGTATGGCTTATATCCAGGGCCGGATCTATGGGGGGGGGGCACTCGGGTGCACCTGCCCCGGGCGCTAATATTAAGGGGGCGGCAATACGACGGATTTTTGAACCCATAGCTAAACGAGAAAAAATCTAATTACAAGAATTGGAAAATTTTTTCAGACCATACTTAACACTTCAGTTTTCTTTCCGTAATCTAAAAGCTGCTTTGCTGATATCATACTTTCAATTGTGTTTATACTTATACAGTCAAGCAGCTTATTGTCTATTAAAATTAAGTCTGTAAGCCTCTGTAAGCTCTGTGGCTGGCAACCCTATGTTCCCCATCATCCATCAATCCTACCTCGAATGTAGACAGATTATAAGACAGTAGGCACAAGCACAAAGTTACCAGAAAATTATTATTATACCAGCTAAATTTAACCATTTTAGCCGCAGTTAAGGCCTTTGAATCTGAGTAAAAAATCGGATAAATCCATTCAACCTGAACGGCAGTGTGCCAGAATTCCTACACAGATTTTTTTTTGAAACTGTCTCAAATTTTAGTAGTTTTAGCCGAGAAGATTCATATTGAAAAGCGGCAAAAATAAAAAAACTAATATCTAACATAATTTAAATTTTTAATTTGTTATCCTTATGTTAATAATAGCGAAATCTGTCTCCATATACTGAGAAGCAGCTCGGTATACGCTCGGTGTATAATCAGAAGTTAGTATATTGGAGCTCAATATTGAAATTGCGAAAAACGTACGCGGTATACGAGTTTGTTGCAATATGACCCTAGTTATAGACCATAACCATTTAATACACGAACCTTTTAGAACCGAATTTAATTCTTAATACAACTTTTTCTGACATTTAATATTTGACACTTGTAAAATTGAAACTTTCTTAAGTCAAATGACAAATCAATAAATCAAGTGTAAGCTCTCTAATTAAATACTTGGTATCGGAAAATGCAAGTGTGTCTCTGAAATTTTATATTGCAATTCACATAATTGCATTATCAATATATAAATATGAAAATTGCAAGTCTGTCTCTGGTATAAAATAAATTTTATTTGTAATGATACGATTTTTTACTTTCCTTTTATTTTAAAACAGTTTGAGATTCAAACGACATTTAAGATCTATAATGGATCTTACTTTTCGTTTGAATTTCTAATTCTTTTTATTTAACAATCATTTGTTTCCTATTCAAATTGTTTTTAACGATTCTAGTTCTACATAGGTCTAGGGTATGCAGTATCTATAAATAGGTCATCTATCATATACATATAATGCCTGGTATACCCTGGAACTGTAATGAAATTTGTCTCAAATAAAGATCGCTTAGAGGGGGCGGTAACTAACGTCTTTGCCCCCCTTCAAAAGTTTCCTAGATCCGGCACTGCTTATATCCATTTAATGCGGATGCCATTGATTATAATAAATGTATGAATGCCACCGTCAGAGGCAATACACACACGCAGATTAAACTTGAGGAAATATAAGCAGAGTATTTATTATTCTTCGAGTCATTGATTCCAGTAAATAGAGTCGAAGAATTCCGGACTCTCAAAGAAGACGAACAGTGGCAAGGGAATGAATTAGCTAGAGATACTTTGTCACTATCTGGCAATCTCAGGAATACGATACAGACGACGAGTTGCACGACACCGGCAAGGAGGGATTTGGGCCAATACTTAAATTTTTAAGAACGTCCGGTTGGGACCTATGAGTAACTGCTCACGGGTCTGGAGGGTGAACAGTCGGCTTTAATTTTGCCTACGTTCGACGGATCCCATACCTCGTTGATCAATGAATCAATCAATCAAGGGACCGGTCATGTTCATCCGCCCCTCCCCTCGGTGCGTCACTGGCCAGAGAATCGCTTTATGCTTGGCGAACAATTAAAACTCGTATAAATGACCACGACTTTTGAAACTATTAGTGCACAAAATGAAGAAAATACCACTAACATGGCACAGTTAAAGTATATTTGAGACACCGGAACTAAAAATAGTTGAAGTCAATCTGAAACAATCTTGATAACATAAAAAACAAACACATCAAGAAAAGCTGAATTAAAAAATGTTAGCAACAAAAATGACTAAAATAGTAAAAATAGTAAAAAGAAAAATACTAAAAAGGCAATATAAAAATTCCAGGAACTAAACCGTAAGAAATATTTTTTTTATGATGAACAAACGTACTTTGGGGTACCTGCACAACGAGGCGTGGCAAGCGAAGCGAGGCGAGGCTAGGGCTAGGCAGTTGAGCAAGGCGAGGTGAAGATACATCTCGAGGTGTAGAATTCATAACAAAGCGTTCAGTTTCGTGGTAAATCCCGAAGTGAGAGCATAAATTATGTCATAAGATTCTGAAGAAAAATTTTATGTTTATCAAGTAGTGCAATTATATGGCATTTTTCACATAAGTGCACTTTCCACTATTTTGCTGGCCATCCGATAAATACGAAAAGTCTGGAATTTGGCGAATTGCATAATCTATTTGATGATTTACGGACTGATCCTGATAGATTCTTCCAATATATGAGAATGAGTATAGAAACTTTCGATTATGTTAAGGAAAGATTTCAATATAATTAAAACAAAAACTGATAAAATTTCCATTCTTAGGATATAAAATTAATCATTTTCTGTTTGCTCAGCCCTTTCTGCAGGTTTGCTTGTGTATGGAGTCACAATAACAAGCGATTAGAATTTGGGGACTTCCATCACATATATTATGATTTACATACTGATCCTCAGAGATTCTTCCAGTATATGAGAATGAGTAAAGAACCCTTCAATTATATCAAAGAAAAAACTTATGGCGATATGCTATAGCTATCAAAATTGGCCTGCTGCACCTCGCGAAAAAATGAAAAATTTTATTCTCAAGCGAGATACCTAGAGGTATCTCGCCAAATCGAATGCTGCCACAGCGTTGTTGTGAACACTCTCTTAGTACAGCGCGTGCAATTATTTTATTTCGTAAACTCTTGATATAGCCTCGCCTCGCCTTGCTGTGCACGTACCCTTCCTCAAAGCCGATACAACAAAATTTTTAAAATGGCGCCTCACACAACCGATTTAAGTTTATTAAAAATTTCAAAAACTTTGTTTCATCGGCTTTGAGTAAAGTACTTTTGTTCAGTATAAAACAAAAATAAAATAAAAATAATAAAATTAGAATACAACCACCGGGGAATAGAAAAATAGAATCATCGAAATCGGACAAACATAAAAAACGAAACAGGTCGAATTGAGACCTCTTGCTTTTTTGAAGTCGGCTAAAAATATCTTATTATTTTACATTTTATTAATCTGCACCTCCATGTAGTCAACAGAAATATTTCTTAGGGACTTTGGCTAGTTTCGTTCTCTTAAATTAAATTCAATTCAATTCAATTCAATTCAATTAATTTTATTCGGGGATTGTACAACAAGATAACAAAATCTTTTTCCGTACTAAACTAAAGAGGAAGTATCTACACCTATCCTACATAATTGTAAGCAAAACAATATTTATAAATAATTTAAAATTTAAAAATATAAAATTCAAAAATATAAAATTCAATTCAAATTCAATATTACAATAAAAATCAAAAAAGAGAAAGAGAAAAAAAAAAGAGATAGAACAAATATTTTTATATAATTATAATGAATGAATGAAAAGAAAAGAAAATCAAACATAATAAAAATTGAAGAAAAAGAAATAAATTAAATTAAATTAAACGAAATTACATTTACATTCATAGCAAGACTGCTGGAAAAACCAGACCAAAAAAAAAAAAAACCACAAAATCAACCATCAAGTGGCAAATACTGAAAAATAAGCCTCTTAAAAACTCTCGCATCGCTCGTCCTCTGAATAACCGCTGGAATTGAGTTCCAAATACGTACAACTTGAACAAAGTAGGAGTTTTCATATATGGAATATCTATGACGTGGAATAGAGATGTTTAAATTTCTTGAAGAATGCATGAAATTCAGTTCGTCACTGAGATATAATGGTTTTTTGTTGTAAATTAGCTTGTGTAAAAAGATAATTTGTTTGCGGATGAGCATCGTATTTAAGGAGCAACCGGACAAAGCATACCGAACAGGTGAGATGTGGTCATAACGTCTCATCCCAAATATAAATCTCGTGCAGTCATTAAAAGCTACATTTAACTTTCGAGCGCATGTGGAATCTAAATGCGGGAATACTAAACAACCCGCTGTAAAATAAGGTTGGAGTAATATTTTTACAAGCCTCATACGCATAGATCTGTGCAGTACATCAGCAGACAACCACAGCCGTCGAAGTCCCATGTAAATTTTAGCAACGGTACTATTGACTTGGTCACAGCAACTCATTGAAGTATTAAGAAGAACTCCAAGGCTTTTAACCGTATTGACATACGTCAAATTGACAGAGTTCAAAGCAATAGGGGGAATATCGGTTATGTCCAAGCTCTGCCTATATATTGCCATTGCATGTGATTTAGTGGGGTTTAATACTAAGTGATTGTCTTCTGCCCAACTAACAACTCTGTGCAGATCCGAGTTTATGCGGTCGACACAATCTTCGATCAGACCTATAGGCCGACTGAAGTATAATTGTACATCATCGGCATAAAGATGTATATTACAGTACTTAATGGTTTCAGGGAGGTCTTTAATATAAAGACTGAAAAGAAGGGGACCAAGTATGGAACCCTGCGGTACCCCCGAAGACAATGGCAGTAAGCTAGACAGATGGTCAGCAATACTCACTTGTTGATATCTCTCAGTAAGAAAGTTGGATATTAAAAGTACGGCCGAGGATGCAAAATTGAAATGAGTGCAAAGTTTCGACAAGAGCCTAGTGTGGTGTACGCTATCAAAAGCCTTGGAGAAATCCAGTAGAGTTAAGACAGTCAACCAGTTTTTATCCAGACATTTACGGATATCGGTAGTTACTTTCAAAAGAGCAGTCTCACAGCTATGAGAATTCCGAAAACCTGACTGCCAACGGGTTAGGAGATTGTTGGTGTCTAAGTGCTCCTGCGAGTATAGTAACTTCTCGAGTGCCTTGGACAGAAAACGTAAGATGCTTATTGGTCTATAGTCATTTGGGCTTTCGGGGGACTATGATTTAGCTATAGGTAACACATTCGCAATTTTCCATGATGCAGGAAATGCGGAGGTAGTGAGACAAGTGTTGAAAATGTTAAGAATGGGAGAAACAATCAACGGAAGAATAAGCTTAAGAAATTTAGGGGAAATTTTGTCCGGACCGGTCGCATCCGATTTTATGGAGTTTATAGCATGGATGACTTCTTCAGCATAGACGCAGCGAAAACTGAATCCTCCATTCTGATATGCCGATCTTCCAATTTCTGCAGATAATACATCGGACGCCGGGGCTAGATAATGCGAAGAGGTGAAATGAGCATTTAATTCCTCCGGAGTAAGGTCACAACTCAATTTTTCTTTACCAAAAACACCTGCATTTTTTAAATTACTCCACAGCTCCTTAGAAGACAGATTACAGTCAAACTTGGAACTATAATATTTACGCTTTGCAGCACGAATCTTGGAATTAACCTTATTTCTTGTCGCTCTAAAGTAATTGTAACTATCCGTAGTCCTAAGACGTAAGTATCTTCGATACAGATACTCACGCTCAGTTATTAAGACTTTGATTTCACGAGAGAACCACGGGCAGCCACCCTGCTTAATAGTTCGAGTTCTTAAGGGAATATATTTGTCAAACAAATAAATAATTGTTTCATTAAAAACTTTGACTTTGTCATCCACTAGAGGAAGTCGGTATAGATTGTCCCATGATAACGACGCACATTCACTGAGTAAGGCTGTGGTGTCTGAATTCTTAAAATCTCTAAAAGATATTAGCTTCTGAGGAGTATCTGAACTGACAGAAAAATCATAAATTAAAAATAGTATGTCATGGTCAAATAACGAGGTCGACTCGAGTTGATTGTGGAAAAGCACTTTTTCAAGTTCGGGAACGAGGAATAAATCAAGTAAGGATGGATTTGAAGTGTTGTGATAAGTAGGGAGGCTATTCATAATGTTTAAGTACAATGCTAGCATTAATTGTGTGAATTCCACTGTTCTAGTGGTTGAGCCAAGAATATTCACGTTGAAGTCACCGCCAAATATCACCTTAGTATAGTTACGTGTAAAACGAGCAATATTTTCGGCAAATTCAGAAAAATTATCATTACTGAAACGGCCAGGCGGGCAGTAATTAGCGCACAGAAGACATTTTTCATATCCATTGTTCACCTCGAGGGCCAAAGACTCCATCACATTAGAAGACCGATAGATCACTTTTACCTTCAAATCTTCTCTCACATAAATGGCGACCCCACCTCCCACACGATCAGCTCTATCATTGCGGTATAATTTAAAACCAACGAGATCTACCATAGAAGACGGTATCCCTGAATGTAACCATGTCTCACTCACAAAAACCACATGAACCCCTGATCCTAGAAGCGTTTCACGCATTTCATCGATTTTAGGACGTATGCTTCTAGCATTTAAGTGCATTACGTTTAGGCCCCTAGCCCTCCCACAAAAGATCTTCAGCATTATTCCCACTCTGTTCAAGTGACTCAGGTTATTATCCATTGGTGTCAGAAGACGAGTGACAAGCGAGTGCAAGCGATGAGGCTATAAATTTAGCTATAAGGCATGTAAGATATATAACAAACAGGTCCGGCTTCCGAACAGGCAAACCATGCATGCAAGATTTGTTCCAACAATAGTAGAAGCAATCACTAGAAAAAAAGATTAAAATTTTTATAAAGAAGAAACGAAAAATTAGAAAAATTTTTACAGATAATATCCGAATAGCTAGAAACATAAGAAAACATTTTATAAAAGAGGGAAAAAGAGCTAGAGAAAAGGTTATGAATAGAAAGCAAAGTACTAGAATAATAAGTAAAACTATGACTAACATTAGTAACGAAAACATCCTCCAATATTTATTAATGATCACTGTGATTCTATTCGTCTCCAAAATAGATAAACAATAAGATTCGATCATGGCAGTAAGCTGGAGTGTGCTTCTTATTTGCACTGCAGGCCCCTCTTTCACCTTTTTCAAGTACACTCTTCCATTTCTAGTAAACACTGAGTGCACCTGATTTAGATTACGAGCTTTAAGAGCCTCACGCAGGAGCTGGTTAGTTTCGGCTGTAAGGCTTTCATGAAGTTGGATCGGGCTGTCTGATGAGAAACCTCCAATGTTTTTCAGTCTGATAGTTCCGTGTTTACTAAGTGCAAGAAAGAAACTACGTCTTTCATTAGGACATGAAAATCTGGCGATAATCGGCATGTTACGTACTCTGGTGCTGTGATTAGCTTGCGAGTGCCCATCAGAATGATTTTTAGCGCTTAGACGAAAAGCAGTCGAATAAGTGGAGAGATCATGTTTGACTGTTTTACAGATATCGGAGAGTAATGCAGATGCATCTTCACCTTCACACACAGGAATTCCCCTGATTACAATGTCGCTGAGACGCTGAGAGGCACGCATGTCATGGACCAACTCTTGGGTAGCTAAGAGTTTATTTTGCAGATTGTTCACCGAAGTTTCCAGAGATGTGAGGCGGGTGTTAAAAGTCCTCAGTATATCATCAAGCTTTAAAGAGAATTTCTCTTCGTGCTCGTTAAGTAGATGATCAATTTTACTCAAGATCTTCAGCTCCAAGCTCTTTAGTAGTTGTTCGGTATTAGGATCCATCGAGGCAACAGTGATCTGGGCTGGATTACCTCTGGTAACACGCGCTGTAGTTGTTGCAGGAGTAGAGTTTTCAGAAGTTGCTCTTAATTTAATCTCTTTACGACCTTTTGTTGCTGACTCTGTTGCACTACTAGGCATTATGCACTACCGTTAACCACGAGATCAACTTTTTAGCTACACCTTTCAATCAAGTAAAATTAATATTCTAAACGAAAAACGCTAAGCCAGTAATGATCACAAACAGAAACCGAAGACTCCAAAATTTATAAATAAAAATGCGGCAAAAAAAAAAAAAAAAATTGAATAGGGCATTATATTTCCTTCCCAGATAGAATCCAATACTATGAGTGTGACATTAAATTCATAAACTGAACCAGCCGTAGGTGCTTCAACCTCACTTTTCCGTCGAGCTTTCGCGAATGTACTTTTGTTACCTACTGAGTTATTCCTACAAAATAAAAGGACAAGTAATAAAGTACGACATCCTGATGCAGTATCCTCCAAAGAATGAATCAACTATTAGGAAAACAAAGAAACCGTAAAAATAGATGAGGAAGCACAAACGATCAAACACGCAGAGAAACGAAAACAAATTAAATAGAAGTGTTACAAAAATTACAAAGAATAATATATACAGACTCAGAATAAATAAATATCTGAAACAATTGCTGAATGTTTTGTTTAGTTTTTAAAAGTTTAAAAGAATTTAATTATTTTATTTTAACTTTTATTAACACAAAGTGTCTAATTTTCATAGTTTTTATTCAAAATATCAATTTATATCTTCATCTGGATTTATTTTTAAATAAAAATTTAATTTGAAAAACTGGTCAATTACTGCTGCAATTCATGGTCAACTACTAGAATATTATGGTCAACTTTAGGAGCATCTACGAATATTGGAGTTCAAATTACAAAAAGAAACAGTTAACGCATCAAATACCGTCTTATCTTTAGATTTTCAATACATAATAGCGTTCTTTTTTAAAATACAAGAATAAATTTGAAACTTTTTTTATTAAATAAGTACTTTTAGCACTAATTTTTATGCGCAAGGTTACCTTAATCGGTGCCATCACCCTATTTGAAAAAATAAAGAAAATTGCGAAAAGTATTAAAAATGTAATTACAATAACTTTACTTATTACAAACCAAATTTCAAATAGCAAGTATCAATTAACAGTTATGTAATTCCAACACTATTGCAATTGGGGCTGATTTTCCATTTTACTATATCAAATCATATGACATTCTTTTAAATCTCTGCAATATTAAGGTAAATGTCCCAGTTGTGAACATCTTAGGATTTTTTTCCATTTGATATTCATGTCACAATTTTGCATTCATTTCTGTTTCTTTAGCTCTGAGTTGACCATAAACGTATATATCAAATCATAAACAATATTATCAATAGAATGAGTTTCAACCACGATACTTTTAATAAATTTTTCTGTGAAATGTTCCAATATTGTAGACACAAATATTATTTAGGCCCGGTTAAGAATAGAATTTTGTACATATGTTGAACAAAATAAGAAATTATTGAATTAACATTTATTAATTTTATTTAACTGTAGAAAAAGTTCTCAAAATTATACAAAATTATTTTTATTACAACAAAACGCAACATATCATAAAAATTGCAAATGAAAAAATTACATTAGAAACTTAGAGCAGTATTAACACAATGTCAACTTTTGTATGAGACATATGGTTCAACTATCAACCATGCATGTATGAAGGTATATAAGAAAATATATAATTATTTCCGGAACATTGTAATTCCCTTTTTTTGTTAATAATTTTTTGGCTCGCATATAACCTCTAATATATCACTTTTATTATACCATGAAGAATCTCCATTTTTGGCTAATTCCAATTCAATTCATTTGATTTATTATATAATAAATAAGTGGATAAGAAAACCATATGCATGTCATACATCCTAAAAACGTGTGGAAAGCATACATATATGTACAAAAAGCCACAATGACGGGGTAAAATTTTATATTAGTTCAAGTAGGCAACTTTTCGTAGTTCTCCGATACAACAGAAAAACAAAAACTTATTTAGTATTCTATCACACAAAAGCTCTGTTCAGGTACTACTCGAGTGTTTTCGTTCTTGGGCTTTCTTGTTTGGAAATGTGCATGAAGGAAATAATAGTGGATTGATGGTAAATCCGTCGAAGACAAAGCTGGTCCTTTTTACAAGAAGGAGGTGGGTGCAAAGTTTCAGATTTCCAATGGTGCGTAGAGTGGATCTTACTCCCTCCATAGAAGCAAAGTATCTGAAAATCATATTCGATTCCAAGCTAAGCTGGAAGGCTAACTTGAAAGAACATCGTAAGAAGACTGGTGTGACCTTCTACATGTACAGTAGAGTTTTTAGTGGTAACTAGGGACTAAAATGCAGAGTGGTACAGTGGATGTACACAGCAATAGTGCGACCGATCCTCTGCTACAGCTCCGCGGTCTGGTGAACGGCACTGACGAGGAAATGTAACTCGGATGTGCTGTCAAAAATCCAAGGGGTCGCTTGCTTGGGAATAACGGCGGTGTCTGCGTACCATGCCCACAGCAGTAGTGAAGGTCATGATGGATTTACTGCCGCTAGATCTTTACAGCAGGAATGTAGTGGCAATAAGCGGTGTCAGGCTTAAAGCGAAGAGTTGGTGGACGGAGAGGGATTTTGGACATTGTAATATATTCCGGAAGATAGACTGGAATGCCTGCAGGAAAAAAATTGTCTATCAAATCCCTTTCCCAACTTTTGATGGGGATGTCAATATATTGACGCCAACCAGAAGTGATTGGGATGGGAAAGAGATGGTGGTAATATCCGTTTTTTTTACGCATGGAACCAAGACAAATTCGGGCACAGAGGCTGGAGTGTACCACAGAAACTGTCAGTGATATGAATCTTAAAGACTGCCGGACAAATATAGCGTTTTTCAGGAGAAGCTTGTTGCGAGTGGTATACACACGGACAGCCAAGTAGCCATTAAGGCGGTCGATGCTATGCTATGCAAGACTGGCTTTGAAGAACTGACTACACGGCACTAGGCGACTCTATGCTGGGTACCTGGCCCCAGGGATATTCCAGGCAACGATATGGCGAATGAGTTAGCCAAAAAGGGATCTGAAATGTTCTGCAGCAATAGCTTATGTGAGGATTCCGATCGGAGCTTTAAATGAAGTAATCATCAAGTATGCCCATCAAAAGTCAAATCTATAGTGGATCAGTAAGAAAACCTGCTGAATCGTAAGGCAATAATGGCCTGCATGTGACAGAAAGAGGGCAAGAGAACTGCTAAATGGCTGCAGAACTTACACCATTAATCTAGTAGGGGCCCTTACGGGTCATTGGACCATCGAGGACCATAATAGAAGGCTTAGTATAGCGGCGAATGATTTCTGTAGGAGCTGTAACGACTCGGAGGAAATCAAATCTGTCCAGCACGTACTCAACGAGTACCCAGCTCGGATGAACAAAAGAGGTAGGCAAGTGGGTAGCTAATTTTTTTCAAGTCTGGAGGAGCTGCAAAGTAAAGAGTTCAGATACATCCTGTGATTGCTAAAGGAAGCTGGATGGATCTAGGGCAACTTTTAGGTTACCCCATGAGGATAAGGGGCACAATGGACCCACTACAGGTCTAAGTGATGCAGGCTGGTTGTTGTACGGCACCCCTCTTACCTAAACAAAATATATATATATATAACCTGAATAATACAATGAGTGTTCGGTCTTGAGTGTAATACCTTGAGGTCTATGCGCAGGCAAGCAAAAAATTGTATGGGTGGAGAGAGGTAAATCGTAAAAGTTTGCGAGGTGATAGAAGTTAAAGAATTTGGTAAGTTTTATAAATATACATATAAAACATCTGAACGTTATAGCTTATGATGATGATTTCAAATTTGTTACATTTTGGATGGTGTGCAAGAAGCTGTTAGGCTTCTAAATATAATATAAAAAATTGGTGTTGATGACGTGATTTTTTTATACAAATAGTAGTTAAATACAGTAAGCTGAGGTAATATTCCGAAATATTAACTTTCTGGGATTATAATAATATAGATACTGATTCCTTAATTGGTGATTGTATGGCTTTGCCGTGGCAGCGTATATATGATTGCATATCAGTCGATGACTAAGTCGACATCTGTACGACATTGATCACTTACCTTTATAATAAATATTTACCTGTTCGGGAGAAACATACCGATGCGACTTGTTACCCATGGTTTACTACGAGAGTGCGCACCCTTATTATGAAGCGTGAGCACCTATATCAACGATATAGACGACTCAAAACCTATGAAGCCAGGTCGTTGTATAAAACTATTCGAAATAGAACTACCACAGCGATGATACTGGTTAAACGTCAGTATTATAGTTCCAAAATTAATAATAACCTTGATTCGAAAAGGTTGTAGACGAATCTAAGGCAAGTCGGAGTATATGGTAGGGACAAGACCGGCTGCAGTTTCCAACCTGATGAAATAAATGTGATTTTTATCTCGACCTGTAACTCTCCTGCTGAAATATCTGCTCCAAATCAGGTTAGTTTATTACTCAGTCCAGTTAGCAGTATGTCGCAGGGTTCCAATGACCAATTTTCTTTCCGGTGCGTTAACATGGATGAACTTATTTCGGCCCTTAATTCAATAAAATGTGATGCGACTGGCCCTGATGACCTATCACCACGCTTTATCAAACTATTGCTTCCAATTATCTGTACATTTATTCTGAATATAGTTAATTCATGCTTGTCATCATCCTCATTTCCCTCCAATTGGAAAATAGCTAATATTCTTCCAATTCCGAAGAAATCTTTTGTTGAATCTCCCGCTTATTTTCAACCAATAGCATACTATGCCTTCTATCTAAAGTTGTTGAAAAACTAATGTAGAGGTAAGTTTTTGAACATGTAGTCAAATACAAAATACTGGCCTCCTGGCAATCCAGACTTAGGACGCAGCGCAGTTGTGAAACTGCTATTTTAAAGATATCCACAGACATAAGAAGTACTATGGATCAGGGCAAATTTACCACCTTAGTGCTTCTAGTTTTTTCAAAAGCTTTTGAGATCGTTGATCATAGCATTCTCATGCAGAAGCTTAATGCTTCTTTTAAATTTAGTAATACAGCAGTATCGATAAACAGTTGTTTTTTATCAAATCGCAATTAACAAGTAAGACTCAATGATAAAATTTCCACTCCGCTGCCACTAATGCGAGGGGTGCCTCAAGTTTCAATCATAGGCCCGTTGTTGTTCATTAATGACTTGCCATTAATGGCTCGTGATGTCAGCATTCACCGCTACGCAGCTGATGTACTATTGTACTTGAGCCGTCCTATTTGGCTTATTGAAGGTTGTATAGCACGCATTAACTCTGCTTAAGGCAGAGTGGTGGTTCTAATCTTTATCTTAGAAGATCTCAAACCCGCTCAAGAAGGGGCACCTGTGCTCGAGTTATAGTTCTAGCAAAACGTTGAAGAAATGACGCACTTATTTCTGTGATAAGTAACCAAGAAATAGCAAATTCCGTTAGGCTTTCTCTATTTCTGCGTGAACTTATTGAGAAAATGGAAGGAAATCCATCGTTTAGTGACGCATTTTTAATTATGGATAGTGTGAGAATACACAAAATACAACAAGTTCACGAGGTGTTATCTCCTTAATCGCCCATGCAAAACCCTATCGAAAAATCGTTTTCTAAAATGAATTCATATGCACGTTCAATTTTAGGTAACATGAGTAGAAAACATAATCTTCTCTCAATGATCGAAGATAGTCTGCAACAAATCACATCTACTGACTGTTTCAAATATATAATGGATTTGGTTTTACTTATTCCTAAGGCAGTAGATGGTCAACCGTTGCATTGACAAGTCAGTAGTATTGCAGAATACACCCAAAATTCTAAAAAAAATTTAAAATATAATTATAAATTTGTTAAGACTTTAAATATATTTGTTAAAGGTTTGAGTCTTTTCTTAACGGTTTAAATATTTTTGATAAGGGTTTAGAATCATTTGTTCAAGGTTCAAATTTATTTGTTAAGCGTTTAGAATCATTTGTTCAAGGTTCAAATTTAATTTTTAAGGGTTTAAAATCATTAATGGATTAAATAAATCTTGGGATGCTATATATAGTATTTGAAATAGCTGTAGTTACCTTATAATATATAGCAAACAGGAGTGGGTGAATTGTGTATAATTCATGTATATGAGCGTAATTTTTCAAGAGTAGATCATCATACATAGAGTAAGTCAGATGGCTAAGGTCCTCTATTCTAAAAACTGGGCCTTGGTTATCAAATGTGCTTTTGTTTTTCAACAGTATTACTCAATTTAAAATTCTTTTGCGAAATTTAACAAAATTACGGAATCAATTTTTTTTCAAAACTATCTTTGAAGTTTATTTGTGCAGAGTTTTATTGTGCCACTAGAGCCTCTTAAAGCCTTCATATCAATTAAAATAAACAGAAATGAAATATTTTCTCAGTGCTTTCAAATATGAATCGGATTATAAAATAAGGAAATCGTGTTTCGGGCAAATATAATTTTTTTTTTTAATAGAATCAAAGTTTTATAGAAATTAAATATTTGAATTATTTCAAAATAAAGTAGAAAAAGAACACTTTTTACAGCAAATGATGCTCCCCACAAAAGCTTTGTTTACTTTTTAGAAATTTGGCAGGTTTCTTAGAATAAAGGGACGGCGTATAAATATATGGACACAATCAGATTTTTTTAGGGAAAATCTGGCTTATCACCATTCCTGTTTGCTATATATTCTAAGTTAACTACTGAAACAAATGGATTTCCAATTATGTGTATCATCCGATGTTTCCTATTCTTGCAGAGGACTTAGCTTTGAAAAATTAATAGAAAAATGATCAAGTTTTTTTGGAATCTGAAAAATTGTAATGTATAACTTGTTTTCTAAGGACATAGTCCATAAATTTATTGCTTGCATAAAGCAACAAGAAATAACTATAATTAATAGGGTAAAATGAGTAAAAATAAATAAATAATTTAGCAAAAAAAGTTCATTGAAATTCGCCTTGAAAAATCGGATAACATAGAGTAAGTATTTTTTTTTTTATTAAACTGCTTGTACGATATCATAAAAAAAATGTCGTTCTTTTTAAAGCGAAAACTTGTCGGTAATTATTGTATGTTGACTCTAGTACCCATTAATTTTTTTTATTGCTCTCTACTTATTATTCTGTTATTTTATATGAAAATCTTTAATACTCGAATAACCTTCGTTAATTTCGAAGTCTTACAAGTCCAAAGACCTTTCTACTTTGGTCTACTTCAAATAAGTATCTATTAAAAACGCAAAATAAAACAACAAAAAATTCAATTAGTCACCCCTTCCACGTGACCCTTGTTAAAGCGCCAGTCCATTGATTTTAGAGTAAAGATCAGTGCAAGTAGACTATCGGTCTACGCCTTTAAAAGTGTGCAAACCATTTGGCTAAAGTGGTATTAGCAGAATAAGAACTAAAAAACTAAACAAGGTAAATCGAAAACCGTTTCAAATTATACTTTCGATTCAATGAAACGACAAATTGCGACGAGTCATTGAACCGACAACACTACTATAACCGGCGTGAATTCGAAAAAGAAACGCTGACGTCAAGAAATGACACAATGGCCGAGTGCCATTTGTGATTTTTCTTGTCTTGCCGGCATGCGTCAGGCACTTAATTACATGTTTGATGATTTTTTTCTTACTCATAATCTATAAGATTTTGGATTTGATTTGTGAGACCATATCGGTGCCGAATTATGTAATTTTCATCAGATCTACTATATATATGCGTACGTAATCAAACCTGGCCAGGTTTATCTCTCATTTTCACATGTCAGTTATAAATGGGAGTTGATATGCAATCTGGCGAGTGCCAGTGAAAAGCTCTTTAGGTTTGGGGTTTTCTAAGAAATATATGAGATCATTGCAAGAATACAATGCAAATTAAAATATAATAGAAGATTTGTGTATTTGGAAGACATACTACAAGGTTTACAAAATTTTTTTCTCAGAACCGATTTTAGTGGAATACAATAATACAAGAGTAAAGTAAAAAATAAATAATAAATAAATTAAATGTTAAAAAAATACAACAACAACAAAAAATTGAAAAACAGCAAATAATATCAGATGAAAAAAAATTGAAAATAATAACAAATAAATAAAGAATAAATAAATAAAATTAAGATACAAAACAAAATAAAAACGAAAAGTTATAGTAAATGAGAATAATAAAATCCAAAATTTGCGCGTACGGGTCATTATAAAAGAAGAAAAAAAAAACAAAGCTATTTATTTCAAAAAATTTACAAGAAGACGCCTGAAAGTATCGATCGAGTTAGCCTCCTGGATGTTATGTGGTAATGAATTCCACAGTCGGGTAATTTGAACAAAAATAAGATATATCAAAAACAGAGAAAGCGGAATTAGCAGTTTGTAGCCTCTGATAGAGTTCAAGAGCAGTTTTCTTCTGTGACTCTATACCTACTAACCCTAGTAATACCAAAATTGTGGCATCACTAACCTATAAGATAAAAGGGGGGAGGGGATGATTTTTCTTCGCTTATTTTGGACTATATGCTTATAGACAATTCACAAAAACTTTTCATAATTTTTTTTTCCTTGAGAGTAGCTCTTTCAAACGGTACCCTACACGATGCAAAACAAAAACATTTCTTAGGTGGCCCAACAAGGCCGTATATATGGAGTGGGTTTTAGGGATTCAAACCCACCGCATCGTTGCAGCTTATACTTTTGTTAATCTGATAAACCAAATTTTTGGCTACTATTCTTTATATGTGTCGCCGCACAACAATTTATTGTCTTATTTTGTATCTTTCTTCCGTTTCCCTTTCAGGTAAAGCAACTTTAGCAAAAAACGTGTGCAATATAAGGAAAGAAAATAAGCAGTCCAGTATGTATGTACACATACATCAGTAGATGGTAGTTTCCTTTGATACACCGTAGCTTATTTGCAGTGGTATTTTAAACTTTGTTTACATTTTAAAGTTATATCTAAGTCTAATTTGTGTTTCGTCGTTAAAACAACATATGGCAACTGGTATTTTCTCTAATCGGCCTGTGGTTTTATATAAATTGCTTAAAACATTATTTTTTTACATTTTAGGGCATTTTAGATAATTACATAATTATATACAAAATTCCTTAAAAAATAAAATGTTTTTTATTTTTCCCGGACAGAAGTTGAACTCACACTTGTTAGAATCAGCTAATGATGGAGAATAGAAAAAAAAATTAAGAATTTTTATTTTTACTATGCTACATCAAATCATAAATACAAAAGGAAAAAACAACCACTTCGACCGGTGTTTTTTTATTTATATTTTAAATTAATTGCATTTTTGGCCCCGCAAAAAACATGCAAGATCCCTGTGGCAGTTGTTTTTGATCGAAACAATCAGTCCATTGCCCTTACTGGAATTTGTTTCCTAGCTACTGAGCCAATTTCAACTGCGACGGCTGAGAGAATGTTTTGAACGTTAAAGGGGTAGAAATGATGGCTCCGTGATTTCACAGGACTACTGACAGTACACCACGACTAATAGGACTGATAGGACTTCATGACTGACAGGATTCCACGCCTGACAAGACTCCACGACGGACAAGACTCCACGACTGACAGGTTTCAAGAATGACAGGACTCGCTTTGCTAAGCATTCATGAGATTTGTTAAAATTAAAATGAATGAAGTAATTTCACACTTCACCGGAAGAAGGAAAAGGCTAAATTTAATTCTGTAATTTTTATATAAAATGTAGAGCTTAGATTGCTTTTTTTTTTTTTTTTTTTTTTTGTATCTAGAGGGTGCCTGTTAGAACAAGTAAATAAATTGACAGATGAAGAACGTATATCAGAAAAATGAAAACCTCATCAATATTGCTGGTAACCAAGTTAGTTAGCTACGACGAAAATTGTAGCTAAGAAATGCTTTTATTAACAGAAAATGGTCCTACTGTTCAGGCACGCACCCAAGTTTCTATCTTTTAACAAAGCAATGCAGTTCATCGCTCCAATATAAAATCAACGATGCAACGACTTGGGGCCGGATTCAATAAGTTGTAGAACTGTGGAGATGAGACATCTTTGACACTTAACTCTCCACTCGGAATTGAATGGCTTGGGGAATTTGTATTGAGAATTACCAAATGCTCTATTCCACTCCACAGAACTCTCGGCTGTTTTAGTAGTGGAACAGTAAGAAGAATATTTCTCAACTGACAGTACTGTCTGTTTTTGTTGTGTTTTGTGAGGGTAACTGGGTACCATAAACTTTCCAAATTAAATTATGGATTCACCGCATATCTTGGCTATATTAAAAAAAAAACATATTACGGAAAGCTTGCAACACTTACAGAGAAATAAGGATTTGGGTGTTTCAAGGTACCCGCTAAAAATTTTAAATTACGCGAAAATAGTCAATTTGGTCATCTTCCAGTACGGAAGAAATGCTATAAAAATTTTAAATATGCAGATAAAAGCTTGTATATAGGATGAAATCACATCTACATTTTGTCCCATAATTAGATGTATAATTAGTTGTTCAGTCCAATAAATGGTTTTGGACATAACTGCAAAAGAAGTGAATCAGTCCTTCTTAAGATGAAAAAATGGCGGTTTTTTTGGTACAACAATGGACATATTTTTAACTCATCATTATGAAGAACTGGTAAGTCGTGGAAATTCACTTTTCAGGGGAAAAATGTTCCCAACAGAGTACTAATGAATGTGAAACAAAGAAGGGAGGAAATACTTGCAAAATATAGGCACTGAGGTGTATATGACCGAAGTGCAAAAAATCCGTTTTTCGGCGATAAAAATTCAGTTATGAAGTTAAAATGATCAAAAAGAAATATACCACTCGATCCCTCTTTAATTTGATGCCAAACATGATATATTTTGGACGACCCCGATCCCCAAAAGCCCCTCCCCAAAAATTGTTCACCTATATTTTTGTACTCAAGACCCTAAATCCGTAGGAAGAACCTCAATGCTCTACAACCACCCACACAGAGTTAGCCGTCTTTAAATATTTCGATACTTCTCACGTTTTCTTTAACTTCCGAAGTATGTTAGAGAATCTCGAATGGAGAGCTAAGGAGTTTTAATCGGGGAAGACGAAAATTCTCATCTCCCAAACTCGACAAAATCTGGCCGCTAATCTCCCTACATTAGCGGCCAAATTCTGTAACTCGGAGAGTTTGGTTTTTTTAGAATTTAAACGCATTTTTGGAGGCCAACAACAATTTTTATTAGCTTAGACGCGTAAATATGCAATAAAATGTTTCAGTAGAATTTTTATTCATTCTGGTGGCCAATTGGAGATATTTTCAGATACAATACTTTCATTTTTGTCTTTGTCGGCCTCTAATTGCGAATAACGCCCTAGACATACAGCGCTCTTAATGAAGAAATAACTAACGACTCATTAGTCTATAATGACTCATTACAAACTGCAGACACACAGCCATTTCTTTAATTAAGTTGTACTACCAAACTTGTTTTAATAAACTTATGAGAGTGAATAAGCGAAATGGATCGAATCCACGCTATAAACTTAATTTTTATTTATTTTATTTTTCAATTTAACAATTTACAAATGAGAAAAACTTTATATTAAAAATAATAAGTTTATAATTTCCATTTCTTCTTATTATTTTTCAAATCGGTACACTGGGGCTCCACATTTATATTATCTGCCAAATCTAGCACATTTTTCCTCATTATAGCTATAATGAAGGAAGAAAACATTTCATTAGCGTACTTCATTATGATTTGATTTTCGAGCCATAATGACGTATACTATATGACACACGGCATTTTAATGAATAGTTAGTTCTAATGGTTCATTAGATCGTGCTGTGCAAGGTATATAGATACAAGTTATTCCCATTACGAACCACGTTCCGCTATTATTGGCGAAATATTGTGAAAATGTATAGGAAAGTACGGTACAGAGAATACAATATTCTCCCTCCTTTCTCCGTGTTCTGTGTGTCTAGGATGTAAGCATTCATTTTTTCTGCCGTTGTCAGCCACCAGTAATGCATAGAACTTCCAAGGAAAAATTTCTAGTAAATTTCTAAGAAACAACTTAGAGGAGTCAGTACCAAGATTTGCAAGTTTCATACATTTTTCAATGCATATTTCTGGCAAACCATTTGTACCAGAATAATGATTTATATCTTAAATTAGTAAATAACGTCGGCTAAAATTAAACAAGTAAAAAAGCTAGAATTGGTCTAAGACCAATTCTTATGATACCCTAGATGAATGCCCGTATAAAATTTCGTATTGTCACCCTTATGTGCATGTTTTATTTTTGAAGCAGTTTTTGCATATATTTCTAGAACGGTTTGTCGGACAGAAAAAATTATTATAACCAATTTTATAGGATTCCGTAATCTGAAAAAGTTTTTAGTACAATAAAAATGTCTTGGACAGACCGTTTTCACAGTATACGTAAAAATTCTAAATTTTTATATGGCAACCCCATTTAGTCCATTTTTGAAATTTTATTTGCTAGTACAATGAAAACACCACGTACCAAATTTCAACTCTCTATATTGATGCGTTCTCACGCAGTGTCCAAATATATAGTGAAAAACGAAAGTTTTGTATGGCAACCCCACGAAGGAGTTGCCCGATTTGTCTCATTTTCGAACTTAATTTAACTTTTTTTTTTAAAGTCAGTGTACAAAATTTCAGCTCTCTAGGTATACGCGTTCTCGAGTTATCGTGCGCACAGGCAGACAGACGGACGGAAGGACGGACGGACATGCAAAAATCAAAATAACTTTTAATATTATGCGTGGGTGTCCAATTCATTTTGCTCTACCATCATTACTTCGAGGTGTTACAAACGGAATGACAAACTTAGTATACCCCTATAGATTTCATCTAGGGTATAAAAAAAAAATTATTGAAATGGAAATATTAGCTCGGAAACTTGTAAAAAATGGTAAAAATTGAAGTCTTTTAAATCAAATTCCTGTGGGTAGGTATTCTCATTTCTTTAAATTGTGACTGTTTTAGAAAGATAAGGCCTAGATCTAGCAAATAACGTCGAGTTTTTTCATGTTTAGTTGCGCTTTTTTAATTATTTGACTCTAATAGTACCTACTTGTTTCTTCCTTCGATATTTCACCGACTAAAAATTGCAACATTTTATGAAGAGTTGTTGAAATACAAAGCAAGATAGTATATTTAACAATTAAGTGAAAAAAAAATGTTTAGGAAAGTTAATTATTGTTAAAAATTTTCACTTTATTTGAACTGCAAATATTCATTTTTCATCATAAATTGTATTTTACGTTAGATGTCTCTAACGTGGTCTTTGGTTTAGGTCTAGGTTAATTTTATATGAATTTTCTCACTTTCAGATCACAAACCTACGTATAGTAAATTTTATTGCTTACAGGTTCGCTGCTATATAAGTTGAAACTTTTTCTGAGTACTGACTCGTCTTGAGGCCGTCCTCCATCTAGTCGAGGCCGTCTATTTTATATTCGAGTGAAACGTTGCAAATTTTTTAACTAGCTCGCAACATGTATCTGACCTCTGGTTTTCAATTTTTCTATTCGATTGGTTATCTGCATATTTACTTACTTGTGCTATTAGGTTAAACTCTACCTATTCGTAATCTGTATATACGTCCTTGGGGGCCCAACCCACCCTCATTAAAAAAAAACTTAACAACCTTCGACTGTTGAGATATGTGCTCATCTTGAAGACCTAACATTCTACTAAATTGCACATTTCTACGTCACATCATTGTCGAGAAAAACGTTTGTGAGAGACAATCGGACGAACGCACGAGCGATTTTATAAGTTGTAGGAAACTCTAAAAGTGAGTAGAATTTGAAAATAAACATAAGACATAACCCGTTGGAATGGTGAGTATTCTCGCCTAGTATTACACCATTTAGGCTTATTTCAATCACATTACGTAGTAATTATACAAAGCGCAATTGGAAAGATGCAATGGTTTTCGACATAATCAGTCAAGTGCAATATGAACATGTAAGCAGGTACATTTATGTTTGCACTAATAATAATTGCAAAACTAGCATCAACTTCATAAATATTTTTTTTATAGTCTGAACAGAAAGCCTACAAATACATAACATTTTGTGTATTTGTATTGTATTTGTATAGTGTATTTCCCTCGATTTCATGTGATGAAAGTGTAAAAGAGTTCCGGGCAAGCGAATTTCATGTAAAATATCAGTCCAAACAGACTTGACCAATAAAATTAACACTGAATTCAGTAAATATTCATGCAAATAATCTGATTCTGCAGCCTTACGCTTTTTGTTGTTGTTGTTGGTCAGGTCAGGGTCCAGATAAAGTTTTCTGTAGGCATTATTAAAAAAAAGCTTAAACTAGATAAGTTTGCTTTTTTGGAGTTCATGTAAAAAATTAAACTTTATTCTGATGCAGCAATAAAACTCATCCGAGTTTTTATATCAGGCTGACTGCACTTACTATTTGCCTCATTAGCTCATAACCGCTAACAATTCCAGGAATACTTATATAATTTCCGCTCATCTCTAGCAAGTTCTGAATATATTGAGATTGGGAGTATTGACTTGTGACAAGTGGTTACCTAAAATTTTAGGCGGATGAAATACTGTTGAATCGACTTCATTTCCACTATCACAAGGAAATATATATCAACTTACAATTTTCAAAAATGAATCAATTTTTAATATATTTACATGAACATGGCAATAAATGGACCTTTTGTTATTTGTTTCCGAATCATATGCCATTTACAGAATGCTTCCGACAAATCTTTAGGTTCATTGAAAACTGATCCCTAGTTATTCTTAACAACAAAATGAACTCAATTGATCCGATGCCTGTCGAGTACAATGTAAAATTCACTAAAATATCAAAAATTACACGTTCGGCTTAAGAGGAGTCAGTACTCAGCAAAAATTTCAATTCAGATACCAGCAAGCCTGTAGGTAATAAAAGTTACTATTCGTAGGTTTGTATCCTGAAAGTATGAAAATTCATATAAAATTAGCCTAGACCTAGACCACAAGTCACATTAGAGACATCTAGCGTAAAAGACAGAAACCCAACATGCAACAATTTAAGACGAAAATGAAAATTTGCAGTTCAAAGAAATTGAAAATTTTTAATGAGAATGAACACTCCTAAATCTTATTTTGCACATAATTGTTAAATATACTATTTTGCTTTATATTTCCGCAACTTTCAACGAATTATTGCAATTTCTCGTCGGTGAAATATCGAGAGAGAAAACAAGTACTATTAGAGTTAAACAATTAAAAAAAGCGCCACTAAAAATAAAAAAACTCGATGTTATTTGCTAGATCTAGGCTTTATCTTTCTAAAATAGTCACAATCTAAAGAAATGAGAATACCTACTAACAGGAATTTGATTTGAAAAAAAAATGAGTTTTTACCATTTTTTACAAGTTTCCGAGCTAATATCTCCATTCAAATATTTTTTTTATTTTTCTCAACGTTATTTACTAGACCTCTTCGTTAGGTACCTTTAATTTAAGATATAAGTCATTATTCTGGTACAAATAGTTTGCCAGAAATTCGCATTGAAAAATGTATGAAACTTGCTAATCTTGGTACTGACTCCTCTTAATTGCCTAACGGATTTCGTCTTTATTTCGTCTATATTTCGTAAGGTGTTCGCATAACATTCTATTAATTATTACAAACCCTTGTTAAGAGTCCTTGTGATTATCTTCTTCCATCAAGAAGATCCACTTTAGCTTGTCTTGTAAAAACTGGTTTCGTTCATTTCACGCGGAAACAAGCCATATTCGTATTCTCCAACTTCCGTTGTTGGGTGACACTAGTAGCATCGAATGGCAAGCTGAAACCAAATATTTGCGTACTGTTATACTTCAGCTTGAAATTGGCATGGGGTAGAGCTTACGATCTTTAGGGAAATTTGCTTCAAGTGTGTTTAATATATTTAGATGACCAACAAAATCTCCTGGTCCAAACTGTTTCTCGGCACTGGTAAATTATTCTTTTTTCATCTCAACCCCTAAATTTACAATTTTGTTTGAAAAACTTTCGTTAAAAATTTTGGAGAGATAAGACATCTAGTGACAGATTCTTACTTTTCATATTTGGAATGATACCAGATTTCCTGCGGCTTATACTAAGGCTAATCAAATTTAAATATAGCCCTGCTGTAGTACCAGGGTTAATCATATTCATCACAGTATAGATACTTATAATATATGTACCAAGTTAACTATCTGGAGTTTACTACCAACTACAATAGTCATAATTTCGAAAAAGGATATTCTATTATAATTTCAAACACAGACGTGCGGGAGGAACAAAATCAACAGACGTCAGAATAAAAAAAAATACTATTTAATTTTTACGCGGGAAAAGTGGATAACGATAGCTGGGCTGCAGTGTTCTGGGAATGGCTAATGGATTAATGCAGTGCGACTCAAGTGAAAAGCTTGGCTATTAGTAATGCAGCAACCCGGCTAGTGTTACTGGATAACATATGATAGACAATACGGTCCCTGATAGCACGACTTCAGGGGTTACCACTACAATCAGTATTCTTTTATTCTATCGGTGAGACCGCAATGTACATTATTCAGCCCGTAAAAATGTATTGAATCACTACGGAAAGTTCTGTGCATGAAAATGAAACAAAACGCAAATCGAGATATATTCCCTCTCGCTCATTATTTTAATATCTTTTCAGGATTGATTCAATACTGACAGCAGCGATTTAGTTCGGTATTTGTAGATAGATAAAGTGTATTGATGGATTTACCTCATTCTAATTGGTTTACATCTCTTCAGGGCTTGTAAAATAGTTTTGAAGAATTTCAGAATTCGTTTCCAGTTAAATCCATTGGAAGTGCGCCAGAGTGAGACACACATTTCACATATCAGTAATGAATTCATAAGAATTTAGAAACTGATTTTTAATTATAATAAAAAAAAAAGTTTTACAATTACAGATAATCTATCGTTTTAATACTAGAATGCCCGTTACTAAAAAACCCCCTTAGATGCCTATATGGAGTCATTTTGACTGCTATTTCAGATGCATTATTTGTAATGATATGTGATACAGATTTTGATGAAATGATAATGCCAATAATATATTATATGATATTTGTTTAAAAAAAACTATAAGGTAATAAATTTTGTTAGTTTTCATTACATTGCATTGTTGTCCGATTTTGGCTGTCCAAGTTCCATATTTTGACTTTTTTTTCAGATAGTACATGCCAATGGCCAGATTCTAGGTTACACACCGGAGTAGGTAGCACATTTTCAACTATTAGTTACGCGATTTCTTTATTTTACAGCTTGTTGCGCGACGGCAAGCTGTATTAGTGGCATTTGTTGCTTCTGAAAACGGCTTTCGAATTTGGGCAGGAATAGAAAGATGAATAGGTCAAAATTCAATTCATATTCAAAATTGGTCCTAGAGGAATTATATCTTCTTTTCTAGTCTGAACCTAGCTTATTGTTCACTCATCGGATAGGAGGGAAGGGGGGAGCAGCTACACCCCTACCTGCAACTTGCTGGTACTAACACTTCTTGAAAGATTTCAAAACCAGTAACATTACACCACTGTACCGTTGCTTTGCGAAATAAATTCTAGGCTTCTACGGAACTTCAAATAAACTGGGCAAAGACGTAAGCCTTACATATATGATTACCGGTATACTAAATAAGACTTCCTCAATCCTCTATACCATTACATTTACGTTTGATATAAATTTCTGTTAATTTTTACACATTGTCTTGATATTAGAAAATAATTATGTCGAGATAATTAATCCCGTTGAATTATCTAGAAATAATTCACAACGCGTATCTAATTAATTTCGCAACAAAATCATACAAACATATTCAATAATCGCCCTTGACATTTTAATTTAATTTCTATGCTAAATGTGCGTTTATGTTTCAAACAAAGTTAAATTTTTTGCAATGAAAGCGGCACACATTTCATCGTAATTTTGGAAAGAAAAAAAAAAAGCTATAAGAAAATTAGTGAATCGCTAAACTGATCAGTTATGCAAACTTCACTGACCATCGATATTAGCATTGAACGTTTGAATTTCAGTAAATGAAGAATGAAAGTAAAATTATCATTAACTTGATGAGACTATTATGCCCAAAATAGTAATTTTCTATACCATTCAGGCTAACGATTTAGTTCGGAATATTAAATTTTCACACCAATATAGCTGTTTATTCAATGTTATTTTATGGTAATTGTTACTATGAATTAATCAATCTAATATCTTTTAGAGCCTTGAGTCACAAAACTTCTAAGTGCAGTAACCATGTCAATCATGAGTCTCTTGTTATGATGGTTCATGAAAATATTTGGGATCCAATTTTCCGCTCATACTAAAATTAACAAATTTTCTGAGAACTACCTTGTCACAGGTATTGGGCTCTCACGTACAACTCCATCCAATACTCTAACGATTTTCTGCTACATCTCTACAAATTCGTACAGACTCTGAAGATATTAACCATGGTCTTCGTCCCTTATAGTTCGCTTAGCGTCATCGCTCTGGATTATATTTATTCTGAGCTATTATTATAAGGCTCCAAGGTATTCAAATGAAACAAAATAATTCAACGATAATTCATTAGAAATACTTAAACAAAATCTATATAAAAATACGGTGAAAAAATTCCAACTAAAAAAAACATACCAAATAAAAAAATCTCCGAAAATCGTTAATAAATAATAAATATTATAAACAAAATAATTCATGTGTATGTACCAGTGCAGAGTTCTGTGGTAATTCAGTTGTATTTAAAAAGATGTTTAGAGCTAGGTATGAAGGGTTTTAAAATACAGACAAATCTATCAAACTGTTGTTGTTGATTCTTAAAACAGTAGGCAAATCTGAATTGAAACGGATGAAGTCACATCTGCAAAGGAAAAACGAGATACAAAAACGGATAAATAATTTCACTTCTAAAAATTTTTTAAAAACTTTAAAATAAGTAAAAAACGAGTTTTCAAAGAAAACTGAGGCCAAGCCGCATGAAAAATTAGAAAATAAACTTTTCTTCACACACAGAGGTGGACTCAGATTTCATGCGCTGACAATCATCGATATATTTCAGTATGATCAATCAGAGGTAATAAGTGATTTGATTCATGAAGAGAAAGAATATTCAAGAGAAATGTCCCAATCAAAAAATCTGAGTCCACCTCTGTGTGTGAAGAAAAGTTTATTTTCTACTTTTTCATCCGGCTTGGCCTCAATTTTGTTTGAAAAATCATTTTTTACTTATTTTATTTTCTGCCTTTTTCACGTTAACTAAATTGTTCTAATATCAATTTAACCGAAGTTAATTATATTTTTACTTAATTCTAATTTAATTTTAGTTTCTTACTTTCTTTTAATTTTCCGTTTTCCTTTAATTTTTCTTATATTTATCCTTATATTTCTTTCTTTCTTCATTATTTGGAGTCAATTTTTGAATATTCGCAGTGACATTTTTTTGAGTCCATACGACTCGAGAGTTTCCAATTGACTGACCGTACTTCGAACACAATCCGAACAGTTTCGATAACTCGGACTACGGTTTACCGAGGTTTCGAAAAATTTGAAATTTTGAAGGCAGTTACGATGAGATGATTGGAAGTCAGCACCGTGGTTGCCGGGAAGTTTTTGTTCAGCTTATCATTACCGACATTTTAAGTCATGTTTGGTGCCGATCCGAAAACAAAAATTTATTCGAGTATCAAATCGTTGAAGTACTGCAACGGTTTTCTGAAATTCATATTATGTTTTAAACAGCGCTTTTTAGCTGTATTCCAACTTAATCCCATATAACATGAATTTTCCCGATTTTCCATGTTTTCCACAGACTTTTCCTATTACTATGAATTTTTTAAAAAATTTACATGAATTTTCCTCGATTTTTCATGCAAGTTTTCATGATTGTTGAAGAGAAAGTATTGATGCCAGTAGGATGGAAAAAAATGATTCCGCATAGCTTATAAAACCTTTTTGTCGGAAAATTTTCCGGAAAAGTCGGAAAATTCCTCAAATTTTCAGAAAATTTTCCAGAAAAATTGGAAAATTCTGCATTTTTCCTATCATATCGATGAAAATTTTTCCGATGATTTTCCCGCTTTTCCGGGTTTTCCATGGAGTTGTCCACAAAAGCAACAAAAGCAAAACGCTCAAACGCTTCCTTGGATAGGAAAACTCCGGAAAAGCGTTTTACATGAATTTTCCTCGATTTTTTCTGCAAGTTTTCACCATTGTCGGAAAAGTCGGAAAATTCCGGAAACTTTCTTCGGAAAAATAGGAAAACTCTGCATTTTTCCTGAAACGGACTTTTCACTAATCAAATTTCTACCAAATTTAATTTTCAAATGATTTTTCCAGATATTCCGAGTTTTCCATGGAAATTTCCGGTTCAAATTTTGATAGATTCAATTGTCACGAGACATGAACCTATGTGCCAAATTTCAGCACGCTGTGATGACGAAAAGTGGGTCAACGAGAGTGTAGAAAATAGTAAAATGGAAAATATATAAATATACAGACAGACAAATTCGTGTACGAGTTAAAGGGACGGGCTGGCCTCAAAAATAGCTTCCGTTTCTATTTCTAAATATTGTCAAATGCGACTAACTATGTCGGAAGAACACTACTGTTATCTTTATGTATATTAAAATCATCTGTTATCAATGATAACAAGGTTTCGAAATTGTGCATCACCATCCTAGTAATCTTAAAAAGCTGTCAATGTCAGAATATAATTCTATCTAGAAACAAAGATAAAAGCTAGAAATAGTCTAAGAGCAATTCCACTGTGCTACAAAAAAAGATAAACTTCCTATACTTTTGACTGGGCATAGTGTAGGTTGTAGGTCTAGTGGAACTAAAAGTAGTGCCATACTAGAAATTTCTCATACACCCTCAAAATCTCATTTTAGACCAAAAACACCATAATTCGGTAGGTCCATGTATATAATAATTTATTACTTCGTCATTTTTTATTCGATATAAAATTGTGTTTTTCAGGTATATAAAAGAAGAGAGATAGGCCTTTTTTAACCACATACTTCTTATTTCGTTTCGATGGAAAGTTGCGAAGTTACAGTCGAAAACACTTCGAAATTTACCACTTTTTACATAATTTTCAACTTTGACAACAATTTGATGGCTTATTTTTCTCTACAATATTTTTTTTTTCTGTTCATAGCATTAATGCCGAGTTCGATTCCGCGTCTAATGAGCATTTCTTAACGAAAATTGACTGAGTTATCAAATTTTTGCTCATTAAGCAGCTATATTTCCGTATAATATTGAACCACAGAGAAAGTTGAAGAAGCACTGAGCTTTAACAGAAGAAACTGTCAAAACGTGAAAAAATGCAACAAATAACAACAACTAAAACAACAACAACTGCAACAAATACAACAACTACAAATTCAAAAGCCCTTTGTCAGCAACACCAATTTAGAATTAAGTTTCATGACGCATGCCCAAGCGTTTGATGCAGTAGTTTTAATGGAAATTTTGTTTGGAATGTAAAGCAGGATGTACATTATTTTTGTAAAAGTTGCATGCCATTATAATGTAAATTCTGCTTAAGGTGGTATGAACGAACTGAATGTGGACACCACGTGCATTGTTTCAAATTGGAAAGTAAAATATTTTGAACATTCTACTGGTGCCGCCGAAAGATGTCATACTGCCGCCAATGTATTCGAAGATCGGCTACATGAAGCAGTTCGTGAAAAAATTAAATATCAACAACGAAGCATATCGTCAACTCAGAACAAAGTTTCCTGGATTTAGTAAAGCTAAAATAAAAGAAAATCCCTTTCATCTTCATTTGTTGGCAATAAGTACTTAAATAGTTCAATTGATTTCGGCTGATTTTCAGGAATATCTTTGGTCCACAATTTCAGAAAGTTATGCGGGACAACGATTTTGCAACCAAACTGAGTACTATGGAAAGACGAGCCTGGAATAGTTTTGATTCATTCTGCAATAATTTGTTTGGCAACAAGAAAGCTCCAACTACGTAAACGTTGTACACGAATTTTTGAGTGCTTACCGTGAAATGGACTACAACATGTTCATCAACATTCACTTTTTACACTCACACTTAAATATCTTTCAGGACTATCCCACTCACGCGTTATGCCTCAGACAAACAGCGCTCTTAATTAAGAAATAACTGACGACTCATTAGTGTATAATGATTCATTATAAACTGCAGACACACAGCCATTTCTTTAATTAAGTTTTAGTGTCAAACTGGTTTTGATAAACTTATGAGAGTGAATAAGCTAAATGGATCGAATCCACGCTATAAACTTAGTTTTCCTTTATTTTATTTTTCACTTTAACAATTTATAAATGAGAAAAACTTTATATTAAAAAGAATAAGTTTGTAATTTCTATTTCTTTCCATTTCTTCTTATTATGCTTGAAATCGGGAAATGCACACCGGAGCTCCAAATTTATATTATATGCCAAATCTAGCAGAATTTTCATCAATATAGCTATTATGAAGGAAGAAAACATTTCATTAGTGTACTTTAATATGATCTGATTTTCGAGCCATAATGACGAATACTATGTGACACACGGCATTTTAATGAATATTTAGTACTAATGATTCATTAGATCGTGCTCTGTGTCCACGGTATAATATTCCAAACAAAATTATCATTAAAACTATCAAACGCTTGGGCATGCGGCAGGAAACTTAATTCTAAATTGGTGTTGCTGACAACGGCTTATGAATTTGTTGTAGTTTCTGTTGTTGTCGTTGTTGTTGTAGGTCTTTTTCTATTTGCTGCAGTTGTTGTTGTTTTAGATGTCATTTGGTGCATTTTTTCACGCTTTCACAGTTTTCGCGGTTAAAGTTGAAAAAATGTGTAAAAAATGGTAAATTTCGAAATATTTTCGACTGTAACTTCTTGACTTTCCATCGCAACGAATTAAGAAGCATATGGTTAGAAAGGGCTATCTCTCTTCTTTTATATACCTGAAAAACACAATTTTATATCGAATAAAAAATGATTTTTTTTATGATTTTGATTTATTATTATATACATGGACCTACCGAATTACGGTGTTTTTGGTCTAAAATGAGATTTTGAGGGTGTATCAGAAATTTCTAGTATGTCACTACTTTTACACGGTTAAAAATCTGGGTTTAATTTTAAGGGAATATGGTTTGTATATGGTTCCAATAAAAAAAAGTTTAAATATAAAACTTCCAAGAAGTTTCAAATAATACAAGACTATTAGGTTTTGTTTTGAAACAAAACAAATGTCTTAATTCAAAACTTTTTTGTTTAAAATCAAAACCTTTTGTTCATTAACACATATGAAACCTAAAGAGTTTTATCAACAAACTGATGAAGTTTTAAACTAAAACTTGTTTATTATATGTATGCATAAAACTGAAAAAGTATATTATAAAACTTTGAAACTTTAGAGTAAATTAATGTAGTAAGTTAAGTTAAGTTTGGAAATAAAACTGCACTGTTTAATACGGTTTTTGTACAGTTATAGACTTCCATTATCTTCTGTGTATTAATTATAAGCACATTAAAATTCAAAATTAATATTAATAATTAAAAACACAATATCAGATTTTTTTCAATATTTTTTATTAAGGTAATCTTTTATTATATAAATATAAACAAGTAGGTATATATTTCTTAATTGTATGGAAAAAAAAATACAAAGCGCGAAATTCAGTCTTAAGAATATATAGTGCGCGAAAGTAATTTAAAGTCAGTGCCCAACGTGTGGTACGTTATCAGCATTAGTGATAAAAATACATAATAAAATTTAGACAAAGAAACAAAGCTTTATTTGTTAAGTGGAAGAAGAAAATATTTTTTTTTTTCGGTTTTTTGTAGAGCCTTAGAGAACGTTTTTTCACAGGCTAATTAAACAAATAACATAACACACATTGAACGATTTGTTTTTTTACTTTTATACGATTTTGAGCAAAGTTTTTATGCCTGGCCTTAGTTAATTTCGCCCACTGTACATAAGTTTTTTATTTAATTATAAAACTCTTATCTTTATTAAGAACACACTCATTATAAGTTTTTGGAAATTGCAATTAATCTAAAAATAATGAAACGGAACCATTCGATTCTTTTAATGAATAAGATTCGAAATCTTTATCATATTAAAAACTTATATATTGTTCGGTATAAAGAATAATTTTATGTTTAAAACTAAATATCTTCAATATTTTGTTGAATAACGGTAATGAGCTTTCATGTTGTAAAATTTATAAGGTTAGTTTTAAGAATGATGTAAAAAATATACAGCTTATAAGTTATTATTTTTACCGAAATGTTTAAGAAACTTATTCTGCACTTCAAGTAGGCGAGTCGTATATTTCGTTGTGGTAATCTTGTAGGAAAAAAACTTGTAGAAAAGGTAAAAATCTATATAGGTCTTTATCAAATTTTAAATTGAAAACAAAGAAAATTTTAAAAAATAGGTTAACTGTGTTAATTATATTAAAATCTTCTTCCACTTTTATGAACTTTTTATCAAAATATATATAGTACAATGATGTAGAGCTGTGATTTGCGCCAACGGCAATTATAAATGGTTGGTCAAATTCACAATCCTGAACATATTCTGCCTTTGGTAATTTTATTTATATAAACGGAAACATAAGATCTCTTATAGTTGTATGTATTTATTTTACCTCAAAAAATCAAAAAATATAAATTTTCCGCATGTTTTAAATGTCTGGTATGAACATGAAGTAATTAGAGACTAGGGAACAATAAAATAAATACTTCTTGAGCAGTGCAAATATTGTGAAAAGCATCTGAACATTTGTATTTTTTATTTTATATCATATAGCAGTGAATGTAAAATTTAACTTTAAAACAAGAGGTTGTGTTTCTAAATTTGCTACCACAAAATATTGGACTTTCACCTTAACTACTAACTTAACTGATTTGCACCTTATGTATGAAGTAGGTATATATCGAATTAAAAATTAAGTAGAACTTACGTTTCCAAACTGAATAATTTTTTTTTTTTTAGTTTTCTGGAGGGAACTTCGCGACTCACTTTTCTTTCCAGTCGCAGTCGCTGGTAATAACTTAATTAATGCAAGGAAGCCCAACGTACTTTTATTCCACTCTATTAAATAAAACAAATGCATATAACTAATGCTCATAATATGTACTTTAATAAAGTGATAAATATACCTTTGCATTCATGTATATTTGCTCCCGATTCTTTAAGAATGTCAAAAACTTTGGCTTCATATGTAGGCCAACAAAATATATTTTTAAATAAACACCCGCATTAATTGCCATTACTGTAATTATTTAAATACTTGCTATTATTCCTACACAGACTTCCATGCACCACTAAATCACAAACAAAACTGAATGATGCAATGATGCAATTGGGTTAAATGGAAAATTTTATCTCGGCATGTTCCGGTCTGTTCAGTTTTAAACCGTAAAGTTTAAAACTCAAACATCTGGTCTGATATTTCGGCAGAAGTTTGAATTTTAAACCGCAGGCGTTTAATAAATATACTAAAATAACGGACTTTTAAAACTTTTAAACCCGATTCTATTTACAAATTAAACAACAAAAGTTTTAAATAAATTTGAACCGATTTTTGGATTGAAGTCAAAACTTTATAAGTTTTGAGAAAAAGCGAAATCTTAAAAGGTTTTAGAGCAAAACCAAAAAGATTTAATGCGACTTTTAAACCTCTCTCTGGTTTTAAATTGAAACACATTTCGTTCAAACTTTTTTAGACTTTACGTAAGTTTAGTACCAAACCTGGAAAAGTGTCAGAAGCTGTTAAACTTTTTCTTGGTTTTAGAAATAGACTGAGATTTTAAACCGTGTAGTTACACTAGTTACACTACTCTAGTTCCACTACTCGACTTGTCTTATTCGACAGGAAAATTCCCAACTGCTTGGAAACTAGCTCACGTTCAGCCTATTCCCAAGAAAGGAGATGGTAGCGATCCCTCAAATTATCGACCAATTGCGATCACTTCGATTCTTTCAAAGGTTTTTGGATCTATCATTAACTCAAAATTAATTAAGTATCTAGAAACTAATCAGCTCATCAACGATCGCCAATATGGCTTGATCTGGATACTTCCTGACTTTTCTGACCGAACGTTGGAACCGTAATCTTCACAATTTTTGTGAGTCTAGACCTGTAATAGAGTCTGGCATCCAGCCCTTTTAGCCAAACTTAAAGCACTCTTGGTCTCTCTCCTCCTCTTCTATTATGGATTGAAAGTTTCCTATCTACTCGCCAAATAAGTGTTGTATTAGATGGCTTACATCTGAACCGCATCCCATAAATGCCGCTGTGCCTCAAGGCTCTGTTACCTCTGCAACTCTCTTTTTAATTTTCATTAATGATCTGCTTTCCCTTACTTTCAATCCCATCCATAGTTCCGCAGATGACAGTACTCTTGATTTCGCTTACTCCTTTGACACTCTTGCGGGCTCCAGGGTGAATTCCGCATGTGTTAAGCGAGATTGCATGATTAGATCATTGAATAACGATCTTAACAATATTCTCGCTTGGGGCAAAGCGAATCGCGTCGAATTCAATGTATCTAAGACCCAAAGCTGTCTCATCTCATTAAAACAAGATCATAACTTAACCACATCCGTTTCTTTTGATGGAGCATTAATTTCTGATTCACCGTCACTAAATATTCTTGGCATTAATATTTCCAGTTAGTTAAACTGGACAGATCACATCTTCCTGGTGCAAAGAAGCATCGCAATGTCTTGGATTTTTCAAAAGGTGTAAGAACTATTTCAGCCTGTCGAATCTAGCGTTCCTCGACAAGTCCTACATTAGACCTAGAATGGAATACAACTCCCATATATGGGCCGGGGCTGGTCGCACAGCCTTAGCTTCAATGGAGCCTTCAAGTTCATTGGAGATTTGGCAATAACTTGTCATATCGGCTCACTCCAGCACCGCCGCAATGTTGGATGCCTTTCGCTCCTTTATCGCTATATGCATGGCCAATGTTCTGATGAAATATCTAGACTAATACCTTATAGAATGATTACTGCACGCAATACTCGCGCTGCAAACCGCGCACATCCTTTAATCCTTCAAATTACTTTCGGCCGTACAGTAAAATTCCGTGGTGCTTTTTTATCCCGAACAGTGCAAATGTGGAACAGCTTACCATCTTCTGCTTTCCTCTGGCATACAATTTGCACTTCCGCCACTCTCCTCATATCCCCTAATCCTTTCCCTATCTCCTTCCTGCCATGCTGTGCTTTGCATAATAGGGTATCCCCTGATCTTGGCTTAATAAATAAAAAAAAATTTTTTTTTTAAAAATAACTCAATTAATTAAATATATTTACGTTAATCTATTTAAAATTTTCCTGCTAATGAATTCAAATATTTTTACAAATTAAATACTTGCAATATCAATCAAAGTTAGCTAATCATCCAGTTTCTATGTTCTTAGGTATTCAATGATCAAGAGCAGCTGCTTGAGGCGTATCTTAACAAAGCAGCCGATATTATTTATATTTCGTCACGAAAAGAAGTAAGAAAATTGTCCTGGGAGTATGCTATGTCCTTGAATATAAATACACCGGAGCCATAAGTAGATAAGCAACTTGCCGGAGCAGATTGGTTTACGCATTTTATGAAAACCAACCCGCGATATAAATTACAACTCTAAGCGCCACAAGTCTAACAAAAGTTTCCAGTTGTAATAAAACAAACGCTGCTTTATTTTTTTAATAATCTTAAAACATGTTAGATCGTCTGAAATTGGGAACTGTAGACATTTGGAATGTTGATGAAACAGGAATTACGACCACACAAAAACCCGACAAAAAAATTGCCAGACGAGGGTTCACGCAGGTTGGAAAATTGATCTCTCAGGAGAGGGGCTCCTGGCTGTCGCAGTTACAGCCACGGAAAATACTGTACCACCATTTTTCATTTTCCCTAGAGTGCACTACCGACACCATATCGTTTCATCTGGTCCTCCTGGCAGGGTGGGTGGTGCAAACCTTCTGGTTGGATTAAAGCTGACCACTTCGTTGATTTCCTGAGACATTTTTTAATCATACACGTTCTTCTAAAGTAAACTCAGTAATGCTACTTTTGCATAATCACGAGTCACATCTATAAATATAAGGCCTCGACTACTTCAAGGACAATAGTGTCACAGTATTATAGTTTCCTCCGCATTGCTCGCACAAATTACAGCCGCTGAACAGAAGCGTTTATGGGCCTTTAAAAAAATATGTGAATACTGCATGCGACTCGTTGATGTGAAATCATCCGGGCTAAACGATGACAATATACGACATTCCTGGTATAGTATCGCTATGCCATACCGTGAGCTGATAATCCTTCTAACATCGTGAGTGGTTTCAAAGCAACGGATGTGTTTCCATTTAAGGCTGATATTTTTCTAGATAGCGACTTCATGCTGAGTTATGTGACCAACAGGCCAAATCTTGGCAAACAATAAGGTGACGGCAGATTTCAAGTGAACGTTCGAAGGCTACAGAAAATGTTACTTGCACTTCAGAGTCCCCTCATAGAAGGCACATAACTTGTTGCTTGTTAGCTTGTACTAATTATACGGTCGCCGGTCCATCTAATTCATGTAGTTCCAATTCCGTCCCTTCTAAGAATTTTATACCACGAGATGTTCGGCCATACGGCGCAAGCGCTCATCAGCTATTTTAACAGACACGTCAGTAAAGAAAGTTCTTGAAGAACGAAAAAGAACTGCAATAAAAAGAAGACTACCAATTAGGAAAATGTCTGTGCCGAAAAAGAAACCAGTAAATATTGACTCACATTCTGAAGGGGAAGATACGCTATGTATATACTGCATGTTACCTTTCTCTCGTAGTAATCTAGGAGACAAATAGGTTAAATGATTGTCACATGTGGGCACACGAAGATTGTTCTGGTATACCCAATTTGTTTTTTCGCTATGAAAATTGTGATTCAAGTGATGATATGTCCATTGTTATGGGTTAGTATTATTTCAAAGTTATGTAAAATATATTTAATTTTGGTTATTTTGTTAATTCTATTAATTTCTAGTTTTTCAAAGAAGATTTACCCCCGATCTACATAAGGGATAAGAGATCTCATCTTCTTAACTGGGCTGTCAAAGCCCAATAGCAAACATTGGTATTCCACGTAAAGAGTTAAGAGATGTCAGACGTCAGCGGATCTCTTAACTTTTGTGGAGATTTTTTTTTAAGAGATAAATAAATTCGTGTTCTATAATAAAGGGTTACTCAGTTTAAATACTTTTGTTCTTTCAATATCCAGGATCTTATTACTATTAGGCAATGTGCATCAACTAGCCCCAAGTAGTGCGCCAGTTAGCCCCAGATAGTGCGGCTAGTAACCCCTTCATGAGGTATGTTGGCGCAGTGCTAACATTTGTTAAAAATATATCTGTGTGTGTAATAAAATACGGTACGTATGTTTTATATATATGCAATAATAGCTGATATCTAGGCAGTACTATGGTTCGCAGAACCATCTCTTAAAATCCTCAATCACTCTTCGAAAAAAAGGTAAATTAAATAGTGCACCTATTAGCCCCGGTCTCCTGTACTTTTAACCAAACACCATAGATATAGAATAGAAATATACAATACAATATAATATTTGTAATCCTTTCTCTGTCCGCGATGGGCTGTGTCTTTTAAGCATGATTTTTTGTAATTGTTCGAAAGTCTGTTGTCGAATTTTGGTTCCCCAATGTTCTGCAGTTTGCGGCAATTGTAGTGGGACATCTTCCATGAATGCTGCCCCAATCAAATATTCGATAGAACAAACAAACGATATCAATGACTAAATCACAAAGTTCCGGGACTAACAGTGGACTGAGCGATTTGCTATTACATATGGCACACATTTTGCGTTTCTGTATATTAGGGTTTGAGCATCCTTTAAAACGTTTACTACATAAAAAACTCAACCAATCAGATGAAATTTTACACCCGAAAATCGAATTAAATTAAAAAAATATATTTTCTTGTGTTCAAGTGATATTTAAATCACTTACAAGGAATTAAACTCATTACGATTTTTATTTTCAAAAGATTATATTTACCTGAATACTGCGTTTGGTCAAGAGAGACGAAGCGTGGTAAACACTTGCCTTTACCTTATTCTTCCTCCGATGATTGCATTGCAGCGACTATAAAAACATCAAATGGGATAAGAAAACGTTCAGTAAGTGATATTTTGTGTTGGTTGCTCCAACTCTGCTATAGCCCGAAAGAGAAAATTATAAAACTTGTAACATTCTTTCCTATATGAAAATGGCAATATGCTCAGTCCATTGTTATAAGTCAGTGATGAGAACACCATGAACCTTTTGTCCCATTTAGTCATACCTACTAAGTTTGTCATTCCTTTTGTAATGCACAGAAATAATGCTAGTGGAGAAAAATGTGTTAGACACCCATGCAGAATATTAAAAGTTATTTTGATTTTTGCATGTCCGTCTATCGATCTGTCCGACCGCTCGCCTAGAGAGCTGAAATTATGCACACGGGCTTTTTCATAAAAAAAAAAGTAAATTTAAATTCAAAAATGGTACAATTCGGGTAACTTCTTCGTATGGTTGCCATACAAAAATTACGTTTTTCACTGCATATTTGAATACTGCCTGAGAGCGCATCAACGTAGAGAGCAGCTGAAATTTTGTAGATGGTGTTTTGATAGAAGCAGTAAAGGCTGCAATAGCGATTGCGATAACGATAGCGATAATCATAGCGATAAACTAGCGACACAATTCCTTTCACACTAACGCGATAGAGCACAGGGATAGTTACATGCATAGGCCTGAACCAAATAAAGACATAGGGGAAAATTCTGAATATGGGACAGATTAGAGTATAACAATGCCACTGGCTAGTATCGATGGTGGACATGCTAATATTATGTGTCAATTCAATGTGTATTAGCCCGACTCACACATATAGAGTCGACTTAGTTTTTCAATTTTAAACCACAATTTGTCTTACTGACAATCGTTAATATCGAATATAAATTTTTATATATCGACATTGATATGTAGAAAATAGTAACGCACATGTTTTAAATGTTTCAGCTATAGAGATGCAATTTGAATACGATTTGTTCAAAACCACCAAATGTTTACCTGATCAATATCAATGAACACCTCATACCTCGATTGTCGATTAATGATTCCATTTTAAATTTTACTTGATGCGTATCGCAGCAAGGTATGCTTGTCAAGAACTATAAAAAGATCACTAAAATACTTAAATTTGCACAGCCTTATTAGCAGATAATTGAAAATGCGTTTGGAACTTCGGCGCAAAATGGAGAATTTTTGTCAATTCTACTGGAACACAATCTGAAAGAACTATCAAAAAAATTCATACGCTCTTCATATATTTTTTACAAACCGCAAATGAGAACGATAATTATTACACGCAACATTTAGAGCACTCTTAATAAAAAATGGGCGGTTTGATAAATTTTTAAGTTAATGGGAGAAGACGAACGAAAGAAATTTTCCAAATTCAACAACGGTTTTGTTCTTGCATTATAACCTACGTACGGAAAGTTAGCACCGCAACTTAGCCTGATTTAACTCGGAACTATCTAATAATTTGTCGTTAATTTTTCGTTAATTTTTCGTGAAAAACATAAATTTGCCGTGTCCTTTTAACTAAAGGAAACTGGATGTTGTGCTAAGTTGACGTCAACTTTCTAATGCAAACTGGATGTAGTGCTAAGTTGACGTCAACTGAGCACAACATCCAGTTTCCTTTAGAAAAAAGGAAACGAGTAATTTATTTTTTTATGACAAATTAACGACAAATTATAAAATGAACAGGTTTTTTTTTATAAGTTCACTCTTTCGAATCTTCACTAATATATTTCAAAATATATCTCTAGTTTTTATCACAAATCTATGTTAATCACTTAACATCTTTTTTTCTTTAGAAAGGTTATGCTATCGATGGAAACTAGCTACGATATTCTGATTCAGCAATCCAAAATCTATAATTTAAAAATACTAAAACAAAACCAACAACATTCATACCAGTTTTATTTTTAGTTAGTCATGTATGTTCTAATTTCGCTAAAAATAACCTTTACTGATGATGAAATATTAGTGCAGAAAAAAAAACGAGCATTATCGATCCCTTAATTGCTACATGCATAATTTTTTTCACGTAAAAATGTAGATTACATCACATTTTTTCTTATTGCAAAAACAATTAACGATATAATTTCCCACGAACACCAGCCGTAACATATTTCGGACAGATATTACCTAGAAACAAAAACAAAAAAACTTGAATACAAAATTTGAGGTCGCAATAATTACACTTTTTTTTTCAATTGATTAAGTGAGTGGAATTCGTAATTAATGAAAAACTAATACCAGCTATGTCCCTCAATTGTGGCCAAATCTAGTTTTTCTGATTGCCAATTAGAAGATGATATGTGTAACAGGATGTTGCAATTACTTGGAAATTTACAAGAGTCTGCTGACCCTTTTTTTTCGTCCAACTTTGATATCAAAATGCAAATAGTAGACGTCAGACGAATTATACCGTGGTTACCATCATTACATTAGGTTACATTATCGTGATGAGCACGTCCAGATATGACTGAATGAGGTAACGGCATGAACCGCAACGCGTAATGGAATAATCATCGTATAGTAAACTTTAATCCAGATTCAAATGAATGGAAGTTGGTTAGGTGTAAGAAACTCAGTGAATCTTACGTAAAGCAATTTTTGTTTGTTGAAACAAAAAAAAAATAACAACAGCAAAAAATGCAAAAATATGTTCAAATTGACCGGGTAATTGCTTGTTATGTTTGCTTGATTAGCATTAAGTGCCAATTGTTTTGTACCAAATGACATGTTTACGGAACTTTTTTGTGCATAAAACATAATACAAACATAATCGTAATGTAGATATATGTATGTGAAAAATAAGGAAAAAAACATAATTTTGGAAGAAATAAATATAAAGCCATATTTGTAATCTTAATTCATACAACTGACATACTAAAACAAGTTATTTCTTATTAATTCATAGTCTGGTGTGTCCTTCCTTCTTTTGGAAAATCCCTACACTTTAAAAAAATTATTAGTTAAAACGACAAATGACGATTAGTTAATTGCACATTAGTAATTCCTGTAAATTGATTTGGAAAAACAATTAAGTGATTAATAAAATTGTAAGTGCTAATTAGTGTCAATTTCTAATTAGAATTAGTTGATTTTCCCTTAGTTGTTTTGGAAAATACTTCAGTTGTAGCTTAGAATTCAATTAGTTCAGTTAACAAATATTTGATGATAAATTAACTAATCATATATCAGAAGACGTCTTAGTAAAATCAACATATAAAATTATTAAATTTTTCGCAGGAACAAAGAAACTGTTTGTTTGTTTTTAAGAATATGATTTGTTATATTAACGAATTTATGCAATTAATAAGTTCAACAAATAAAATGATAGATGTTTTTAATATGTTGTAACATCAAAATTTTCTAATTTAATGAATTACATTAGTTGATATGAATATCATTTCGCTGGAAACGCATATTGCTAATAAAGAAAAAATGGATTAGACACCCACGCATAATATTTATGTATTATTGGTTATTTTGATTTTTTCCGTCTGTCGATAACTCGAGAACGCTTTGACTTAAACAGTTAAAATTCTGTATATGGCATTTTCGAAAAATAATAAATATAATTTTGAAAATGACATAAATCCCGTGGTGTTGTCATACACAAATTACAATATTTTAAATGTACTGGGAAAATGTTTAGTGCCAACCTGCGAAATTAATTATAACGATTTTTTCTGTCATTTATCACCATTTACTTCATCATTCTAGAAACTTATGCATAAAACCATTAATTTAAATCAATACATTTGTTGAATCGACAAATCTGAAATTCTTTACAATTCTTTTTTCAATATCAATTTCGCTTGGAAATTTTAAAACATTTTAATTTCGCCTTATACATTCGTGAAATCAACAAATCAGAAAATTTGGCTCATATAATTCACACTCAGAACTTGTACTGAGTGTACAATGGTATTTGGTTATTATTTTCTTCAGCATCTACAGTAGGCAGAAACTCCCAGTCGTACTGATGAGTACCTATAAATAGAGTTTCTGGCCATACAGAACGTTTTTTCTTTATTTTTAAAAATATCATTAGCATACTGCGGGCAGATAAATCATATAAAAAGAAAAATATTTAAATTCATAAAATTTTATTATTATGATCAACTAAAAAATTAGTGTTGAACTTTCCAATTTTATTTAGTTGACTACTAATGTATTCAAACTAATGTTTCAGTTGTTTCAAATAATCCTATATTCAAAATCTACCAAACAATTAATTAATTTTGAGAATTGAATTAGATGAAAAGCAATATTAATTAGTCGATTGTTCTAATAGTTGCTTCTAAAGACTGGAATAAACAATGACTGTTTTAGCTGATATTCCTATATTTTCGTAACTCATTATGTAAAAATTAGTTAAATCAACAAAAAAATTAGTTGAAAAAACAAAAGTTTCTCGGATACGCAATTCCGAAAGATTATTAAAGCTGATTGAACAAATAGTTGAATTCATAAATGTTATGAGTAAACAACAACAAACTAAATCAACTAATGCCAATAAGTTTTCTTAACGAATGTGATTCGTAAGCTGAAAATCAACTGATATTGTTTGTTGATGAAACAAGTTCATTGGCGTAAAGCAACTAATCTTTTTTTTTCATAGCAACCTATTTGGCATTGATAAAATTAGTTGCATAATTATGCTTTCTTCAGTTCCATTCCATTCTCTTTGAACTACGGTCTTAACTATTTGGTATATTCCGAAACAATTTCAAAATTAAACTAATAAAATTGGCAACCTTAATCCAAGGCTTTAAACAAGGGCGGATATAGCTCTAATAAAATCAAAATTTATGGTATAATCTAAAAATTTCCGCTCTAATTAAATTAAGTTAAAAATATTTAAAAAAAAAACATTTTTTTAAAAAAGACTTGCTTCTAACTTCGCACTTAAAAAATAGAAAATAATTTCTCCCTTCACTTAATGATTACATCACAAAAGTTCTATAGAGTTTCCCTTTAATATGCATTTAATTAATTTTGAAATTATATTACATTTGTGTATAAATTTTGAAATTTTTGCGGTATACAAAGAAATCAAGATCTAGGCAGTTCAAATTTTAACACTACAGTAAATAACAATTTCCCGAAATTTACATTTAGAGCTTCTAATGTTTATCAAAATACTTACAAAATTACATTTTAATGCCAAAACTTTCCTTTCTTTGTGTACCTCGAAAATTTTAAAATTTATTCACAAATTTAATATAATTTCAAAATTTAATTAATTGCAAAATGAAGGGTAATTTTAAGGCTGGTACACATGCTCAAGCAAATCTTGCGACTTGTGCATTGCCGACTCGTTTGATATGTATGTGTAGCATATGGAAAGTAGAGTGTAGAAAGCATAAGTGAAGCCGGCCCTAAACTATTTATTGCGTACAAGCAAAACTTATAACTTTGCTATGGAATTGAACTAGACAAAATCAGATGTTAGCTTTTACTTCCTATCGTAACGAATTTTGTTCAAACTTCAATTCATTCCTATAGGAAAGTCGTTAGGTTTACTTGTACACAATAGTATCGTCAGATTTCCTTCATGGTAGACTTTAGTCTCATGCAAATCATACGACTGGACCAGTCGTATGATTTGTTTGAACATATGTAGCGGCCTTTAGAGAACTTTTGTAATGTAGGAATTCATCATAGGGAAGTGAAAATTATTTTCTATTTTTTATTGTGAATTTTCAAGCAAAATTTCTTCTAAAGTTTGTTTTTTTATATTTATCAAGTATATTCTTTTTTAGCCTTAAATTATTCTCAAAAAACTTAAAATTATATCATAAGAGAATTTTCAGTACAAGAAATATGTTTGCATTTTTTTGTGATCGAAAGCTTACAAAAGCCGGGGTATTTGATGAAAAGTAGTATGTTGTGAAAATCATCATAGACGGGGTAATTGATATCAGATTCAATTTGTCTGCAAATATTTAATTTAAAGAAAATGGGGTTATATAACGGGTGACGCAAAAGTACTGGCATCAACTGTCATACTGATATTGAAAATCGTGTAGTAAAGAAATGTATAATTACTAAAAATAAACATGGACTGTTATACTCCAGAATTACGTAGAATAATCGTGTCATATTGCAGCAAGTGTTACGGCAAGTTATGGAAAATGTCATAAATAGGGCTGAAATTTACATCAACTCTGGAGGGCAGCATTTAAGAGACATCATCTTCAAATCCTAATCCGACGAAATTTCATGGCACAAATATACATATATAAAAAACTAATTCTAGTTTGCTAATTTAGAAAAGAAGTTGTAGAAGTTGTACTTTTGCGCCACCCGTTTCATATTAACCCTACCAAATTAGCACTGCTCGAAAATTTCTCTAACAAAGTGTCGATTTGATAAGAAATTATTGGAAAAAAATTTAAAAACTTTGCCTTTAATTTGCAACAAATTTTCGCGCAGCCCAATATTTTTTTCTTTCTAATAGTATTTAAAAAACAGCGTGTACAACAAATTCATGGAAATTATGGTGTTTGAACAAAATCCAACGTACTTTTATTCGAAAAACTCCAGCAACAAAATAAACCAAGAAGTGTATAATGCTGGCCGGTAAACCAACTCGGTATCCTCACATTCAAGTAGTGCTTCATGGCTTGTATATTCCGGGTCCGGGGGTTACAACTGAATGGTTTTCTATTTTTTGTGGCACCAATTTTTACGGGATCAAAAATTTATATATTATACTAACAAAAGAACTCCTGCAATATCTGGATGTTAAAGAAGTGTTCATGCTGAAACGGAAAGAGAAAGTTATACAGGGCGATCTACAACTGATGGTCCAACTTCAGGAGCTTAAGTTATGAAAGAAAAAAGTGTGTTATTTTTGATAGTTGAATAAAATAAAATAATAAAAAATTTGCGAAATTTAGTAACATGGTTACAGATTACATGTATGTAATGACAGCAGCCATCGCTAATCGTCCATTTGAGGAAATTAACTTTAAAGATATCATTTCCTTCATCAGAAATATTTGAAATATAATGGAATATTTAGTGGAGGAAAAATTGTATTAAAATTTTCATAAATAGCGAACATTTGGAATCCATATTATGTTTGTCGTCCTATAAGTAAGAAGTAAGAACACGCCTTTATATTGTAACATTACCAGATTTTAGAGAAGAAATTTATGTTTTTATTTTAACTGTAAGGAAGCAGGAATCGTTACGGAAATAAATGAAAATGAAAGAATGACAGAAGTTTATCCAATATATGAAATATAAATAAGGAAGTGTTTTTGGTATCATTTTTGTGAAAATCTTCTTAACAATTAAAGATCTGAATAAATTCTCTATAAAGGAGCTTAAATCGCTTTGATATAATTTTTTCCTGGTTGGAAATGCCTTCACAATGTGTTTTATAAAAGATCGTGTAATAGATAGAATATTCTTCTCCCATATCGAAATGTGTCATGAGGAGTGTTCGGAACTTGAGGAAATTTCAAAATTTTTCAACATGAAAAAATATTATATGATTATGCTTTTCGTTAATTGTGCAGTATGGACCATTATTACTTTAACTTTGGAATATTAGATAAGACAGCAATGAACGATCATGTTCTACTTTGAAATGCATGCAATTGATATCAAACTGATACAGAGTTTAACTGTACTTCATTGTTCGGCTTTGCAAGTATTTTCTAATTTTGACGATACTTTTGTTGAGACAAAACCTCTTTATAGAATTACATAATAAATAAACATTAAATACAACAACGTCATAGGTAAAAAAAATGCGAATTTTGAGTTATTTATACAGAAGGAATGCATTTTGTATGATCTTTTAACTGTAAGAACATAGTATCTGTAACTAGAACGCTCGCAACGAGAGAGCGTTAATGTCATTCTTGTGACCCTGCGATTTGTAGTTTGAATTTAGGACAACACCGTATTATCTCAGTTGTGAGGTTTCATTCATCCTGATAACTTAGTGACAATTCATACAAGAGAGTCACACTGTGTGTTAAGACGATATTGCTTTGAAGGTAAGTCTATTATTGATATCTTTTGTTGAATGCATAACATATTATTTCGACTTATGGCGTTATGAACGAGATAATGCACATTATTCAAGTTTGTATCATTTTGAAATATGACGGTCTTGCACTGAAGAAAATGTTTTGTAAAAGTATTATTTCCTTTTTTGACGTTAATACCAGAATAAAGCAGCTAATTTCAAATTAAAATTTTAAACTAAGTAATCTTATGACGTTCTTACTGCAAATACTATTGTCAAGTCCGTGAAACACTTTTAATTATTCATACTTGTGTTACTCTTCTTATAATTACTTCCGTACAATTTTGAATAATGAATTCTCGGAGGAAATTAATGTTTCAACTCGTTGTCAAAGTACAACAGTCGACTATCGTGATAAATAGCGATATGGAATCAACTGGTAATGTAAAGGAGCTTATCACTGAAAAAGTATATGACGTTGAAAATGAACATTCAGCACATCCTGTGGTAATGAAACCTGACAAATTTACAATGTCGCCGCAAGAGACTTTAAAAGGATCTGGTATGTGTAATAATTTGTAAATTAGATTTCTCATAAATAGATAGAAATGATATTCAAATTATAACCTATTGCGGGTGGATATTATTATCTATTTTCTTCTTTATACAGAAAATCAAGACAATGACATTATCGCAAGTTCAAATACTTCCAGTTCTTCGTTTTCTGAAAATGCTGATGATAGTGTTTACGACAAGTTGTACTTACCCAAAAATGATGAAGATGGTCACAGTCAAGATAACAATTCTGACAATAATATTGAAGAAAAAAACACGAGCGTTTCTACGTCATTTCCCTCCAAAGGGAACAGTACTTTAAATTTAGGTATTAGTAGTAATGATACATCCACATCTACTGAAGACATTCCTATTTTGGTGAGTCCTCTCAAGAAAAGTTTGAAAAGAAAAAAAACACAGACAACTGGAAAAGGAATATTTTAAAGAAACTGAGAAATAGTGGAGAGGAATATGAAACTCATACAAATAAAAAACAAATCCGGGAGCGAAGGGAACTGAAAGGAGTTTGCGGAGAGAAATGTAAATTGAATTGTTCATCTAAGTTCAGTCAAGAAAAAAGACAGAAGCTATTCTCAGCATATTGGTCACTAAGTCAGATCGAAAAACAGAGACAGTTTATTAACAATTGTATGACGGCTCTTGTGTCAAAATATCGTTACACTCGCGAAGGAGGTACAAGAAAACCAAGACAGAATAATAATGCATTCTACTTTTGTAAGAACTGTGAAAAGGTTCGCGTATGTAAAGTATTTTTTAAAAATACGTTAGACATTAATGATCGAACAATACGTACAGTACAGGAAAAACGGAATAAGGTGGCAGATGTACTACTCGAACTAGATCAACGAGGAAAGCACGGAAAGCATATGACGTTGGACCCGGCTATACGCGAAGGAATTCGCCACCATATTAATTCTATTCCTAAAATTGAGAGCCATTATACCCATGCGAATACATCACGAACATTCGTAGACGGTAGTCGCACATTGGCCGATATCCATAGAGATTATGTAGCGGCATGAAAAGACAAAAACAAACCTTTTGGAAGCTATGCAATATTTTACCGGATGTTCACGGAGGAATTTAATATTTCATTTTTTGTTCCCAAGAAAGATTTATGTGAAACTTGTGTGGCACACGAAAACGCTGCCAATGAAGAAAAAGGGGATCTAAAGTAGAACTACGATCGACATCTAATTAAGAAAAATTTGTCAAGAGAAGAAAAAAAGGGCGATAAAGAAAAGAAAAACTTTAATAGAATTATCGCAATATAAGATCTCCAAGCAATCATGCAAATACCCAAAGGAGATGTTTCCGTCTTTTACTATAAATCGTCGTTGAACGTATTCAAGTTCACTATTTATGACTTGCAAACAAATTGCTGTGAATGCTACATTTGGAATGAGTCCAACGCACATCGAGGTGTAAATGAATTAGGCACTTGTTTGTTAAAGTATTTGCAGAAGAAAGCTACCATGACTAATTCTGATAACTGCGTGGGGCAACAACAAAATAAATTTATCTTGGCCTTGTACTTATACGCCGTACGTTGCCTCGGTATAAACTCAATTACCCATAAATTCTTGATCAAGGGCCACACACAGAACTAGGGTGACTCCGCCCATTCACTTATTGAAAGACAGGTCCAACGTCAATTAAGAGGTGGACCATTTTATACTTCTGACGGCTTCATTGCCGCCATTCGTGCTGAGAAAAAGCAAGGAGAACCTTTTGTAGTAAACGAATTGTGCTACGAATATTTTTATGGCATCAAGTTACTCTCTTCTAAAATTGGACCCATGAATATGACAAATTTAAAACTTCATGATGTAAAAGTAATTAAGATCGTGCGAGAATCTCCAACCTATGTGTATTTTAAAAATTCTTATAATGGCGAATTTCAAGAGGCCAACGTTATAAAAAGGAAGAAACAAGTAAATGACTCAAAAATTATTTTGAAGCCAGCATTTAATAAAAACCTGGACTGGCAGAGAGAAAAAAAATCAATCTTTTGGATTTGGTTAGCAAGAGCCACATTCCAAGATATTATAATAACTTTTACCAAAATTTATAGTTTTAGCTTCGTACCAATAACTCTGAACTACTCTTAAATTAATAAATAACAAAATTATTTTCTCATAAAAAATGTGTCATGATTATTTCCTATTTATATCATTTTCGGGTCGACGGAATTCGGCACTAGTAACTCAAATTCAAATAATTTGTAAAAATAGTAACCATAAAATGATTTGATTTTCTATCAACAACGTCATATATCAAGCTGTGACATATTTCAAAATCAATTTATGTGGCAATAACGTCACAAGTACGAATGAGGCTTGTTTAATTGTTTTAGTATACCCATACATGTTTGTAAAAAGTATTTAAGCACTTCGTACATTACAACAACAGATTACTATACTAAAATAAACAGACGCGTTTGCTGGAAAGAGGGTAAATCGAAAATGTAAATTGCGTTTTTTTAAGAATGATGTTTTTTTAACTTATGACGTTGTTGTATTTAATGAGCGTATGTACGAAATATTCGTAATTTTTACATTTTATATTACCAAAGGAAATTACGAAGCAAGGTTCCACAATCACAAGAGTATGTGGGTTCTTTTTACGAAACATTTTATAGATTTTTACAATGTTTATTATAATGAGTTATAAATTCTACAAAATTTATATAGATTAGTTTTCTCCAAAACTTTCAGATCGATTTTATAACAGCTTTGGTAAATACTTTACGATTCTTTTTTTTTTTTCTGAGTGTTGGAATTCATTAATTTTGCCCTAATTTATTTCTTAATATTAAGTGTAGCTTAGTTTGTGTCCAATACTATGTTATGTACAGCACACAATTAAGTTCCATGTTATTTAAAATTATGCACAAGTGAATTACTTTTTGTATTGTCTCAAACTCAATCACTGTTACATTTCACCAAGTTATTAAGAATGTGCCCATGATACCATAAATGTAATCTGTTGCTAAGTAATATAATATATGTAATCGATTTCTTTCTTATTTTCAATTCTAGTATTAAGATTTATTAATTCCCCCCCCCCCCCCCCCTAGAGCAAATAATATCTGGATCCACCCTTGGCTCTAAGGTATAACTGTGTTAACTTCGTAAATATTTGGCATTCATTGCTTTCAGGCACCTACATTTGGTATAAGACCTGATCGAGCTTTTGTACACCAATTCTTCCTTGATTGTATAAAATTATTCAGAGCACAATGAAATCTACCCATTTTCTTAGCTATTTTCCTTTTAGATATGCCACATTTCTTGAATGCTTTTATTCTTGTCTTCACGTCAATTAAGTTGGGAACGCCATTTCATGGTAGAAAAGTTTTGAATACGTCAAAATTTAGGGCTCAATTAGGGCTAATTTAATGCCACTTCCACGAATTTAATTCTCTTGTATTTTTCAAAAACAATCCATGGATAATATTAAAAGTTAGGACCACCACTACTGAGAATAAGTTGAATAGTATTGTCACAATAGTGTGCACTGCATAATATTTTAGTGCTTAATTAGGGCCAATTTAATGCCTTTTTCCGAAAGTAAAAAATCAATCGAGGCCAAGAAACCATAAAAGTAAAAGTTTAAAAAATGAAATGTTCCACCGATGTTAACCTACACGCTACCAACATTATAATAATACTGTGTTTTTCAGTCGGATTAAATCTGTGATTGATTTCTTACTTTCGGAGAAAAGGCATTAAATTTGCCATAATTAAGCCCTAAAATATTATGCAGTGCACACTATTGTCATAATACTATTTAACCTACTCTGAGTAGTGGTGGTCCTAACTTTTAATATAGTTAGATTATCCATGGAGTTTTTCAAAAAGTACTAGAGCATTAAATTCGGGGAAGTGGCATTAAATTAGCCCTAATTGAGCCTTAAATTTTAACGTATTCCAAACTTTTCTACCATGAAATGGTGGTCCCAACTTAATTGACGTCTTCTCTTCTCATCTTCTGTTAATTTACTGTTGTAATAATTAACTGTAACAAAGTAAGATTATTTAAAAACCACTTCTCAAACAATTACACATACCAATTTATTAAAAATAACATTATTATAAAAAGAAAAAAATAAACGTGGGTTTATATTTATTTCCACTTCTATAAAAAATTATTACTGAAAGCAATGAAGAAAAGTATGAAAAATTTCATTAAACAAAAGTTCTCGAGCAAGCTTATGCAGAACCCACTTCTAAGAACACAATAAATGCTATCTTGGGAAATTTGCTATTTTTTATGATTACCTTTATAATTATTTCCTCCTCTAAAGCCATTAAATTGTTTTGCAGAAAATGAAAGCAATTTTATTACCGATCGTTCCTCAATTTATAAGGATAACAATTGCCTACTTCGAAAAATATTTATAAAACGACTTTTTTTTAGAAATTACCGAAAAACTAATATCTATGCGCTGCAATACAAGGACGAACATTCAAATCAACTAATAATTATTCATGAAATAAAGTAAAATTTACTGCAGTTCATATCTGCATGAGAACATTAAAATACCTGCGTATCTACTCGCCTATATAAAAAAAAAACTATAACAATTACGGAAGAATTTACATGTTGTCGATAATCTTGAAATCTGTAAAGATGTCCTTGTTAAGGCTCTGTCAATTTTAAAGAAAATAAGGTAGTGATGTTTGCAATTGAAGCACTGCATCCGAATTTGCATAGGCGAGTAAGTGGTGGATACCATGTCAATAATAAGCCTTGAAAATAGACTAACTTACGATTTCCTTGCATACCGAAAAATCAGAACTGAAATTGATTCTGATGTCGTGAAAGCATATGGATTGTGAGAGAATAAAAGATGCAACTATTATCTCGAATATACCTACCTAGCAGAATGCATACGAAAATGAAATGTAAGCCAAATCTGATAATAAAGGGTTTTCCAATAAGAGGTGTTATTTTAATTAGCCCGCTATTTCGGTAGACGTCACTTTCGGAGCTGTCATTTTATGACATTTGACAAGTAGAAACTACGCTATTAATAAAAATGGAACGGTACAAGATTCATCAACGCACTGAAATTATTAAAATTCACTATAAAAATGGTGAAAATGTGGCAGAGACGGTTCGTAAAACTCGAACATTTTTTGGGTCGTCGTGACCGCAATACAGAAACAGCTAGTTTCTTAGTTATGACGTCATTCATGTGGCACCTTTAATCCGACATTTTTCCGATAACTTACAAAAACAGGCTTAACACGAAAAAGACGGATCCGATCTGGATCCGGTTTTTTGCATCTGAAAGCCAGTAGAAAAATTCGAGCTGTCGGGACAAGTTAGTGATGTGAAGAATAAAACCCGTGCACGTGGCTCAAGAATAGCCGAGAATATTGCTGTTGTAGCCGAAAGTGTTGAAGAAAACCCAGGTTTGTCCATTTCTCGTCGTTCTTTGGAATTAGGCATTCCACAAACGTCATTACACCGTATTTTGCATAAAGACTTGGGTCTTAAGGCTTATAAAGTTCAGTTAACACAAGAACTCAAGCCGGCCGATCATCAACAACGTCGAGTTTTTGCTTATTGGGTCCGTGAAATGCATGAAAATAGTCCGGAATTCCATCGAAAACTCATCTTGAGTGATGAGGCCCATTTCCACCTCGATGGCTTCGTCAACAAGCAAAATTGTCGCATCTGGGGCTAGGAAAACCCAAGAGTTATTGTTGAAAAGCCTCTCTATCCTCAACGTGTGACTGTTTGGTGCGGTTTATGGTCCTGCGGGGTCATTGGACCTTACTTTTTCGAAAATGAGGCTGGAGCAACAGTTACGGTGAATGGATTGCGCTATCGACAGATGATTAATGATTTTTTATGGCCGGAATTGGATGGTATTGATCTGGACAACGTTTACTTTCAACAAGACGGCGCTACGTGCCATACAAGCAACGAAACCATTGATCTTTTACGGGAAAAGTTTCCGGACAGTGTTATCTCTCGAAGAGGTGATCACAATTGGCCACCGAGATCTTGTGACTTAACACCTTGCGACTTCTTCCTTTGGGGCCACGTGAAAGAGAAGGTCCACGCCAACAGCCCAGTGTCGATTCAAGACCTCAGAGATGGAATTCGTGAGGCTATCGAGGACATAGGGCAGCCACTTTGAGATTTGGTTATGGAAAAATTCATGAAAGGGATATGGTCCTGTAGGCGTGGTCGTGGTGGTCATTTGGCTGATGTTATTTTCCATTATTAACGGCATGCCTTCCTCTTTATAATGAAATAGAGATCCGATCATTTATCTCAAAAAATGGCATTTTTCTTTGAATATCAAAATAACACCTCTTGTTGGAAAACCCTTTATATAAAAATTACTGGCACAAAATAAATTACAGCGTGTAAAAATGTAAGGCTATATTTTGACGCTTTGTGTAACAAGTTTCTTTATCACCTATTGTAATGCCACATTTTATATATATTATGGGCAGGTACCCTATAATGACATAGTTAGGTGAAAAGTACTCTATAATGACATATATATGACAACGACACTGCCCTCTTCAAGAAATCTAAGCAGTAGATGCATTCCTAACAGCATTGTTTTGCGGCCGACAACAACAATAGCAGTGCCAGTGCCCAAAACTATCTTGAAGCGAATTAGTGGAGAAAAGAAAAATAAATGAATGCTGAAGTTTTTATTACAGAGATTATTGTGATTTTTTTTTCGGAATTAAGTATTTATTTTATTTAATATGCTATTCCTGTCGTATTGCTCCTATTCCAAGAAAGAAATTGATGTGACATTCGAAGCTATGTGATGAATAATAATATTATTATAATTACTTTATTTTACTCTTGGCCATTTGGGTAAAATGACATACCTTGGTCAAAAGCAAATTGACATACCTTGGACAAGGGCAAAATGACATACCTGTATTATTTTACTCATGGATTCTAAAAATTACGTTATTTTCAGAGATTGGGTAATACAAAATAAATATAATATGAGCCTACAGAAGTTAAAAATAACGTACCATCGCACAAAATTTAACACTATGTACTTTTTATTTATTTGTTCAAATGAGAGTAGGCGTCATTTGAAAAAATAATAATAATGCTGTCATTTGAAAACATTGAATAAATAACTAATAAGGAAACGGCATATCAGGTGAAAACGTAAGCCACTCGGCGAAATGTATTAGTGTGCTCTGTTTGTATTCGTTTCGTCATGGCAGTAATGTAATTCTGACATTCTGAAGGAGAACATTTTTTATAATCCAAATTCCTATGTAAAATAAACAAATTTTTAGCTCCCCCTTATTTGCAGATAATATTTCTTGGCGTTGCCTTTGTATGACTGGAATAATTTAGACACCAATGACAATTCAATTGAAAATAAACAAACCGGCATTGGTAAAATGTTAAATTTTTTGCCATGGCTGTTTATTTTTATAAATATTTCACTTTTATTTTGCTAGAAACACTATAATTAATTAGTAAAGCTATTAAAGTTACTCGAAGAATGCTTTCCTACGACAATAACTCCGTTCGTTCCTGTAGCACAGCACAGCGCACTTCATAATAATAATTTAAAACTCCGGAATCTCTATTACACAAAATATCGTTCACAAAAGAATATTTCGCACTCATTTCATACTACTATTACGTAAAAATCACGTTAAATTATTTATTTTCCACAATATCATGAATTCAAATCCGAGAACTTATTTTCAAAATTATGAAATGTCAGAATGTCGAACTGACATAAAATAGCCACTAGGTCCTCTTGTCATTCCCCCCCACCCCCGGCCATTTGTCGCACTGTCATTGAAATGCTTAAACGAGTACGCTGTATTCGCACGACACTCCGCTTCCTTATTAGTTATATATTCAATGTTTGAAAATCATTTGAAAAAAAATGCCTACTTATGATAATTAAATAATTTTTAATTTTATTTTATTTTTATTATTTGTTGTTATATCACCAATAGAAATACACAGTCTGTGAAAATTTCAACTGCCTATTACGGTTCATGAGATACAACCTGGTAACAGATGGACAACGAAGTCTTAGTAATAGGGTTCCCGTTGGTACCCTTTGGGTACGGAACCCTAAAAAAGCTATATTTTCGTTTATTTTGACAATTTCTTTTGAACCATTATTGCGTTTTATTCAAATTACATGGCTGGCCTAAAATAACACCCCAGCAAACATTTGGATGAAAAATCTTTAGGGCGATATGTGGATGATTTTCCACGCGAAATTAAAGCAAATATTGTGAAATGATTTCTTCCTTGTCTTGCGTAGACAAAAGAAGAAGAAATCACAAACAATTTTGTTTTCTGATTTTAAATGTGGAAGCAAAAAGACAATAGTTTCTCTTATTTGTCATCTCTATGATACACGAATTTATCATTTGGAAGAACGCTTCATTAGACCCCATAACAGTAATTAGTTTGTGAGTTCTCTAGTGATTTTAATTCCACTAATTCGTATTAAAAAAAAATTAATTAAATAAATATATACCTACTTTAACCCTTGTGTCAATGGATAAAAGAAAACCATTTAAACGAACCCATAACATGACCGGGTATGTAATACTGTTTACGTTTATTTCTGTGAAACTGTTTCATTTTTCTGTTTTATATATAAGGAGAATATTTAGTCACACAATTCATAAGAACTTATTTTTATGATTAGGCCTATTCCGAAAGGTGGGTATGCTGCATGCGATTACATAACTTGGAGTTAGGATAATTGTTGATGGTAAGAATGCAATTTTTCGAACCATTTCAAGGACAATTTGTTTATATGTTTATTAAGTGTAAATTTTCATTCTTGAAACGGGGAGATCATACCGTCTGTATCGAGCGAGTATTTCCTTAAATCGCTTCTGGAACATTTCAAAGTCTATACGTTTTGACAACGTATTATCACCGGCCAGCAGAGTGTTGACTGATAAAGCGGCTCCTATTAGAGATATATGGGAAATGCTAAGCAAAAATTTGCGGAAAAACTACATACCTCATGATTGTATTACTATAGATGTGCAGCTGTTCCCATACAGAGAAAGAACAAAATTCACTCAATATAACCGCCAAAATACGGTATAATAGTTTGGTGGGTTTATGATTCGAAGACATTGTATCCTCTGACAGGTCAAGTTTATACTGGCGAAATAAATAATCTTCGTGATGTAAACCAAGGAGAACGAGTAGTAAAGATTTAATTCAGCGATACAGAAACTTTGGACGAACTATTATTGCTGATAGTTTTTTCACAACATTACCGCTTGCTCGTTTACTGATATCGTGGAATCTTGGACTGGTCGGAATGTTGAAAAAAAAACCCATACATTCCTACAGAATTGCAAGCTATACTTTCGCGTATCCCGACTTTGTGACAAAACCACGATTTACTCTTACGTACTAAAAAAGAGAAAATCTGTAATTTATCTTTCAACAAGTCCATTACGATAAAAGTGTTAGTAGTGTCTTTCAAAAGGCTGCAATCATATCCTTTTACAACAATTGTAACGGAGCGTAGACAATATGAATAAGATGGTAGGACATTATACCACAAAGAGATGTACGTTGCGCTGGACCCAAGCATATTTTTATATTATTTTGGATATGGCTCCTCTGGCAGCAGCTTTCATTATCTACTGTACGCACAGTCCTAACTAAAACTCAAATAGGAGACGTACGTTTCTGCAAGATCTTGGTGAAACCCTCACCATGCCAGCTGTACAGATCAGAGGACCGAATTCACACATTATGAGGAGCTTCGCGACCAGATCTGCTATTGAATGCATGACGGGACATCCAATACCAATCACATCTACATCCACGTCGAGTGGACTAGCAACACGGAATCAAACAGGTAGACTGAAATTCAAAGGTATTTCCAAAGAGGAGGGTAAGCCGTGACCCATGCGAAAATGTTGCACAACATGCTTTAAACTTGTTTGTGCAGAGCATTCTACAGAATTCTCCTGATGTTAGAAAATGTTTGTCATAATAAATTATTACAATTTACATTACAATTTTTTAAGAATTAACTCTATTTTTTTATTGCTTTCAACACTTGTTCCTAAGAAAATGTTTTCCATATCTGAGTATGCTTTTAGCTTGGTAACGTGTATTTATAATTCAGGCTATTTTCTGAGGAACCACAGAATACGTTTCAAAATTTTATAGCATACATTAGCTACAAATAGAGCCCTTAGGGATAACTAAAGTGATGAATGAAAATTTTCAAAGATTAAATAAAGTTTTTTTCATTTTCAAAATTACAAACATACCCAGTTATGTAGCCATTAACACAAGGGTTAAATAAATATCTTCTGCATTCCCTTACTACAAATTCCAAAGGATTTATTTCGACGATTCTTGAACAATTTGCTTAGACGATAAGAAAGCGAACCATCTTGAAGAAACGTATTCGTTTCTTATACATGATATGAAAATAACTCGCCAGGAAGGGATGTTGACAAATTACTTTAATGTATCGCGTAGAAGATATGCATTCGTTTCTTCACATGTTTTCCCTTCGGGGTAACAGTTTCACCCGTTGGAAGTTCAGAATGCAATACGAATATGATTATCATCCACGAGATATTTTATCGTTCAGGTAATAAGAAACTGAATCTTCTGCGTTTCGCCATGTTTGCTGGGACAGAGTATGTCGTTTTACACAAACCCCGCCAAAATAACAAATGTGTTATGTGTATTTTTTTTCTAATGACAAGAAAAACTTGTCTTTGTTTTAATTTTTAACATTCTTCAAAACATGAAATCAAGCACTTTTAAGCTGCTAAATGTGTACTTAAAACGTTTTTTTTTTTTTTTATATAAAGTGTTAAGATCCACATGGTACAAGGTTAATGGTATGTCATTATCATCTTAGTTACTTATAAATATAATCAAGACACGACTAATTATATTCCATTCCCAGTAATTCAGTTGATAATATTTATTTTATTTCAAAATGTGTAAACTTCTCTTCATGATCTATTTTATTTAAATATCTGCAGTTTTATACCATATATTATTTTTATATAACCTTTTTCACATTTTTATATGTTTAGTTTTTATTTCTTTTTTGTTTTGGTTTTTTTGGTTTTCAGTGTGTAGTTTTAGTATATTTTTCTATTTTCTTCTTTCAATTTTTGAATTTTGATATACTTTCCATCATATAGCCATCTAAGGTATTAGATTATTGAATTCAATCTGTATAATATCTTCTCACCTTCCAAAGTAAATAAAAAGCAAAGATACTACTTGTCAGCAAAATGTAATCATATGTTCGATGATAACCTACGGAGGGGAGAAATATCTGCCACTTTCTAATTGTACAATTTATATAGTTTAATAAGAAACTTATTGGAATGAAATTCACAGAAAAGAGAGGCTACGTAATTCTCCAACTCTTTATATCGAAAAAATTTCAAAATTGGTGTCTACGTTTTTGTAAAATGTCTGTTCAATAAAATTATTTAATTCTTAGGCTAGCGTAGTAGAACTATAGACATATGGGTAGCTTAAACATATTATATAATTAAGCCCCATTTGAGGTCGCAATAGAATTTCGATAGCCTTACTCGATCATTTTAAAAAATTTTTACTATAATATAAATACTAAACTGCTATAACATCAGTGCTTCACCCTCTATTGACCAATATTTTAGTTTTTTGAGTGCTAAACTTTTTATATTAAAACTCTTCTACAAGACTCGATTTTTTTTCTACATTCAGAAGTCCATTACTCGATAGGTTATACTCACATTGGAAAGTTAATAAATTTATTTTTGATACTAGTTATAATTTTTAGAAGGGTCTATCTAAATAGGGGAAGCTTTGAGATGGTGGGTTACAAGCCATCATAGGATATGATAGCAAAAAGGAATGTGTCCATTTGATTTCATATTCGAGGCATTGATGAAAACAATTGAATAGCATAAAAGTATGCAATTATCTCCCTAATATGCGTTTTTCTTTTGATATTCATAAAACTATTAATCAATGGAGTCTCATACAAATATTACATTTAGTTCGTCAGAGCTCTGTTGTTTCAAAATTCCGTATGTTCGATTTTTTCTCATACAATATCATTCTAGAATTTTTGTTATTTCAAATTCGTTTATTCTTATACATTTTTATAAATATTTTTTGAACTATTTCTCATACAGGAAGATTCCTTACATATTGTTACAAATCTATTCAATATTGCAAATGTAAAATGCAATGTTGATCGTCTGGTGCATATGCAAAATATTATAAAGCCGAGAGGGAGACTGTGCTTATTGCGATCAGTTTCGAGTGGTGCATCGCTTCAGAGAGTAAAAAAAACAATTACGCACAACTTCAAAGTAGGTCAGTAGGTCAAAAATCAGTGATGCCACTTTGCTACAATTGTAGCAAAAATGATACTTTTTTTCATGTCATTGTAAAAATGCTACTTTGATACTTTTATTCTATTATTCTGTCTAAAATGCTCCTTTCACATAAATTCAGACAATCGAGTTTATTAGATACTCAAAGTAGAGGAAGTTCGATATAAATTTTCTAAAAGAATATAGGATGCTGGTGTAAAGCAGAAAAAAATCCTTGACATATGTAGCTCCAACGAGCTGCCTATCTTTAAAGCAAGTTGTTGACTGAATTTTGGGTGCAATAGCATGCAATTATTTCTTATATCATCATCGATAAAAGACGAAATTCTTTAAGTAAAACCATATTTTTACTTTTTGTCACAAATCTGTCAATTTGTAACTACTATTCAGGGGCGGATTTCCCTGTAGGCCGAGTAGGCCCGGGCCTAGGGCGGCAGATTTAGGGGGCGGCGATTTTTTCTTGTAGTTGTGGGTATTTCATTACATTTTTATACTTTTTCGTTTTTTTAAATAAAATAATTCGTTGGAAAGTGTTATTTTTAATTCTACTCCATTTTTTTCAAATCTACTCCGATTTATGAGGCAGCCTACTCCGCTAATTCTAGCCTGGGGTCCCTTCACTGGATATAGATCATTCAATTTTTCGTGTTTTACAGGGAGTAGGGGGGCGGCAATCTTCCATAGGCCTAGGGTGGCCAAGTGATCAAATCCGCCCCTGCTACTATTAACTTAGAGTTTCAAGGAGAAAAATTTAGGTTACATAATTATGCAAAACAATTGAGACAAATTACAAGTTAATTTTGTCATTTTTCATTAAACCTGACTTAATAAATAACTAAGATTGCCTGAATGACATTGACCTACAACATCAAGAGAATTATTTGCTCCTTAATGAGATAAACATCAGTGCAAATGCTAATTTATTTATTGCAGAAAAGGGTTTAGTGGATTCAGTTTTGACAACTGTAAGGTCACATATCCTTTCGTTTTATGTTGAATTGTGTAGTCAAATAAGAAAACGCTTCGATTTCAAAAGCGACATTTTAAAACACTTGTGTTGTCTAGATCCCGATAGAACTTGCAAATGTAACGATTCTATTTTGCCATTATTAAAAGCATTTCCAAATCTTTATAAACATTCTGATGTAGAAAAAATTAGTACACAATGGCGATCCTGAAAATTTTTTGACTTTTTAAAAACTCATTGGGGCAATAAGTATTTTTTTTATAGCTTTATGATTTCGTAATGAATTTAATGTGTCTAACACACAGTTCTGCTACCACTGATCGAGTCTTCTCAGATCTCCAACTAACTAAAACAAATAAGTCAAATAGATTTGACATAAAGACCATTGAATGCATAATGTTTGCAAAAAGGCAAGTAGAAAGTCAAAAAGAAAAATACTTTGTCTGGACACCATAATGACATAAAGCAACTTAAAATCGCGTTTAATAGTCATAAATATCGAGATAAAACATTTAATATACATATATGTATGTACTACCTTATTTATTATGTGCTGTAAAATGGAATGAATTTATTTAAGGAAAAAAATCAATATTTTTTGTTCAACTAAGCTCTACATATATTTTCTAATTCTGCGACTTATTCAGTTTTATTTTGTATGAATTGTCTTATTTTTTTTTTTATTGTTAACAGAAAGATTTTTTACATTTTTTTTGAAATATTAATTTATACTTCTTTTTCTTTAAGATTGCTACTTTTTGCTACTTCTTCCCTCGAGTCTTGCTACTTTTATTTCTACCCCTTGTGGCAACAGTGGTCAAAATGCAAATTCTTCACGATTAGCTAGCCTTCTCAATAGATGATTTGGATGCTAGTGGCTACTGTTTGTAACTTGCGATATGAGGAGGAGCGTTTTCGGCAACTTGGACTCACTTGAGTAAAAGCGTTGGGTGTTGGTCTTTCGGGTTGTTAGCAGATAAATTGATTGGGACTAAATGGGGTCTCCTTAAACAATACTGTGCAGTTTATATTGTAGTTAATTCGTAATTTTTCTCTGAGCGCGCGTGAAAGAATGTCAATTGTGGAGTGGACTGATATAATAGTCACGGCTTTGATGTCTGTTTTTTGTTTTCTTTTCTTTTTATTGTTCAGCGAAATTCTATAGTGCAGTGAAGTGGACTATTTAGTGAATGTAGTCCTGCGAGGAACGGAGCAAATTATTGGATACACACAGAGAAATAGTGTAGTAACATCAAGCTGCTGTGTAATAAATTTTACAAAAGCATGAAAAACTGAAAAAGTTCGGACGCTTATTACATTTTTAATAAAATTGCTTATTTTGTAAAAAATTTTACTAAATATGTAATAGAAATTATCGGTGGTATATTTTACTATTTGTAATAAGTTTTTCTAAAATAGATTTTATTGTTGTGCTAGTAAAATCCATTACATGAAATTACTGGGGTTACAAATTTTACTACGCCGCAATAAATTCTATTACAGCTATGCAGTTCTTTCTATTATGAAACAATGAAATCAATTAAAACACAGTAATTTTTACTAATACTTCAATCAATAGCTCTTCAGACTTGGTATTTGTCTATTTGATGTATGGGACATTGTTTAATTAGTTGATCAGGAGCGATTTTATGAAAACATGTCGGATGTTGTTTTAGGGATTTTGTTATAGAAAAAAAAGTTTAGTATAGTGCTTAAGACTTTATAGACATTATAATAATAATAAATAATAGTGAATACGAAAAGTGTAGTAAAAGTCTGCCTAGTTTTGTTTGGTTTTAGTACTCTTTTTGGGGACCAGAAATAGATTTACCTTCTAAGTTGGGTTTTAGTAGTGTTGGGTGTTGGTATCTTAAAAGTTTCTTCAGAATTAACGTTATTAAATGATCGTGGCCTGAGTATTTCTTTGCAATTTGAAATTTTGAGAAAAATGCAGTCAAAGTTAAGAACTCATATGGAAGCATATGACATGAGATAAACATAACATTATTTATCTCAACACATATTTAAGTTAGAAAAGAGCAGATTATAGCATTTAATTCGACTTCAGTAATAATCTCACGAACTGTAAGTATATAACTCAAAATAGCAAATTTGGCCGATGGGGCAAATCAATATTCGTGCGACGATATATGTAAGTGGACTTAACGTGAACTGAATTCGAGTGCGTTTTGTATACGAAATTTTTGTGCTCCTCATGCTGCATAAAATTTACGTTAATTTACTCTGGTAGATTTGATACCAAGGATTCCATTAGAAGTTAAACTATTACTTGTTCACTTCAACTAATACAGGCAGATGCCCAAGATACCCAAGATTTTGTGAATTAAAACAAAAGTCCTGTAAATCTTTATATGTAATTGACAGCACATTTTTAGTAATTACAATTCAAATTCAAAGGTAAAGCGATTTTTGAAAAATTCAATTACGAACGAATGATCAATGACTTTGCCCGTCCGCCTCTAGGGTACCAGAAGCAGTTGGTACAGGAAACTATTATAAAAAAAAATATTAAAAAATAGAAAATAAAATTAGTGATAGTTCCATTATAGACAATGCAAATATAAGCAATTTGTTTGTCATGTCAAAAGTTCAGTTTCTTAATCCATTTTTTAGTAGCTCATAAATGCATAAAGTAAAAGTATACAAAGTTATATTACATAACAGGCCTTATAAAAACATATGCGTGTATATGTATCAATTAGGTTTAAAAGACTTTGTACTTATAACGATGTTTGCCAAAGAATAAGGCATTAAATATTTTCTCATTTGCTATACATAATATTGATATGGTTTTTTGTACTCTATGTAATAAAATATGTAGAGAGATATTTTGGTGTATTTTATTTTATTTATTATTTTCATTAGAGCCAAGCAATATATTTTACTTTGCAGTAATATATTTTATTGCCACCAGACTGCAATAAAAGTCATTAGACTGTAATACAAAAATGCAATAATTTTCATTACAGCCAAGCAATATATTTTACTTTTCAGTAGTATATTTTATTGCTAGACTGCAATAAAAGTTATTAGACTGTAATAGAAAAATTCATTACAGTGTAATACTTTATATAGTAATATCTATTACACTGTAACAGTCTGAAAATCAATTGCAATTTTAATCGATTTAATTACATTTTTTGTAAAATCTATTGCATATTTTTCTGTGTGTACACCGTAAGAGTATGGCGCACCGGGCGGTAATTTTTATAACTTCTCGTTAGGTGCTTTATACCTCAACGTGATGAAATTTCCCAACAGCAATCGACGGAATCTTACAAGATAGCTGATCTTCTTCAATGGCAAGCAAAAGGAGAAACTTTTTTGTTTCATAGTTTAATTAGTGTGCATCCGTGTCGTTTAAATATTTATTGTCCAAAAAAGTATTCTTGCTTTTGAAGGGAGATCCAAGCTCATGTTGGGGAAAGTTATGACATGAAAAATTCTACATAAAAACAAATAAATGTACAAGAGCCCAGGAAATATTTGTTGGAATACTTCCTTTTTATTTTCGAATTCGATTCGGTTTTTCTTTATTTCTCTGTCTTTTTCTCAGCTCAGCTTCCAGGAGGACTTGTGTTTTTCTGTAAAATAAACCTTACAGAATCAAAAAGTTGCCACTTTAAATAGAAATCACTGTAAATATCTATAAATGTATGCACTCACCGCCCTTTCAAGCAAAACTTCAAAACTGTCAACCCTTCGACCTTATTGTGCTATAAGAAAATTAATTAACACTAACAGTACGAATCGCATGGCCTTTAATTAATTAAAACAGATCACTTCAAATAATTTCACTACTACTTTATTTTATCAAAAATTCGCTTTAAACAAAATTCTTTCACGTCTATACTCTGATACTAGAAGGGAAAGACGATAGAAAGATCTTCATTAGCAGAATTTCTTTTTTAAACTGTTTCCTGGGATAAGCCGGAAATCGCATTTCCAATGTGCCCGGTCGTTGTTCTTATGAGATATTGCTCCGAATTTCAGTGATTTCCTTACTTTAGGTTCAAATTAACATTTCAAATATAAATTTATAAATTTTGAATTTTATTTTATAATTATACAAAACCATTATTTTATAATTCTGATATTTAATTTAATTTTTTAGGTCTAATCTGAAATTTTCGATTGGAGTTGGGTAACCTGGTACTGCTTAGCTGCTTAACCACTGAATAGGAAATGTTTTTCTGCATAATTGCGAATTCTGACGGCAGGTGAGTTTATTCCAATATACTTGCGGTCTTATCTATCTTCTCATTTATCTGTTGTTAATCGACACCTTCAACCGTTTTAGGGATTTGATAACAGGAAATGAAATGGAGAGAACGTAGGAGCGCTTTCATCTAATTTAATCTTTTAAAGAAGGAACAGCATAACAAACAGACAAGGAAAAATATTCCACACATAAGTGAAACGAACAGGGAGACCGAAGATTGGTTAGTGGAAATTAAATCCCTGTGCACAAAAAGAATAGGGGTTGTGCCTATCGAAATACCATTGACATTTCTTGCAAAAATTCTGTATATTATATGTACCTGCAGAAAGGTTTATGAACAAGTAGTCATTATTTGCTAAAAATAAATATCCTGTAAATGCTGGAATACATGCAAAATGCATGAGCTGTATACCTATGTAACCCATATACCCGACAAGCTCGCTATCAGAGCTCATGGCAGATAATTCTCTCAAGAATGAATACAATTCATGGAGGATGTGAAATTATGTATGAAAGCATGAATTTCCAAGGGATTGTGTGATATGATAATAAAACAATAGACGCATATTATGAATTATTAATACAGGTATAAAAAATAGTGGGAAAATAAATATATTAAATTAAAATACAGCTAAATAAATACAATTGAATATTATATACCTAGATTCATATATGTGGATAAGTAGCCGTGAAAACTAAGACATATTTTTAAAAGGCCAAACTATAAAATTTGCTCCATCGATACAATGATTTTCTGATGCAGAATCAAAGCATATATTTTAAAAGAGTACAATCATAAGTCTCAAGCCTAACACATTAATCACTTCTAGTTATACTAGTGAGAAAGTATTTAAGTGTTAAATAAAAGGATCAACAAAAAACAGCGTGAACCAAGTGATCCAGATTATTTCCACAATATTTCGCAATTAGATAGCTTAATGGATCAGTTAGATGATTTAATAAAACTGTAAGTAAATTAAAACAAAATTAAGCAGAGAAAGTTAAATTCCTGCAAATTTTTTAGTGCGTTTCGGAGCGATGCCTATTCTTTCCAACTAATTTCTGATACATGAACAATTTCTGAAAATGTTTGAAAATAAACAGATTTACATAATTCAACATTTACACATCCTTATTACATTATTTGTCGTTTGCGAATCATTAACGAATCATCCCTAACCATGTACACATAATACACAGAGCTAAGAGTTCTCATCATCAAAACGAAAGACTTAAGTGACGAACCTTTTTGTCTGTAAAATTCAACCAACCAGATAATTTGCTTAACTGCAGTAGACACTGAGCTATGTCTAGGCCTACTTCATAAATGCATACCGACTTACCTACTGATTGTAATATAGTCAGACATTATTACATCACAAGTTATTTGTGTTAATAAAATTACAGAAAATTGCTTTAAGTACAACAAGAGGAGCACAGTAGCTGTGTAGATTGCAGAAAGACCTTTATCCAAAATATTACGTTGCTGCGATTTCAAGATTTTCCGCAGTATTACGTAATTTGAAGCAACAATATTTTTTTCTTGCTTCAGTTTTCCTTATAAACAATAATAAAAACGATAGTTTTGAAGGTTGTGGTAATACTGAACTCCACTTCAATAAAATATTCGCAGTACTTAAGTCTTATTCACACCAAGCGACGAGACGGAGGAATGCGTAATTTAGGTTAAATATACAAAAATCTTAAGACATTCAAGATTTCAGCATTTAGCATGTTTGTTATGAAATTGTTGTTCTGAGCATTTCCTTCCAGCCACCCAAAATAATTCTCTTTTTGTTGCAAGAAGTCTCTGACTTATTTTACCACTTTACCTTAAGCAAGAGGAGAAAAGGCAGTTGCAGAATAAACTCAGTGCAGGTTATGCAGACTGAGATTGAAGTAATGGACGCAAATTTTTATAGCAACAATAAACTGATGTAAATGAAAAAATTAAGTTTATTCAGGCGTTACAATAAATTTGTTACTTTTTTTACGGTTTATTCTTCCGCAAGTTCCATGGTATTTTTATATATGGCTTTCAACTGACTGGCTTTTAAAAATCCAATGGCGTAGTGACTGCGCGCATTTGATTAACTTTAAGGTAGTTTACGTCTTCTTGTAGTATTAAAAAAAATGAAAAATGACAAATTGGAAAGCAGCAAATAATGAACGGCATTGACATTATTTTAACCCAGTCAAAGCCAACTCGCCTATTTCTGAAACAAGTGCTAGTGATTGGTACTAATTCTTTACAGCATTTTGTAAATGACTGTTTTATTATGAGTATACAAATTTTAATAGCAGGTACTCTATGCTTGTAGAACTTTAATTAACAAGTTTCCAAGAAATAAGTGTAGGCTGATTGTTGCAATAACCAACACGTGTTCGCTGTGACCAGTAATAAGGCAGATGACAGTTCTAATTTTTTTTTCCAATTGAGACAAAATATTCAAATACTCATTCAGAGCCTCTTGTTATCCTTCAACAGCAAATAGGTTATAGATGAATCACATAAAGCCAATAAGGCAACCTAACTCACTAAAAGTGTTTTTTCCTAGATAATAACGAATATAATTTTGCCACTTTAATAGCAGAAAAGTAAGCTTGGAAGACGAGTGGAAAAAAACCCTTTATGAAAACGAAAAATCTCTGAAAAAAGAAATTTCATTGCAAAAAGAGGGCGTTTCATATAAGCAGGAACCGTATACTCGTCAGTACGGCTTGGTTCCTGCCTGCCGGATATGCCAAAGCAAACGGCCAAACTGATCTCATATATATAGACTTAAAATAAATTTTAATTGTGAATTATATGAGGCGATATACTACGTATTTACTTGAATGCCTAGCAAGACTTAGCCCTATGCGAGACTAGCATTTCTAGAGAATTTTGCTATAAAAACTCATAGCGAACCTAGCCAATCTGAAATATACTCAGTTTGCTGCTAAGTCAGACAGACAGGTAGGAACCAAGCCGTACTAACGATTATACGGTTCCTGCTTATATGAAACGCCCTCTTTTACAATGAAATTTCTTTTTTCAAAGATTTGTCGTATACATAAAGTGTTTGTTCCACTCAATTCTCAAGCTGCAGACTTAGCAGCAAACTGAGTCAATTTCAGATTGACTTATTTCGTTATGAATTTTCTTAGCAAAACTCTCTAGCTTGGGAGACCGTGATGAAAATTTGATGCACCTTCGCAATCTCAGTGACAAGCTTCAGGAATAAATCTGCATGTTTTTCTATAAAGAAACCAGCGAAAATCCTTATAGCTAAAACTTGTCCATTCAAACAAAATTTCAACCTCAGTAACAGAATCGTATTTATTTCAAATGTTTCAATTATTCATTATACATAAAACGATTAGCGTAAATTGCCAAATCTAAGTAAAGTTAATCCTCAAGCATGGCTACCAAGGCAGAAGACATGGAGCTCATGATACTAGTTAAGCTAGTCCTTGGAAGCTGACTGGGCAAAGCTATTAAGCCCGTGCGTCTTACCATTTTTAGCATCGCGTATCTCTACCTTAATTTGAAGGATAGCAGTAGCATTACATTCATCTAAACTATCGAGTCGTTTCAAATGCTTCCTCAAATGGACGTACTGAATACCATATAAATACAAGAGATATGGGAGTATATGATAAAATTGCTGTAAAATTCAAAAATGCTCAAAATATTTTCTGACAGTTAATCAACAACCGTTTCGTATTAAATTATCAATTTTTGGTTCTAAACCCAATTGTTTTTCCCAAGAGTAACAGAGAGATAGAGAAGAATGAGTGAGAGAGAGATTGAGAAGAATGAGAGAGAGAGAGAGAGAGAAAGAGATACAGAGGGGGAGAGAGAGAGAGAGAAACATTGCGAGAGAGATTTATTGAGAGAAAGAAGCACAGACAGAGAGAGCGGGAGAGAAAAATAGAGAGCAAGAGAGAGAAGGTGAGAAATATTTGTAGAGATGATTCTTCATAGAAAAGAATAGGAAACCGAAAAAACCACATTATAGAATAGGCATAAGTCTTCATAGATCTCTCTTAAGTGAACAACAGATTCATAAATTTCTCCGCGCAGATCAAGCCTATTTCAAAGATTTTTTATCTGCTGCTTTGCATCTATCTCTCAGAGAGTAGAATTGCGTTCTTACAATTCGATGACCAAGAACTTAAACTTTATTGTATTTCTTATTGAAATCGACATAAACCGTAGAAACTCCATAGTTCTAGAATATTTTAAATAGAGGTTTGAATGACAAGTTTATCGTAACTGCTTATTTTATTCTAGCGCCAGTTCACCGGATCACATGTAACCTATGGCTGATCCTCCAGATTAGATTTCAACGTGACGTGCATCGACTCGGATTTTCTGCAGAGTTGAATTGCATCACATTAGAAAGAAACATTGTCATTATTGTACATCAATCTACTACTATAAAACATCAGTATTTTTTGCAGCCCTGAAGAGATTCATCGCATAGTCATAGTCATAGATAAATTTATTAAACGCCCCGGCCACAGCCACGTCAAACAACGGTGGGCGAATCGAATAATTACAGGACTTAGCTTATTACTAAAAAATGGGTTAGCGATTGAGTATATCAAATTAGCACGACAAAAGTAGGTATATAATAGATTTAGAAGGTTAGAGCTAGTGTAGAGCTTGGTACTAAGAGCCAGATTTTTTTTTGTATACCTGAACTATAAATACAACATATAAGTAGTACATCAACATGAAATATCAGGTACACAAAATTCAAAATCAGTTTAATTCTCACATTATACCTCCGGTGTTGTAGTACCAAGGCTATTAATTATGAAAACATGTAAATCACATGTAGCTCAGACTCACGTACTTCAAGTTAAATTATAAAATTATTAATGCATTTTTTTTGTAATTTACATTTTTTCAAGAAGGAATTGTTTTTTTTTATTCTCCGGTATACAGCAAAAGCTAAAAAGTGTTTTTAATATGTTATTTCATCACACAACCCATTTGCTATATACCGGAGAATCCAAAAAAAAAATGCCTTTTAACCCGGTAAATAAATCCTATAGAGTAATCTCTTTCTTTATTTGTAATTTACGTCATTGCACTTCATGTAGATAGTCCCAAACTACAAACCAAAATTAATACCAGCGATTAAGTGATCACAATCACGGTTTTATTTATTTTTATTTTTCCATAGACTTAACGCTAATTAACCATAAGTGAAATGCTTCAGGGCAAGCTTCTTAAACTTGATTAGGGAGTCGGATTGTCTCACCAGGCTAAGCAAGAAATTCCAACGAAAAGCGCCCACCAAATACACGCTTCTACTACCGAAGTAAGTTCTAAGTCTAGGTAGCACAATTCTATACGAATCCAGACGGCTCCAGGAGAACCCATTATTAATATATCACGGGAGCATATCATGGCTGGCTCTATAAAAGAAGCAAAGAGAATTCAGTTCATATATTGTCTGTAGTGGTCGTGGAAGAAAGAACTGGGTCAGCGGTGTAACGTGAGAATGAGGCCTAATACCAAACAAATAACGTAAACAGCCCTTAAAAGCACGCTGTGACTTGATCAGAGCCGAGCTTTGCAGAGGAAACATTGCAGTATCGGCGTAGAAAAATAAACGCAGCACGAGATTAAAGACCAGACGGCTCCGAACATGATGAAGAAGATGGTACCACACTTTTAAAAAACAAATCAAAATCCTCTTTTATATTCGGTAGCCGCTGTTGGCGTATGCATGCATTTTACAATATCCTTGATTAAGGAAACAACAGGTAAAAATATTTCACGAAAAGATTTTCTATTCCAATTAGGAGACGAGTTTGCAGAAAAATATCAAAAATATGAAGAAAGAGTAACTAATATGGTCACATCTTTAGCAGCCGCAGGTAAAATCACATCCTCTATTAAAAGCAAAAAAAGGACCAAAATATATTTCTCTCGTAACAGAGCAACTGGAATCTGCTCCAAGTGAAAAACACGCATATAAATGTGTGCGGAAATTCTTCAGTAGAGCAGCCATGCATCTGTAAGAAATTTGGTATAGAATAAGAAAACATATTATTTTTTTTTCAATTCTATTTTATTTCATTTTATTGTATATTAATGGGGGAAATAGGTGCATGAAGGGGTTTTACAGTGATTTCATGAATTTTTTTACAGATAAAGAGCTTTTATTTATTGATACACTAAAGTTGTATATTTGAGAATAATTACTGAAATTTTCAAAAAAATGTTCTCAAAAAATAACGGAGATACCAGTTGTCGCGTATTGAAGGTCCTCATCCGACTGAGCAATTTGCGTACATCTTGGAAACCCCAATTTTTATCTGAAAAGAATTGCACAAAGAATTTACTTTTTTATATGTGTCTCTTCTACGTGAACCTCAATTTTCTCAAAACAAAATGAGAACTAGTATTTTTTTAAAGGGGTGTTAACATAAAACACGGGTTTTTGCCATTTTTTCGTACCTTTAAAAAATAAAAAACAAAAAAAATAAAAATATATTACTGAGTACTCAGGTTCAAAAAGCGCTTATTTATTTAAAGAAACTAAATAACAAATGGTCGGTTGAAAACTTTTTGAGCTAGAGTGTACGCAAATTCGAAAAAAGGAGTTTCGAGAAAAACGCGTTTGAAAAAAAAAGTGGTAGAAAAGGTATTACATGCCACGCGGTGCGAACGTTCACTAAATCGCTTATAACTTTTGAACGGATTGGAATTTTGACTTGAAATTTAAGGAATATATTTTTCAATAGTTTTACAAGTGATTTATGAAAAAAAAAATTTTTTTAAGCGTCTACTCCTATTTCCCCCCTTAAGACTGGATATTTGTGAAGATAATCATAATTATCACATGAAGCTATCGTAAAAATAAATTAAGAAGAAAATATTTTTAATAATAATTCTCATTGTTATTTGAATTCAAACGAAAATGTGTCAAAAGACACCTTTTAGTCGAAATACGTATACGAAAAACCGTGGTACAAATAATTTTACGGGAAGTTTTTGGTACATTTCCTGATCGGACGATAATAGGTACACCTTTTTCCGTCTTTAATCGTTCAGCTTTTGTGTTAATAAGTATTAGCAGACCAAAAACATTTGTATTCTTCATTAACTCGGCTTACTACCATAGTAGCATAACAAACAAATATTCTCAAGAAGCCATCAAATTCCTCCGAAGTCATTTACGTTCGTCATTTCTTCTCTTGCAAACAAGCCGTCAAGCTCTTATTACCATAATATATGAAAAAAGGAGTGTCACTGTGTTTGTACACGCTAATCTCCGAAACCGCCCAACCGATTTCAATGAAATTTTGTGAATCTGTTTGTTTTCTTCCAGCTTGAGAGATAGGATAATTTTGGACACGATAGATGGTGATGTTCTCGAGACGTAAAAAACTGTCTGAAAACTCGTAGATGTGGAAAGCTGAAATTTTGTACACGACGTTTTCATAAAAATTGAAAATATGTGTTGAAATATGGACCAAATCCGGTGACCCCTTTTTTGTGCTGCCATACAAATTTTAGGTTTGCACGACATATTTGGAAACTGCCTGAGAATGCGTCGACGTAGAGAGCTCAGATTTTGTACACGGAGTTTCTAAGAAAAATGTAAATTTAACTTCAAAAATGGGACAATTCGGGTAACTCCTTCGTAGGCTTGCCTTACAAAAGATTTGGTACATGGTGTTTTTATTTCAATGGTAAATAAAATTTCAAAAATTAACTAAATCGGCATACCCCTTCTTGGCAACACATACACAACTTTTGTTTTTCATTATATATTTGGGCACAGCCTGCGAGCACGTCGACGTGGAGAACTAAAATTTGGTACATGCAATTTTCATAGCAATGGGAAGCAAACTTTCCAAACCGTACTAAATCGGGTTACCCGTTCTTGATATTGCCATAAAAAACTTTTGATTTTCACTAATTACTTCGTAGCTGCCTGAGAAGGCGACGAGGTGGAGAGCTCATATTTTTCGCAGGGCGTTTTCATAGTTTTCGTAGTGTTGCCATTCAAAAAATTCGGGTTTTACTATATACGGGCACTGCCTGAGAACGCATCGATGTAGAGACCTACTTATACACAACTACAGACACAGAGTGATACCCTAGAGTACGGAATCTCGTGATCGAGTCAGATAATAGCTTAGATATTATTAATCTCTAATTACCCCACCCCTAATCCCACCCATCCTGGTATCTATTTTATCGCCGGGCAATGCCCACGGGCTCCTCCTATACATATGTCGAATACTCTTGACGTAACTTAGCACTTCATGAATAGTTTAGATACTTCATGAAATATCTAGTCACTTCATGAAATGAAAGCAGATAGTGCCAGGTTGCAGTGCGAGCGTACACACCTTCGACTCAACGGACGTTTGATAACTTCAGCGTAGTAAATTTTAGTGTACCACACTGTGAGCGTTGACAATGTTATTTCCTGACTTTTCATCTTTTTTTCTAGATTTCTAAAATCCCGGAATTTTAAGTTATAAATTAACTCCACGTGTCGCACCCAACTAATCAACTTTTCAGCTCAATGGGCGCAGCCGACTTCATCAATAAAACTTGCCCAACTTCTTCTCATGTATTCTACAGGAACTGTCAAACGACACGGCTGTGCTCACGCTCTCACTGTGTTTTGGCCTTAACAGTTTGCACTTAATGACTTTTTACACGAAATGTATGAAATTTTTAGTCTCTTCATGAAGTGCTACAAGTCTTAACGCCGATAGTGTCATACCAACCGATATAACCGAAGACTAGCCGGCGTGTGGGTGTGTGTGTGTATGCATGTGGGGATGAGTGGCTCGCGAGTCTGGCAAGACCACCCCCTTCACCGCTCATCTCCCTCGCCACTCTCCTAGTATTCGGTTATATAGGCTGGTATCGGCGAAGAGCCTTTTAGCACTTTATGAAGTTACTAAAAATTTCAGACACTTCGTGTGAAACTGTTACACTATCTGCCTACATTTTGTGAAGTGCCTAGACTTTTCATGAAGTACTAAGTTATGTAAAGTGTCTACTACATATGAATATGCCAACATAAACCCAGAGTACAGTTACTGGATCCTCATATATTAATTTTGAACTAGTTTTAAGCAAAATACATTAATTTACCATTCCATACCATTCCATACCATTCCAATTCATTTTCATACAAAATATGTAAATGTACCAGACCGGGATACCTACTCCTAAAAGTAAGGGAAAGGAAATCTTTGTAAACAGGTCAACCTTCATGTCCACGGAAAAAATATTCTTCAAATCACACGGCATGGCACCCACTCTGTGGATATTCATGCATAGCCTTTTTTAAAGTAAATTCAAAATGTTTTGTGAAAGTTAACAGCAGTTAACTATATAGGATTGTGAACTTGAGCCTTTTGCTGAAAATTTATTAGTGGCAGAAACAACTCTGTGAAAAAGAAATAATTTACAATAGTGTGTCGGTTATTTTTGACGAAGAAGAATATTGTAGAAGTGATTATGATGGTTGAAGAACATGTTCTAATTTTTTCGTTCTTAGAATGTCTTACAATCAACAAACAGCTTATTTGGACGAATTATTAGGTGAGTAATACAGCACGCAAGAGATATTTCATAATAATATGGATGAAGAAAATCGTTTTGAAGAAGAGTGGATTCCACAACCTTTTACTGGACAAACTTGGGTTGAAGAAGAAGCAGATGTTGAAGATGTTCATAGAGATACAAATTTTCAAATAAAAATTGGAGATGAGGAGGTACGGATTGCAATGATATGATAATTACGAACATAATGATATGTATCCTGAAGTACATCTGAACAAGATAGTTTTCATGCTATGACAATACCATATGGCATGGCAATTCTGCTTGTATGTGTCAAACATTGCGTTACAACATAACGACAATGAGCTGGCCCAAGAAGATTGACTCATTTAATTTCGATTTGTGAAGGGGTGTATAGGCGTTAGCCTCATAACCACTCCGACCTGAAAGATCTATTGTGAGTCCCCCCTGCATTTACGGATTGTAGATTTGCAGATTGTTAGTAAAGTCTAGAACTATTCTGGGATGGAGATTCTACACGTAGGTTGGTTGAGGAAAAGCATGTTCGATGTGGAGTAGTCTCCGCTTTGCCAATGCTTCGTAGTTGCAGTGCTCCGAGGTTTCATGAGCATCGTGACAGAAACGGTAGGATGAAGTCTCAGCGAAGCCCAGCTTATTTAAGAGATACTTGAAGGGGCAACTGTCTGATAAGAGCTCACTAATCAGTTCCTTTCTTCTTAGGATTCGTAGCTCTTTTGTTTTTCCACCAGAGATGTCGATCAATTTGTTTGCCCGACGAAGTCTTTCTCAATACAAGGATTTTTTTTATTCTCCCAGTTATTTAGTGCAGCTCTGAGGTAACACTTTGAAGTGCCACAAAATGGCTCTGGTCAGACAAACTGAGTTTCCGCTCGTCTTTCGGCTAAGCCTTCAGCAATTTCATTGTCTTTGTTGTCCTCACGTCCAGGTACCCTTATAAGGATAACTTTGTTTCTTCTTGATGAATTTTTGAAAGTTTGTAGACATTCCCAGACTATCCCTGACTTGACAGTGTAGAACTTTAAGGCCTTGAGGGCAGCTTGACTATGCGAGAGGATATTAATGGTTGAGCCATTTATGGCTCTTTTAATGCAGATATTGGCATATTCTGCTATGGTTAATAACTCGGCTTGGAATACGGTAGAGGTAGAGCCGATAGCCTTTGATATATGGCATTTGTGGCCGTATATACCCAGTCCGAGTCCATTGTTTGTTTTTAATAGTCTGTATACCACACCATCGATCCTTGTTGGGAGGACGGTTTAGTGGAACGCCATTGCTGTCGGTCTCCCAGAATTACTTGGAATGGTCTTACAAAATCCACCATGAATGTGATTACATATGTATATCAGATAGTGTTGTCATTTGCTCGAAGCATATCTGTTTTAAGATACTTAAATTACTCGACTTATACTCTTTTTATACACGTGACACTTACAAATGCTTTTTCGATGATGCATTTTGTAACATAATTATAAAAGCAAATAGAACGTATTCTAAACGGAATTTAGAAAATCCTGGAAAACCCAAAGTGTGGCATCCGAAGTTTGAAGGAGTTTTAGGAGTACTCATAATGGCTGACGTTCGACATTCCAGTTCATAACATGTGAAAGAAATGTGGAAATCAGATTCTAATTAACTCTATCATGCAACAGTACCTATCAACTGATTCTTTTCTAATTCTAATAATTTTACCTATATACACGTTTCTTCCGAGCCATACAATAGGTGGCACAAATGTAAAGCCAAAACTATAAAAAAATCATTTTAGACTTATGATTTATTTGTAACATCTCACTTAATGTTTTCATTTTTGACCCTTTCAAGATTCTCCCGAATATGAAACGAAAAAGGAAACTATTAAGTATTAAAAATGCATAGAAATCGTAAACGGCACAATTGTGCCATGCCGTAGACATGAAGGGTAAAACAATTTTAATGTTTTCTAAATCCGATCTACCATTCACCAACAACCATTAACTTTAGAAAAATCTTTATAGTGATGAACATATGTTCACTGTTCGGTTCACATTTAATTTGTTCAAATCATTAAACTGTCCTAATAAATCAACCGAAATTTCATAATCTGCTTTTATATATTTTTTTAAAATTGAACGCATACAAAAAATGATTACAAAACTTTTGGAATTTGCACGTTTTAATCCAATATCACCTTGAGAAATTCTTGGTTTTTCATTATGCGGACACTTTTACTTGTAATAAAATATTTGGTTAACACCAGATAACAACTTTCCTAAATAAGCTTTTTAGAGCGCTTTTTTCATCTTTCGGACTGTACAATACTCGTAAACAATAAGATCTGATGAGAAAAGATCACCAAAAGAGTTGTATTCAGTTGAATCTTTGAATATTATGCAAGAGGAAACTTTCATCGCTTGACATGTGTCATGATAAATTCGCATAAGACTAGAAGAAAGATGTTATGATGCCATCTATCCAGGTAAAGTGATGCTGCATCATCATCGTCATAAGCTGACCTTATATAGAGTTCATTCAATAGCTTTTCTCTCTTTGGTCAAGAAATTATGGAAGACTTTATTAAATGGCTATCGAATGGATTATGTGAACATATTTACTATGACAGACATAAAGGTAAGTCGATATACATACAACGAGGAATTATAAGGGTAGTAGAGAAGTACGATTGTGGGAGTTTTATGTACACTAGTTTTAATCAAAGGAATACCTGAGTGCTTTAAACTGATTCGATAAAAAATCAAGTTGAACATGTCACGAAGGGACATGCAGTAAGAAAAGGAGCCTATGCTAAGAGAATAATAATGTCACCATACATGTAGAATCAGGAAACAGAAAGATGGTTTTACCAGCGAGATTCGTATATCTACTTCTATGGACAACCAACTCAGCCAACAGAGCCTTGTTTGATATTTTGCTCCTGTTCACTTTTAATAGATAATCCTCAATCCCACAACCGGCCCCAATAAATGAGATGTACCCTTATAGCACCTTATAGTGTAAAACAGTATTGGTAGTCCTCAACCTTTTGTACGAGCTAATGAAGATAACCAGAATTTTATATCATTTTTAAATATGAGTTTCGATCGAGAATTCAGTCCACTTCCAAATTGTCTCTGAACTTATGTCAGAAAATATTTATTATCAACGATTACATAATAAAACCGTGGTTGGATGAAATGCAATGTGCAATGATTATGATGTAATATACCTTACCAAAGTATTTCTGCAAGCAGGTGCTCACAGTTTTTAAGTTTTTAATGAAAGGTATACACATAGTTTATAGACGGGGTAGAGATTTAAAGCTGTTTGCATGAGACGGGAAATTTTCGTAAGTATATTATCACAGATAAGTAGATTTGTAATACGTTTTGAGTAATGCCTTTTTATGCTGATCAGGAGCTCCTATGGGTGACATTTAAGACAACTACATTCCCTATTAATATTTTATTCGTATTCCATACGAAGCATATTACGATCATATCATTCCCTTCTTTCTAGTATTAATCTTTCAATGTCATTTTAATCTAATAAATCTTAATTGAAGTTTCTAGGCGACTCGTAATCTCCCAACATATTATACTCTTTTCCCAAACACAAACATTTAGCTATCCAGGTGGAACTCCTTATTTGATGCAGTGAAAAGTATACTATCTTTCTGAAAGACTTGAAATTAAAAATCGATTGAATGATTTAGATCTTGAATACTTGGAAGAATATTGCCTAGTAATGGGTCCTCTTGCATCAACCCTTGACCTTTTACAAGCTGAACAAAATACATATTTCGGATTTGTACTACCGTCTTTAATTTCTTTGAAGGTAAAATACGAAAAATTAAGGAAAAACAATTCTTTGAAACATACAAATTTTTTATTAAATGCTTGTATTGAAGGACTTAATCGGCGGTTTCTTTCCTATTATAAACTTTCATCCGAAGTCAATGAAGCCATAATTGCTGCAGTTACTCTACCTTGTTTCCAATTAATATGGTTTAATGGTATTAAAGATGATGTTAATAATATGCTATTAAAAGATATTCATCAAATAATTAAAAGGGCAGCTGAACTCGAATTCAAAACTTCAATACAGAGAGAAAATTTAATAAAGAAGGACAGACCAAGCTCGGAAACTAATCAGTTAAGTACACTCTTTGACTTTAATTATAAAGTTGATGGCAGCAGCATTGTGAACGATACAACTGCACAATGGCAGTCTACATTTGAGTTGGAGTATCTGCAATATTTGAAGGACGGAAGAGTGAGCATAACTATGCTAAACGACTATCCTATGGTGAAAAGGCTTTTCATAAAATATAACACTTGTCTTCCATCGTCAGCTCCTGTGGAACGCTTGTTCTCTTTCGCCACTATCATAAACTCTCCAAGAAGAAATGCGCTAAGTGATAAAAACTTTGAAAATCTTGTAGTATTAAAAGCAAATAAAGTATTTTTGAAATAATTATTGAACTGTCTAATGTTTTTTAAATGAATTCCGTTGAAGTTGCTTATTTAGTGTTTTTTATATCATGTTCTATAGAAAAAGAGAAGTGAAAGTTTCAATCTACGTGCAGCTTTTGAAAACTATAATATAATAACTACTAGTTACTACATTATAGTTTTCAAAATATATTTATTTATGAATACTAACTAAACTCTATAAACTTTATTATATTACTGCCAACGTACAAATATTCTAAAAAAGTACTCAGTACTTTTTATAAACTTAGTACTTAGTTACAAGTACTGTTCATACGTGCGGTACTTGTACTTATGCTGAAGTACTCAGGTCTTCGGTACTTGTACTTGTACTTAAGTACTTGCCCAGCTCTGAACAGTGAGAAGTTAAGTAAGTAATAGCAATCACTTGTAAAAGTGGAATACTGCATAACTTATTAAAGTCCTTCAGATAAAACATATGTATAGAAGTTTGTATAACAGAAACGCCTACCATTTTATTACTTCTTCAGTCCACTTAGGATTATAGGGCTTCCATATAGGCTTTATAACTGATTCTTTTTATCAAACGTTGATTTACAGCAGCTCTTCCAATAACGAGTGGTGCTCATTAGGAGAAGAACATCGTATTATGGGATGCTTTTGTTAGTTGCCATGGGTGTTCTTTGTGTTAACGCTTCTACTTACGGAAAATCCATACAAAAGTTTGCAACTCCATAGATGTGTCTCCAGTTCCATGGAGAACATTTTTTTTTTAGTGTTGCTGAAAGAGGGTGAAAAGGGTATTTTGATAGGTAATATATTGATACTATGCAGGAGAACAAAAATCATAAAAGTCAAACAAAATTAAGGATGTGGAATTCGAATCCACAACCTTTAAGAAGCTAGTTAGTGTGCTTACACTAAGATACCGAAGCCACTGATGTAACTTGTCCATTATTTGCTAAAGCTTTCAAAATCACTTAATGTTATCAAAAATATGTGGATAACAAAGAACATTCGCTAAAATGCATACCTAAGATACTTCGGGATTTTCTTTTTTTTACGTCAAGGGGACGAGAGTTCCCAAGAACGGATGCTAGAAACTCTATCACTAAAATCTTACAGTCCCCTAAATGAATCGCATCAGGTCTTGATGTGGAAGTTTTTTCAGTCTACAGATAGGAAGGACCCTACAGTATCCAGACTGCTCCATGCATGGACGTAGCCAGGGTTTTGTTGTGGGGTGGGCCTAGTAGGGGCCACTTTGACACAATAATTGAAAAAGAATATTCTTCAATCAAGTATTGTTTTTCAAAGATATGTAATAGTTTCTAAGACGTTAATCAGTGTTAACGCCAAGTTTCCTTACATCAAGCAAACTATTTTATTGATTACCGTTGTTTTTTAGATCGAATACAAAATGCATATGATTTTTTTTTTTTTCAAATCTACTAGCATTACGATTTCTACTGGAGTGAGAAAACTTTCATAGAAAGAATAAAACTCCTTTTAACGACAATAAAACCATAGATCTAATAGAAACCAAATTTAATTAATATGCGTAGAAACACAAGAAAAATTCTTCTTATTATAAGAAAATTGTCGCTTCTACAACGAAACTGAATTGGTACAACAAAGAATATTTTACATGAAGTCAATATACATATACCTACATAATAAAAAATTACTCAATTTTGGAACATTTAAAATAAATCTTTTTCTAGAATAACGAAAAGCAATTCTATTCTTAACCTTTTCTCATATTCTGTAATAGATTTTTCTGCTATTATCATAATCGGAGATAAATGAGAAAATCTATTTAGTACTATTAATCTAATTTTTCTATATTCATTTGAATAAGAAGAAGCAATTTGTTTTCTTACATCCAGGAAATTTCTGCTAAGCTCAAAATCCCACCTAACTTTCCTTGATACACACGGAACAGAGCTTATTCTAAGTGAAAATTTCTCTCAGTGCATTATCGTTTAATTTGAATTCATCACCATACATCTCTACGTTCTAAATTAATATCGTCATAATCATAAGAGAAATCACCAAACAAATAAGCATTAGTTTACTATTTTTTTCTGCAAATCGGCTCAATACCTTTTCAGCTGTAACTTTCTTTAACAATGGCAATAACATGCGTGACATGGGAGAGAATCGTTCTTGAAGCATTGTGCTTCTAAGCAACGTTTTTAATTACCTGTAAATCATGTAAGACAGTATCCTCCTATATCAGTCTCTTTAATTCAATAAGGAATATTCACGAATATGCTAGTCAAGTTTGTAATATTTCTTATTCCTCCTTTATTGCGCTAATCGACCCTATTCAGGGCGAATTCATCATAGTTTTATTACTTGAATTGACAATGTGGAGTTTTATGAAAGGTTAATAAAATACAACTTAACAAGACTCGGAAGTTGCACAATCTGGCTTTTATGAAATTTCAAACGTACAAATATTTTGTCATGAATTAGTCTGCAGAATTAACTTGAATGAGCCTCCACTTAATTCTAGATTTCAGACTACCTTTATAATAACTACTTGCAGAGCTACAATAATTTCCTCCACAATCACCTCATTCACAACGACATTATTTGTCAGTATTTGTCAATAAATATAGTTCAGTTATAACAACCATATCCTTGGAAATTAGAAATATTGTTAGTTTACAAAATTCTCATTTCTTATTTCCAAGAATTACCGAAGGTTTCAGTTCAGTGCGTAATATAAACTGCAAAGTTTTTCGATTTGCCTTTGTTTCCCCTAATAAGTGGTTATATGTACGTACATATATCGTGGCGTCCCTCCCTGAAGTCCAAGGCAAAAATATTGCAATAGATCTTCTGAAGTTTTCCTAACAAAATCTAGTCTACTTCCTTTTTTGTAAAAAATATACAAATTTTTGGAAGCGTTCAATTTGATACGTTTAAGAACGCAGTACTTATGGCTAGCGGCTTGGCATTCGCTCCTCCACTTCAGGTCATGAATGTCTAAGCCTATTGAAAAAACAAAAACAAGAAATTACGATACCTGTAAAAATCCTGTACACAATCATGACAGTGTTTAAAGCAGGACAGAGCCTATTCAGATAAAAGCGATAGGAGGTTTGTTTTAATTGAAAATATATGCCAAAGGATCTTTGACGAATCTTCGATGTAAAGACAGCTTGTTAGAAGTCTATCAGTCGGTCAAAAAATATTTCAACAAACAATTATAGCTCGTAATTGAAGAAATTTAGCTATACTACACAACGGTAAACAAATCATCGTAAAATGCAATAGTTTTACTAGAATACTTAACTCAAACGTTAAATAAAAACAAAATATAAATACTGACTGGAAAACTCTCAATCAGTATTTGAGAGAAATTCATTGGTTCAAAATCGCTCTTAGTTTAATGATAATTCAATCTAGTAATAAGATCGAAGGAGTCTGCTTTTCGCACCTATCAATTGCTTTCGTACCTAGAATTAAAACAAGTCTAAAAGACTGCACAGAACACCTGCAAGTCCATTATCCGGAGAGAAAAATTTTCTATTGTCCAGAATGTTAGACTAAGAATCTTGGCAAGCCTCAAGGTAGGCAAAGGATTCTTGGCCCCGGTTAAAACCATTAGGAACAGCTGTGCCTCATCCTTGATAGTTTTACTTACACTCCTACGCGGGAATGTGGGTACTTTTTAAAAAGATCTCGACGAGTACATAACAAAACATTTGGCGCCAAAAACCATTAATTTTAAATTACTCAGTATGGGAAATATGGTTTTCAGATCATAATTCGGTCAAATATACTCCAATTTCAAAAATTCCTTTTGATTATTTTTTGAGCCTATCTCCCCTCCCCTCCCTCTTGAGTTGGCAAAAATTAATTTTCGGCGGCCACAATTTTCAACTAGAAACGTCATTTAGAAATTTTCCTCTACAAATTCTAGATAAATCCAATTTTTGAATTTTTGTAGACGCATGATGTCATTTGCCTATTTAAAAAATAATAAAACTATGAGAATTTTAGATGGCCACACTGCGCCATCTACCGGGAGTTCCTCTAAACTGACGGGAACAGTATTTACATTAAGAGATAGCTATATGTCTCCTCTGTCGTTGGAATTTCACCCAAATGAATTTGGTGGTTTCCTTCAGATTCCCGTGAAAATTTCCCATTTTGAGCATTTTCCAAGGACCTGGACCTGGACACAAAATATTGTACTTGAGTTATTCGCCAGGAAAATTTCCAACTGACTGGAAGCTAGCTCACGTTCAGCCTATTCCCAAGAAAGAAGAGGGAAACGATTTCTCAAATTGTCGATCAACTGCAATCACTTCGATTCTTTCAAAAGTTTTTGAATTTATTATTAACTCCAAATTAATGAAGTAACTAGAAACCAAACAAGTCATCAAAGATCGTCAATATAGCTTCCGGACTGGACGCTTATGTCGAGACTTGCTGACTTTTTTTACGGATATTAGATATTTTAAAGTTCTTTGGTAGAATCTGGCATCCAGCCCTTTAGCTTTTATCTGATCATCTAATATCGGTTGTACTAGGTGGTGTTTCACCAGAAGCTCATCCTATAAATGCCGATGTACCCAGGGCTTTGTTATCTCCCTGTTTAATTTCCTTTAAAGATCTGCTTTTCCTTACTATTAATCTCACCCGTAATTTTGGTAATGACCCTTGATTTAGCTACTGCTTTGACACCCTTAAGCATTCCAGAGGGAGTTTACATGATTAGATTATTGATTCACGACCTTGATAATATCCTCGCTTAGGGTAAAGTGAATAGAGGCAAATTCAAGGCATCTAAGTCTCGAAGCTGTCTCATCACTTGAAAATAGGATCATAACGCTTCCAGTCCAATTTCTTTTGATGGAACATTGATTTACGGTATACCGACATTATGCATTCTTGCCATTAATATTAAGCTGGACAGATAACTTCTTTTCTGTTGCCAAAGAAGCATCGAAATGACTTGAATTTCTCAAAAGGTGTAAGACATGTTTCAGCCCATCAAATCTGGCGCTCCTCTACAAGTCCTACATCAGCCTTAGAATGCAATTCAATTCCCTTACCTTGTCCGGGACTGGTCGCACAGCTTTAGCTCTTAAAGCCTTCAAGTTCGTTAGAGATTTGGCAATAACTTGACTTATTTTTCAAACATTCTTAACTTTTCTATTAAGTTATATACTTACAAGGTCTGCATTGCATCTGTTCTGTGACTGCTACTTTAAATAGACGTGAAGTACGTACCGCTTTAATTCCTGTATTTTGAAAAATTACAATTTATGATGAATTCGTGAATTTGAACAAAATTTATTCCGCTATTTTTACTAACCTAAATGGAGAAATGGATGATTTGGAGGCATTACACTTCCACCATTTACAAACTAAAACAAAATAAATAATTTAACATCTGGTTTCACTTTCGCGGATGGCAAAAGTATAACATTGAGTAACTTTCTTCGGTGAGGGTGATAGCTGTTCGACCCGAATCTTATGAATGATATGTTATGTGCATTTGATATTTACGAGTGGTGGCGAGGGCCTTCGAACTTTTGATCTGTTTCCAGCTTATACCGTTTTTAAACACTGTCACAAAAATCCTAGATTCGCCCCTGTCTTGGCGACTAGCTTTTATCTAATGGAATAGTACAAATAAAATTAATAATAGAGAAATTATCCAAAAAAAAAACATCGACCTGAGCTATTTGAAAAGGATTTGTAAATCGGAGCATTAGGAAAGTAGGGTCTCCTCCAAGAATATTTTGCAGTAATAAGAGCTCGGTTTTCGCATAAGTAGCAATATAGTTTCAAAAAAATCTTCCGAACTTTTTAGCATATAGAATGGAAAATTGATGAGACATTAAATTCAATGTGGCCAAAAATTGTAAAAAGCTATAAAACTGATAAATTTTCAATATTGAAACTGGACTATTTTTCAAGTAAGTGCTTAAGAAAACTAAAGTGGGGAAGTGTCTGGATAGAAAAATGTCAAAGGCTAGAATAACTGTTCCGCCATTTCTTAAAACTGTAAACATAAATTAGTATTCTTACTACGCAATTCAAGTAAGACCCTTCTCACTGAGAATTTTTGGGCCAATCTATGCATGAGATATATTTCTCAGGCATAAAGAATAACAAAGGTTATTTTATACCGAAAGTGGGAAACTAACTAACGAGCTTAGAAAAATCATACATGCTTTAGTGTTTCCAGTAAGTTAAGCTGGACATATCACATCTTCTCTGTTGCCAAAGAAGCATCGAAATGTCTTAGGTCGCTTTCATATTGGCAAGCGGTGAGCGGTGAGCGATGAGCTGTGAGAGGTAAAACATCGCTTAGCCGGGATGTCGCTACGAAAGTTTTCACATTGAAAAGCGTTGAGCAGCGAGTGGTTGTCGAGCGGTGTTTTTACAGTGAGCGGTGGCTGTGCGCGTTGCCCATTAGTTGTGGTGTAATTTAGTGTTATGTAAAGTATTTCCTCTCGACTTGAAGTTTGGCTTTTTTTCTGCAGGCGATTTGTAAGTTTTATTAAAATATAATCGAAAGTTTTAATTGATATGCGCAGAAATTCAAAAAATTGCTCAGAATTTCTGGGAAGATCATCATATAATATGTTAAATTCACGACTCCAACCGGTTTTATTTATTTTAAAAATTGCTAGTCTTTTCATTTTCTTGCTAAAATCAATCTCTTTAACCGTAACTTATCGAGTAATACCATTTTTCTCATAAGCCTTGATACCATTATGCACTAAAAGTTACGATGCAACTAAAATCTAAAGCCGATCAATGTAAAAGCTTTGCCGCGTATCGCGCACAACGCTCAATGCTCACAGCTCATCGCTTACAGCTCAACGCTCGGCAATCTGTGGGCGGCCTTAGATTTCTGAAAAGGTATAAGAGAAACGATACAGCCCCTCTGCAAATCGCTACATGTATGGTCAATGTTCCGATGCAATATCTTGTCTGATCCCTTGTAGAATGATTCCTGTACACAATATTCGTGCTGCAAATCACGCACATCGTTTAACCCTTGATATTACTTTCGGCCGTATAGTAAAATTCCGTGATGCTTTTTTATCCGAACTGTGTCAATGTAGAACAGTCTACTATCTTATGTCTTTCCTCCGGCATACAATCTACGAAGGTTTAAGAGTGATATGCCTCGGCACCTCTGCCACTCTCCTCATGATCCCTAATTCCTTTCCTTTTTTCCTTCCTGCCATGCTGTGCTTTGCATTCCTCTTGAAGGAGAAAAAAAAGAAAATATGTCCATTCAATGCCAACTAATATGCTTGCCAATCCGGATAGCGTACTCCCAGCAGTCCAGTAGAAATTATCAAGAATTTCACTGCTTTTTACCAAAATTTTACTTAACTTTAGGTCAAATTTATGGAAATGTATGGACTTTGTATAGTAGATAACGTAAATATTCCCTAAATAATTCCCTATTCGATTGTGTTCACCCTTAAGGTCCAAATTCCTATAAAAGTTAACCTCAAGCCTAAATGAGCACGTTTAGCGAAATCCCTATTAGTTGAAAGTTGAAATTACATAATATTACAACTAGAAATTATTTTATTTGTCTTCAGTATGACTAGAATTAATTAACTGCTCCTCTCAATGAATCACTTCATCAAGATTACATATGTTGCTCATATTTTCGACACATTTATATCGGAATCAGTCAGGCACTGGAATACCATTTGCATTTTTTTTCGAGGATGCTACACTTAATTTGGGCCTATACACTGCGTTTGCATTCATCCTTACAGTCTCTCTGTTTGACAATCAATTCAATTCTTTCAATTGTAAAATATCTTTTACTTATTTAAGGCGAAACTCATTAATTTAGGGCGAAATGCCATATTTTAAGTGGAAATTTCTATATAGGAAAAAATTATCATTACCTTTGAACACAAAATTACCTAAACAGGGCTTTTTGCCCTGAAACTCGATAATTTTGGTTATTTCACCTTGTCATCCAGGAAAGTTGCCATATAAGGAAAAAATTTAAGTCAAATTAACCTTTAGGTCGAGAAGTGATTTAACAAAACATGGCTGCCATATATTAAAAGAATAAAGAGAAAAGTTGATACCTTAATTTAGTTTTTTCCACAGTTACTAAAGCAATGCATATTTCTTAATTTCAGAACGATTAAAGAATATTTAAATTAATTTGAAGCTTCTAAACGGCAAACCAAGAATAATTTAAAAAACTTTAAAATTATTATTTTTTGCATAATATTTTTAAAAGCGCGTTGGTATTTTTCGAAAAATTATTTCCATATTTATCAATAAAATGTTTGTCGTTTTAATTGGGCCCTTAGAAGCTAAACGAATTATCTAATATTGAATAACCCCATAATTTCTATATATTTTATTAAAGCAATATATCTCATAATTATTGAAGTTAGAGTTATGTGCCTTGCTCATAATATTTATATATCCTACTAGGGTAATCACTTACAGACGTTAACATGAGTTAAACCAGGTAGAAAATAGGTCGAGATTAAGGAAAATTTACGTAAATTCGACTGATATTTACGTTATATTTACTAAATAAAGGAAATGTGTCCTTTGCCCTAATTTCGGAAATATTTCTCGATACGATTTCCTCCTTTCATTCTACATTTACGTAATTCGGACGTAAATATTAGGTATTCTAAGCTTAATTACAATTTTGCTGCCCTAATTTACGTTAAATAGACGTAAATTCGACATAAAAAGAGGGGAAATTTTGCTTGGGTACTATCAACCTAATAAATAAATACCCTTTTGGTAAAACTCCTGTTGCGATTGAGGATCAGTGTAACTTGGCTACGTCTATGAAGATTTGAACCTTACGGAACCCTTCCTTATATACTATATATATACAGCATGTCCCGTAAGTCGACGTCAAGCCGGAACCGGGTGATAGACCAATTCGTAACAGTTACCAGAAATATATTTAAAAAAATCTAAGTCATGTATTTTTCAAATTATAGGCATTTCTTTTGTTTTCGAGAAAATATACACCTTCCGATGGTTTTTTAGCTCCTGTTGCTACAAATCTTTACTTTTTTTTTCAATTTTATTTTTCTTATGTAATCCCGAATAGTGCTTATGTAACCTGTTGCTTTAAGTTCTAAGCCAACTGCTCCAGCTTGGAAGAAAATGTCACATTTTGCCGAACCAACAATATACAATTAATAATTCGTTGAACTTTAACTGACTGTACTGAAAAAATAATGTACTACGCCAGTCTGTGTAAGTAACTTTGAAAGTTGACGCATTTAATAAGGATTTTAAAATGGTACAACACTTGCTACATTATTTCTTAGATTACGGAACAAAAATTTTTTTCTTCAAAAAACACAGTTTCGAAAAAAAATTTTCATCTATTAAAAATGAATCTAGTGTATCCAAAGCCTGCCTTAAGAGCGTAACTTTAAGATTCTAGCTTAAGTGAGACGGAGAGTCATTCCATGAAGTGTGAGTGAGGCAGATAGCCACGCTTTCGAGTCAGAGATGCTAACTTTTTGTTAAATTTAGAACAAATTTTGCTTAGTTTTAAAATTAAACACCAATTATTTGGATGCTAAGATTTATTATTTACAAAAGATGTTCAAACTGCCTTCCTTCAGCTTCAATACAAGCTCGACATCTTCTGGGCAATTCTTCCGTTGTTGACAAATTCAACTGCTTCCGTAATTCTTTGCCGAAGCTCGGCTAAATTTTCAATTGACTTCTTATAAACTTTCTCTTTCACTGCTCCCCAGTAAAAAAATCTAATGGATTTAGATCAGGTGAACGGGCTGGCCACGAGATCGTACCAGACCGCCCTATCCATCTGTCCGGATATTCTTCATTGAGATATTCTCTAACTGAAAGGGCATAGTGCGCTTGGCAGCCGTCTTGCTGATACCACATATCTCTCTGTAAATACTTAGTGGCATGTCTTCCAGTAAATTAGGTAAATTGTTTTGCAAAAAATCTAAATAAACTTCAGCATTAAAGACCCCTGGCAACTCAAAGGGTCCTATGACTTTTCCGTTTAAAATTTCGGTTTATTTTACAACAATATTGAGATCTATTTTGTCTCATTAAATTCGGATTCTCTACGTGCCACTCGTGTAAGTTGTGTAGGTTCATGTAACCGTCTTTTTTAAATGTCGATTCATCCGACCACAAAATTTTCTCGAAGAATCGCGGATCTTCCCGTTGTCTTTGTAGCATCGTTTGGCAAAACGCAACCCGAGGTTGGTAATCCCGCAGGGTTTGTACTCGCTGTACATGGTATGGGTGTAGATCATGGTTTTGTAATATTCGGTGAGCTTGCCTTGGAATTTAAAGCAACAGCTTACATAAGCGCTATCTCTGAGTGACTATCTGTCTCACTCACACTTCATGGAATGACTCTCCGTCTCACTCAAGCTAGAATCTTAAAGTTACGCTCTTAAGGCAAGCTTTGGGTACACTAGATTCATTTTTAGTAGGTCAAAAGAAATATTTCGAAACTGGGTTTCTTGAAGAAAAAAACTTTTTTTTTCCGTAAACTAAGAAATAATGTAGCAAGTGTTGTACCATTTTAGAGTCCTTATTAAATGCATCAACTTCTAAAGCTACTTGCCAGACTGGCGTATTACATTTCTTTTTTTTTTCATTTTTATATTGTTGGTTCGGTAAAATGTGATATTTTCTTCCAAGCTGGAGCAGTTGGCTTAGAATTTAAAGCAACAGGTTACACATGCACTATTCGGTATTACATAAGAAAAATAAAATTGAAAAAAAGTAAAGATTTGTAGCAACAGGAGCTAAAAAACCATCGGAAGGTGTACACTTTCTCGAAAACAAAAGAAATGCCTATAATTTGAAAAATACATGACTTCGATTTTTTTTTTTATATTTTTCTGGTAACTGTTACGATTTGGTCTATCACCCGGTTCCGGCTTGACGTCGACTTACGGAACACCCTGTATATGTGCGTGGAACAAGGTAAATACCATGGACATATAAAAAAAAAACAGATTGTAGAGCCCCCTGCACCATTATCATTATATACTGAGATATAATAAGTCCGTTGAGGAAATAATAATGAAATTAAGGGCTGAATCTCCAAGGGAACCTTTAAATTAAGAAATACACTTTTCTTTAACAAATCATAGCTAGTTTTAATAATTCGTTCCTTTCACAAACTTAAAATAGCATTTCCTAGCGAATAAAAAGTTTCAGATATAATTGGGCAGCTGGATAATTTATTTTGCCGAAAATATCATTTAATTTGGACATTCTATCTATTACAATGAACAATTGCATCATAAATATGGAAATATCTCGCAAATCTCCAACTCTATAATCATATTTGGTGTCTAATGAAAAGTTGATATATAACCACCTACCTATTGGATTATATAGTTTCTGTACTTATATTATGAAAAATCTGCATGAATTTAATCAAGAAATTCAAATAAGCAGTTGTTATAACTACATCCATATCTAAGTCTAATTTAATTTCATGTAAATTCCATATTTAAGATAATTTCTGCTGATTAACCACTAAACACTGATTCGATTCCTAGAATGCCGGTTTCATTATATAAAACTCAATGCGCACGCAACTCTTCTCCATCCTTTATGATTCGTTAATAAGTGATGAAATAACCAATAAGAAGATCGTCTGTTTTAAATGCGAAAACTCAGTCAGGCCTATCTTATATACACACACACATATTTCCATAAAAGAAAAATTTAGAATTAAATGAGCTGTGTACCGGTCGTTAATGCAAGTCTTAATAACAGTATAGTTTTACTATATGATGATGAATTACTGCCATTATCATTATCAAAGCATCATTGATTTTTGCTATGTATATCGCAGCTCTCTTCTATTGATAATGCAATTAATAAGACTGCAACTTACCTTGGCGAGGTATTAACTAGATATGAAAAAAGAAATTTCGAACAACACACTTCACTACTACTCCCGAAAAACGCACTTCACTAATACCAACGATTTCGAACAGACTTTACTTTGACACGATTGAAAATCTATTGACCCCGCAAATCCTTCCGCCTTTTCAATATTAGAAGATAAAATTGCGAAAGAAGATGATTTCTATGAACCGACGACGATTCCAAAACTATTCTATACACCGAACTTAAGAAATTTCGAATCACAAACTTAAGAAATTATGAAAGACTGTCTCCGAAATGGAAAGTCCGTGAAATAGTTGAGATTCACCAACCGCTCCAAGCCCAATTTACTAGCAATAACCACACGCAAAAAAAATACATTTCTATCACTTGGGTAAGAGAGGTTTTTGTATGTGTGTGCGTGTCGATATTACGTGCTGCACCGATAGCCCCTCTTTTGCTTTCCATCAACGAATTCAAGAGTGAAAATTTCAGTACGTAACAATCACTTACAACAAGACGTGACCAGATATCGCAGAAGCTAACAGCTTTCAGGTGAGCTTATGAAGTCAGAAAGTTTTGGCAGCCGTTGAAAAGAAGTCGAGGAGAAGTCAACCAAAATGAATTCAACGCATTTACAAGGCCTTCTGTGAATATAATTTAAGCAGCACCCATAATAGTTAATTTTGAATTGACTGTGGTTTTTTTAATTATCGCGGCTTAAGACTGTTTGACGGACGATCTTCTCTGACTATAGACAAATTCACATCAGGTTAATTTGTTGTATATAGAGATGAAGACATATTTTGAGTACATACTAACCAAAAAGTTATTAAACCAACGGCAATAATTAACTGTGACTTTTTCGACATTCACGTAAGCCTGTTGTCTTAAAATTTAATTTATGCGCGAAAAAGAAAGGTTTTAAGTAGCACCGAGGAGGAGCTCTTCATTGCTTTCTGATAAATCTGTACTTCGAGGTTTTGAGATTTATTTCCACCATAATTTTTTGAACTAAGAAGTAAAAGTTGCCTCTTAATTTGCCAACACTAAAAGTACTACCGAAATTCAGACAATATGAACGCCATAGACACAAATAAAATAAAAGTCTTCAGCTGAAAGTCATTAACCCACATAAATTTATAAAATTGCTCTTTAGAACACCATTAGAAGGATTTATTGGCTTAATAATAGCCAACATAATAATCTGACTTATAAAATTACATAATAATCAATTGTTGAAAAAAACATTCTGCAATAAATCAAAAAAATCAAAATAATCAAAAACTCGTTCAAAAAATCAAATTTCTAATTGCCCTTGAATCAATATTAAAATCCAAACAGTTTGAATATTTGTTATAAATTCTACACGTATTACTGAGGGGCTCCTAAAATCCATAATTCGTTTAATGACTCTCTATAAAAAGAATATCGCGGTACCTTAAAATTCTACCGGGAACATTAAACGAAATAGATTTAAGAATTTCAGGAGATTCTATTAATCCACTCACAACTTTATGAATAAAAACACACAACACGAGTTCACGCCTCTTATGGAGCGACGTCATACTAACTAAAACTAAACGATCAGAATAAGGTGGAAGCCCAAACCTATTATTCCATGGAAGGGCATAATGTAAGAACTTTGTCTGTCCTATTAATATGTCTCGCAATTCTGAAACTCTACCGCCTAAGCCCCAACAGTCTTCTCCTACTCAGCAGGATAAGCATGTTTCAACTCTTCCCTCCTCCGAGAATATTTCCTCAGCGAAATTAGGTCATCGCCAGAGACAAAGGAACCATTGCAACCGTCCAAATAACATTACTACTGCCTCGAGTTTATTTTTCTGTAGCTCAATAGGGAATATGGATACTGATGGGGCCTTGAATGACGGGATTGAATCTACGGCCGCGGATACTTGGTATCTCCGAATGTGCACAGGGTGTTTGACGAAGGGATGAAATCTTCTGTTTCGGATGTCAGTATTTTGCAGTCTGTTTTGGTTGCAGATTGTGCCACCACCAATAATACTTCGCCTGTAGTTGGAGATGTTGTTACGTTCCGGCCAGACAGGCTTCCTAAATGTGTTTTCGTACCTAGAATACATCCAGACACCACTGAAGATGTGTGTCGGCACTCGGAGCTCTTTGATTATCTGCAAGAAAATATCTGTTCGATATGATCGTGAGAAACGCTCATTTTCTGCGTCCTCCAGGACTTTAGTTCCGGAAAACCTGTTTAAGGCAGTCCTCTCTCATGATATATAGCCCTGCAATTTCATCATGGGTAAATTTATTCCAAAGAAACGTTCTGGATTTTCTATTATGGCAAAAAACTTGTTACCGAATTCTCCGTGTACTATGCCAATGTAACTGGTCTTCGCTCAAAGATGACTCTGCTTTTTACAAGTTCGACGAATTCCTGTTTCGACGTGGTCTGCTTGACCGAGACTTGGCTTTGTGGAAAGATTGTAGATGAAGAGCTTTTTGGTCCCGAGTTCTTAGTGTTACGCCGTGACCGCTATCGTCTATCCCTGGATGTTCCTGTTCGACTTTCCATGCATGTTAATCGACTTTGTTGAGTCCGGTGATCTGGAGATTATATGTGTGGCTCTCAGGCTTTCACACAAAAACGTATATATTGCTACAGTTTATATCCCTCCATGATCATCAGCTGAGATATTTGAATTGCTCGCTTCTTGTATCGATAGGCTTACTGAAGTTCTGCTGCCTGCTGACGAATTACTGCTGGTGAGTTTAATTTGCCTAATGTTGACTGGCTATACTTTCAGGATCATGAGGGCTTGCTGCCTTCTTTTTCGGCGACTACTGAACATGCCATATCTTTTATTGACAACATTTTTCTTTAGGCCTAATGCAGTCTAGCGGCGTGACTAATGATTCTGGAAGATCTCTTGACCTGGTATTTTCTACCAATCCCAATGGAACTCTCGTCAAGCGCTGTTTAACTCTTATGGTTCCTGAAACATATCATCATCCAACACCATATAAAGTTTTGTTTTTGATTCAGTTACTTCATCATCTAATGCTTCTAGTAACTAAGAGTATTGTTGTAACTTTGAAAAAGCTGATTTTAATAAAATGAATGAATGGCTTTACGCTTGTAACTGGACCAGTATTCTGGGTGAACGTGACATTGATAAAGCTATGAACTCGTTTAATGACATACTATTGCTTTGTTTTCTCACTGTGTACAACTTGTTACTTCTAATCGTACTTAGAATTGTCAACCGTAGTTCAATAGCTCTTTGGAGCATCTGAAAAACAAGGCTTGGAGGGGGTTCTGTTCCTCAAGGACTAATGCTGATTACGTATTCTAATTTGCATGTACTCGTTCAATATACAACGATTATGTATAAAGAATGAGATCGGCCTCGCGTGCTAAACCAAAGTTTGTGAACTCTAAGCGCAATTGTGATGGATACCCTTCATCGTTGCACCTCGGAAACATAGACATTATTGATTTCTTAGCGACTGCCAATCTCTTCGCTAACTTTTTCAATACTGCATTCTGTGATAACCACTGTGATATTAGTTATAACAATTTTACGCATTTGACGAAACTTCCGCTGACTTCCCTTCAACCTAAAGACCTGTTGTTCGACGAATCGTCTATCTCCAAGTATATTTCAAGCATAGCTGATAGTTTTTCTAGTGGTGCGGATGGTGTTCCTTCCACTTTCATAAAACATTTTGCTACGTCTGTCGTTTCTGTTTTGTATTATTTATTTAATTTATCTTTAACATGTGGTGTTTTTCCAAAACAGTGAAAGCTTTCTTCGATTATTTCTTTGCACAAGAAGATTCAAAAGTGCGACATATCTAACTACATCCCTGTCGCTAATTAATTTAAGTTATATTCGTTATATATTTGAAGCCCTGGTTTGCGATGTTTTGTACTTCAACAGCAAATCTTTCCTGCGCTGCTTTCAGCATGGGTTTATGAAAGGTAAATCTACTACGACTAATTTGTTAGAGTTTTCGAATTTCTGAAATTCTGCTATTGAAAGTGGAAAGCAAGTCAATTGCATTTCACTTCAGTAAAGCTTTCGACCGAATCAATCGCAAAATCTTAATTCATAAGCTGACTTTTCTTGGTTTTCCTACTGTTTTCTCAATTGGCCTCGTTCTTATTTATCTGATCGCATGCAGCGAGTTATATTCTGCGCAGCTCTTTTTGACGAAATATATAATACTTCTAGCGTTCGTCACGGTAGCCATCTTGGACCACTTCTTTTTATAATTTATATTAATTATGTTTCTCTGATTTTGGCTAATTCAAGAATGCTGACGATGCCAAAATCTTCCGCATTGTTTCTAATGAAAACGAGTGTGGAATTTTAAGCTTGAACTTAGACACCTTACATAAATGGTGTGCTATTAACTCTCTTCCTCTCAATATCAGCAAATTGCACTGCTATGTCCGTTTCCCGTGAAAGAAGACCTTTCGACTGAATTTTTACTTTAAATGGATGCTTATTAACTAGACTTGACAAAACCAAAGATTTGGGTGTCTTCCGTAATACTCGTCTTTCTTTCAAGGATCATATTACCACAATCGTTGCCAGGGCTAATGCTACTCTGGGGTTTGTAAAGAGATAGTCAAAGAAGTTTAATGATCCATTCATAACGAAGGTCCTTTACTGCACATTCGTTAGACCTATTTTGGAGTATGCTAGTTCGGTCTGGTCTCCCTTCTATGCTGTATACATAAATAGCATCAAAGCTTTGCAGCGGAGATTCATTCGTATTGCCCTGTGTGGACTTCTCTGGGATAACCCGATTATTCTACCTCCATATGTCGACAGGTTTAAACTCTTTCCTTTGAATTCTCTTGAGAATAGACGAAAAACTTGCAGAGCTGTTTTTGCGTTTCAGTGAATTCAAGGAGTGATAAATTCCCCTGAGCTCTTAAATACTCTCAATATATCTGTTCCCGTACACTCCTTGACGAACTACGACTTCTTCGATGTTCCCCAGTATAAAAGTATGGCATGCATAGGCCGATTCCATCGACTTCTCGTCTCTTTAACCGCAAGTTTGATTGAATTGACTTTCATCTTTCAAAAAGTCAAATAAAATATCAGTTTAGTTAGAGTTACTTTTCTTTTTATTATTTGGCTATGTATACTTTTATACTTTTGTATACTCAGCAATCAGATCTTTGATGAAGTCCTTAAAACAATTAAATATACTGTAATAAAGACTCCATCACACTTAACAACCGTATTCCAGTATAGACCCCACAAATGGCTCATACAAGGAACAAAATGTGTATGGGTCATTAAATTCTTTGACCCAGCGCCTAACAAACTCAAGCATTGAAAGGCTATTCCAATAATATAATCAAAATGGCGAGAAAAGTAAGTTTTGTGTCAAAGATAATGCCCAGATCCGTAATCTGGTTTACTACATTTTACAGGAACATTGTCTATATGATACTGGTATGCAAAAGAAGAAAACTTACGGCTAAAGACACTAAAGTTACATTAGATAATATTTCGAAATAAATTTTTATGCCTACATCACAAACTTAAAGCCCATACATCATTTTGTAACAGTACACAATCATTCAGTGAATGAATCTGTTTAAAGATCTTACCACCGTCTATTAAAATTTCAGAGAATTTTATCACAGATATAACGCCATTAATAAATAAGATAAACAATAAGGGACCAAGATGGCTTCCCTGTGGAACTTCAAACTGCGTAGAAACAACACTTGAAAGCTCGTTTCTAAAGACGACTTTAAAATTTCTATCACTTAAATAAGATGAGATCCAATCAACCAACAATGGAGAAAAACTTTTTAACAGCTTAAACAGCAGCACGCTGTGGGAAAGCTTCTAAAAGGCTTTGGAGAAGTCGATATAGACACAGTCAATCTGCAACCGATTTTCAAGGAGCTTATTAGCAATGAAAGATGCTAAAATTCTCGAGTTAATTGATGTTGATCTGCCCTTAATAAAGCCATGTTGTTTTGACCTAATTAGTGGCTTACAATCGAACGGCAGCAGTTCACAAATCATGCTTTCAAAAAGCTTGAGTATAACAGACAACTTAGTAATTGGTCTATAATTACTAACAAAGTCCCTCTTTCCATTTTTAAAGACCAAGAATAACAAATGACAATTTTCGAGCAGCAAGAAATACACCCGTTAAAATTAATTAAATAAATAAAGCAGCGGTCGCGAAAGATTATCAAAACATTATTTAAGAACCATGCTATATGAATACCATTCAGTCCAACAGAACAGGAAGAATCCAACTCATGAACATGCTCACATAACATATATTCACTAATACACCGAATGTTAATATCTAAGCTAGAACAATTAGATATGCAAGAGAACACATAAGAAAAATCATTCCCATTGCTCTTGTCGACACCGAAAAACTTGGAAAATAATCCGAAAAATAGTTAATCATATCAAGAGATGGATCATGACTAGAACTGTTCAAAAAAGACAGGCTGCTTGGATATCGATCGCTTTTACGCTTCGCGTTAGCAAAGTCCTCCTTTCTAAGACAAGAATAATTGCGATAATCACTCATAGATTTAGAATTACTGTAGATTCACCATGTTTTGTTACGAGCATTACGCAAATTATGTAGACTGTCATCGAGTACAATTAAAGTTCCCAGCTTTACGAATAAGTACAGCGTCAAGAAAAGAGTTAAAAATTAATTTATACAATTTTTCAAAATCTGCTCTACCAAAATCAAAATTAAAATCCAAAAAATAATCAGGAGTAGCACTATAAGCATCGTCGAAATAAATGACAAGAGCTGGATGATCCGAAACCTCACCCAGTATAGGATCATATGAAAGAGAAACACAAGCACTGGAAGCATCGTTAACAAAAACAATATCCAAACGAACATTACGAATGCCATTTACTTCCTTAAGACCACAAGAAGATAGCACATCCAGAGTATCGCATTCCACCACAGACGCAAACTCTGTTAGAATTAAAGAGCCCTCCTCAAGAGACGGATTCCAACATATAAAAGGTAAGTTAAGGTTTTGAAGGACAACCATACCATCATCTGAACTCGACATATCAAAAATCGAATTAATGCTACTAAGGTAGTCCTTGTAAACAGCAGAATTACATTCCGAAGGCACATACAAAACAATAATATAAAACCAGGAAGCATAAGATTTAATCCGGACACATAAGAATTGCAAGGAGCCAGATCCATTCACATTAATAGTTTCAAGCAGCAAATCTTTCTTGTGTGCAATCAAAACACCACCCCCAACCCTGCACTGTGTCTGGTCCTGATATCTATCACGTCGAAAAACATTAAACTCATCAGCAAAAGTTTCTTGTCAAAAATTGATGCACAAATCCAAGTTTCAATGAAAATCACTAAGTCTAAGTCCGATAAAAACGAGCTAGGTTTTAGGTTTTTGGGTTCTAATCCCGTTTAAATTCTGATGATAGATTTTTAATGCCTTGCCGGTCTCCTGCGATGAGACTTCCCTCCTGGAAAATTACTTCTGGCTACAAATTCATGAACCTCAGCTCCACTTGGCCAGAATTCTGGTGAAATCAATAACTTTGCGGCGTCTTATCAAAACAAATTAAAATAACGACACAAATCAAATTATCAATAGATGAGTTCATATGTAGGCAATTATAACCATTCTTCACTGGAACATTAAACTTGGAGGCAATATACATTGATATGTCATCAGCTGTTATATGAGGTGCCAAATGGGAGACCAAAATGAAAACTGGTGATTCGTTAAGAATTCTATCTAGCCAAAGCAAAGTCCCAACCTTCAGTTTAAGCGGCATATTAAAGCTCTAATTTACGGAAAGAATATAGAGGCGATCTATAAAATATGTAGTGCAACTATCTGAATTGCATTTTAGAAGGAAAAAACAGTGAGAACAACACAACTAACATATTAAATAACAGCCGTAATAGATATATAAAAAATCCAAAAGCAAAGCGGTCAACGAAAACGTTATACGGCTTTTCCGAAACGTTGTTGAATACGTAATTCCTTATTTAAAATCCTAAAACGTTTAGAAAAACCAAAACTATCAAGATATTTATTAAATTTATTATGAATGCTTATACATTACAAGCTTTATTCGGGTTGGATTAATACTCCAACAATAATAGTTTTGACTTTCATTAGTAACGATTTTTATTTATTTAAATTTAAAAAAATTGTATTTCGAAAATAAAAATCCGGAAGTTGAAATCGCAACGTTAGAAAATCCCACAGACACAAGTCAAGCTCACAAGAAATCATCTAAATAAAATTCCAAAAACTGAATGTCTTAAACAGGTAAAACTCCAGTTATATCGCAAATAGCAAATCTTAAAAAAAAATCTTGATGATATCCCGACAACAAAACAGAAGTCCTATCAGCAAAAATCCTGACTTTTTTGAAACTTATTGGAAACAACAACTCATTAAAATCTCATAATGCAAAATTTTTAACTGAAGTTTGGAGAGAAATTTAACATTTGGAATTTTAAGTAAAACTAGGTTTTTTCCAAAAATACCATTTTGAAAATTTTTACTATTCAAGGTAGGCACCTACTAAAGAACTTGGAATTGTCATTACTCATGATTTCGCATAAGATTTGACCTTACGATGTTTTAAATTTCATCGTATTAAATGTAATGGTATTTTGAAAGTCAAGATTGAGACTTTAGGTTTCTAAATTTACCTGGAATATCATGTTTAATTTCTTCGCATTTTAGAAATTTTGTGGAAATTTTCATCCTTCGGAAGTTCTAAAATTCGAAAATTATATACCTATCATCTCTTGCCAGAATTATGCCCAGATTTCTTGTCGTCTGTTTGTCACCATTTGATAATTACTGTTTGATTTTCACCTGATTTGGATGCTTCGAAGAACTTTTAAGGAAAAGTTTGGAAATCCAATAGTTACTCATATCAGGCCCGTACGTAGGATTTTTCACAAGTGGGGATTTCAGATTGAAAGTCACAAACAAAATTCTCGTATTTGTAGATTTAAATTCTTTAATTAATATCATGGTACCGCTTAATGACAAATTTGTACAAAAAATATGTTCAATACATTTACAAACTCTTCTCATCTCTGTTTCAATAAATTGATACGCCAAGGTACAAAAAAAAAACATTAAGAATTGCATCGACTTCTCCCATTGTGGACCTTAAATACGGTTTTAGACGAAGCGTAGTAGAAAATGAACGCCCATTCGGAGTTCGTGTCACAGGTGACAAAATTATCAAAAGTATGACGATATTTGAGAATGCATTTTTGCTGCAGATATCAAGAACCTCGATAGAATTTTTTTTATCTGCAACTCGGCGTCGCCAGATCTTGAATTCATTTCATCCATAGATACTGTCTAAACACTTATAACTACATACTTATATATCATTAGAATTTAAATTCTTAATTTGTAATCAGCATTCTAAAATATCACAGAAATGTATCACAGTTAGGTATATTGCTCTTATTGTAAAAATTGCAGAATGCCTTATCACAGTTTTTGTCTAAAATTATTTTTGATTTGTTGTTATAATTTCATACCGATTGTTCGTTGTATAAATTTATCTCTTTATCGGGTCAGTTTGGTATATATGTACATATCTTTGTAAAAATAATCTAATTGTTTAATTAAAGAAAGAAATTATAAGAAGTTCATTTGTGGCTTAATTTATTTTTCTAATAAAGTACAAAAACTCTTGTGCTATTTTCACATACTTCAGATGAATTTCCGCGTAAAAGTGTATAAATTTCGAATTGTCCACACGCTGCCTCATCTAAAGTTTTCATTTGCTCCAGAAAAAGACATGAGAAGCTTGACGAAACTTTGCGACGTTTCAAAAAATGGTCCTCTAGATGAATGAACAGGTCAAAGAATGGTTCGAAGATCTATGGTGACTTATATCTCTCGCTGTAATTATTATACTTTAATTATTTTTAATACGCTCGCTCCTCCGATTCTCTCCGCACAACTCCACAATAGAAATTATTTCGTTAACACAGTATTACATATTCGGAATACTTTTCATATTGTTTTAGAAATTTCGATATGTCAGTCTAATTTTGTATGGTGAGCAAAAGGCGTAAAACAGAAATCTAACTGGTAATTCTAAAACAAGGTGCCTAATTTGAAAAGTGTTAATATTCTTTTAATATAAAAAGAAGTTTTAAAATAAAAAAATAAAAATTAAATTATTTAAAATTGTTTGCAGTCGAAGAATCGAGATGCAGTTTATAAAGTGGTATCTTTGGAAAACCATCTTGACACACGATAATAATCTTCAATTATGCTAGTTATTACATTGCGCCATTTGGTTCGATGATATACAAACCTTGGCTTGGTAAATAGTTTTCATTTTTTAAAAAATCGTCCTGAAACTCTCTGTAGCTTTCTCTCAACTTCGTCCTTTGCAGTATCTATGTAGCTTCTGTCTGAACTGATGAAGAACCAGAATCGATACCTGGAAATTTACGCTTTTGATGTCCGAAAGAAATTGAAAAGCAGCAGTTGAGGTGGTTGTATCTTTCCATGTCGAGATAATTTCCAGATCATCAATGAACGCAGGTTGACGGACTCATGGCGTTCCACCCATCTTGTCGCACTAAACCTTTTAAACTTTTTTCTTCTTCCTTCTTCTTGACAAAATTCAAAATTTCGGTTAGGATTGGCGCGTTAACATTCTGTTGTGAACGCGCCCACGAAATATTGCATTTCAAAATAGAATTTAAAGAAAGCGAAGTCTAAATTTTCCCATTTTTTTATGCTTTTCAATTATAACATAACTTTAACTTACATCGTTACTTTCCAAACATTGTGTTTTACAAAAAATCGACGGATATATATTTTTAACACTTCGAAATAGGCATCAACAAGAATTTTCCCAAGACTTGGATTAAAATAGCGTTCGTACAATGTAATATGAAACGCATTACAAGTGAATTAACAGTATTTACATTATAGGTCGATAAGATTCTAGATTAGCTATAGGTGCGTTTGCATGAAAATAATTTGCGAGAGTTCCTGTGTCAATATGTAATATGTGGTCGTGAATCTCGCTGCGATACAATGCCGCCAATATCTACTAGGACTCAAGAAATACAATTAACTCAACCGGCACTCAACAACATTCTTGAAAAAGGGGTTGGATTAATGGCGTACAGACCCCTATGGCAGATGGATATAGTGAATGGAACTGAAAAGTCTACGCTCTATAACTAAACGAATAGAAGCAAATCTAATACTGGACATCATATCGGATAGAATGCTAGCTAAATACGACTTCCACCTTCCATTCAAAACAAAGATACCAAATAGGAAGGAAAAGACACAAATCAAGAAAACGAAGACTTAATCTGAAACCCAGACCCAACGGTTCCAAAACCGAGAACGGAGTAGGGACACAAATTTGTGGTGTAAAGACAAGAGTTAATATTTATCAAAGCCTTGAAAAATACGCATCAATATTCCAGGCAGAAGTAGGTACATACATATATCCCATCTCCAGATGTCTACTTCAACCGATCTTACTTTACAAAAAAAAAAAAAAAAAAATCTATACAGATTGCCAAACAGCACTGAAAGTCATCTCATCATGTCATTAAAAGACCTTCGCAAACGAAGGGCCTAGATTTTTTTAAGGCAATCAAGAAATCAACTCAAAATCATTACAGAGGTCTTAACCTGTCAGTTTGCAGTGCAACACATGCATATCGATATCACCCACTGATGTTCCTAAACTAAAGGGTTTTCCAATAAGAGGTGTTATTTTGATATTCAAAGAAAAGTTCCATTTTTTGAGATAAATGATCAGATCTCTATTTCATTATAAAGCGAAAGGTATGCCGTTAATAATGGAAAATAACATCAGCCAAATGACCACCACGACCACGCCTACAGGACCATATCCTTTTCATGAAATTTTCCATAACCAAATCGCAAAGTGGCTGCCCTATGTCCTCGATAGCCTCACGAATTCCATCTTTGAGGACTTGAATCGACGCTGGGCTGTAACGTAGACCTTCTCTTTCACGTGGCCCCAAAGGAAGAAGTCGCAAGGTGTTAAGTCACAAGATCTCGGTGGCCAATTGTGATCACCTCTTCGAGATATAACACGGTCCGGAAACTTTTCCCGTAAAAGATCAATGGTTTCGTTGCTTGTATGGCACGTAGCGCCGTCTTGTTGAAAGTAAATGTTGTCCAGATCAATACCATCCAATTCCGGCCATAAAAAATCATTAATCATCTGTCGATAGCGCAATCCATTCACCGTAACTGTTGCTCCAGCCTCATTTTCGAAAAAGTAAGGTCCAATGATCCCGCGGGACCATAAACCGCACCAAACAGTCACAAGTTCAGGATAGAGAGGCTTTTCAACAATAACTCTTGGGTTTTCCGAGCCCCAGATGCGACAATTTTGCTTGTTGACGAAACAATCAAGGTGGAAATGGGCCTCATCACTCAAGATGAGTTTTCGATGGAATTCCGGATCATTTTCATGCATTTCAAGGACCCAATCAGCAAAGACTCGACGTTGTTGATGATCGGCCGGCTTGATTTCTTGTGTTAACTGAACTTTATAAGCCTTAAGACCCAAATCTTTATGCAAAATACGGTGTAATGACGTTTGTGGAATGCCTAATTCCAAAGAACGACGAGGAATGGACAAACCTGGGTTTTCTTCAACACTTTCGGCTACAGCAGCAATATTCTCAGCTGTTCTAGAGCGACGTGCACGGGTTTTATTCTTCACATCACTAACTTGTCCCGACAGCTCGAATTTTTCTACCAATTTCTGTATGTTCGAGTTTTACAAACCGTCTGTGCCACATTTTCACCATTTTTATAGTGAATTTTAATAATTTCAATGCGTTGAATCGTGTATCGTTCCATTTTTATTAATGGCGTAGTTTTTACTTGTCAAATGTCAAAAAATGACAGCTCCAAAAGTGACATCTACCGAAATAGAGGGCTAATTAAAATAACACCTCTTACTCTTTATATCTTGAAGAGGATGAAACATTGAAGCACGTCTTATTCGAATACGGGGCTATTGAACAATATGTAGATTCCAGGATTCTAAAACCTGATAACATGGAGAAAATTTCATTCAAAAAGATACTGCCCTTATTAGAAAGAATACGATTATTGGATAAACCACAAAGGAAAGCGGTGCACAATAAGTCAATGCTGCAGTGCAAAGGCCACTCGCGCTACTAATCTACACTGTGGTATCGAAAAGACATAAGTATGTTCCGTCATAAGACATTTGAGTAAAAATTTATGAATTTTCCAATATTATTAAACTTACGAAAACCTCAGATTCTGTAATTCCTTCGAATGCTAATATTAAAAAAACTTAAAAATTAAATACAAAAATAAAAAATATATATAAATTTAAGTCAAAATCCGTTCTAAGAACGAGAAACTTTAGCTAGTGTAATAATAAACCCAACCAAAACCCCTTACCTTTAATATCTCGGCCTGAGCTGAGCCGCTTTTGGATAGATGATCTTGAACTACGAAGGACCTGTGGAGCAGACCTAAAGAAATGAAAGAGCTATTGAGACTAAACAAGCCAATCCTGAGAAGCTAGATGTCAGTTCTCACTGGGCACTCTTGTCTTAGGGGAACCCAAACGGAGACTCACTTTTTTTGTCACTGTCCAGCTCTCTCGGGAAAGCGTTACAGATTCCTTGGTTAACAGCTCCTGGACGATCTGAACGAATCGGACAATGGACCCTTTATGGCCTACGTTCCAGAGCTCCAGCAAGGGGCCTCATCTTCAATATTCAATCAATGAAATAATAAATTTGAAATTCATATTAACTAGAATTGAAAGAGTCCACAAGTTATTTATAGTCGAGGTAAAAGTTACAAATTAGCAATGTTCTCCTTCCCAGAAGGTATTTATAGATTTCACCAAAATTCGTATCCCATCGTTGAATTATGGCTTTTGAACCTTCACCAGTGACATAACTGATCTCTTATGTCATGTGGCACCAATTTTGATTTCAGAAGGTATACTCTCACTGTCAATGCTACCAGCCGTTATAAACTGGCGACATATTTAAATTATTTTGGGCATTTAATTATATACATGTGAGTGGAATTTACCGAATTTACTGCAGAAGTATTTGGGACTATTTTTGTTTTAAAATTTTAATTACGAGTCGAAAGAAAAAAATTTTTAAAAGGTAGGAAAGGTTTGATTTCTAAGTTGCCAGTTCTGCAAATACCGTTGAACCTTAAGAAATTTCTGATTAGCAATCATTACAGTTCAGTGGGAAAGTATTCTGTCGTGAAGAGAGACCACTGAGAGTTCAGTGACTGGCACCTTCATAAGCTCAAATAAAATTGTCTTTTGTTTTTTTTTTATGAAATGGGTATCATGTCAAATACTCTTGTATTTGAATATTAAGCACAAGATTAATATCACTATATTTTTCTTACTAAAACCTGACTTCCTTGTGATATCTTATCATCTGAGTTTGGTGAAAGGAACTAAGTTTTGTTGCGGAATTATCAATATCCGATACCACCTGGCTTGCCTAATTGCGGAGATGAGTTAATTATAGTATAATCATATTTAAGTGCTAATGGAGTAAATAAGTTTAGTGTTTTCTGCAATGATATTACATAGAGCAATCGCCTGTTAAATCCATTGAAAATGTAAGCTGCGCTGCTCCTTCCTGCAATCTAGTATAAAAATCAATCAAATAATGTAATTAATCTGGTATCTCAATTACATCCTGACGTTTATTTTTGTTGTTTGGTAACTGTAATCTTCCTGATATTCTTTGGACTTGGTCTGAGGAAGAGAAATGTCTATTGCCTATCAGCATATCATTACATTGTGAAAGTTTTATGGTCGACATAAATTTATATCATATAAACTGCCATTGAATCTTTGAGTATTTTTAAGTGCTGAGTTATTTCGTAACATTAAGGAAATTTTAAATTCTCTTACTAAGCCCGATTTCCTCTACAATTTTATCGCCATTATAATAATGGCGCCTCTATGATTTTAGTACTGAAAAAAAGATAGTTTTTCACAAAATACCCTGTATCTTAAAAAGTATAGGCTGTACGGTCTCGTAGCTCTTAAAAAGTTATTACCTCTTAATTTATTCTCAAAACTATTCTCAAAGAAAATTTGCTCCCTTGTGACTGAAAATACGTTATTTAAAAAATATATCGTCTAATTTCGGTATGACCTAAATAGATTAGGAGCTAATAACAGTTTAACGGCTACAGTTAGCACATAGGTCAAATTAAAGGGAAGAGTTCACGGTTTAGACTTTTATAAACAAAAGTTATATTAACTACAATTTATAAAAAAAAAAAGATGTCAAATTAAAAAAAAAATGGTAATAAAATCCGAAAATTAGTTTAGACCCCTATAACTATTGAGAGGGGTACTGGCCTGGTTGAGCAATAATTGGAAAGGTTATGAAGTTCTGCATACAATGAGCTCTTAAATGCGACCGTACACCCTGTGCTTATGAAGATACAGGGTGTTTTGTAAAAATTAGCCTTTTTTCTTACCCAAGTAACAATTTTTCCAATTTTTGGTGACTAAAGGTGATGGGTAGTTTTATAAGGTATATATAATGGTTACTCGGTTATATAAGAATTTGAGTTTTATAATATTACCAATTGGTGACGTAGTTATATTAAAGTTTTTTAAGATTATTAATGATTCTCGTGGAAGTAAGTTACTACAGGTTTTATAAGTTGGTGATGGAAATGTCAATCACCGGTCTATATAACTTAGAGTAACCACTCCTAGCAGGTATATAAGAAAGTTTTATAAATGTTTTCATCACAATGTTATATAACTGATTGGTAATAAGTGTTACCTTTATATAACTCGACAGCGTTCAGTAATTTAGGTGACTTTAATAAAACTTGGGAACTTTCGGTAATACATATAACTAAAATATGGTAAAAAAATTTAGTGCACTTGTAGTAACTACGGTGACCATTATAAACACAAATGACTTTTAGTATGGACCCATTATAAAACTATTTTCATTTATTTATGGTGTTTTAGTACCGAAGGTGACTGTTATAAAAATTGAAAACTTTTAGTAACGTCAATTTTTTCGTATTTGGCCATTTCAATATGGCTTCATTTTCCCGAGCCGTTGGGACAATACACAAAGTAGGTCTGCTTGGCTTGCCTCTTTAATTTGCACGATTTTATATGACTTCGTAACAACAAAAATTATAATAAGAATAATATGACACAGACATTTTGTCATTACTTTAAGATATATAAGATTACCAAAGATAACATATTATGACTAAAGGGTATATAAGATCACTAACGTCTATTTTTTGTTACTATAAGATATATAGCATTATCAAAGGTAATATATTATGACTAAAGGGTATATATATGGTAGTTCCTTTAGTTTATATAATATTTCTAGAAGTTTTATAGGGGTCATTCAGTTTATATAATAGATCCAGAGTTGATATAAAAGTAGTTGAAGGTTTATAATGGTAATTTGTTCATTTAAGTACAAGCCGCCATTTTTTCTTCTGCGCATTGCAGAAAAAAAAAAGAAAATGTCGATATAGGTCAATTTTTTAAATTGCAGATATATGGCTTTCGTTTTATTTTTATATGAAGGAAATACATTATTTTAGGTATGTAACATTTCTAATTAATGTAATGTTACTTTTATGAATTGTTATCACCTAACTGAAAATTTTAAATTTTGTCATATTTAATTAAAATTATTAAATATTATTCATTTCTGGAGCGGTGTATATTTTTTAGAAGTATCTATAATTATATTCACAGTAAAATTTTAATTGCAGCTGAATTTCACCACGTACATGCCGATAAATTGTAATTCTAAGATGTAAAATTATTAAACCCTTAGATTATAAAAATGCAGTACAAATAAATATCGAAAATCTATGTCAAGATAGGTTGGGTAAATATTTGCCTTATACTGTTTTTTAAAGGTAACGAAAAATAATTTCCCTAACATTTCAATAACTAAAAGTATTCAGTCTGAGAAAATTCCAAGCGTTGTGGAAACGTTACCATCACCATTATAAACAAAGTTTATAAAGGTAACTGGAACATTACCGCAACCACTACTGTGACCAAAGTAAAATAATCAAGAGTACTCCAGGTTATATAAGGGTTATATAAGAAGTTATATGTAACCAGAATATTTTTATTACCAATTTTATAAAACTTTTAGATATATAGCGTTACAGTAACCTTTATATAATCCTCCATTATAAGGGATATAGTGTTTACGAAGAGGTTTCGAGTACTAATCTATATAATTTGGTAATGGAAACTTTACGGTTACTACTATATAAAATAAAATGTTGCTTGGGCAATCACCCTGTAACTCCGAAACGGTTGATTGGTCGGAGGGGATCCTCATCCTGCCATACGATTTTTTGTTTTACTAGATGAATACTATCACCTCCTACACTACTGACCTCCATGAAAGAATCACCCTATATAGTTAAAAAAAATTCCACCTGAAAATCTCACGCAGACGTATTTTTACTAAAGTTTGTGTACATAGGTAGTCGCTATACATCCTGTAAATTTAATCTATCTACATCCACCTTAACAGTTTCAACCTTGAAACCAGAATAAAGATGTGAGTAAAACTGTCATTTTTCCAAAAATATTACTAATGAAGGTGGAGAAAGATGACTATGCTGAGTGAATGCGAGAGAGTATGAGAAGTGAGAGTAGGTAAGGAACACTGACTTATAACAATGGACTGAGCGATTTGCTATTTCATGTGGCACAAATATTGTTTCTGTATATCACCGTTAGAGCACCCTCTAAAACGTTTACTACATAAAAAACATGTAAAACTCAACCAATCAGATGAAATTTAATATCCGAAAATCGAATTAAATTAAAAAATATATTTTCTTGTCTCCAAGTGAAATTTTAATCGCTTATAGAAAATTAAACTCATTCCGACTTTAATTTTCAAAAGATAATTTTTATCTGAATCCTGCGTATGGGCAAGAGAGACGGAGCATCCCTAGTAACCAAGTCCTAGGACGTTCAACAGATGTTCTTAGGAAATTTTCCTGTATGAAGAATCAGTTCCGTGGAATATTCCCAAGAATGTCAAAAGAATTTTATGGGATTGTCACGGGGCAAAAGTTACGCTGTCCGAGGAAAGCATACCGTCATTATTCCAAGGAATTTCTTCAGAAATAGTAAGGACAACGTCTTTGGAAACTTAGCGGATATTTTCCGCGGATACTCTATGGAGAGTGTGTTTGGATATTCTGCAGAATTATTCTACAGAAATTCTTCAGAAATCTTAAGAATAATATCTTTGGAAATTTAACAGATACATTCCCCGAATACTCTATGGAAGATTTTTCCGGATATTCTGCAGAATTATTCTATAGGAATTCTTTAGAATTTCTCGCTGCTACAATAAATAAAAAGCATTTGAAGGATATTAGTGTTAAAAAAATAATATTTATTTTTTAGCAATTCATTAAAACAAAACAAAACAATTCAGTTCTAAAAGGAAAGGGAAAAAAAATCTTAAATTTATGCAATGCTGAGTGTTTTTCCTCCAGTTTCTCTGTGAACGAAAAAGTCATTAGTCTTAAAAGTAATATAATAACTAAATTTATATCTTACTTTATTCTTTTCCTGTTTATTTCTTTCCTGATGGAGTCTTTTAGCCTACACAACACTAAATGCAAATGATTTCACGTCTCATAACACCATTCCGTGCCATAGCAAAACCCTAAATAAATTTTCATTTCATTGGATAACGCCTGGATATAGTGCAAATTCATTCTGAAGAATATCCGTAGCATGTCCAAATTTTTCAGTTCCACTGTTAGTCCTTACTTTTTCCAAGAAACAATAAAAACATTGGAATTTTATTGGATAAAGTCTGAATACAGAGCAGACTCATTCTGAAGAATATCCATAGCATTTCCATAGCATGTCCAGAACTTTGAAGTTCATTGTTAATCCACACTTTTCCATCAAATAAAAAGAAAAAAGTTGATAAAGTTTTTTTTTCCTATGAAGAAAAAGGAATGGAGATTTCTTTGGACAAAGTGAAGATTTCAATTTCTACTTTTTCTGCTGTATGTCCACACTTTCTTCATTTATTTTCATATACGAAATTTTTCAGAAAAATAATGGACAAATCAAAGAACAGTTTTAAATATTGTCCACAATTATGCACTGTTTTTCCAGTTCTTATCTCATATAAAATTTCTACGGAAGTTCGCTAGATTTTCGTAGGAATGCCAAAATAGACCATGGTAAAACATCTGAACACGTAAAGACATCGTTCTGTTTTGGAATTTTTTTGGATAAGTATTGGAATTCCTTCCAATATTTTTGTAGTATAGTTTGGAAAATGTGAGGACATCGGAATTGTGGTTACTAGATATGGTAAACATTATCTTTACCTTATTCTTTCTGCGGTGATTGCATATGCAGCCAACAAAAAAACATCAAATGGCATAAAAAAAACGTTCAATAAGCAGTATTTTGTGTTGTTAACTCCAACTGTGCCGTAGGGCGAAAGAGAGAACTATAAAACTTGTGCCATTCTTTCCTATAGGAAAATGGCAATACGCGCAGTCCATTGTTATAAGTCAGTGGTAAGGAAGTAAACTAAATTGCTGGCTTTAAGAGTGTGGCCAAGAGGGAGAGTATATAAATGTGTCAGATATTGGAAAGGATTTCGTCGTAAAGGTAAAGGGAAGGTTGACGTTAATGAGTAGACTATAGTTTATGAAGTTGTCAAATAAATCAGTGGAGCTCGTTAAAATCGCTCTCGAGATTTATTTAATTATAAGTACCATGTCTTTACATATCAGGGAGAAAGGACCCTACCCCTTCCGTACGAACCGTCAGCTCACAGCAATTTTTCTAAAAAAACAAACGCATACTGTACTCATGTATGAACTTTTAGAATTTATGTTGTGTAAAGACAAAACCCATTTACATGAATTTTAACAAATACATGTGTGCACGAACTATGGAAATGCACATCTATAGTTCGTATATGACATACATGCCTGCTTCGAATTTGTGTTTCAAAAAAGGACTAAACGTAGTTCGAGCGTTCGTGTATGTTGTGTATGCGTATGTTAATACAAGCATTAAAACTTATCTCTAATTTGAAGCTTAAAGGAAGATCAAAACTAATAACAAAACAAAGGATATTTATCAATAATAAGAGATCTTGCTTTCTTGTTAATGTGAGCTCCTCAAACAGTTTACGTATAATTTGCCTGATTAATTCGACATACGTTATGGATTTCTCTTTTTCACTGAACTCTACTTTGATACCCTTGATAATATTTCAAATCTGAGTATGAGTTCTATGTCCTTGAATTTATTTTAATTAAATACAAAACTTTGCTCTTAATGGTCAGGATTTAGTTAACATTATTTTGCTTAGAAAATATAAAACTTTCTTGCACCTGCTTTAAACCTTTCATCTACATTAAACTTTTTTATAGAACAGCGGAACTTTTTACCTACTTATTACTTCCACATGTATCAGATTCTTCAAAGTTTTTTAAATTCCGAAATGAAAAACTTTGCATTTATTTTCAGAGATTCTAAATTAAGGTGTTAAATACGGGAGGAAAAGATAGCCACCTCGACAAGTTTTAAAAGCCAGGAACTTCCGCTTTCCGGGCGATTGCTCTTATGACTGAGCTAATGAGAAAGATGCCTTTCTCTATTGTAATTTTTCTAGCCAATTAAGCCAGAAGTGCTTTCAGCTGGTAGTTCACCAGTAACGATGAAAGCGCACAAATTTTCAGTTGAATTATTGCAAATTTTTATTATATCTCTTGCTCCATACGGATACGGGAATCGAATACACACAAAAATATTTGAAATTTTCATTCTATCTATGGCTTACTCTAAAAATTGTGTGATCGATTCCCGTATAGGTTAGGATTTAAAACAACTGTTTAGGGTTCCATATCCAAAGCGTAAAAATGAAACCATATTACTAATGCTCTGATGTCTATCCATCTGTCCATCTGCTTGTCCGTCACCGGGCTGTATCTCATGAACCGTAGTAAGTAGACAGTTAAAATTTTCACAGAGTATGTATTTCTATTGGCGATATAACAACAAATAATAAAAATAAAATAAAATTATAAATTAAAAGGGGCCTCATACAAGAAACCTAATTTTTTCTGCGTTTTTTTTTCCTCGTTTAATTCTCATTCATTATTATTATTATCATAAGTAGGCATTATGACACTTTTTAAAAGATGTATTTTTTGTAAAACTGTAAACAAAACAATTATACGGTAAATGGAAAATATATTTTATATCCTGAAATTCATGAAAAACAATCTACATTAAAAAGGTCTTTACTCTACTTGTTCAGTCCACATACGTATTTATCCCTCGTTGAATTCCTACCAGTAAATCACATCCCTGGATGAAACCATTTTTCCCAAAAAAAAAAAAAATACAAAAAAAAACACAGAGAGTAAATATACGATAGGTATACAAAACTTATCTGATATCCTCATTTCCATCTCCATCTCATCCACATCCAATCCTCTGATATCTCCTTCCCCCGCCCGCCTACTAACAACTAACTCCAAAAGGAGAACGACATAAGGTACGGCTGACAAGGCGCATCAGCTGTAAATCAAGGAACGACAGTGAAACGGAAAGTTCTAAAGTCACAAAGGACACCTGTCAACAAGAGGACAACAGACGACAGAAAACTGAACGGAGATCTAAAGATGAGGCACAACGAACAAATGAGGACAAATAGAGATAACATCAAGGAAAACTACGGCAACGCAAATAAGAAATCGGCGCAAAACACACTTGACTTGACTTGACTTGCAAAATTACCCATTCGATTTTCAGAATCTAATCTGAGATTCCTATCCTTTGAACAAAAGTATAGTTTTGTTCTTTCCTTCTTATAGAATTTTAATTCTTATGTTGTAGAAGTATAATTCTGCTAATAGCCAAACTCTCAGAAAATCTAATATTTGCTCCCTACTCGTGTAACAGAAGTATAATTCTGCTTACATGCTCCAGCACGTTGCGACAGAAGTGTAATTCTGCGTACACGTTCTCACATTCGGTGTAACCGAAGTATAATTCTGCTTACATTATACAGCACGCTGCAGCCGAAGTATAATCTCCTACATCGTCGCTCTCATCCTCAAAGAATTTTATTCTATATTTTATTTGTGGAAATTTAATTCCAATGAATTAAAGTTAACCTCTTTTTTTATTTACAGAAATAAAGAGACAAAATGACAACAGCACCCTTTTTAAATTGGATTCTTATTGTCGGATATTTCTTAATATCGAATTTATATTTGGATATCTTTCACTTGGTCTTATTTGTTGATTTTTTTTTTTAATTTTATTGAATTCTTATTATTAGTATCTTATGTAGATTTTAAGTTTTAAATTGAATTGTGATAATTGAACTGCAATAAAAGATGAGTTGTCCTTTTAAAACCAGCATCCTCCCTTACATTTGAGACTAGATCTCACACTACTATTTCTTTGGACATTTCAAACTGTACCTTGAACCCGAATGAAGGGCCAACTGTAAATAATTCAAAGTCTCCTAAGTATACTGTAAAAAACAACGACCTTCTAATATGAGATATGTGCAGATAGTGCTCATGGGGATGTTGGGAGAACGGCTGGACTGGCTCTTCTCAATGCTCTCTGGCGTATAGGCTGGACCTGAAGAACTCTCTGACAAGTATGCCACGTGATGCGATGTTACCTAAGCTTCCTTTTGGGCTTCGTTTCTCTGTGAGTTTTCCTGTAAGGGAATCGTGGACTGGGGGAAGTGGCTTATCTAGCCTTCCCCGGTCCGCTATGAAAATTTTCACTGACGGCTTTCTTACCAATGATAGAGCTGGGGTGGGTGTCTACTTTTCTGAGCCTGACATTGGGATGGAGTATTCACTTCGAAGATACAGCACTGTTTTCCAGGTTGAAGTCTTCGCCATATCAATGGCAGCGAAGTTAGCCCTTGATATGCAAACACAGGGGAAGGACATTGCTGTCCTTTCGGATAGTCAGACAGCATTGATGGTTCTGAGTGGTCTTCGGATAACATCTAAGTTACTAGCTGATTGGAGGTCGTCGCGTGTCCAAAACAAGGTGTCCCTCCTGTATGTTCCTGGTCACATGCGAATCAATGGGAATAAAAGGCTGAACTTTTAACTAAGGCTAGATCTGAATCTCCGTTCCTCAGAACGGAATCCACCGTAGGCGTTGCCACCTCGAGTATCGGGTCCCTAATAAGAGCGAATGTTCATTGGAGGCATCTGCAGAGATGGGTGAACCTGAGTACATGCAGGTGTACAAAACTGTTTTTTATGGGCCCAATAGGAATATTTCCGATTTTCTCATGGGGCTCAGAAGTAAACAATGTAGAACTGTTGTTGGCATCATTACGGCCACAGCTCACTGCGCGCTCATCTAACAAAGATGCGGGTTGTTGACAGCCCTGATGGTCTGTCCTACCTGCACGGAAAGCCTGAAACAACCGAACACTTTTTGTGTGCATGTCCGGCCTTCGCCCGGAGCAACATGGATACTCTTAGGTCTGCCCTTCAATCTGTGAATGAGCTCAGAAACATACCTCACCAATCCCTGATGCGCTTCATTAAGAGGACAGGAAGGTTTTGGTGAATAGACATCTAGCAGAACAGTACAATGAGCAGCTATGTTCTCCGTGTTTGATATGGGATATCTTGTCCCATTGCATAAAAAAAAATATGAGATATCGACCTAAAAAATATGTTTTAGCGCGGGTGGGTGCTTTTCAAGAGTTTCATGGCTTTTTTCATACATTTTCTATAAAGCAGTCTCCATATTCAAAATAAAGTTACTTGCATCTACAATTTTTAATATGTTAGTTAAATAACATCCGTGTTTCGCTCCATGTCAATTTCGACTAAATTTTAGGAACTTATCTAAACGCCACCATTAAGGTTTAAAACCTTATCTCTCTACATATTGTTAGCTTCAGAAGTATTTTTAACGTTAGTTGAAGCTTGTATACGGCCTTGCGTTAAAAGTAAAAATTATTACAAATGATTAAGTTATCTTCTTCTGGATGATATCAATTCCTTAAATTTAATGCAGCGGCAGTTTTAGATTTTCTTTAGTTAATTATAATACATATCTACCTTGTTCTACTTTCTTTTATAAAGTGTTCTTGTTGTTTTTTTTTAGTAAAGATGGCCTATAAAACAGGCCTGAATTTACCTACGTTTCATTGTTAAAATGCCTAGACGAGAAACATTTCTTAATATATTAAGATCAGATATTAGTAAGCGCAATACCAAATTTCTAACAGATATTCTCACAAAGTAACATTTTGCAATAACCTTGCAATTTTTCCCGTTTTTTTTATTGTTTTATTTTTCGCCTTCCTTACTCTTCTTCAGTCCAAAAAAATTTGACAAGTCACATTACATTTATTTTGTTTATTTATAAATATTATAAAACCAATGAAAACTCATCTGTATAGAAATTTGACTTTTTCATTATTGAAAAAATACAAAGTCAAGCTGAAAATCATAAAAATAGCTGATTGTCCAGTTGACAGGGTACACATATATACGCTAAAGTTTCGAAGGTAAAACAAAATATATTTATGTATTTTTTCCTATTCTCACATAAAATTAATTATTTTTAAAATATCATACTTAATAATTATATTTATATATAATGGGAGGAGTTTCTTCTGACCAATCTATAATTACGTAATGTATCTTGGTGTATCGCAAAGTTCTGGATCCGTCTTACTCCATTCTTCATTTTTATTAATGATCCGCTAGCTCTCATTTCTCTCATTTTTAATCCTAATCATTGTTTTGCAGACGACAGCACCCTTTATTTCGTGTATTCGTTCGACTCCCCTGGGAATTCTACAATTGACAAACGAAGCCACATATTCATTAAAATGTTGATTTTTTGTAAATCGGGAGGTATCTCAAGAACTATTAATTGAGAAGAGATAATACTTAAAATAAATTCGTTTAAAATCCTACAAAAATTTCAAAAATTTAAATTCTTTATAATACATATCCTACACACTAAAAATTTTGCACAAATTATTGCCACAAAACTCGTGTATTTTTCTATAAGATTATGGAATATTCCCTAAAATATTGGGAATATACCCCAAAATGTATGGAATATTCCCTAAAATGAAGGTATTTTTTTTCCTAAATTTTAGAAAATCTTCCCTACACTTTAGGGAATAGTTCTAATATTTTTTCAGTGTACATTAAACTTGGAAGAGTTAACATAAATATTCAATCTACTTATTTTTAAATATAAGAAAACTGACACTAGCCGCTCTTAAAAACATCACAGATTAAATATAGATCACTCTTATTAGCTGATCGTTATATTATGAAAAATTCTTCGAAAGCGAGTATACATTTGGAACATTTTTTTATATTTCCCCGAAGTTATCATCAAAGTTATCATCAATACCCTTTAGAAAAAAATCATTAGGAAGTGAACACATATGTAAATATTAGTCAACATATCGCAATAACCTAAAGCAAAAACCCTTTACGTATTACCCACACTGCTGAAACGAAAAACTAAATTTTGGAATTAGAAAAATAATCGCTTTAAAATTGATTTTCAAGTGACTATCTGTCTCAAAAGCATTTTTTTTTTTTTTGTTAATTTTATAAATGTATGACCTTGAAACAAAAAGTGCTTACACAGTTCAGTGCACTCATATACGTAGTTTCTGATTTCACTACCGCCCACGAATGCACTACATATGCCACCAATAATCACACAACTTCATCACAATATAGTAGTTAAAGTAGTGCAGAAGTTAATCATAATTAAACATCAGAAATAAATTATCATGACATTGCGAGTAGTCATGCCAATAAGCGGCTCTAAATAATTTGCTGCACCAAAACCGCAATAAACTCTTCCGGCTGGAAGTGGGTAAACAACAAAAGACCTTTTAGTAAATTTTCATTTACCAATAACTAGTTACCTTTCAACAACAGAGGCATTCGCTTTACGCCGCACCCTGGCGTGACGATTTTTAACACGTAAAATGAACGGACTATGCACCAAATGAAAGCGTACGCCAGGGCGCGCATGCCCCAGTGGTTTAAAAAACGAAAATTCCACCTTGACTTTCACTTTATAAAATTTCGTCGTCTACTCAACCAAATGTAGGCAGTGAGTCAAAATCATGCACATACAAAAAAAATATATTTAAATCAGCAACATTTATTTTTATCGAAATCAGGTTATAGAATCTATTTAATTTCATTCAGGATGCTTGGGATGCGATGAACTAGAGAACAATGCACCTGAACCTTGAGATGATCCACCAGATGATCCCAGAGACGCATTCAAAATGAAACTAGTCACACCTCCAACAATAGCTCGAACGATATGCTTGATAAATCCGAATGAATCCGATCCATTCTGGCCATCTTGTTGATCTTCTTCCGGGCTTTCTTCTCCTTTGTTTTTAGAACTCATGAAACTGCTAATGAAATTTTGTAAGAACAACTTTGGTTTTGGCGGTTCGTCATCATCTTCTGGATCCTGAAAAATAAAAGCGCATAACTTGACCAATCTTGGAAAATCTTACTCTAAAATAAATGTAAACAACTTTGTTGCAAGAAAAACTTGCGGCAATCCACACTAGAAAACATGCGCTTGTAACTTTATTCGACTAACTGATAGTAGCCGTAATAGGTTAGTAGATTACCACACACCTGTGACTATGGATTCATGAGATAGATCTTTTGATGTGTATGGAAATTGAGATCATTTTGACTTATTTTTGCAACGGCAATGCGCATGTGTAACACTACGCTGCGCAAGAAGTGCGTTTAATAAGAAAATCTCTTGCGCATTTTAAGTTCATGTAGTTTGCGGTGAAATATTTTGCGATCTGCTTGCATACACCTCATCAGAGATCAGCTATAATACTTTGCATACTTGGCTAATTGGGTAGATTTAATTGGTGCATGTATACAAAGTGTAATCATGTAGATGCACAATAGCGATGTATTTTTAAATAGTTCTTCAAAATATCAGATCAGATTTGAGAAGTTAAATTTCAAATACTAAGGATGCTATGAATAATTTAATAAACGAACAAAATCATGAAAGGTCAGTTAAAAATGTACATAGAGATTTTAATAAAAACTAGCTATGCAGGGTGTCCCATATATGGTCTGGCACCCGAAGTCTACGGATAGGTTATTTCCAAACGAACTGGAACTTTTTCAGCCATTTTCGCTGGAGATGCTTAAGAAAAAGTGCGAAAAACGCAGAAAGGGTTACATTTTGGGTACAGAATGTGATAAGTCATTTTAAAGCTAAGATTTTGGGCTTTTTAAAATCAATATGAAAAACTAATATTGATGACACGTTTTTTGATAAAAATAGTAGTTAAGTAAAACAAAAGAATATAAATTCCGAAATTTTAAATTTGTTGAGCCATAACTTAAAAAAAAACCGAGAGGGTGAGGGAAAAAATTTATAGACCATTGGAAAGGTCTAACGATTACCTATCTACCAATGTTTAAATCATCATCATATGGTGCGACGTTCAGAAGTTACAGGGTGATCTATAAAAACATACCCAAATATCTCAAAGTCCCGTTATCTCTTAAACAGTTACGATTTCGCCCCCCCCCCCCCCCCCCCAATACTATTTCTTGTTTGGCTAAGCATGACCTATCCGTAGCCTTCGGGTGCCAGACCACATACGGGACACCCTGTATAAGTTATATATGTAAAGTTATTTTTTAAACTCAGGGAATACCCCAAGGTATATAGAAGGCAAGGTATTCTCATTAAAATTTTGCAACATGGCAGCTGATAGCCTGTGACGTAGTTCTGTGACTAATGTAAGACAGAAGGAGAATAGAGAGTATTCTTTTCTCTGTGCCGAACTTTCCTAAACATTTCACAATATTACGTCACCTAATAGGGGTATTCTATATACCCTCGGGATAACCTATGATACCGTAGCACAGCCTTGGCAGGAAAGGAAGAACGGGTAGGGTAGTAAGGATTATTGGGTTGAGTCAAGGAGGTGCCGGTGTATATTGCGCTTGAATTTTTGCGGCCTATAGCTAAGGGGGAAAACAAATGATGGGAAACAGTTCAAAATTAGTACTGTCCTGCTTATGAAGGATTCGGGTAATATCACGGTACAGCAAAATTTGACTTCAACGGTGTGACAATGAGCTCGGGTTTCAGCTCATGTGGTGCGCATAGGAAGAATTCTACAAAGGATCAGGCTAGAGATTTCATCAGAGCAATGACCATAGAAGTAGCGATAAAAGAGACTTTCCGCCGGTGGTCTAGGGAATCAATAGTTGCTATTGATAATAAGCCGGAAAGCCTTCTTTAGGACTTTGTCTAATGCGGACAATGCAGTACATCCAGCCTCTGCGCAAATATGGGAATTATATTCTAATATAGGCCTGATAAGGGACTTGTATATTTCCGCCAAGTCTGACGGAGTAAAATATTTCTTGTATCTTTGTAAAAATCCAAGGTATTTCAACACGGTTGTGGCAATACCAAATATGTAATCGAACCAAATAAGATTGTTGGATATTTGAATTCCCAAGATGTTAAGAGAGGTTTAGTTCGAGATATCGTCTCCATCAACGGAAATGGATCGAGTGAGAGTTGGAGTACGTTTTAGTGATAACAGAAAACATTGAGTTTTGGAAGCATTAAACCAGACCCGATTCGCTCTTCCCCAAGCGAGTAATATTGTAAGGAGGTCATGGTTTAATGAACTGTAAACATGTTGTTCTGTTTGTCAACTGTAGCATTACCACGGGAATCAGCTATAGAATCGAATGAGTACACGAAATAAAGGGTGCTGGATGGAATTGAAAATGAAAGCTAGGAGATCATTACTAAAAATGAGGAAGAGCACAGAACTTTGCGGTACACCGGCATGAATTATAAAACAGTCCGAAATAACTCCTTCTAATATAATTCGGATTGAATGGAGTGAGAGAAAAAATTCAATACATATTAAGAAAAGTGGGTATAGACCTAATGCGAGAAGTTTAGCTAAAAGAGCAGGATGACATACTCTACATTACATGCGCATAATCCAATTAAAAGTAGCACTTTTTTTACTTTGACGTCCTACAACTTAAAGCGGAAGGTAGCAGGAAGGCTGATCTATCATCTATCCTGATCAAACCTATCATCTGAGATGAATCTCTCCGTAATAGGGTGTATATCAATGCAGTTACAGGGTGTAAAGTGGGAAAAATATGATTTTTTGCTTGCCTCCATCTCTGTTTTGCGGATAGTGAAACACCTTATATACTATATCTTACCCTGTTCGGCGCATTCGACAAGTTAGAGGCTGTGTAAAGAGTGCAGGTCTATTATCTAACTACCAGGCAACTTCTAGATTTTAGACTATTCATAACCTAAAAACTGCTCAAAAGTAGTTGACAAAGCTAATTACAATATGTTCATCCCGAAACATTTTCTCTTATTCCTTTCCTGTTGATGTGCGTACATCATCAATAAAATATTTCCTATGGAAATGTGAGGATCAGCAATTCTCTTCTCATTTCCTGTGGTACACCAATGGCCCATTCAAGATCCAATACTATATTAATTTTTTACTAATGATCTGCCTTCATCTTGTGGGAGTGCAATGTAGACTTACTATATGCCGATGACGTATGTATACTTGGAGAATTCTTAGGTTAATGGAAGATGCCATCTGTAAAATGAACGATGTACTTATGAATGTATCCTGCTGATTGCTACTGATTGCGGTCTGTACTATACTATCTCATTAGCAAAAACTTGTGATTCTTAGAACTCGGCTAAAATAATAGAACTTTAAATTTGGAAAATCGTATAATCGTAGGTACTTGGTAAAATATATGGGACTTATGACGAGCTATAATTTGATAAGTAGGATGTGATATTAGGGCCGCCGAAATAATAACCCATTGACTTATGACTACTCTGGAGAGACATGAACTCTTCCATGAACCTTGAGATTATTTGAGAAACGGAAAGATTATATCTATTACATTTCGGGCATAAATTCGATAGACTTCATGACAGTTACAATGTTTAAAAATAGCAAAATCTTGATGTAATTTTTAGAAATAACATTAAAATATTTTCGACCCAACGATCAGAGCAGTCTTACCAGTATGGTTATCCCTTATCGTCTACCATAGAAATTCGATGATTTTCAATGCATTTTAGAAATTTATTGAAAGATTTTCAGTGAATTTCAGTCTGCTGTAGATTGAAAGAATCCACCTGTAAATCTTTGAACTCTCATTTATATGCTATAGTACATACAAGGTGTCCCAAAAAATAGTGATAATCGAAAGCCTGAAGGTAGAGCCTCCTTCAGGGAACCCAAATCACCCTAATGTATGTTCTATGATTTTTTGTAGCTCTCGAGTTATGACTTTTTTTCGTGACTTTTCACCAAACTACTAATTCGAACACATTTTTGGTCATTTTGACTTGAATAATTAAAATAAATTGCTGATTGTTTTTTTTTTTTTCAATTTAACTGAGTGTCAGACCCATCCAATGCAAAAAGATTTGAATGCGTAGCTCATACCATTGCGTCAAAAGAAATTTTTAAATTACATAATGTTTAAAATAATAAAATGTACCAAAATCTTTGAGGCTGATTTAAAAAAAGTCACATAACTTTGTTCACCCAAATCTATTTTAAAAACTTAAAATTTAATTCAAAACGTAATAAATCTTTAATCTATTCGAACTGGGTTACTACATTTTTCGCACCTTTGATCGGCTCTAACTCAGTAGGGTTATATCCGATCGGAAAACGAGTTTCACTGTTCACTTCAGCTTATTACCAGCTACAATTCTTAGAAGATTTGTTTCTCTAGATAATTTAAGGGTGAGCGTAAGAGCCCCCTGGGTTGACGGTGGTTCAAATACAATTGCACGTCAAATTAAAGGTCTCGCCTAGTACTACCGGGTGATGTACTTTTTTTCTGATTCAGGAAACTTTGGTTTTTGTTGCTGTAAAACACATTTTCATACACATACACCCCAGTTATCACCGTAAAAGTATTCGGAGAAAAACAAATCCTCTACGAATTATAGCTGGTAATTAGCTGAAGTGAACAGTGATACCCGTTTTCGCACATAACCCTACTTAGTTAGAGCTGATCATAAGTGCGAAAAATCTAGTTCCCTAGTTCGAATAGATTGGAGACTTATTACGTTTTGAACTGAATTTTAGCTATGGAATCGCAATAACATTTAAACGGTAAATAACTAATGAAATGGCGAAGATTTTAAAATAAGTTTGCCGAAAAAAAGTTATGTGACTTTTTTTTTTAAATCGCAGACTATATTTTTGAAAATCATACCTCAAAAATTACAAAAAATCGTAGAACATCCAAGGGGGTGATTTGGGCTCCAAGCGGGACGCTCTACCCCCTGGCTTCCGATTATCACTATTTTTGGGACACCTTATATGGTAATTTTTAAATACACAAATAAATATATCTAACTTCCAAAATCTCGTATACGAAATCCCGGTTTTTCAAAATTTTCGCATATGAAAATTTTGATATATTTTTTAAATAAAAATTGATAAATAATTACTTTTTGTTTTAGGAAAATGAAATGAAATGGAAAAGTTTTTGTACATAAGCAATGCGCATCATATTTTTCCTCTAATTGCAAGATTTTATTCAAAAATTTGTTAATGAGAAAGTTGAATATTTTTACATTAGACTGCCCGACTCTGAGTTTGCTCCACCCTTTCTTTAGATACTTTGCTTTCCGATCACAGCATATGTGAATACTATTTAAAAAAAAAATAAAATAATCTTAATACAGTTTTCTTTAAAAAACATTCTATGTATAATTTCTGTTTTATTTTTTGCTTTTATTTGATTCTGAATCCTTAAAAAAAAACAGAAAGTCCACTATCAGGTGGGATTAAAGATATTCTTCTAAACTTGAATCACTATATAATTTGTAAAATATTAACCCTATGATGACGATCTTTCTATTAACAATTTGTTTTTTATTCTTATCTCCAATTCTAAGTCGAAAGTTTGGAGTTTTATCTCAGTTATTATCATTTAACTAATTCTTCTTCAAAAAACACGCAATCAACATTAGTTCTTAATATCAAAGTTAAGAATTCAATACCTACAGTTTAAAATATCCAGTCACACTCTATACCCCAACTGCAAACTTCTTTGGGCTTTTTGGGCTTTTTTTTTAAATATGCAGTATTGTTAAAATATGATCATAAGATGTATCCTTTAGAAGCTATAGTGTACATAAAATATAAAAAGAGAACCCTTAAAACCCTCCACATCTCTCTTGAATGATTAGTTACTTATCTCTACCCCAGCTATCTCCCTGTAAAGATTATCCCCTCTATCTGAGATACATTGTTTGCTTAATATTTTATTAATTTGCTCTTTTTGACTAAAAAAAATTTATAAAAATTACATAACGTTGTATAATTTGATATTGGCCTTACATTAATAATAACTAGCTAGAATAGCTACAAAGGTTTGCATGCTTTGAAATAACGGGTACTATAAGGACCTGTCCCACATCATCTTAGAATTGATGTTGGGCTTACTTGCAACATCTTTTCATTAAAAATGATGGTGCTCTTAGCCATAAGATCCTAACTGCCAGCTCCAGGAATCTTGTAGACTTATTAGTTCATCAACAAATTCAATACATTCTAAGTTCACAGACTCTAAATTCACAAACACAATGACCAAATGTGTGCACCGATTTGATAAGACCAGTGGACATAAGAAAGAAGATATGGTGGTTGTAAGAGTCAATGAGGCACAAATGTAACTTTCGTAAGGCCTTGGGATCTTACACAAAAGTTTTTTTAAGCAGAAAACGAAATGTGTAACTGTGCATGGCTTCCTGTGGTTCCCTGAAGACATACGATTTCTTATCTCTAAACATGAGTATCTGTATCATCGTTATAGGCAACTCAGAACAATTGAAGCGCACAGGTTATACAAGACTGCACGAAATAAAGCTAATCTGGCTATCTCACGTGCTAAGTATCAGTAATATTCTTCTAAGTTCAACCTCAGTTTTTCTCCTCGAACACTATGGCGAAATTTATAACTGGCGGGTGTATATGGCAAAGACAGAAGTGATGACTGTAATCTAAATCCTGACGAACTAAATGATCTAAATGATCTACTATAAGAATATGCTACCCCTAATCCTTCTAACACATTCCCGTTCCCTGGGACTGATTTAAATGAACTTACCGTGGCTATCAGTAGTATAAAGTCTGATGTAATCGATCCAGACAGCTTGGCACCGCCGTTCATCAAAATGTTATTCCCGTACATTGGTAAGTACATCTTACATATTATTAACTCTTGCGTCTTCCCTAGTGAGTGGAAAATAGCAACTGTACTGCCAGTGCCCAAGAAAACACCCTGCTTAATCGCACGCTGATTTCAGGCCAATAAGTTTACTTTATTTTCTGTCTAAAGTACTAGAAAAGCTTATGTGCCAGCAAATACTGCTTTATGTGGAATCCTGCAACCTATTAACGAGTTGGATATCCAGCTTCCACGCTTCCCATAGCTGCGAAACCGCAATCTTAAAAGTATCTTCAGATATAAGATTGGCTTTGGCCCGAGACAAGTCCACTACTCTGGTTCTTTTGGATTTTTCGAAAGCTTTCGACTCTGTAGACTATCACATTCTTCTACGGAAGCTGTCATCCTCCTTTAATTTTAGCACCTCAGCTGTTTCCCTGATCAACAGATATAGAAATTTGGTATTGCCTCGCTTTCATATGATTGTAATGGAAGGCTCTTATCTTGTCCAAAGCATCCGTCTGTGCAATGATCTTCCTGTCAATATACAGGCGGCTGGTACCATTAATGCATTTAAAAAACTCGTTGAAACGCATATAATATAGCTTTGATTAATTTTTTGAGCACTGTGAAACACATTTAATAAAGAGTAAGAAAAGGCTTCTTATTGTTTCACAAGGTTATTTTATTATACAAAACGCGTTTCGATAGCTAAGCTACCATCATCGGTAATCTTTTTAAAACTGAGAAACAATTTCAATAGACAGTACAGAAAATATAGTAAAGGGTCACTACAATAAATTGAAAACAACTCAAACATCAAGTACAAGTTACTGATAAAAAAACTATTCAGAAAAAAGAGAATGTAGTATCTGCTATCAATAGATTTAATCTAGCAAATAAAAAAGGCCATGCTCTATCGGTGCTTCTCCTGAATTTATCAAGCGGTCTTCATACAAATGCATAAATAGAGATTCCCAAGCGTCTAGTTTTTGTTTATTTGATTCAGCCTTAATTAATTTGAAGTTATCTAAGTGAAGTTCATGGTTAAAATTATTCAGAATATGATGTGCGACACTTGATCTATTACTTTCATTGTTTACTATGTGTCTATTGTGTTCACGCCATCTCATTTTAACCGCTCTCGATGACTGGCCAATATATATAGAATTACATGAACATCTCATTTTAACCGCTCTCGATGACTGGCCAATATATACAGAATTACATGAACAAAGCAATAGACACATAGTAAACATAGTACACATAGTAAACAATGAAAGTAATAGATCAAGTGTCGCACATCATATTCTGAATAATTTGAACCATGAACTTCACTTAGATAACTTCAAATTAATTAAGGCTGAATCAAATAAACAAAAACTAGACGCTTGGGAATCTCTATTTATGCATTTGTATGAAGACCGCTTGATAAATTCAGGAGAAGCACCGATAGAGCATGGCCTTTTTTATTTGCAAGATTAAATCTACTGATAGCAGATACTACATTCTCTTTTTTCTGAATAGTTTTTTTATCAGTAACTTGTACTTGATGTTTGAGTTGTTTTCAATTTATTGTAGTGACCCTTTACTATATTTTCTGTACTGTCTATTGAAATTGTTTCTCAGTTTTAAAAAGATTACCGATGATGGTAGCTTAGCTATCGAAACGCGTTTTGTATAATAAAATAACCTTGTGAAACAATAAGAAGCCTTTTCTTACTCTTTATATAATATAGCTCTTTTTTCACATTCTTTTCTTTCTCTCCGCAAGGGAATACTAGTTAGTTGATAGTTTCATATACTTAATCATTTTTTTTTAATGTTATACTTGAATTGTAACTCCTACTTAATGATGCTTATTTTTGTTTTTTCTTTACTCTTTGAATTACGATGTACATGATCCTAACTCCACTACAATAATTGTACTCAATAAGATATCAATCTTGTGTACTTTACCGAAATAAAGTTTATTTTATTCTAAATCCATACCAAAGAAATATGCATCAGAATTAATATACAAAGAGGCTATCGGCACGTAAACATATGTACGTATTTAAACTTCGATAGTCAAGCCGCGATAAAGGAACTGCATTCCAATGCCTTGAGTTAAAAACTGGTTTGGTACTGTAGGGATGTCCTATCCTAGATTTATTATCAAGAACAAGTAAGATAACCCTTAGATGTTAGGACAATGGTTCTCTTCGCCACCTCCATGCTTGGGATCTTTCATCCTCCATCCAACCAACATGAAGGGCATGAAAGTTATTAGACTGCTGTAAACTTGGATTTAATGGAGTATAATGTTCATTCACTCGATCCGAGAAATAATATGCAAAACAAAAAAGGCGCACCAGCTATAATGTCAGAGCATTACTGGACATAGACAAACGAACAAGTTTATTAACTTGTAAAGACCAAAAAAAAGTTGTCAAGTATGGTAAACACCAGATCAGATTATTTATTGCCAACTTAAGTGCATGCATAAGGAAAATAGCAAGCCCACAGATTATAACTGCTGATTCTGCAACGAATAGGGAGAATTTGCAGAGCACGTACTCTGCGAATGCGCAGGACTTACTCGCCTAAGACTAGAATGTCTGGGCAATGGTTTTGTAACCCATCGTCCGGAGATCTGACCCTAGTCAGATGATAACCTTCCTAAAAAAAAGGCGAACGTGGGCTGCACTCATCACGTTAGGACATAGCACAAAAGATCTTTCAGGTCGTGCTTAGAGGTTGGATCTCCGGCCATCACCCCCACTCATATAGTAATACTAATCAGCATATATACGCAATTTGGCATTGTGGAGTTAAGTAAATGCGAAACATACTTCCCTGAACCTGACATTGGGGTGGAGTACTCACTCCCTCATACCTATATATTCCCTTAGTACTCACTTGGAAAGCACATCACTGTCTTCCAGGCTGAAGTCTTCGTCATCTCAAGATAGATCTTGATACACAAATCAAGGGGAGGGACATTGCTATCCTTTCGCATAATCAGGCAGCCTTGATGGCTCTGAGCGGCCCTGGAATAACATCTAAGTTACTTGGGGATTGCAGATCGTCTGTGGATAAGCTGTGTATCCACAACAATGGGTCCCTTCAGTGGGTTTCTGGTCAAATGGGGATCATGGGGTATAAAAGGGCTAACCTTTTAACTGATTCTCCGTTTCTCGGATCGGAGACCGCCGTAGGCATTGCCACCTCGAGAAGTGGGTCTCTCATCAAAGCGAATGTTTATAGGAGGCATCTGAAGAGATGGGCGAACCTGAGTCTTTGCAGGTATACAAAACTATTTCTTATGGGAATATCTCTGAGTTTCTCATGAAGCTCGGAAGGAAACAATGTAGAAGTGTGGATATAATCATCACCGGCCACAACTCTACAGCTCGCTTTCCGCTCATCTAATAAGGATGGGAGTTATTGACAGCTCTGAGTGTCTGTCCTGTCTGGAAGGAGAGCCTCAGACCTAATCCTTTTTGTGCGCGTATGCGGCTTTTGCCAGGAGCAGCCTGCATACTGTAGGGTCTGCCCTTCTATCTGTATATAAGCTGAAAACCCTTTCTGACCTAGATCTGATGCGCTTCGTTAAGAGGACAGAAAATTTTTGGTGAAAGGGCTTCAATCAGGACAGTCCAATGGGTTCGATCTGGCGTTCGTGCTTTGGATGGTATCTTCTGTCTCCCTGCTTTGAAAACAACGCAAGTTCATGAATTGAGTGATATTGATGCGCGATTATGCAATCAGCGTTTGTTTAAATTTGCGACAAAAAGATAACTTGTATAAGAGTTATAAACTTTTTTAATTTTGAAGAATGTATATTTGACGAAGAATTATGAAGATGAACCTTTAAGCGATGATGTTATGTCGAGATATCCAAACTTATGCATACACAACTTTCTTCGAAGCCATTAGTTCAGGTAAAAAATGTAGTTATGTAAGTACTTACTAAACTAATGAGAGAGAAGACTTCACCGAGTTTAATTCTGGCTTTTACGTACAAAATTCAAGAAACATGAGGTTCAGACTTGGTTTTGGAGATGTTTTCAGGAAGCCTAGTTGGAAATTTTGTAATTTGATCGATATGTATTACTTGGAGTGTGAGGAGAGCGTTATTTTAATATAAATCTCCCTGAAACGGTTCTATTGATTATTCGCAAAGAATTATGCATATAACTACAAAAATGAGTTCAAATTTAATTGACGCAGCTTTTCTTTTCGCCAAATTGGGTGTTAAGCTTAACTTACTACAGTCACCACACAGCAATGCAAAGTGAGGAATAAATATAGGAATAGTTTTTTTTTATGGATAAATAATAAAACTTTTAATGAAGCAGTTCATATTGTATAAAGCAACTTTCACCAAATTATAGTTATATGAATAAATTATGTAAATTAATTTCATGTCGTTAAAAGTGTAGATTGAGTTCAACCAAGCCAATTTCATAAAACCAAATATTAATTGAAAATTAAATTTAGAAGACATTTTCAAAACAAAAATGTTAAGTCCTACAAATCAAAAGAAACTTAAATAAATTTAAAACCTTCTCCTCTATAAATAAATGAACAGGACTTGTGGAAAAATATTATGTTTTCCCTAAGATCACAGTACTAAATATAAAAATAAAAATAAATATATTATACTGCACTGAGTTGGGCGATCAAAGTTCCAAGAAAGTTTCCGAAAAATTTTCCATTATCAATCTGTAAAAAATTATCATAAAATCATTTCGGCATCTACAAATTCTTTGAATCCTTACAGCTCCACCACCACCAGCAAGACCATCTACAGCAGTGCCGACATATTCACCAAGAACAGTTCCGAAATTCTTGTCACCCTACATATGAAATGGAAAATCTTTAAATACACAAAATATTTATGTTAATAGTTTTCTTTACCGAAAGTAATCCAGATATTAAGGATGTACCTGATGCCAACAAGGATTGTATATCTAGTCCTCCGGGCTTTAAAAAAAATCTTTTATATGTAGAAAGATATTTTTTCTATATACTTACACCAAACAAATTACTGATTAAACCAGTAAGTGCACCAAGTAGAGCTCCAACATCTGAACCCTCTTCACCCTAGATTATTACTTTTTTTTTATATAAATTTCCTTATCACAATCTATAATTTCTTTACTCACCCCACTTAAGCTAGCAATAAGGCCAACTAGTCCACCTTGTCCACTTCCTCCACTTTCTTCAGAAGATGCATCTCCCTCAGTTTGTTTTTCTTTCTTGGTAAAATAAAATTTTCATTAATTAGAAAATCATTTGTTACTATGCAAATTGTAGGTGGATATACAATTTTATACAGGTGCAGAGTTAAATATTTGAGAATATATTTTAATACCACTTTAATGTTAAGTTCATAAGCAATAAATAAAAAAAAAATATTTTAATAAATGTGGCATATGAAGGGAACATTTCAATTTGCATTTATTAGTTTCTAATATTTTTAAATAAATTTTATAATTAGGTAACATTAGATTAAAAATAAATATCGAATAGTATTAATTTTTAATACAGAATAAATGTATAATTTAATGCAAAAGTAGTATAGTCTGGTGCCAAAGCGGATTGTGAAGGCTAAAAAAAGAAAAAAATCATAACAAGCAAGGACCAGACGGAAAATTTAGTTAAGGTTATAATTAAGAGGAAAAACAAAAAATTAAAGGGAAATGTGGCGGGCGGTATTTAGAGATGTAATGTGGTTTTTGCGATTTTTGCAACAACGTGACCTCTTGGCGGAAAATATTCTACTCAAAAGCTGTACATAAAGGGTTTCCCAATAAGAGGTGCTATTTTTATATTGAAAGAAAAGTGCCAATTTTTGAGATAAATGATCGGACCTTTATTTCATTATAAAGAGGAAGGTATGCCGTTAATAATGGAAAATAACATCAGCCAAATGACTACCACGACCACGACTACAGGACCATATCCTTTTCATGAAATTTTCCATAACCAAAACGCAAAGTGGCTGCCCTATGTCCTCGATAGCATCACGAATTCCATCTTTGAGATCTTGAATCGATGCTGGGCTGTTGGCGTAGACCTTTTCCTTCACGTGGCCCCAAAAGAAGAAGTCGCAAGGTGTTAAGTCACAAGATCTGGGTGGCCAATTGTTATCATCTCTTCGAGAGATAACACGGTCTGGAAACTTTTCCCGTAAAAGATCAATGGTTTCGTTGCTTGTATGGCACGTAGCGCCGTCTTGTTGAAAGTAAACGTTGTCCAGATCAATACCATCCAATTCCGGCCATAAAAAATCATTAATCATCTGTCGATAGCGCAATCCATTCACCGTAACTGTTGCTCCAGCCTCATTTTCGAAAAAGTAAGGTCCAATGACCCCGCGGGACCATAAACCGCACCAAACAGTCACACGTTGAGGATAGAGATGCTTTTCAACAATAACTCTTGGATTTTCTGAGCCCCAGATGCGACAATTTTGCTTGTTGACGAAGCCATCGAGGTGGAAATGGGCCTCATCACTCAAGATGAGTTTTCGATGAAATTCCGGATCATTTTCATGCATTTCAAGGACCCAATCAGCAAAGACTCGACGTTGTTGATGATCGGCCGGCTTGAGTTCTTGTATTAATTGAACATTATAAGCCTTAAGACCCAAATCTTTATGCAAAATACGGTGTAATGACGTTTGTGGAATGCCCAATTCCAAAGAACGACGAGGAATGGACAAACTTGGGTTTTCTTCAACACTTTCGGCTACAGCAGCAATATTCTCGGCTGTTCTTAAGCGACGTGCACGGGTTTTATTCTTCACATCACTAACTTGTCCCGACAGCTCGAATTTTTCTACCAATTTCTGTATTGCGGTCCGACGAGGTGCTTCACGACGACCCAAAAATGTTCGAGTTTTACGAACCGGGTCTGCCACATTTTCACCATTTTTATAGTGAATTTTAATAATTTCAGTGCGTTGTTGAATCGTGTATCATTCCATTTTTATTAATGGCGTAGTTTCTACTTGTCAAGTGTCAAAAAATGACAGCTCCAAAAGTGACATCTACCGAAATAGCGGGCTAATTACAATAACACCTCTTATTGGAAAACCCTTTATAAAAATATCTAAAACTTTTTAATAAGGCATTCATCAACATAACCTCAAATTTTCCGAGAAAATAACGAAAAACAGATTTTCTGGTTTCATAGTTTTTTCTCACATAAAAGCAATTCAACTTACTCGAAATTTTGTGCAAGCATACTTTTTTTTTCATTAAATAAGCATAATTTTATTCGAAATCTGAGAAACAAGTAATTTCCGCCATATTTACATTTTTCAAAAACAAAAAACTTCAAAATCTTCCACGGAAAACTTTATTGGTGTTTTTTTCGATGTAAATATTCTATCTAGGCTCATTCTAACCGTTGAAGTGTCACTTTAAAATATATGTATATATTGATGATTTATTTTTCATGCAACAGCTTAATATTGAGAAAAACCAAAAAAATGAGTTTTCGGATCACAAATTTTTCAATACTCCTACTATTTTCAATTTTTTGTTATTTATTTATGTAAATAATGCAAAATGGATTAAATTTCAATTAGAGAATTTACTACAATTTAATATTACGAAAATTGAATGAATTTAATTGAAGAAAGTTGGAGATAATAGAGAAAATATTTTATAGAAAAATCATGAAATCGGGATTTGCATTTGAAATGTGTTAAGAGAGAGGATGATACCATATTTCCAAGCGAGTGGACATTTTTTTATATGCAAAGTCTGCGCATTTATATCTGAAGGATATGCCGAAACTCAGATATTCAATGTCTGAATATTAATTCGACAAACTTAAAAGTTTTGGTGTGGAGGTGTGATATGACAATTGAACAAGTTTTAATGAGATCTATGAAAACTCATGGTGAACATGGTCCGGCATCGTTTGAAAGTGTTTTAGCTAGATTAGTTTCGACTACGATCATTTTAGTTATGGTATGCAATGCAATGGAAGATTTTTACAACACTGGAACAACATATAGATTCCAAAGAATATCGAGTTGCAAGAAAGGTGGCAAACTTTGAAAATTATTCAATCGTTATGACCCCAGGAATGGGTCATAACGAAACATTATGTTTATTTAAAAAACAAGTACCGAAGTACTGTCAGTTTCTGGCTTAAAAGCCGAAGGCCAAAAATTCCCATAAGAAATTTTTGGGAGTATAGGTACTGTGCGTAAAGTGTTTCCATCAGCAGTAACAGGGCGATCTCATCAGGACAGCAATGAACCCTAAAACTGCCTGCTGTCTCCACCACAATGAACTCCGATGTCAATAAGTTGCTGGTGTATATATATAGACTTATTTAAAAATCTAAATGTGAATCATTTTAAGGAAAATTAGTTGTCTTCAAAATTAAAATGACTCACATATAGATTTTTAAATTTAAATAAGTCTATATATATCCACCAGCAATTCCTGTCTTGATGAGATCGCAATGTTACTGCTGATCGAAACACATTACACACAGTAACTATACTCCCAAAAAAATTGTTATGGAATTTTTGGTCTTCGACCTTTAGGCCAAAAACTGACAGTACCTCGGTACTTGTTTTTTAACTTATTCTGCTCATATGCAGTAGGTTAAGAATTGTCTGTAGATTCGTATTTTATACGGATCTCGAACGAGTAAAAAACTCATTACCACTTCCCACATAATGTTTATTTATTCTAGAATTATTGGTAAAAAAAAACAATTAACTGTCATAGATCTATGAATTATATTATTGGAAATAATTTTAAATTTAAATTTCAAAGGAAAAACCAGGTATTATCTCTCAAACTAATTCAATCATCAGTAAAAGTTAACGGTGAAAAAGTACTCATCAACCCTTTCTTGTAATTCCAAATTTATTAAATATTAACAGCAAAAATGATATGAAAGAGTTTTTAGAATATGTACTTGCTCCACTTCCTCTGTTACTATTTACAATGGACTCAGAAAAAACACAAAATCTCTAAATTTACGAGTAATAATGGTTTGCTAGTCTGCAACAATATTTTACATTACATTACAAGCTAACATTCCAGAGAGAGAATTTTCTTTTTGACCAGAGTATTAGACAGAGAATCTTGGCAAGCCGCAAAGGTAGCAAGGGTTTAAAGGTTTCTGGTCTCTCGTCAAAGCAATAAGGAATAACTTCAGCACTTCATCGATACTTTCACTATATTTACCAATGGTGGCATCTCCGTATGAGAGATGTGTTCAAGGTCTTTAAGGAGATCGACGTATCCAAAGCTGCGAGACTGCCCCTGTAAATAAAAGGCACAGCTTTGCATTTTCTAAGCCTCTGCGCAAATTATTCTACTTGTCTTATTCGACAGGAATCTTTCCAACTGCTTGGAAACAAGCTCACGTTCAACCTGTTCCCAAAAAAGGAGAGGATACCGATCCCTCAAATTATCGACTAATTGCAATCACATCGATTCTTTCGAAGGTTTTTGAGTCTATCATTAATTCCAAATTAATGAAGTATGTATGAAATAATCAACTCATTAACGATCGCCAATATCGCTTACGGACTGGACGATCATCTGGAGACTTGCTGAATTTCTTACAGAACGTTGTAACTGTAGTTTTCACAATTTTACTGATTCCAAAATCGTTGCTTTGAATATTTCAAAGGCAAACTTAAAGCACTAGGCCTCTTCACTTCTCCTCTATTATGGACTGAAAGTTTTCTATCTGATCGCCTAATTCGTGTTGTATTAGATGGCGTTACATCTGAGCCTCACTCTCTAAACGCAGATGTACCCCAGAGTTGTTATCTTTCCGACTCTCTTCCTAGTTTTCATTAATGATCTGTTTTCCCTTACTTTCAATCCATGTATAGTTTTGTCGATGATAGCACCCTTGATTTCATTTATCCTTTGATACTCCTGCGGACTCCAGAAGGAATGCCGTATGTGTCAAACGAGATTGCATGACTAGATCATTGAATAACGATCTTGATATTATCCTCGCTTGGGGCAAAGCGAATTGCATCGAATTCAATGCATCTAAATCCCAATGCTGTTTCATATCTTTAAAACAAGATCACCTAGTCCGTCAGGTAGCGTTGCAAATGAAAAAGCCATATTATGCTGGTTGATTTTGATATCGGAGGAGTGGGCGAACAAAAGGGTACATTTCCCATTCCTAAACATTTACAGAAAACACAGAAAAATGTATAAATCGATGAACTTTCGAAATTATTCCACTATAATTTTCATAAAAACAAAATTGACCATGTGACCTTTTGACTGCTTAAACTGCACGCATTGAAGGACATGTGCCTTTTGTTCGCACATTGATGGACATGTTCGGTTATTGGCTTGAACAAATCAATAGCTTTTCATGGACATGTACCGTTTTGATCGGAAAACTAGTTTTAAGAGTCGGAAATCTGTGACTTTTTGTGCTTTTTTAAAAAAACGCTGTCCGAAAATAGAGATAATTCAGTATAGCAGACACGATTCCGCCAAAAAACGAAAAGCGACCGACCCCGGACATTTGCTGTTCTGTTCGCCCACTCCTCTACAACTAATCAGTAACCCAACCGTCAGCTGTTCAAGTAGTGGTGGGTGTGGGTGTAGTAGGCTGCGAAAGTGGTAAGAAAAAGAATTTTTTAAGTAATAGTATGCCGGCTGAAACTTTTTTTTATAAACAGTTGACATCATATTGAGTTGAAAAAAATCGTCAGCTGATCGCGGGAGGGTGGATTATGCGTCAGCTGCTCGCATGAACTTGTAAAAAAAATAGTAAATGAAATTTCGAAAATGGACTAAATCGGTTTTGTTTTTTTTACGTATACTCTGAAAACAATCTCTCGTTGATGCTTTTATTGTACTGAAATGCTCGTCAGAATATGGAATTCTATGAAATTGCTGATATTCAGTTTTACTACCCAACGAACCGTTCTAAGAATATATGCCAAAAACCACTTCAACATTCAAACTTGCACAGAGATGTGACCATACGAAATTACATACGGGCTTAATCTAGGGTATCATAAGAATTTGTCGTAGACCAATTCTAACATTTTTACTTCTTCATATAACATTATAATATTGACGAATCTTTGGAAATTCCCGGAACCAAGGTGCATTGTAATTTTTAAATTGTTCTAAAGAGCACTCATATTGTTGAGCATTATGATACCCTAGAGATGAATGCCCGTATGTAATTTCGTATGGTTACCTATCAAGCAAGTTTGAATGTTGCCGATTTGATATGGAATGACCCAGAATTTTCCCTATGATATGGCAGGCGATTTGTACTTGTGGATTCAGGAGCCAAAAATATACCGCACAGGGACCATCAATTACAAAAAAAAAATATGTGCACTGTTTACAGCTACACTTCCTGTCTTTTATTCAACAACATAGAGGCTCTGTATTATTTTGACCTGATCTGGCTACGTATCACTAAGCTCCTCAACAATGGAGTAGTGTAAAACAAATAAAGTTAATATTGTGCCTAGAGAAGAAAATCTACCAAACCTAAATAAATGACGTAGTGCTTACAAGGGGTTACAAATACAACTGTAAAAAATCTTCTGGCAGGTGATAAACGGAAAGATAAAAATTTTAGATCTAAATAAAAATATTGTAGTAAGTTAATATTATATTATGTAAATAAGATGTTAATAAAATAAAATAAAATAAATTAACCTAATAAAAAAAAATAATAAACTTATGAATTATTCACAAAGAAAAAAGGTCAATTTTTTCTTGGACAGTCCTTATATATTTTAACGTCTTATTATTTCGAAAACAAAGACTGTAACAATATGTTTTGTTATATTTTTTATTATGGTGAGATGCGCTGAAATTATCGTTATAAGAATAAAATTGTTATTGGATGTGTACACACGCATACGTTATTGTGAGACCTTTATGGAATATATCTTTATATTCTTTGAGTTTATGCATTTCTGAACTAATATCTAATATAAGCATTAAAAAACTGCTCATTTTAATTCTGTGTTTAACATTGTTAACATAGATATGTATTATATGTATGCTGAATTATTGTACATTGATAGTAGGTTTTTTAATTGTAATATGCTATTAAAAAAGAAATAAAATTCCTGAATTTAAATATGCTCAAATATTAAAAACTACTATCTCATATATTTGAGCTTAATATTTAATCTATTACATTTTAATAAAAGTTTACATGAAATTTATTAGTTGAAAATATTTAATTGTAACAAACTGTATAAAAAGTAATTAAAATATATTTCTTCTTAAGAGGAAAGTTATTAAAATTGTTTATTAATATATGCAGAATATTACAATTTAGAAAATTCTGGGTGTTATCATATATACTAACAATAGCAAAGATAATAAATTTTACTCCAGCATTTTCAATCGTGTAGCTATATATGATTAGTATGCCTACATATACATACATATATTTATATATCACAGTTTATGTTTGATTTATATACAGCTGAAGTTATAATAAATTTAAATGGAAAACACTTTAACTTTATTACTTAAATGAAACAAAATTCAGAAAAGTAGTCCAATTGAAATATAATTAATTACAGTATGCATTGAGGCTTACTTTAAAATGGAGTTAAGGCCAAAACACAGTGAGAGCGACACAACAATGTTGGCAACTTAGTTGGCGATAATGTGGTATTTAATACACAGTGAACGCGACTCGACAAATGTTTTTGACAGCTATATCTGTTTTATTTATTGTAAAAGAAATGGCGAAAAGGAAAAAATTAAGGAAAATCGCTAGTATAGCTTATGCAGCATACTTAAAGTTGCAAAACTTAAAGAAAAAACTAAAAAGAATACTAAGATGAGATTTCTATACATGGGATGACGTTTATTACACAACTTAACTTTTATCCTCATTTTCTCTATTAATTCCTCCTCAAAACCCATAATCTGTCAAACTAATAAATGAAATTAATTTTTTACAAGCTTTTAATAACTAGTTTATTTACTATTAATTTTTAATTTACTATGTTTCATAAAAATATCCAAATCCACATAACATGAATGTCAATTATTCACTATCCACACAGAAATGTCAATTATGTTGGCGACTAATTTAGAGATTTTCCCAAGCTTTTTGTTGGCAACTTATCGCGTTGCCCTCATTGTGTTAAGTATATAGGGCTTCCATATATTCGAATCTTTGACAGCAACCAATTTACGGCGACTTTGTTGTGTCGTCCTCACTGTGTTTTGGCCTTTACAATAAATTCTATCAGATCTCGTCATAAGACAGTCTAATTGAGTCATGTCCACAGCCATTTACGCTTTTGTGAAGATAAACAATTTATAAATTGTATTTTTTGTAAAAACGCCTTACTGAATTGGCTATAAATCGAGGTAAGACAAAAGCAATAATTTACCCCGCAAGTTCGAATATATGTGCTGCAGCTGCTGTTCTCCCACCCATTTTTCTTTGGGGCCAAATCTACCCCTCTCCTTTGATCGTGTCAATTACTTGGGCTACTGATAGATCGATGGATTGCTTGAGGCCCGCATTGAAGGGTCACGGAAAAATTGGTAGAGAATAGAGATACGAAAAATTTTTAATTTAACAATTCATCAGTACACCTAAATAAAAATCAATTGCCGCATGATATTGATTGCCGCAAGTACGTTAGATCATCACTTGAGAATGGCTCGATCGATTTGGTTCATTTTATTTACATATATTCGTAATTATTAGAGCAAAGTTTTCATGGCAAGAAAATTGGAGTCGACAAACCCCTTCTTGGTGTTTCTAAGGAAAACTTTTGTTTTTCACTATATATTTGGAAACTGCGCGTCGACGTGGAGATCTGAAATTTTGTATACGATGTTTTTACAAAATTGTAAATTTAAGTTCCGAAATGGAACCAATCATGCAACTCCTTCGTAGGGCTGCCATACAAAAATTTCGTTTTTAACTACATATTTAGGCACTGCCAGAAAACGCATCGACATAGAGAATTAAAATTTGTTACATAGTATTTTCATAGTATTGGTAGATAAAATTTCAACAATAGACTAAATCGTGTTACCCCTTCTTGGTGTTGCCATACAGAACTTTGGTTTTTCACTGTATGTATAATTGGAAGCTACCTGAGTAGATGTCGAGCTGAAGACCTCATATTTTGTACAGGGCCTTTTCATAAAAATTGCAAATCAAAATTGCATTGAAAAATAGGACTAATCGGGCAACTCTTTCCTAGGGTTGCCATACAAAAATTTCCTTTTTAATTATATATTTGGACACTTCCTGAGAACGCATCGCCGTAGAGAGCAACATTTTCCCAGACATATGAACGTATGCCCGCGCGGACCACGGACCGTTTAGTACTGCGAGAAGATCTGAATCTTCTGGATACAATGGTACGTAATGATAACTAAACGATAAAGATATTGAGGTTGTTAAAACCTACAAGTATTAAGAAGAAAACTTCACTCCAAAACTATCTTTCCAAATGCAACTTAATGAATTATTAGCATTAGCAAAATCCAGTATAACGTTGCATGGAAAAATTTCTTGTCCAAGTAAGTGGTACTTATTTGCTGCAAGCATAGGTTCGTTACTGTGCTGTCTCGGTCAATTTTGTGCTATGCATCGGAAGTGTAGGCCTACCAAAATAATGATCAATCAGAGAAATTGTTCAGATAGTTTATGAAAAAATGATTTCGCCTCGCAATGCAAATCCCTCATTACAGAATAGGATTGGAAGCTGGGTTACAAAACGTCAACATACACCCTTTAAAAAGCCATATGCGATATATAATAGAAGATGTAAGCAAAACTATAGGTTACAGAAAATATTAGCACACAAAGTTATTGAAACAGAGATAGTCTGGTTTGAATACTTGAGAAAAAATTGCGGACAAAAACATAACATTGGATCAGAATAAATTAAATATGTCTCTGGCTGATAAAATTGAGAAAGCAAAACAAATTGTACGACATGGATTCTATAATGAATTAAATTATAGTCTAAAAGATAACTGTTTTAAATAATTAATATAACTATTATAATGATAAGTAATAGTAGCATAGCCCACATCCGTCTTATTCTTATATGAAGAGCATCTTTTTAATTTCTAGGTGACTTGTTGGAGAACCCAAGGAAACCCCTTATGAGCTCTGTGTAATGTGTTGGAGGAAGACAATATACGTATATAATTTTCTTACCGTTTGTTTGATATTATCTGATTTTTGCACACAAGCATTTCAAGTCAATTATCTCAAATTGGATAAAAATATTGAAATTTTGCACGGAAAAGGCTGGCTTATGGTATAGACTCTTTCCTCTGGTAACCATTTCGTTTCCCTATGAATATTTAGGGATTTTCGATATGATAGCATTTATTTACATTATTGTAATTGTGAAATGCACTGCAGTGCAGGTATTATTTTTCTTTCATATTGTGTTATTACCTAGTGTATACCCTTGACTTCTCACTCCCACCACCCCCTCCTTAAAACCGTCATTGCTCAATAGTCTATTTTGGTTTTCGCTCAATGAGACGCAGTATAGCGGTATCTCACTGAAGCCCTTCGAGTTAAATTAATCCGGGCAATGTCATATATCCCTTCCAAGCCAATGGTTAATCTACGAGTAAGCTATCACGAGTTGACAAGTATATGTGAATATCTTCCCGAAAGATATGACTGGAACACTAGAATAACGAGCTTGTTTGCAGGTGGTGAGTATAGCAGAAAGTTGTGTTAGAAATGGTGATATAATAGTTGTGGTCCTTTGTGTCGGCAGAACAGGGAAGAACAAAAGGTACACAAAAGAACGCCTCATACATTTTCACAGAAGATTTGTAAATGAAGCTAACAGTACAAATAGTTTGCTTCAATCAACAGAAAAATTTGTTCTCTGCAGTATATGGGAGTTCTAGGTACACAAAAGAACACAGCTAATATCTTACTGGTCTGGACATTTTAGAAGTGAGAAGAGACTTGCACAACTTTTTTTCAAAATTGTTGCAACGGAGGTGAGAGGAAGATATAAATAAGAAATACAAGAAGTAGAAATGAAACCACCCATATAGGTGGAAGAAAAAGTTTAAGGAATTTTGTGACACCAATTTGAAGATAAAAATGTGGGTGGGAAGATATATCCATGAAGGAGTTTATGGACCTTAGATTTACAACAAGTCTCTCTTCGGTGCAATTGATGATCGTATATTGCTACTTTGCTGCGCTCTATTGCCCCAACCATTTATCAATAATTAGTTAGAAAATTATCAGTTTATTTGTTTTTAGATATGTGTAAGTAATAAGTGTTGTAGGTACTAAAATTTAAAATTTCTTGTTACAAGTTTAATGAATTAATGAGTGTACGGTATCTGTATGTTGAATAATATATATAATAATATAACAAGAACAAAACGATTGAAAAAAATTCAATAATTATTGTTATTGGACGAAAACTAGCTTCTCAATTTCGAAAAAATTGGAATTTCAAAGTAATCTGGAATCATGTACACTATCTGGCTAATTGGGATTTACAGCATAAAAGCTCCGGTCTGATCCACATGCTATCATTACGTTAAGTGCGTCTTTCCGTGCCGGTTTATATAGTACTTTTCATTGTAGGGCCATCTATATAAATCATAGTTCCATCGGTGCATCCAGCTAATTGTGGATAGCTTCCAATATCAAGACACTGTAGCGCTAATTCTTTATTGCTTTCTGGCCAACGAATTGTTTCACCCATCATCACATTGATTATTGTAGAACACAGTTGATTTATTGATACCATGCATATTGGCACTTCCATGGTATTGGGCTCCATTCCCCAACCCAGTCAGACTTTTGAGGTATAATAATGCCTTTTTTCATACCTTCTAAGAGAGTCGGTAGTAGTTCTTGTCTTAATTATAAACCTCATTACCTTTACATGTCAACGGGACTGAAGGTCAAGTATATACTTCCTAGCTCGCTTCTCCAAGATGTACTTAAAAAAGGGATGCCTTTGTTACACATTATGGAAGATATGCTTTTATGTTGCCTTTTGGAAGGACTCCTTTTATATATGTTTGTAGAACGCGTGATAGGATAAGTAATTTTATAAGAGCTTCGCGCAAGTCTGAACTCTCAAGTACAATAATTCGTTTCTTCAGACATTCTAAGGGATCCGGTACTAGTTCTTGTTTTAATTATAACCCACATTACATTTACCTTATGGCTGGACTGGAGGTCAAGCATATACATACTTCCCAGCTCGCTTATTGAAGATGTACTTAAAGAATTTGCATCTCATGACTTTATTGTGCTGCATATATGCAAGAATATAAAAAATAAAAATTAAAAAAAAATTATTTGAACACACAGATACATAAATATATTTTTAAATCTATGCCTTAACGCTATAAATTTATTGTTTTGGTGCATTTTGCCCTTTATTAGTTTTGTTTTGTAACACTGTAATAACGAGCTTCTATCAAGATCCGTCCTTGTGGTACTCTCTTCACATTGCGATTAGGAAGTCTCATTCAAGAAGTAGGTTCTTGGCTATTTAAATAACTAATCATAAGCTTTACTCTGCAGTATGCATTCTTAATAAATCAAAATTCACTTTAAATGTTGCTCCCTTTTGTTTTAAGAAGTTTTCTTTAGATTTTTTTTCCTTTCCTTTTGTTTTTAATTTTTAGTTCCGTTAACTTCGCACTACCTAATTAACCTCTCCTACTAAAATAAGTCTATTCTAAACTTTATAATAATGTACTTATTTATTTTCCTTAATTAGTTTACCAATTTCGATCTACTATCAATTAGCATCTGTTGTCAATCTATATGTCGTCAGGGTTGGCCTGTCTTCTAGGTCGACCATCTGCGTTTTTTTTAGTTTTTAGCACTAGTGCCATCAATGTTCGAGCGCGAAACAAATATGTGTTGTGCACTCAGTGGTTTGAAATTATAAACAAAGTTTTTTTTAGCAGCAGTGAGTACGGCCCAAAATTGAGGAGAATATACGAAATTGTCAAGGTAAGCGTTGTGAATGTGTTGCGTGGTTCATGCTTGAAAATATAAACCAAGAGGAAAATTCAATCCTGTAACATATTTGGTTGGCCACTTTGTAAAGTCGGGGTTGGCCCACTATAATTGTTTGCTTGGAAGACGCCTTAAAACCATCCAACACCAATTCCAACGAAATTTGTCTGTCTCTTAGGACAATGCAAAAGAGAAGCGCATTTGAGGTGCGTCAATATAACAACATTTCCGGAAATGTGATTTCGAATAATGTTCCATACAAAGTTTGTTAAAAAAACAGAAAAGTTCAACAAATTCAGCTTTTTATTTCATTCAATTAATTTTTCCACATTATTTTCAATCATTTCAGCACATTTTTCGTCTACTGGCCAACCTTGCAGGATTTCACTTTTTTTTTTAAATGCTTATATTTTTTTCACTTTTCACCCAATCAATCTGCACTGTTTAGCAAAAGTGTCCCTTTTTCCCAACCTTTCCCAATGGTGTGCTTTGATTGACCAAATTCTTCCTTAAACGGAGTTTATGGGTAAAAGGGTGTGGGTATCCCACCCTAACGACAATCCTCTACCCATTGTTCATAGATATGGCCTTGGACTGATTATTATATATATTTTTTTGTTATTAATTGTATAACATAATTAGAAGAAATTCTCTGTACAATCACAAACACTTAGTTCAAGAATAAATATCAATTTGTAGACTTGTATAACTACATCACCTCCCAAGGAGTATTGGCTTAATTAGGTGACATACATTTGTTGTTTTGAAACATTTTTCCATTTTGAAACTCAAGTGTTGAAACAATTACGTTACTACTCCAAATACATTTCGAAAATGAAGCGCCTCAATCCCCGTATAGGTATATGATGTATTTTAAATACATACATACGTCTTTTGCATTTTGACTAGAATAAGAGCATCCATATTGATTTTTCATCACTCGGAAATGTATATCCTCACATCTCTTGGATTTAAAGACTTTCGCAAATGTACTCTTTGATTGAATACATCTACACAAAACCCGTGTGTTTGATTGCAGAGACAGCATGCGCGACTGACTTAATGAACATATGTTCACAGTTTTAACTAAATAGCATTCTTTGCTTGTTTGGCAGAGGCATAAAGCTTAGATGTGTTTGGTGTACTCGGCAATTTTCTACTGTCGAAAAAACAATGGACCGAAAATTCTGCATTAAGTTTTGTGTAAAAAATTATATTAAGTGCTTCAAAACATTCAAAATGTTGACAGTGTTGAGTCTACTCTGAGTAAAAAAATGTTTATAAGTGGAACAAGCCCTTCCAAGAAGGCCGAGAAGATGCCAATGACGAACCTCGCTCTGGACGCCCCAGCACGTCAACAACTGATAAAACGTTGAAGAAGTCAAGAAAATTGTGCTGGGAAATCATCGAATAACTATTAGAGAAGTTGCTGATGACGTCGACATCTCGATTACCTCGTGCCATTAAATTTTGTCGGGTATTTTCGGAATGAGACGTGTGTCAGAGAAGTTTGTTCCGAAATTGCTTAGTTTTGACAATACGTACCGTCGCATGAGCATCGCTCAGGAGTTGTTGAATGACATCAATGATGATCCTGATTTTCTTAAAAGGGTCATAACTGGTGACGAATCATGAGTATATGGTTATGACGTCGAAACCAATGTCCAATCGTCCCAATAGAAATGGATTGAGGAGATAAAAATGCATCGCTGAAAGAGCTCCAGACTACACCAAAAAATGGCTAATCAGAACTGCTTCGACGATTGGAAAAAGCGTTGGCACAACTGTATTATATCTGAGGGGGATTACTTTAAAGGGCACAACATTAATATTGATGAATAAATAAAAACTTTTTGATAAAAATATAAAGCCACTTTACTTTTTGACCATACCTCGTATGTAATTGATGTATTTGTTACCCATGTAAAGTAATCAAATAAATAACCTGAAGATATAAAGAAAAAGACCAATTATTCTTGTTCGATTTACTGATAAAATCTGGTGTAATACAAAATTATTCGGACTAAATTTCTTTCTTTCTTTCACCAGGGGTGACATTAGTGGTGTAATTAGTAACAAATTGGATCATGACGCAAGTGATCTAGCTCAAACGGCACCGACGCCTACTCACAAAAGTTATATTGTAATTTTTTAGTAAATCTATTATAATATTTGTCAAGGAACAAATGGGAAAGACGAGCACAAATAAATGTCTTGCATTAGATGCCAGATATCAACTGAATTCATCAATTCTTCACATTATGCTTCAAAATTGGAAGATGCTTAGTGATACCTTGAAGAAAAGTAGGTAATACGTGCATCAGCTGAAGCTGAAAAATCCATCATGACTCCATACAATTGTTGTTTAGTCACCATGTACAGACCGAAACATACAACTAAGCACCTTTGTAAATAACTTATAGCACGAGCTTGAATATTTACATTGAGAACATATGTCGAAGGGCTACATGAAACTTGTGATGTAAAATGTTATAAGATAGCCTCGAAGAAATGTAACATGTAACTGGACTTTTAAATATTTAAGGTCAGAAAGAAGAACCACGCTGTCAAAGGAGTACGGAGAGCTGATATTTCTTCGGTGAAAAAATTCAATTTTATATTTAATCAATTTATCAGCACCCACTAACTTACCTCTTGATCTATAATCTCAACCTGTAGGTCTTCTCTTCTACCAGCATCTATTAAATTCTGGTCAATAGTCTCCTGAGCAAAATAAGATGCAATCACTTTAAATAGTTAAAACTACTTGTGTCATTAATTTTACCACTAAAATAGACCTCAGAACATTTTTCTCTAAAATACTTCTGGTCGTAGTTGTAGTCGTTTTGGAAGCTCGATTTGCGTTTAAATTTCGAATCTTCTCCAAATAGTCAATTGTTGCGAGAGTTTTGTTATCTATGGTTTTCTGCATCATATCCACATGCTCCATAATATCTTTCTTTAAATATTCCAACCTTTCTCTCATGTTATCATCTTTCGTGTACCTCAAATTCTTCAGTCTATTATTTCGTTCAACATATACATTTTTCATATCCATTTGAAATTCGCGAGCTGTTAAAGCTCTACGAGCGAAATCTAAGGCACCACCCAAAACTTGAATGGCATGCCAATCTCTGTCAATGATTTTTTCAATTTTTTCAATTTTTGTCATTGTTTTAGTTTTATCCGACATATCCAAATTTAAAATCAAATCGGCTACAGTATCCGTGAGATTTCGTTCCATTCTTTTCTTTACTTCCAATGCACCTTGGACTAATCCCAATGTCATCACCATTCGTAAATCTTCTTTTGATATCCGAGGTTCAAGTATTTTCATTTCATTGACAATTCTCACGTAATTTGGATCAAATTTAATTTTTCTCATAGTCCTAGGTGCCGAATTTAAATCACCAAAAAGGCCGAATATAATAACAATACAAAATACGCGAAACATTTTCAACTAAAGATTCTAGGTAATTTTAAACGAACAATTCACTACGATTCACCACTGGTCACTAAAGAGTTTACTCATTGTCCAGTCGAATATATCAGTAAATGACAAACCAATAATTTATCGCTAAATTGCAAAATAGACTAGCAATCTTCCTTCTTGTTTGTCTATAGCGCATATATGAAAATATGAAACATAGTATTAAGCAAGATACGTCATAGACCTAGCCATGCTCGTAATTGAATCATTTTTCCTAAGAGTTTTCTATTAGGGTCGTCGTTTAACTTCCTGACTCTGATTTTTAATACACGGCAACGCAATTGTATTTTGTTTACAATTTTTTTCTATCGACATTTTTCTTTTTTCAATTGAAATAGGTTGGGTAAGAAAACTTAGTGAGATACATCCCATGAAAAGATATAATTTTTTCACATATTTCGAACTGCATACTTGAAATGGTTTTATTCAGGTTTACAAAGCGTAAAACTGGGCCGAGATGTGCGTCAATTTCACATCAATTTTCCGTACTCGACTGCTTTTTTTTTTTTTTTTTTTTTTTTAATTCAAATGAATAAATTGCAATTTTGCCAATATGTGATGTAAATAAGAAGGTAAGGAAGGTCAGGGAAAATAAGCTGATTGCCATCTGCCTTTTCTTTATATTTCGCTTAGGTTAAGTTAAACAAATGTTTGAGCGCTTTTTTTAAGGCAGGGGACTAAGGATTCCAAGCACGGCGGCCAAATCTGCCCATTGAGCTATCCTGCTAGCAGCCCCATCCCCAAAACCTTTCAGTCCTCTTAATGAAGTGCATCACGTCTTGATGAGAAAGATTTTTCAGCTCATCTAAGGAATAGAAGGGCAGACCCTAGAGTATCCAGCCTGCTCTGGGCGAAGGCCGGACACGCACACAGAAAGTGTTCGGTTGTCTCAGGCTCTCCTTCCAGATAGGCCAGATACTCATTGTTAGTTAAGCTCAAAACAAACTGTGGCCGATGATGATGCCAAGCAGAGTTTCACATTATTTCCTTCCGACCTTCATGCAAAAATCAGAAATATTCCTATTGGGCCTATCAAGAAAAAGTTTAGATTAGACTAACACCTTCTAATTAGTGAAGAAAAGGCGACTTCTTAATATTGTTCTTTGCTCTAAGTCCAGTATAGGATTTGACTATCTTCTTTGAAAGAAATTACTCAAGCGAATGGTCTCTTTACCCGTAATTGTTCAGAAGTGTTCAAAGTCTAGTCTAGATCTAGAATCACCAAGAATAATGTTAATAAAGCAATCATTTAGAAAAAATCTGTCAATAATCTTCTTGCTAAATTCTGGTCCACAAATTTTTTATTTTCTCTTTAAAAATAGTTTCAAAGACATCAAAAGGAAGAAATTGATTCTTTCATACAGAATTCCTCTGTGGGAGCAATCGTATTCAACTGTCGCGATTAGGGAAACTTAACAAATGAATCAATTTTGGATGAACTTCTCTTTCCACTGCCTAATTGATCTGTTTGTAATGATTTTCATGTCTGCTAGTAATTATTGTGTTTACTTTCTATTTTTGCATAAATTAATGATAGTATAATAGTTCTAATGACTTTGGATTGGCTACGAATGCTGTATGCATAAAAAGACATATATTAAACAATTTTTATTTATTTATATCTTGCACTCACAAATCTTAGAATCGGTCATAGATGGAATAGAACAGTTTTACAAAATTTCCATTTTTACGATTCTAAATTAAATTATTAAATTGTGGCTTAATAGTAGCCCAAAAACTAGAAAATACGAAAGGAAAAAGCATTTCTCTTGTTAGTTCAGTAATAAGAGCAGTCTACCGGAAAGCGGAAGGTCCCGTTTCAAAAACCGGACGAGGTGGTTCCTTTTTTCCTCTTGTATTTAATAATTTAATTTAGAACCGTAGAAATAAAGATTCTCGAAAATTCTTCTGTTCCATGCATAGATTAATTCTCTCATCATATCTTATAGCACTGTGATTCGCATAGATAAAAGCATTACTGTGCATATCCCTTGAGGCTTTTAATTGAAAGTAAGCTTCGGTTGCTTTACTGGAAATCCATCTCTAAACCATTTAAGATGCCCATTCTTAGAAGAAGAAATCTAACTTTAGTAGCACTGAGCATCTCTTCCAACACGCTTAACGCGTATTCCGGGCGCTTCCTTCGCAATAAGTGAGCAACATTTTATTTACAAGTCATTTTTTGCTGAAATGTTTAAACACGTTAAAATGCGCTATAAATGGACATACAGTGGCGTACACAGTGGCGGATACAGGGGGGTCACGGGGTTATGACCCACCCCCTCAAAAATTAAAGTAAAAAATATTTAATTAATTGAGTTTTTTGAAAAAATATATTTTTTATATTACATATTTTCTATTTACATAATTCAACTTCCAAAAATTATACAAAATATTTTTATTCCAAAACTTGAATAAATAAAAATTTATTTCAATTTATATTATTTTATACATGTGATGTATGTGTATAGGTTTTCCTCATATTTTGAGTTTGGGACCCCAACTTTGGGTGATCCAAAACCCTCGAGAAACACTTTCCAAGCCACTAACTTAGCCCTAACTCCTAACATTCTAAAATACTTACAGCATTCTTATGTAAAACCACTGACATGTATAATATGGACTGACTACGTCCATAGAAACACACTGCAGAAAGTGAGCTCACTTAAATATAGCATTCTCTTTCGGTCTAAGTACCAAGTACCAACTGAGAGAGAACTGTAAACAATAAATAAATAAGTGGGATCGTCGAAGGAATTGTTTTAAATTAATTATTTGGGTTAATTAATGATATAAAGTGTTTTACCAAAAGCAATATATTCATATATACTCAACAGAAATTCGAAAGATTTTATTAAAATCACTTTCCAACCACCCGCCAATAGTTTTTTCAGTGTTAGCACTGACTTAAGAACAATTTTTGACACAAAAATTGTACCCGCATGAAATAGCATATCGAACAGTCCATATTATATATATATGCCAGTGTGTAGAACTAAGAACAGTTTGGTTTGAATGACTCCTGCAGTTTGCATCCTAAACTACTATTCTATTAAAAATGACATTTTGTAAAAAAGTATACTAAAAAATGACACATCATCCACACCGCTTAATTCGAAAACCTTCCTAGTACCTCACTACAGTACTGCGGTGGCTAAACTAAGCAACTTACGGCGCTAGATGTTAGAGGTGATTTGCATATCAACGAATTTCTTTTCCTGAAACCTTCACAATAAGTTGTAATCGCCGCAGACAGTGTAGTGCTGGCAAGCACTTGTGTTAACCTGAAAAATAACTAGTCTGATGCAATCTGGGGTCAAACGTCTAGAAGAATTATCTCAATGATAACCTGCCCAATTTGTTTGGCCTACGGCAATAGCGGCGGAATGTTGTACGCAAAGACTTGAGTTCAGATTGTCCAATAGCAATATGCCTTGTTGTCTTAAGATTTACTTCAAGACCATAAGATTTTCTAGGGTGGTAGCTCTAGTAGTTCTCAGAAGATGAATTCAGGCTGTCCAAAGGATAGCTGCTCTTGAAGGCTTGATCCAGCAGGATATCTAAAACTCAATGTTCTCAGTTTTTGCTAAATATGAGGAATGTAGACAATCTCCAAGCGAAACTATGCAGGCCACCGCTAAAGTCCACTAATCTGGGGTGAGCAGTCTAGATACTAACGTACTAAATAAGGAAGGAACTCTGAAGTAAATGTCTATATTGTTAGGCATTACTACTTAAAAAGTCCTTATTCGAAATTTTTGTTTTGCCGTATGATTTCTGAAAATATTTACCTATCTTTCGGAATAAATTTTGCTAGGTTTATAAAATGGTTGGTCAAGAGCTCGTAGCTTTGTGCATTGAATAAATAAATATTAAGGAAACGGCATATCGAAAAAACACTTAAGCTACTAACGAAATGTATTAATGTGCTGGGTTTGTATTAGTTTCGTTATGGCAGTAGTAGAATCATGACATTTTGAAGAGGGATATTTTTTATAATCCAAATTGTTGATTAAAAGAAACAAGTCGTTAGCGCCCTCTTTCTTTACGTAAAAGAAATATAGGGCTGCCATTGAAAAGAAGAAACCTTCTGACATTTATCGAATAAACAAATCGCACATGACCTTCAATTTTCATATATTTATCTGTTTCTGTTATATATATTTAAAAGAAAATTACACGAATAATTATAAAACAAGATGATATATTTATAAAATATCTTTACTTGCCGAAAAAACGATTTTCTCCTGCAGTTTTATCACTTGTTTCTACAACATTTCACAAAACACTGAACTCAATAAAACTATACACTTCCAGCTTCAGAAACAATAAAATTTCAAATATGTAACCAGAGCTGGGCAATACTTAAGTAAAACAAGACTTAAATACTACTTAATGTACATTTTCGTTACTTAAGACTTATTACTTAATACTTTTGAAATGCCCCTACTTCGTACTTGAACATAAGTACTTGCTTCTATTTACTTGTACTTAGACTTAGTTTTGTACTTAAGTACCAAGATTTTTACTTAAGTACCAAGATTTTTACTTAGGTATTTCTGAGTTTATTAAGTACCTACAAATATCAAACTCTTCGTAGAAAAGCAAATACAATCTCTAGTGCAACTCCTTTTTTGTTGAGTTTTAAAGCACACAAAGAACTGTCAAAGCATGTGCCGTACTCACGCATCAAGACAGAACCTTAGACAAACTAATAACATACAAACAAGACTGGGCAAGTAGAACAAAAACCAGTAACGTCTGGCTCGAACATGAAATCGGCGATGCCTCGACTTGATGACATAACTACTGACATGTATAATATGGACTGACTACGTTCATAGAAATACACTGCAGAAAGTGGTCTGAGAGAGAACTGAAAACAACAAATGTATTAGTGGATTCGTGGAAATATATGATTTTAAATTAATCATTTAGGGTTAGTACTGATAAAAACTGTTTTACTAAAGACAATACATTAGATACGCAGAAGAAATTCTAAATATTTTATTAAAATCACTTTCCGAGCTGCGTGCTCACTTTTTCAATTTCCCGCCAAAGAGTTTTTCAATTTTGGTACCGACGTAAGAACTCTTTTTGACACAAGCAATTGTGCCCACGTAAAATAGAAAAGTAAGCAATCTATATTATATACGTCAGTGGACATAACCTATAGTAAGCAAGCATTGCCTCGGTTCAATATAAAATCAACAATGCCGCGACCTAATGTAGGGAAGGCCTCAATTCTTTCTTAGCAATTTACTGGGCATTTTCTTCTTAGAATAGTTATGCATTATTGGAGGCGATAATGGGTGCTTGGGCGGACCTCTAATAGTTTTTATGTGTGTTGCAATGAGAGGTGGAAGTTTTACTCCCTACTTGCATCGCCGAAAACTATAAAAAAACTATAAATAGTAGCCACTGGTTATTATACATATTATAGTTATCAAAAGGTATTTATTTATTAATATCTATTAACTGAACTCGATAAACTTCATTATATTATTGCCAGAGTCCAAACATTCTAAAAAAGTACTTTAAAAAGTACTTCAAAAGTACTCAGTACTTTTTATATACTTAGTACTTAGTTATAAGTACATTTCATACATGCTGTACTTGTACTTACCCTGAAGTACTCAGGCCGTCGGTACTTGTACTTGTACTTAAGTACTTTTTCTTTGGTACTTGCCCAGCTCTGTATGTAACTAATATTTATTAAAATCATCCAAGCTTACAAATTTTCACTGAACTCCCCGTACTCTGAAATGTTTACTTTCAGAAACGTCAAAGAAAAGGTTCTATAATACAAAGATATTGCAGGCACATTGTGTAGTTTGGCCTCTGCGAAAAATAATGTGAAATCTCCGAGATTCCACCCCTGTTGAGAAATGATTAAAACTTTGTGTTGTACAGGGCGTCCACTAATGATGAGTACCACAGCCTTCAATTTTTTCTTAGAAATTTGCTGGTATATTTTCTTTAGAATTTGTATGCAGTCTTGGAGACCGACGGTAATGCCTAGCTCCAATGTAAAATCAACGATGTCTCGACCTGATGTAGAGACGGCCTCAATTTTTTCCTTCAAATTTATTGGATATTTTTATACCCTAGATGAAATCATAGGGGTATACTAAGTTTGTCATTCCGTTTGAAACACCTCGAAATAATGATGGTAGAGCAAAATGGACACCCATTCATAATATTAAAAGTTATTCCGATTTTTGCATGTCCATCCGTCCGTCCGCCCGTGCGCACGATAACTCGAGAACGCGCATACTTAGAGAGCTGAGATTTTGTACATGGACTTTAAAAAAAAATAGTAAAATTAAGTTCGAAAATGAGACAAATCGGGCAACTCCTTCGTGGGGTTGCCATATAAAAGTTTCGTTTTCCGCTATATATTTGGACACCGCCTGAGAACGCGTTCACGTAGAGAGCTGAAATTTCGTACATGTTCTTTTTACTATATTAGCAAATATAACGTCAAAAATGGACTAAATCGGGCAACTCCTTCTTGATGCTGCCATATAAAAATTTCGGTTTTTTTACGTATACTTTGAAAACGATCAATCCAAGACATTTTTATTGTACTGAGAACTTCTGCAGAATACGAAATCCTATAAAATTGGTTATAATCACTTTTTCTGTGCGAGAAACCGTTCTAGAAATATGAAAATTTGTATGCAATTGGTCAACAGGTGCTTGGGAGGCGGGGCTAATAATTCACGATTGATGAGCGTAGACGCTAGTTAAGCCATCAGCATTTATCTCTTCATAGAAATTTACAGAAAACATTTCGGCAGAATTTTTATTCATTTAGTGGCCGAATGGATGGAGTTATTTTCAAATACATACAACACTTTCATATGTGCTATGTCGTCCGCCAAAATGCATACAAGGCCTAATGAAAAATATCCAGTAAATTTCTAAGAAAAAATTGAGGCTTCCCTAAGAAGATTTGTTGGGTGTGAAAAACTGTGGATTTAAAGATATTCAATATCAATTCTATTTTAGAAAATTGAGCTCTATAGACAGGCTACACCATAAGCCTGTAACATCTTTGCATTATAGTCTTTGATCAAAGCAAGTTCAACGAAGTTTAATCGGATTGTCAATGAGCGGCTTATTCACATACACGGTATTCGTATGATATACCGCTTCCTTGTGAGTTCTTTATTTAATGGACCCGGCGCAGACGTGTCTCCACATGTTCACCAGTTACTGATACGATCGCAACTGAGTTCTTTTAAAATATGTAAGTGATTGCATTTGGATCAATAGGATAAAGGCCACATGCCCTGAAACCGTTTTTTGAAGTTGTGGTTTAATGGAGGGTTCAAGAACCTTATATAAAAGTGGGCAAAAATTATCACGCTTCAAACGTGATCCAGTATTGGCTATTCTCCAGTTATATATGTACCTCCTTCTTTCAAGCACTTTTAAGAAGATGAAATACTGCTACATCCATAGGTTGTAAATAATGGGTGAAGTTTGGATACAAAGCAACTAGTTCTATTTTGTTTCCAGAACAAAGTTCACTCAATTCCAAAGTCAGGTGGGATAAGTGTCCATCAAGGTACAGTATAACAGGAAATTCAGTATGGATTTTTATGAGCCAAGGATGAAATACATTAGCGATGTACTCATAAAACGTTTGTCCAGTCATTCATCCATTATCTGACCTCCCCACACCCACAAGATGTCGGAACCGATTCGGCATATATTTTTGGAACCCTTTCCAAATTTATTGCTCTCCGGCTGCATTTCCCATAATTAACGTGGTTATACCTACATTTCTTTTCATCCTAATTAATGATGTTATGGACAATCTTTTGTCCTTTCCGAACAATAACTGTATTGTTTGACTTACTTAAAAAGAATGCTGTTTCATCGCAGTTAAATATTCTATTTGGCGAGTTTTCAATAATGTCCAGTAAACCATTTTCTGCGTAATATTTTTTTATTTCGCTAAACCAATATCTTGTATTTCCTTCGCTAACTTCAGCCCGTGTTCTAGTTAAATTTTGGGAAACACGTACTAATAGGTTTTAAAAATGCTTCATACCAGTGCTTTTCTTGTGTAAAACGTTTTAGTAATATTTGCGCACTTTCTAATAGTTGATCCTTACGGGGAATCCCATGACTCTTAAATGTAAAATCTATTTAGCTAAGTGTGCTTCTTCAGCTTCGGTTCGTATAGAAGATGGCCTGATTTTTCTGTTAATTGGTGTTTTTCCTTTGAATTTATCAGAAAGTGTCATCAGAGGAACATTAAATGTTTTTGCTGCTGAGTTAATACTCATTCCATTTTTAACAGCATTTATTGGACTTAACATTTCCAAGTCATCTGGGTGAAAAGAAATTTTCTAGTTATCTTAGATTGAATTACCAAAAGCTGATGACAATTACTGGTCAATTAATTCTTATATCTATATCTAAATTAAAACAACATACAGCCTTATAACTCGCTGAGAAAATTGCAAATATTGACATGATAGCAATGCACCAGTTCGTCAAACATGACGACTAATGGGTACCTGCTACTGGTTGTTGTATAGCAGTATTCGTCAATGCCAAAATTTTAAGAAACCATGTTGATGTAATATTTTTTACAATTTTTTACTACTATTTAACCTATTACGAGATAATCAGAACATAAGCAATATACCTCATTTACGAAGAATACCTATGCCTCTTAGCTTACGAAAGTTAATGTAATTCTTAATCAAACTCTTAAGAAAAACTACACTTGTCGCACTGAGAATATACCACAACTGTTGGAAGCTCGGTTCACAATGATTACATGTGTTTACAACGGGTGTACAGCTGAACTGATTCTATGACATTTTAACGGTTCTTTTGTTATAATTGCGTATTCGCCTTCTAGATGTAAACTTTTAATATTTTGTGTATTGTGATACAGGTGACTAATACTGGGTCATTGAGGAACATTAGTACATTTACCTTAGTTTATGTATATATTATAATATAACAAAAATTAGAGGACCCAAATTTGAGCCCTGCAGAAATCCTCAATACTAGAGTATATTTCAATTTTTCGCGCATGGAAAATATTTGGGCAATTTTCAAAAAAATAATTTCGCTCTTTTTGCTATTCATATACAACATGCATCATGTATGTATGAAAGTTTTTTATAAATATTAATGACAAGGTTCTCTCCTATATAGAAGTTTCCTACACAATAAAAAGAATAACAGGCCCCTATAGCTACCGCCTCTAGGGACGGTCAGAAGTAGGCTAATTTATTTACAATTGAGAAATTTTGTGAGCATGATCTGTTTATCTGCGCTGGAGTACACTGTTAGAAAAATGAAATGTTGAAATTGCTTTTCAGTAAAATTTATCATAAAGAAAACTATTGCATTCCAGATTTTAGAGTATTTTAATATTCTTTATTATTGTGATATATAAATAACACACCGGAAAATATGCCATGCAATGTAATATAGAACAAAAAAAAATTAAAAAAATTTAATAGAACAAATAAATTAAATATTATATAGAAATTTTTTTAAAACATGCTTAGAAACGCAACCAACAAAATGCTCAGCCATATTATTAACAGCAATGCACGTGTAAATAATAAGTTCTTACATGCTAAAGTCTGACATATAGAAATTAACATGTTGTTCTGAAGAGAAAAATGTGATTTGGAAATTGACATCACTTCACTTTGTAGAGGGACCTTCTTCTTCATCTTCGCTACTTAAAACACAATCAGAAGTAGAACTATCGTCAGAAATAATCAACTTATCTATTAACTTGTCCAAAAAGGCTTCATACCCAATATATCCTTCCTCACCTTTTATAACATTTTGATAAACGCGCCTCCAGCTCTCCCCCGAAATTTTTTCGAATTCTTCCGTTGCTAACTGCTTAACATCATCTAATTTTAAGGTTGTATTTCTGGAACCAATCCTGGATTTAACCCTATCCCAAATTTTCTTAATTGAATTTTAATCAGGGTGGTACTGTGGTAAACGTAAAACTTCATGCCTATTATCAGATCATTCACTATATGCTTTCTTGGAGTATACGGTCAAATTATACAAATGAGGCTTAAACATATTTTCCTCAAATTGTTATGTTATTTTTATTAAGCCATTGTTGCATTTCAGCCTGACATATGTAACGTAATCTTGTTTAAATTTGTTATGATACGGTGTATTACCCAATTCTAGTGGTGTTAGCTGTCCATATTATACAAATAAGTGACAGGGACCGTATTCCCAACGGAATAAATGGACATGCCTGGCTTAGATAAGGTTTTGTTTGTAAGCATTACCTGGAGTTCATTAGTAATAAGTACATGAATATACATACCTTACGTTGAACTGATTTAGGAAGGTAAGCATCAAATAATGTTAGTTGTATTTTTGAGCATGTTATGTACCTTTCAGGGAATACTTTGAAAAGACAGAGGTAATGATTTTTGATTTGTGCATTATTTTAGAAGAAGAAGTGGATAATTATCATTTAAATACGAGATATGAATAAGTGAAGGCGTGTATATTTTCCATACCTTCCTAAGAAAGCAGGAAGAGTTCTTCCCTTTACCTCTCAGTAAAAATAGAAAGAATTACTTTCCTGTATAATTCATAATTATATAAGAAAGCAAAGCAAAGCCAAATATATGTCATATTTACCTGTTACCTGCATAAAGATGTGCGGGTAGTAATCTTTCGGTACAAAAGTATTCGTTACTTCTCCAAAAACTGGGTACCGAATACATACCTAAATAATTATTCGTTGCTTGTACTCATATTCAGTTGATTCAAAATTTTCATTTCATGATAAATTCGGTATTCTGTTACCTATACGAATACAGTGTAACGATGGAAATCAAATAACTAAAACTCGTTCTACGGCGGTACCCGGTTAAAGTTTTCGATAAAATTGCATGCCATTGAGTATTGTATCTATACGATGACCAAACAGGATTAATCACACTTTTTTTCCCAGTTGTTCACGTAAGTAAGTACCGAATCTTTTTTTTGTTTTCATCACTAGTATGATAGTGGGGGTGAGAAGTGAATAATAAACTGCGGTGGTGGTGCTAAAGTTAACTCAATAAGAAGTTAACCTTAGTATCGAGTTTGGGCAAGGTAAAATTTAATTTAATTTAATTTGGAGAAACCAAACTAACAATTTTAACTCTTCAATCAATAATAAAAAAAAAACTGAGAATTGCCATAGAAATAGGAAATGCCAGCATTTTACCAGTCACTTAATGCCTTGAGTCTAGTATCGGACTTTTCCTTACAAATTCTAGAGCTGGTAAAATCGGAAGCCGAAATTTTACTGAAGATTTTACTAGTGCAGTACGGAGTTGTAAAAACTCCACTCATTTTACTAGGCATTTTAATACGCAAAGCAATAAATGACTGGTAAAATTTTGACATTTTCTATTTCTGAAAGTGAAAATTGTTTTATCAAAATGTAAAAATGACTATTTTGTTTTCTATAAATTAATATTTACTCGCGATTTTAGTGCGAAATATTTTAAGAACCCGTTAAGTTTTATTATGCCCAAACTCGATAAGGTTTTGTGCATTGAAATGCGTAGTAAAATTTGTGGAGAATTTATAATGCCTTCTATTTTATTTTACATATGAGAGAACTTTTAGTTTTTACCTGAAAACTCTGTACTGCACTAGTAAAATCATCAGTAAAACTTTCGCTTGTGATTTTACTGTCACTAAAATTGCTATGGAAATGTCACATTCTACTCGAACTCTATACTAGACTTTAGAAACAGCCGCACAAAACTGGAAAAATTCCTCGTTTGGAACAAACAAAGAAATATATGCAGGCGATTTTCTGATGAATGAAAGAACTTATCTATGCATTGCCCTAATGCGACTGAGAAAACGAGTTAAAAACAAAAATTAAGAGAGAAAATCATTACCGGAATAGTAAAATCTTCTTGAGTAGCTTCAAGATACTCTCAAATTATTCATAGTAATGAATTTTTCGTACAACCGGTCACCCTACCTCAATTTTTTAAGAAAAACAAAAATTATCTCTTTGGGCAACTTGCTGAAATTTCTATAATTTCTATAAAATAAAATTCTCACTTTTCCCAAAACTATCAGAGAATCCAGCATGAGTTACCACCCACTTAATTTCTTTAGAGCAAAGGGCAATTGCAACAAAATACATATTTGGGATCAGTTGCAACTTCTCTTTCTTCTGAAAGAATATTTTCGACTACGGCAGAACTAGTTATAAAAGATAGAAGGAATTGATTTTTTCCTGAAAATGTTGAGAAATTAATCTTCCTCCATGCTAATCAAAATATTTCTTAAAAACTTTTAATTTACTTCTGAAAAATGGTATTTTTTTCCCCTGAAATATTTTGTTTTTTATTTTTCAATTCTTGAACTCTAATTGGGCACCATTGTTTTCATATTTAATTAAATACTCCTTTTCACAAAAATATTGTTTAATTAATAAGTACGAGTATACTGCTTGAAGAGTATTTTACCTAAAATACCGAATTAGAAAGTAACGAATTAAAAGTAACGAATATTTTTCGTGGAGTAACGAATGAGTACCGGGTAACAAAAGTAACGAAATTGCACATGCCTATACCTGCAGTACTTTAGTATGTACATACATAAGTGTCGGAAGAAATATTTCACATGCATGAGATTTTAAAAAATTAAGCAAACGAGATAGTCCTGTAATTTTACAGTGTACTCATTTCATTCTCTCTTTGTATGTTCGCAAATTTTAAAGTGGGAGACGACTGGTACCTACTGCGCATCAACGGTAATTATCAACTGTGTTGAAACGTACTCTAGCTGCAATTGAACTTCGTAGACAATTTCAACAAAGCACTCCATGATCGATAGAATTAGAGGTTGTGATTTCGTGACAAAATAAACTTCTTGAGAAACTGAGAAAATTAATTTGCACTTCCCGATTCCTTGAGGTAAGTTGATCAAAAAATTGTTCCGTATACTCCCTCCTAGAAACCTTTCTTTAGAAGTTGTGGTCAGTTGAAGATTTTGCCAATATTCGTGAACCCTGATGGGACTAAATGAGTATAACTTTTGAACCTCACTATAGATAGATAGTAGCTGTCGAAAAGTGTATTCCTCTGTATTTTTTAATTAAGCATCTTTAAATTATTCTCAAATATTTCCAAAACATTGATTTTTTTACACACAAATTTCATAAATACCGTTATTTATTTCAAAAACTTTTGTGTGTAAAAAAATCAAAATTTTAGAAATATTTGAGAATAATTTCAAGATGCTTAATTAAAAAATACTCAGGAATACACTTTTCGACAGCTACTATTCTTGGCTATTTAATAAGCTAACAATAATCCAAATCTATAGGATGGCTCAAAAGTTATACTCATTTATTCTCACGAATATTGGCGAAATCTTTAACTGGCCACAGCTCCTGAAGGAAGGTTTCTGAGGTGGACGGGGGGGGGGGGGGGGGGTAAGTGGAAGAATTTTTTGAACAGCTTACCTCAAGGAATCGCGTGTTATACCGGAAGGTATCTTGATCTGAATCACCCTGTATATATTATAAATTAAATTTGTGATTTTAACATAAGTAGACATAATTTGTTGTTTATTCAAAAAATAATACTTCAAAAAACAGAGACTATCAATTGATTGATCTGAGATGCTTGTTCTTTTCTTCGAAACGAAATTTCCCACAGTTGAAAAATTCCTTTCGTTTTGCGTAGAAGTTGGTTTTATCGTTTGTAATGCTGCTTGCAACAACGCTAAGCTTGACGTAAGTTGGCCATTCATTGATAGAAAAAAATAGTTATTTCTCTCGATAACGTTTTGAAGCCTCCATCAGATATCTGAGAAGATTTGTTGCTTTCGTGAATAAATTTTCCAGCTGCTTTTTAAGAATATCTTCATTAGCATTGTTCATATCCTGCTGGTTCATTCATTCGATTCTAATTCACAATCTTCTGAATTTTCTGTAGGTATCTTAACAATAAGATTTCTGTTATCAGATGATTCATGAGGTGATACAGGAAATAGCCTTATCATCAATTTTTTAGCCGTTTTGGTGATTTCCTTTTTACTGGTCATGCTGAAAAATTCATCATTTAAGAAGAGACACTAATGATTTATCTCTTCTCTTTCCTATATGAATTTTTAGTTCTTCAAGCAACTTTAACGCTAAAACAATGATTTTTTTCTAGTGCTTGAAAACGAAACTTTAGGACTCTTTCCGCTGTCAATAAAGTAGTATCATTACGACTTAACGCTTCTATTGCTATTCGGGCAGGTTTCAAAACATCTAATATATTTCAATAGATGATCCATATTATGATCTTCTAAAACATTTTCATAGGATCAACTATACGAAGAAATCGTTCTACCATTAACTCTAATGTGTTCCATCTGGTCCTACAATCCAATATTAGCGATAGCTCTTTTTGCTCTGCGGCTTTAACGTAATTTTGCAAGACGCTATTTCTTACCGGTGATTTCTTGAAAATTGGGATCGATTATCAAACCGCTTGGAGAAATTAAATGCTGTTCCTGGAAATTACTATTAAATAAATCATCTTCGTTTAGATCACAATTAGAACTTTCATCATCGCTGGTTTCATTATTTTCTGTTTTAGATGTGTATAGAAACGGTATATACGCCAAATGGATAGCGTGATGATAGCACATTTTTAAATGGGCAGGTGATAATTTACCATATTTTACCATAACGCTCGCACCGTCTGATGTAGTTGAGACAATATCTTTGGAAAAACTTATACCAAACGATTCCAATTTTGAATTTAATATTTCTATAATTCTCTCAGCAGGACATCTTCCTGTTATTGGGATTAATAATATATTAACTGAATCTAATTTTCCGAAGTATAAGTGGACATTCATGTATCGTCTGTTTTTGATACTGGTCCATTCATAAATAGACAAACTAAATTTGTAATTCTGTTCTTTTAGCGATTTAATTCTAAATATTAATTTATCTTTCACTAAGGAATAATTCTTATACACCAAATTCATGACATCTGATGGCTGCTGTGGCAAAGAAAATCCCTGCTTTTTTATACTTGTACGAATGAACTCGCTTTTAGTTATAGCCAAAATACTGAAACCATCTTTGGCTGCTAATTTAGCCACAATTTCTTCCAATGTTTCAATATCATTATTTGCATTCGTGACAGTACAAATTTGTCAAGCGTTGTTGATTTTGAAGAACTATGACTTTTTGAACTGCTTGTAGTTGCTATTGCTTTCCCTTTCAAGCTATGATGACCAGTTAAATGCCTATGAAGTCCAGTAGTTTGCGATGCTTTGCATGATATACATTTTTTACATAGATTTCAAACAGCTATATCCTTATCCCCAGTTTTTTTTTTTTTAATGTTGCCAACAATTTTCATAATGTGTCTGTTCCATTTAATGGCTTAAAAATTTATACTAAAATTAAATTATTTAATTGTTTAAAATTTTAAAACAACCAGTACATATTTTTTTCTGAATGTACTTATACTTACGTTTAAAGAAGAAAAACTTTAGTACGATATTATCGATTGATTAACAGCTTTAATCTTACTTATAAAAAAATAATAGAAATATATAATATTTGCACTTCACCTTTTAAATATACAATACTACGAATTAATAATAAAAAATGAATGAACCAATGAACAACCTACCCATAAATTCTAAACTTTTTTACAACACAACAATCCTACTTCGACATAGAACAAAATTTAAAAATAAATATTTTCCGTTTAACGATTTTCTTTCAATTGTTTTCTAAATGGTTGTAGAAAACAATCGACATTTCGCAAAAAGAATTGTATTTTAAAACAATGATGCCCAGCCCCATCAATCGCGAGTTTTCTATCACTCGCGATTTAAAAAACCATTTGTATGCATATATGTAAAAAAATAAACGCGCAAAAATTTTTTTTTTTATTCCACAGAAAATTATGAAGAATGTTTTTTTTTTTTGCTTTTTGTTAGATTTCCTTATTCTCTCGCATGGCAAACTTAGACAAAATGTATATTAATTTAATTTTAGTATTTTTTTTTATCGAGAAATAGAATAAAAATCTCGAGAATCGAGAAATTGTAAGTTGTTGAGAATTCTCGAGAAATCGAGAATTGAGAATTCTCCACCACAACCTCTAGATAGAATTGGATACTTATGACAAGTTAAGAAAAACGTCAGTATTGATGATGTCGTTATTTATTGCGTAACGAATCTCATTCGGTATTTTCAATAAAACAATAATACAGCCCTAAAGCCAGAATGATGATCCTGTAAGAGATCATTTAAGAAAAGATAACTTTGTATCTACATGACTTTCATTAGGAAAGATAATGGAACGAACTTCAGAAGAACTTTACGGAATAAATATGACCTTGAAATACTTTAAACTACTTGAGACATAGAACACATAAAATAAGTAAGTATTACAAATGTGAGTGACATGAAAACTAAACTAAAAATATTATAAGTGCGATGAAAAAATAGTATTACACTGTCGAAAGAGACAGTAATTCAATGTTAATCCGGGACAATATATTAGGATTGCTATACAAAAAATAATTGTCCAGTTTGCCACGATCGGGGGTAGGTTAAAGCGCAGAATCCAGTAATAGTACCTTAACTTTGGTAATCATCCCAGAAACATGGTAATCTGTAACGTTTCCACTAATTATATGCTCTATTACGTAAATTAATTAAACTCAATCATCCCAGATATCAACTGCCAATAACACTAACTGACATTTCCACTTCAAATGCAATTTACATTCTCATATGACTATTATTTTCATATGATATTTTGTTATGATTTTTTACTGATTTTACCTGTGCATTTACGACCTCCATTGAAAGAGTAACACTAAGTATTCAATTACAGCAATAATTAGCAAGAAAACTAAGCTAAGGAATGAAAAAAAAACTATCAGAAGCTATTCTGTTCTACCATTTTACATAGAATTAGCAGAAAATCTACTTAAAAATTATGCAATACCTATCTATGTAATTAAGAAGAAAATTGGTTTTTTTTTTATGTTAATATCAACTATATGTGTGTAACCCAGCAATCAGATCAGTATGCAAACCTCTGTGTAAGTAAACCTTAAACAATAGTAGCATAAGCGACAAGCGTTTATGAAGCATTTTTCCATGTTTCTTTAATACATTCTGGTTTGATCTTTTTTTTTCCATTGTTAATCATCTCATATGATACTTGCTCACCTGACAATAACTGTTATTAGTCATGTAATATTGTAATAAACAAGTGTACCAAGTAAATATAGTATAGAGGCTAGTAGTTGTGTCATGGCTTGTAATTACCAGGGTTATAGTACTAAATTGCAGACAATCAGACCTAAGTGCTATTAAGGTATCACGTCTTATGAACCTCAAGCGTGACTCGTTTATTACACTCTCTCAGTGCCATTAGTTACCTTGGTGAGCACCATAAATTTTCCGAATATTTATTTTTCTGCATATTTGCTAGATGCGTATATTTTAATGAAAATAAATCTCAATGTAGGAACAATAAAATGATTTCACATGATCATCACAGTAAAAGTCTAATCCTAGTTATAATAATTGAGGCTCAATAATTATGAAATCGAATTGAATTAGGCATGAGGCCTGGGGAGCTTACGAAATGACGTAAAACCCGGTTTTTGCACGCACCGAGTGTGTATCAGCCCATGGAACACGTAGTTTATACATGATTGATACACGTTCTTGAGGCAGCAGTCCGGTGACACACGATGATACACACTCAATACACCATACTAAAAACTGGTTTTTTAGCGCTCATTTAGAACATTTTCGTATATATACCAATTTAGAGCAGAGCGTTAGACTTGGATGATACACGAGTATTTTAATACATATGTATGTATGTACTCAGTTTGTGTTCGTATAGATCATATGAAAATAACGAATTTTTTTTTGGCTGTCTCAAGCGTGTATCAACCGTGTATAAACTACATGTATTATAGGCTAATACACGCACGATACAAAAATCGGTTTTTACGTGGTGTTTAGTCTCATGTGTGTATCATCGTGTGTCACCGGATAAAGAAAAAATATCATTTTCAAATGATCTATACGCATACAAACTAAGTACACGCATACATATGTAATAATACCCTTCTGTATCATCCGAGTCTAAACCTCTGCTCTAAATTGGGCTATACACGAAAATGTTTTAAAATAGTGCTAAGAAAACCAGTTTTTAGTACGGTGTATCAGGTGTGTATCATCATGTGTCACCAGACTTAGTGTTAAGATTTAAAAGTGAACACTGTGTATAGCAATGCAAAGGCATAATGGGCTCTATTCTGTAATTTTTTATAAAATAATATAATAAATATAAATAAATATAATATATATATAATAATGTTATTTTTTGGTGATAAACTGTCTTCTTCATATAATGAAAATAAAATATTTTAAAAAATCGTATTCTGTCGTAGTCCCATTAAATTATTTTATGGAATATTTTATGAATACGTAACATAAAATACTTAGTACATTCCGCTTTAGTTTCAATTATTTTTTGAACAGCTGGTTAATTGACATTTGCGTGATCTATCAAATCACCTACTAAATAATCATTTATGAAAGAAGTTGCTTTCTTAATAGTTCTTGAGATATTTGGCTGTAAAAGTGAAAATATGACAACTCTTGACTAGAGTTTGATAGGAACCATGTCCATTGCAAATCAGCAGAAAGGCATCTATTCCGTTCACTTTGAGATTCCTAACTCGAAGTGAACGGAATGGATGTCTTTCCAGTATGAGGCTCTAGTTACTCGATTAGTAACAATTTGAATTTGTTTTCTTACAACGAAACATTTTGGGTATAAATTAGAATTATTCATAAGTTTGCAAAATTAGTTTAGAAATCGTAATATAAGAAGTTTATTAATTATATACAGCCGAAAGAACTTTTGAAGCCTAAAGTTGTGCAACTCATATGGATCGTAGGAATCGCGAAGTATCGTAGATATCGTATCCTATGATCCCTTCTGCATAAAATTAAAACCTAAGACAAATATAATTAACTTTTTATATTTCACCATACCGCACCAACCGCAAATTTCCACAATTTCTGACAAAATTGTAATTCTTATGTATGGCGGCGGACATTTTAGTTTTTAATTAAAACTATTTTCACACAACAAATGTTAATTGACGTATGACATTTTCATAAAATGTGTCGAAGTACCCTTAAAATGTGCTGCTTAGGATCTTTTATGTTAACCTCCATAACAGGAAATATATTATGTTACGATGCATAAAATAAAATAAAATTTCTGGTACAGAATAGGATTTTAATGAGTTATTTTATTTTAAGGCATAAAATAAAATAAAATGACATAATTTTACCAACAGAATAGGGCCCAGTATGAGGCCTGGGGAACTAGAAAAATTTTAGGCAGAATGAAGTTTTATTATTTTTTTTTTTTTATTTGAATCTGGTGAAAATATATGTTTACAGGTTGGGTAATCAATGAACACCAGGGGCTGATCCAGCTAGGCAGCGCGGGAGGCGCCCCCACACCTTGAAGACCACTGACAACAATTGCAGAAGATTTTCTGAATTTTTTCTAACAAAATGATTCACATCTATTCTACTCCACCTTTTGTAAAAAACGTAACAAATTCGTGGAAGCGTTCAATATGATACATTTAGGAAGGCCCTACCTAGCACCTTGGCTTTCGGTCATGGTTGTTGAAACCTATAGAGAAAACAGGAAGCGCGGATACCTGTACATAAGCGTCGTTTTGTTCGGGGTATTTGAAGCAGGACAGAGCCTATTCATGTTAATGTATTGGAAGGTTTGTTTTAATTGAAAACAGCTGCCAAAGGATCTTCGATAAGCCTTTGATGTAAAGACGGCTTCTTAGAACATTATCGGCGCAGCGTGGCAAAACAAACATTTAAAGAACAATTATAACTCGTAATTGGAGATATTCAGCGAAACTACACAACGGCGGACAAGTCATTGTGCATGTAGTGGGTGCTATTACATTTAAAACAAGAGATTAATTCTTAAATAATGTCTTTTTTTTATTATTTCGTAAAATGCAATAGTTTTTACAAAATACTTAACGAAAACGTTAAATAAAAACAAAATAAATCTGCAGCTTGGGAAAGTCTCAATCAGTATCCTAGAGAATTTGATTGCTCGGTCTGTTTTGCTTTAAGAGATGTCGATGAAAGCACATTTGAATTTAGTACAATTCAAAGTCTTTGCATGCGTAATTACATTCAGAATTTATAAAGCAGATCTTAACAACAGCAAAATCGGTCTAGGTTTAACGATAAATGCAACCAAGCAATAAAAGGGAAATAGTCCGCTTTTCGCACCTATCAATTGCATCCATGTTTAGAGCTGAAATACCATCCAAAGAGAGAACTTTCTTTTGGACCGTAATGTTAGATTCTTGGAAAGACACAAAGGCAGAAAAGGTTCCTGGTCTCTGGTTAAAACCATCAGGAGCAACTTCAGCAATTCCTCTATTCCTTCACTACTTTACAATGAAGTCATTGTTGACTTTCTTAATAAAACTAATATTTAGACTATCAGATTCACTTTAAATTTTCCTTTTCCACCCACTTCATATCTCTCTTGTGGATGTGTGTAAAAGCCAATACACATCCGTACGAGAGATATGGTCAAGCTCCTTAAGGAACTCCACGTGTCCATAGCTTCCGTTCCTGATAGTTTCAAGCCCCCGTTAAATAAAAGCTCTGTCTCATTCTTGGCTAAAGCTGTGCGAAAACTATTCTATTTGTCTTCTTGGACAGGAAAATATCCAATTGCTTCAAAACTAGCTCTCGTTCAGCCTATTCCCAAGAAAGGAAAGGGTAACGATCCCTCAAATTATCGACCAATTGTAATCACTTCAATTCTTTCAAAGGTTTTTGAATCTATCATTTGCTCCAAATGAATGAAGTGTCTAGAAATTAATCAAACCCTCAATAATCGACAATATGGCTTTTCTTTCTCAGACGTTTCTTATGGAACGTTGAAACCGTAGACTTCACAATTTTGGTGAGTGCAAAATCGTTGCCCTAGATATTTCAAAGACCTTTAAAAGTGTCTGACATTCAGCTCTTTTAGCCAAACTTAAAGCACTTGGCCTCTCCCGCCCTATTCTATTATGGATTATATTAGAAGGCATTACATCTGAATCTCAGCCAATAAATGTCGAGGGCTTCAGGACTCTGTTATCTCTCCATCTCTCTTCTCAATTTTCATTAATAATCTGCTTTTCCTTACTTTCAATCCCATCCATTAATATAAGCAGTAACTTAAGCTGACGAGATCACATCTTCTCTGTTGCCAAAGAAACATCGAATTGTCTTGGATTTCTGAAAAGTTGTAAGAAATATTTCAGCCCATCGATTCTAGCGCTCCTCTACAAGTCCTACATCAGACCTAGAATGGAATATAATTTCCATTTGTAGGCCGGGGCTGGTCGCAAAGCCTTAGCTTCATTGAATATTGTCCAAAAGAGGACCTTCAGCTCATTGGCGATGTGGCAAAAACTTGTCATCTGGACTCACATGACCATCGCCTTAATGTCGGTGGAGTTTCGCTCCTATATTCCTACATGCATGGTCAATGTTCTGATGAAATCTCTAGTCTGATCCCTGATTCTTTCTTGTAAAGCTCGCACTGCAAGCCGATCACATCGTTTTACCCTTCAAAATACTTTTGGTCATAGACTAAAATTCCGTGGTGATATTTATCCAGAACTGTGCGAATGTGGAACAGAGTACCATCTTCTGTCTTTCGTCTGGCATGCAATCTACGAAAGTTTAAATGTGACATACATTGGCACCTTCGCCGCGTTCCCTAATTTCTTTCTTTATCACCTTCCTGCCATGTTGTGCATTGCATCATAATTCATAGGATATCTCCTGAGCTTGGCTTAATAATATAAAAAACAGAAGAAGTCACACTTTCTTAACTTTTAAATAAATGTAAATTTTTATTTCCTAGATACAATTTATGATGATTCGTGAATTTGAATAAAATAAATTTCCCCGGTTTTACTAACTAAAATGGATGATTAGGAAGTTTCACTTAAGTATAATTCTGAAAACAACACATATTTATTTTGTCATAAGTTGAACACTATTCATCGCAGAACGGCTTTGCGATGATGCACCTAATAATACCTACTACAAAAAAGGTAAATTAGCAAACATTCAAAACCTTCAAGAACTTCACAAGCCATGAAACAGACTTTTTCACTACCACATTAGAACCCTAACTTAGTCCTAACATTTTTAAATATTCACAGTTTTCTAATGTAAAACTGACAAGAGTGTGCTTTGAATGGCTCCTCCACCTTAAACTACTATTCATACAGAAAAATGGTGTTCTAGTAATCTTACTTTCATATCTTCCAAACCGTAATTAAATTTTTACACCTTTCCTAACAAAATTATTTATACAAAAAAATGCATGTTAACCATCATGGCATGCCATGGGCTTTTGATATCAAAATGTAGCAGCCTACAAATTCGGACTCCGACTCCACATACACACATGCAATTATTACTCAGCTGACAGTTAGTTAGCGTAAAATGGTACGTTTACTTTGTAATCAAAACTATATAATGATTTTGTTAAGCAAGGTATATAGTAAATGTGACCTTTAGGAAGGTAAGGAACAAGCTTTAAATTACTAGACGACTATTATCCTGTATTGATAGCACTTTAGGCTCCATATCATATATAAAATCAACGTCTGACAATTCTCCATAAGTATCAATATAGAATATTTTAGAGAACGGACTCTCAACACACACACATGTAGATCTCTTTTTTATGGCTTGGGAAGTATTCTCGAGGATTTTCAAACTGTAAAACGAAGTTTTCACCATTTTTAGTTGTCTCTCCTAAAAATTATATCCACTTTCGAAAATATGTGAGTCACATAGTCAGCTCCTATTTAAAACAATTTTTTTCCTACGAATTTTCACGAAAATTTTTCTTCAGAAATTTAGTCTAACAGTACCCCAAAAAATATTGGAATTAGCTCTCTAGGCCGCTACACATTTTTATGAGCATAGATCATTTTTTTCATAGGAACTTTTCCTCTTAATTTGTATGCTCTAGTTATGCCTTGGTCAATATTTCCGAAAACAGAAATTAAGCAAAATTGATTTTGATAAAACGCTTTTGTGCATTTCCTTCCAGAAATTTTCTATTCAGCAGTTGGACAAAATTTCTGCAGATAATTAAAAAGCGTTTTTTCAAAAGTTGATATGAGAAACGAGAAACGAGAAACCTTAAAATACCTAGTTTACTAAAAGATAAACGATATAATAAAAACTGTAATAATTTTTATTTGTTGTTAAAAATTAACGCATGGAATGAATACATAAATTAAATAAAAAAATTTAAGAAAAAAAAAAAGTTCCGAGAAGTATCTATACTTGTCGGGACTTGACACATTTTAGAAAGACACATTTATCGAAATTTGCTAAAACTTTTATGCACTTTTGATAAATAATTTCACAAGTTTTTTAATTTAATTTAGCTTATATAGCGTTTTGAAATGTTTTAAGGTAAACTTGCCATTACGAAACATACGATGTAAATACATATGTAACTCATTTGTACATACTTTGAATAAATCGACTTTTGAAAAAATGCCTTTCAATTGGGTTTGGTTAAAACTAAAAATTGTTTTGCGAGAAAGATTTCTATAATATAACTACGTGTGTGTGTGTATAAATTATAAGCCATTAAATATTGAAAAACTGTTGTGAAAGGTAAAAGGTAAGCAGGTTTACATTTTAATTTTAATTTTTTATGTGTTAATTTATGTATAAATATATCAAGTCAATGCGCCTCTATTCCAAATTCTGTCCATAAATTACAAAATGATATGTTATGTACAGAAAGTTGTCTTGTATAAACCACGACGATTTATCAAAATAATTCTGAGTTCGCGACACCAGTAAAATTGTAAGGATTATATACCTACCTACCTTTCGTAGTAATTCGCTAATTAAAATAGATTCATATGACAATATTCCACGTGTGTACGTATTTATAATTGAAATTGTTGGAATTTCCTTGTAATATTAATGCAGTCACTTACATGTTGTCATAGTATATTTTTTTAAGTACGAATGAACGTTTACAGCTTGTGTATTTATATAGTATTCGCGGAAGGGTTTATTCTTTGGCGTTATTAGTAAAATTTTACAATATTTCTCAGTTTTCTTAAAGGTTCCCATTTAAAAACTAATTACGTAGGTACTTAAGCTAAAGTAACAACGTTATTAAATTTAAAACTAACTTAGGTGAACTTGAACACATCAACATTTAAAAAAATTTAGAAAACTATAAAATTTTACAATTACGGAATCTACTGTAACAGCCTCAAATACCGTTTCCTATATATACTTTTATATATTAAGGTTATGACAAACATAAAGAGTTCGCTCCTTGCATAACATTTTCAACGAGAGAATTTTTAGGCTGGCTTGGAAAGACAGGTGGTTACTGAAGTGGATTATAAATTGTTACAAAATTGTCTTATGGTCGAGCGGATAACAGAATCAATTTTGCAACCTTTTCCAGCTAGAAAAAGATCACTATAAGGGACAGGCAGATTTATCAAGACGTCAGTCGACAGTCGAGCTCTGGATTAAATTTTGTTTGTAAACAATTACGTCCTTTATGCCAAATGGCCAGTATTTCGTCGCATATGCAATATGATATAAAATCAAAGTCACTTTCACGATTCTAGCGTTGTGTGTTACAGTCACTGAAATCGGTAGTTAAAATTCTTGAAGGTGCTTTATTCCTGTGGAGTTATGTTACATTCAGGAAAGTCCCACTGCACTTACGTTTTGTGGATAAAAAACAAGAAAAAAGCTAGAATTGATCTAAGACCAATTCTTATGATACCCTTTCTGTGCAAGTTTGATTTTTGAAGTGGTTTTTCGCATATATTTCTAGAACGGTTCGTCGGACAGAAAAAATGATAATCAATTTTATAGAATTTCATATTCTGAAGAAGTTTTTAGTACAATAAAAATGTTTTGGACTGATCGTTTCCGCAGTATTTGTAAAAATCCTAAATTTTTATATGGCAACATGAAGAAGGAGTTGCCCAATTTTGTCCATTTATGAACCGTTATTTGCTAGTACAATGAAAACATCACGTACCAAATTTCAGCTCTCTACGTCGACACGTTCTCAGGCAGTGTTCAAATATATAGTGGAAAACAAAATTTTTGTATGGCAACCCCACGAAGGAATTGCCCGATTTGTCTCATTTTCGAACTTAATTTTACGTTTTTTTTAAAGTCCGTGTACAAAATTTCAGCTCTTTAAGTATACGCGTTCTCGAGTTATCGTGCGCACGGACGGACTGGACTGACCATCATTATTTCGAGGTGTTACAAACGGAATGACAAACTTAGTATATACCCTTTAGATTTCATCTAGGGTATAAAAAACGAAATAAAAATATATTGTGTGTGTAACCTTAAATTATCTGCATGCGTTACCTGTGAGGCAGATGCGATTTGCTACCTGATAATTAATATCGTTGGCCTGGCGCTGTCTCCTTATGCTGCCTGGTTGTATGCAAAATTGTGGAGGAGGCTGTGGTGTGACTTGATGAAGACCGGATATTGAAGGTGTTGTGTTATGTTTGAGTATGGTAGGTGTGTGTTGTAGTGTATTGTGTGGTACAGGAGCCGGGGCGACCCTGTAGGAACTAGGGCTTCTCGATTCCTCCCGTGGAAAGTTCTCCGGGCAGGGGTTTCCGCGCGAGCCGATTTCAATGTGATTGTCGATTCCGTGCAATGTTTTCTTGGGGGAACTGCTGAAAGCTGCAAGGGACTTTCGTAGAAATAAAAATACTAACTCGGGAATAAAATCCAAATTAGGGTGATACTGGCGGATATACAATTCTTTTCGGTCCTTTTATTCTTAATTTTTTCGCGTGACAATCTTTGGATCTTTCTTCTAGCTCCTCGCACAAAAAAAGAAAACCGGAAGTCCAAAAAAAATGGTCGTCTAATCTCTATAGCTAGTTTCGATATTGGAATTTCGAACTAGAATTTTGTACTAAACTAAACAAAATTACCTAGTGACCTCTATGAGGAAAGAAATTTAAGTGTAATATTACAATTTACATATTTAAGAATGAAGCTTATTCAAACTAGCATATAGAAAAAAAAAAATATTATAGCTTAATTCTTCTGACTGCTTTTTTTGTGTGTGTATAAATTAGAGTTTTTACTGTTGCTATTATGTGTAGTGTTTCCACAACAATTTCTCCTCATGTTTTAACTTTAGTTTTTCTGTTTCGTTTCAGGCTTTCGGATAGTGGTTGAAGGATTTTCCGAGACATAAAGTTTGGGAAGATCCCTTGGCGTTTTGGATGGCTTTCTTTGGTAGCTGTGGATCCCTCAGATACGGCGCCGGAAATATCTACGAGGGTGATGGACTTCTGCCAGTTTAGGCTTATTTGTTGTTTTATTTTCTCGATTTAGTGCTGTAATTACAGAATATTCAATTTTATAGTTTATAATTTTAGGTGGTGGACAGCGGTGAGGGCTTGAGGTGAGAAGGACTCCAAAGCAGAGGGGGGGGGGGCATTACTGTTGAAGCGGGTAGGTTGGGACATGGTGATGGTTTTTGTTTTTTTTTGTATTGGTGTTTGTTTGGGGAGTATTTTTCTTTTGTATTCATAGGTTGCGGGGCTTGTATGCTATTTGTATTTCCTTTATGCCTTTATTTTCGGTTTTAGCGGAGGAAAGTGGAATAGCTTGTTACGTTCCCAAAATCCACACACCATTCTGAAAAATAACGAGAAAAATCAAATCTATTATTCATTTCTTTTTAAATAAATTACCTACCTGTTGTGGCGTTGTTTTGCATTCCTGTACCCAACACAAGTTTCTGCAAAATCTTTTATTTTATTTTACGGATGAGTGATAACCGGAGCTCTTTCGCGGGTACACCAAAGAAAAAAGAAAAAAAAATAAACGGTTGGATCACTGTCACGTTGGATCATCCAAGCCCATAGCACAGTCGAGGATATTTACATAGGACTACCGGAAAATTCACTCGCAACGCTAAACAAAATCAAATAAGGAAATAACGCATATATCGATTTATGTACGGTAAAGCTAAGAGGCTCACGAAAAGCCATTCAATAAAATTGTATCAGGGCAACTCGCAGAGGGATTACTTTCCACTGAGGCAGCAGCACTTATTGAGCTGGTAAATATCTTAAAAGATAGTTCTAGTGAAGGAATTATCTAAGACTCCTTTCCTCAAGCTAAAAGTCACCTTCAATGCTTATAGATTAGGTTACAAAGAAATTTTAAAATTGCGCCAAGAACTTTATATTTTGGTAAAATAGTTCCCTCGCTCCGAGGTCTGCGTTTTATAAAAGAAAGATGCCAAAACCCCGAAAAATAACAAAAAAAGAAAAAAAAGAAAATCCAATCTTGTAGGCAACTGTCAAAAGTACTTCCGTCGATCAAATATACATATATAAATTTCTAAGTGCCTAATAATTTTTCTTGGCTTACTTAGAATAATTAATAAATGGGAGAGACCCTTTTAAAACACAAAAAAAAATAATTATTTTAAATTGAACTGATTGGAAAATGACATGGAAATATTGCCTCGATTGGAAATAAAAATAGGGGGAAAAAGTCTATAAATCGCGACCCGAAGTAAGCCGAGGGGCCAGTCTTTTGTCAAAAATTTCAAGTTCAGCAAGTACCAGGAGAGTAATTAGTTTAAATAAAATAAATTAAAATCAAAAGGAAAAAAAAATCTGAAGGGGACCAGGCAGAGGAAAGGATTTGGATAACTATCTACAAAAGATAAGTACTGCCTGCCTTTTGTTTTATTCCTTATTCCTTGTTTTTTTAAAAGAGATATATATATTCTCATTGCTTTTGTGCGCGGCCTCGTTAATTTTATCTTTTCTTTTTTTTCTTAGTTTAATCTTTTTTTTGTTGTTTCGGAATAAATTTTATAATGTTTTAATTTTTTTTTTTTTTTTTTCTATAATAATTCCCTTCATCTCTATTTATACTTAATATACGAGTTGGTGGACTCCAAAACCGCCTGGCGCCCAGAACAAGTGTGTATAACACATCGAACCTCCCCCCTCCCTTTTCCAGCCTCGTTATTCCACGAGGGGAGTAACAAGCTTCCCTCATGTACCATACGGCTCACCCTGACGATGTTTTTTTGATGAAGTATTCAAGCCAATAGTTAAGCCGACATCAGAAGACTGGATAGTTGTCATCGTGGAACTTATCTGCGAAGTCTTGGGAATCATCAACGTAAAGCGGGTAACTAATTCCGTTATAATATCGATATAAATAATGAAACCTAGACGAAACCTATGTACTACATAGATGCTCTAATATTAATTTTATTTTGAAACAATAGCTTTTTATTATGTTTTCCTTTAATATAAAATTTGTATATACTTATGTTTGAACTAGCTGGATCTGGAGGCTTTGTTTTTTTTTTAATAGGAAATATAATTTATTTTTATGCAATGGCGTTTTTTTAATATGCATGCTCCCCCAAATATTTAAACTTAGATACGCCTCTGCATTATGCTGAAGATAGAAGAACAAAATAGAAATCTGATAAAAACTGTTTTGAAAACCAAAAAGCTATCTAGTGCTTATTGTAATACTAGTGATCTACTTCTTATCCTTAAAATTCTTGCGCTTAAATATAAATGCCCCAATGAGGTCGCTCATTTTTTCAGTTTTCTAAGCCTTTTGATGTATTTTCGTAAAATGTTTACTTTCTTAATAACAGTCTATATATCCAAAATTATAACGTAGCTTTAAGGTGGAGATTTTTTCAATAAATGTTCTTGTATTGAATTGTAATTTATTTTGTTTAATACTCGAAAAGTTATTTTACCACAGTATAATGAAGTATTAGATACGTAACTAGGTAGGCGAACCGGTTGTTAAAAAATTGAATATCAGCACTACATCTAGGGTATCAGAAGAAGTCACACTTTTTTTACTTATCTTAGATCTAAGTTTAATATATCTATCAAAATATAAATATTAAGCACAGTCACAGTATGTCAGGGCATCTAATGTAACTACGAATTTTGATAGAAAAACATAAGATTAATATTAATGTCATGATCATTTCAGTACCAAGGCGTTGTTGTTTTTTTCTCTCTCTCTCTTGTAAATTATCTATGGAAGAGTACTGAGATATAATGGCCAAATTTTTAGGAACACCTTAACATCGGCCATCGTAACAAGAAATCTAAAAAAAATTGCAATATTTTTTCCTATCATTACCGGTATGCATCAGTAATAATTTCAACCGCTATAAATCAACCGGCTTACATTTGAGTTATAATTGGGCTCAAAAAAGTTCAAGTAAATATTGCCTAACAATCTTTGACATTACGAAAGCTTTTTTAACTGAACTGAAAAATGATGTTAGTAGCTCATCAATTTATCATCCCTCCAACATAGATAGAAGAGATCATTTTTTTTTTTTGTTGGGAAACAACAGGTAGGTGTTGACTTGTCTGCCTAAAATATAAACATCAAAATACTTTCTCAATTACCAATTCGCATAATGAACATTTGCAAGAAACGTGTGAACCTGAGGTTAATTATTGCAATTAGAGCTGAGAGTATTGCATAATTGCATGAAAAAATCCCGTCCGGTATCCTGCTAATTATTGGAGAATTAATTACTTTGTGAAGATAACTACTTACTTATATTCAAATGCGGTCACTGAAAATGTTGCTTTTCAGTAGAAACTGGCTCATGGTGTTGCATAATTTTGAACAAAAGTTATTTAAATGTCGACTGTGAAGTCAACTTTTTGGTTTTTTTTTTAATCTGATAGTTATTATTGGCTTATAAATTTGTTGGTGCGTTTTTCTTCAAATAAAGTATGCAATTCTAGATAATTATTCGTACCTATATTAGTTAAATGAAAGAGTAAGAGTACATACATTATGTATTTGCCTTTTGAAGACCCAATAATATCAATCAGTAGATATGTAAAATAATTTTAAAATTTTTCCACGTTATTTCTAAGTTTTTTGCAGTAATACCGTAGGAAATTGCGGGTTCATATCATAAGAGCCAAGGTCCTGAGAAAATTTAGTTTGCATTTTCTTAATAGATATGATTTTCGTTCGAGTAGATCCCTAGATATTTTTAGATCAATTGATAACTGCTCCAGGAATGATTTTTTTTGCTTTAGGGATATGAAACATGTCATCGATTTTTAGTAAAGAAAACTGCTCGAATTCGTAATTTTAATTGATTTTATATTTGTTATACAACTTCGAGTGCGTCGGGTGGGTTTATTATAATATATGAATAATCGAAACTTGTGGAAGCCTCTCTGTTGTCATAAATGATTACCTACTAATGCATAATTAGTTTTGTTTTGACAGATCAAGTGTACAAGTCTAACAACACTTATACAAAAATTGTTGTTCTATTAGTACTTGTAGATTCTGTACTACAAAAATTTTTCATCTTCTTGTAGGAAATCTTAAATTTCCCTAGACTTGTCGATTCAATGCATGATACAAAGATAATAAAGTATGGCCGATTTGAGAGGAATTTTCTGTGTTGCTACGTCATGAGGTGACTAAAGTCATTTCCAGCAAATTTGTTTTGAGTTTTTCGTATTTTATTGACTGAAATACGTTTTGAATATATTAAAATATTTAACGAAACATTAGTTTCTTCGTTTAAATCACTTCGGGAAAAGTAATTATGTGCTAGTGGGAAAGCAAAGAAATTTCTAAATAGAAAATTTTTTTCACTTTGATAAGGACAATTGAAATTGAGACGAACAAATTTGTGACAATTGTCGCCAAAGCAGGCGTTCAACCAATTGACAGATTTTTCGACGATATTTTGTTAATCTTTGTATCATGGATTCAATGTACAAGTCTAAAATATTTTCCAGGTTAAGCTTGTTGCACGTACCAAAGCATAAATTCTCCCATATACGATATACGATTGTATAATGAAAATATAGTTTATTGGAATCGAAAAACAATAAATGAATTCAATAGATCAAATTTTGGAAGAAGCGTAGACTTTGTACCGAGAATTTTATGCATTTCTGAGTAAATTTTTGTTTAAATCTAATAGCTGCTCTACAGTTTTAGGGTAACGAAATTTTTCAATAAATGTTTTATTGTGTAATAAAAAAAAATATTCTCTCTATATGTACTTTTATTATTTCACGGAATACATCATCATTCATCTGATCTTGAACTACTACACAATGTATGTACCATTTTAATATAAATAATTCTTTTCCCAAAACGATATTATCATCAACTCACTCATCGCGGTGCTCAAAAATGTGGGATTCTCATGAGAAGCATATGCGGATGACATCCCTTTGCTCATTTCCAGACACAGCATGGCTGCTGCCAGTGCCTTCTTGCAACGAGGCCTCAATATTGTTGAGGACTGGTGCACCCATCATGATATGACAGAGACCCAACAAAGGCCAGCTTGGTGCTTCTCTCTGGAAGACGTAAGCTTGGGTACTTAGTTCTTCCAAAGCTTTTTGGACACACTCTGCAACTCTCTCCACATATCAAGCACCTTGGAGTCCTCCTTGACTCGTAGCTGACAAGGGGATTGCAGGTAGAAGAAAAAGTTAATGCTTCTATAAGGGTCTTCGCTCAATGCAGGAGAACCTTTGGCTGCACATGGGGCATGAGACCCAGGGTTGTGCATTGGATGTACACCTCGATCGTCAGACCCATGGTTACATATGCCTCCTGTATATGGTGGCCCAGGACGCTTAAAGGACTGCGATCCGGAAGCTGGCGGGTCTGCAAAGGCTTGCCTGCTTGCCAATTATGGGCTCAATCCGATCTACGATAACTGCGGCTCTTAAGTTTCTAGTCAATCTGCCACCCCTGGATCTTGTCATTCAGGCAGAGGCGAAAAGGGCTCTGTGCAGATTGAGCTCATGTTGATATTGGGAGGACGGCTAGACTGGCTCTTCTCATTGCTCTCTGGCGTATCGGCTGGACTTGGAAAACCCTCTGGCCGGTATGCTACGGGATGCGATGGTACCTGACATCGTTTCGGGCGTCGCTTCTATGTGAGCTTTCCTGTATGGGAATCGTGGACTAAGGGAGGTGCCTAATCGTGCCTTCCCCTGTCTGCTTTAAAAATTTTCACCGTACTCACTTGGAAGCCACACCACTGTCTTCCAGGCTGAAGTCTTCGCCTTCTCAATGGCAGCGAAGTTAGCCCTTTATATGCAAATCAAGGGGAACGACATTGCTATCCTTTCGGATAGTCAGGCAGCCTTGATGGCTCTGAGTGGCCCTCGGATAACATCTAAGCTACTGGGGGATTGCAGGTCGTCATGACAAGCTGTGTATTCACAACAAAGTGTCCCTCCTGCGGGTTCCTGGCTACATTGGGATAATGGGGAATAAAAGGGCTGACCTTTTAGCTAGGGCTGTCTCTGAGTCTCTGTTCCTCGGACCGGAGCCCGCCGTAGGCGCTGCCACCCCGAGTATTGGGTCTCTTATTAAAGCGGATGTCCATAGGACGCATCAGCAGAGATGAGAGAACCTGAGTACTTGTAGGTGTACAAAACAGATTTTTGATGGGTCCAATGGGAATATCTCTGATTTTCTCATGGGCTCGGAAGGAAACTATGTAGAAATATGGTTGGCATCATCACAAGAATAGGAGTTGTTGATAGCCTTGAGTGTCTTTCCTGCCTGGAGGGAGATCCTGAGACAACCGAACACTTTGTGTGTGAGTATCCGGCCTTCGTCCGAAGCAGACTTGATACTTTAGGGTCTGCCCTTCTATCTGTAGATGAGCTGAAAAACCTTCCCCACCAAGACCTGATGCACTTCATTAAGAGGACAGGGAGTTTTTGGTGAATGGGCTTCTAACAGGACAGCAGAACTGGCCGCTATGGTCTCCGTGCTTGGGATGGGTTTCTCTTGTTCCCCTGCCTTTTAAAAAAAAAACTACGCTAACGAGACCCTTTGATGTATACCGTTTCTCTTCCATTGGATACCGTTGTTGTTTTCGGCATCTTATGATCTATGCTACAGTGTTGGGCAAGATTTAATTATGTTAACTATGAACGCGTACGATTAAAAGTAACAATCATCAATGAGGAACAATAATTTAATAATTTAAAAATATCATTTCATATGAAACGATTAATGATTAATTAATAATAAAAAGTAATCACATAACACCTTAATGATTGATCAATCGTTAATCGCTTAATCTTTTTCAAAAATGATTATGTAATTTATTTTAATTTCCACTAATTATTACTTTCAAACATTTAGAATAATAACCTTGTTAGGCACTAATCAAGGAAACGAACGGGCATTAACGTATGATGGGGAAATTTGCGCCAATTGCATTCTCCTGTTCCCCGAATATTTATACTTAAGGAGGTACACTAATAATAGTAACGATTCTATCCTACTATATTAATCTAAGCTCTTATAAAATAAAGAAGTTGTTTTTTTTAGCATCTCCTATAAGCCTCTATTCTACATTTGGTAATTCGAAATCTAAAATATTTGATTTCATAATTTTGGTTTTAATTTCCAACACTATTTTCATGGTTATTTCATTATTTTTTTTTATTTCATTTCTTAATCTTAACAAATCAATCGAAAAATACGATTAACGATTCAAAACTAAGCAGTAAATAACGAATAATTCCTGTAGATTGAACTGACTGACGATTAAATTGATCAATCGATTAAATTAAATACGTTTATTTTCTTGAGATTAATTTTTCAACTATAATTGTAATCGTTCATTTAATTAAAAAATTTAAACGATTAATGCCCGACACCGACTGCATAATACATATAATTATGCAAACAATACGGAAACTTCCTGATTTTTGAATTATCAAATGTTATTTACTGCGTAAAGTTCATTATTAGTTACCATGTTTTGTATCCAAATTTAAATGTTAAAACTAATTAACTATAAATACATATATGTGTAGAAATGAATGTAGTTCAAACGAAATAAAAATTGTTTCCAGTATCAAAATTTTACTTTTTTCTGATTTGTAAGAAAATCTACTAGTCTGAAAGCATAGGTAGAAAATTCACTGAGTTTCCAGAAGCCATGATGGATTTTCAAGTCGAATTGTAGTTTTCTGGTACACAAGTATTTCTTTATGGTACACAAATTTTTTGACTTGTTGTAAAACACTTGTAGTACAAGCACTTGTAGTTTTGTGGAATGGGGTCCAGTTCTGTATGTTGTATACAAGGTATTCCATCGAGATAGTAAAAAATTTTAAGAATTGAAAATTTTGCCTACTTAAGTATTATCACTTTCCATTGATCACGTTTTCTAGCAGAAGTGTTATACTTTTCATGCAGTGCGCAATGAAATTGTTCCATTGACCTGAACTGCTACAAAAAGTGTACGTCAAAATGACCCTGGTGCTACAGTCGAAATATCGGCAATATTACACCGGAAAACACACACATCTATCTCTGAGAAATGTCAAAACAAATGTCAAGTGAAATTAATTTTAAAAAAAGGTAAAGTTGTAACAACTCATTTAATTAATAAAATAAAATGGAAAATCCTGTTAGAAATTTTATTTCTGCACTTACAATAATTTTCAGAAAATTTCAATCTGACAAATTACACAGATATGAGTTACTACATACATTTTCATCGCGTTAAAAGTTGTTCGATTGAACTCGTTTGTCATTGATTGGCGTGCACTTTTTGTTAAATATGAATGGAAATCGACATTAGAACAGCTTACACAACATGTCAAAACTGGCGAATTTTTGCCAAATCATTTCTTTTGTTGAAAATTCGCCTGTTTTTAAAGAGAAAAATCTCTAAAAGTGTCCATACCAAGAGATTATCCGGTTCCAATTCACTTTATCTTTTGAAGAAGTCCAGCGTCACTAGTCTAGATATAGTTTATGTGAAATATGATGAAACAGATATGCGGAAAGTAATAAAACACAGCTGTTTTTGAATTCCAGAAATCCAGGTGATAAATTGAAAGTAAAAATCCACCATAGCAAAAAACAGAACCAAAACAATTGTTTTTTTCTTTCAAAATTTTCTCCATTTTGGTTGACTCACATTTGTTTATATTACAAAAATTGTAATTTGGTTATCATCAACTCTATTCTAACAATTTCTATTGTGTAGTAATTTTGTTCTTGCTTGAATAACCAGGAACACCATCATGTTGAAACAACGTTCCTCTTCTCACTAATATAAGTACTTTATTTAGAGGTTCTGTTGGATTTTCCGTAAAAAATAATAAAAAAAATGATCTAAGAATGATCCTGCTGAGAGTATAAATGGTCCCATCAATAAGTTTCCCAGATATTCACACTAAATCTTCTCTGAACATAAATCATCATTGTTGGTATTGAAGCCCTGCGCTGAAATAACCATCTCAAAATCCGCCACATTTGAAAATTCCGATTTGATATAAGTAATATTAAGTTTATTTCGGGAAGGCTGTTTACTTACACCATTTCTAACATTTCATCATGTTATTAATATTTTGTTACATTCGACATTTAGAATTATATATTTTATCACACACAGTGCAAACAGAACTTGAATTTCTGCTCTGTTCTTGCCTTTTACAAGCTATTAATTCAGCTACTCGCAAGTAAGATCAACTTTAGTTTGACAGTAAATTTCGGTTTGGGTTAATGATGGAAAAGAAGTTTTCGACAGACTCAGCTATAAATTTTCTTTATTGCAATTCAAAATGCCTGCAAGTTTTTGGTATAGTTGCATTGCTCTTTTTATTATTAGAGGATTTCTTGTTTCGAAAATAAAATGAGAAATTTTTTGCTGTTTCGTAATGATACGAATAAAATAAAATATAATCCAAAGACGTCAAAAGGTTCAAAATTTCGAAAATCGTCTATAACTTGGAAAATATTGCGAACTGGACAAAATGTTATATAACATTTCCGATCGCAAATATTGCTATCACTGATAAAAAATTTTATCATTAGTTCAGGGTGCCCTGGGCCCTGCATAGAATAAAATTGGCCTGAAGTAAATATGAACTTTGAGATACTCCATTAGATATTACTTGTTTTTCTATATATGCTCAGCGGGAAATGGAAGTGGTCAAACAGGAATGCAAGAGCGCTTCCCCACCGTATCCTTGTTCATATCGTTTTAACGTGAGCATGTCCGTAGAGGGAAGCTCTCAACTGCAGATTCTTGAGAAGCTCTCTAGGAGCACCTGTAGGGTAGCAATCTCGGAACACTTGTAGGGTAGCGCTCTTAGAGCGCTAGTAGGGAATACAGAGAAAATCAAGAAAAGGGCTTTATTAAATATTTCAGTTTTATTCTGAATCCCACTCCATTTGATTTTTATTTTAAATTAAAATAAATTTCAATTAACCGCATACTTCAACTGACTACTAAAGAATGAAAATTCTGCTGTGTTTTCAGATACATATGAGTCACCTTTTTACAAAAAAAAAATAAAAAATATATATATGAATCAGGCTAAGCTGAGAGATAAGATCTGCTTCCGCAAAGCTTCCCTCGGCTATGGTAAGAAAGATCTTTGGAAAATATTGAAACTTCTGCTGCGCTTTCAGATGCATATGATTCATCTTTTCACAACAAAAAACGAATAAGTCCAAACTCAGGAAACAGATCTGCTTTCACAAAGATTCCTTTGGCAATGGTAAAAGAGCGCTTCGGAAAAGATATTTTCTGGCTATGTTGTGGATGCGCTTTTCCTGACAAGCGCTTCACATATTTCCCGTTCGGTATACAGGGCGCCCCATACGTACCGAATTTCCTTTATACCCCGGATTACTCACTCGATTTCGAGAAATAAATTGTATAGTAGGAGAGCCGGAAAATGCACGGTGTGGTCGGTAGGGGGGGGGGGGGGTTTACGATTTTTAGTACTGTTTCCACTTTACACCTTGTAAATTTCTTGATATACACCCTATCAAGGCGAGATTTATCTCAGGTAAGAGCAAACCATCTAAGCTTTGCAATGAATGTCCAAGCAGCACTACTGTCACCTTCAATCTTAAGGTGTAGTACGTCAAAATCCAAAAATTGGAAAAAACATCCTATTTTTTTCAAATTTTAACGATTTTCCCGCCAAAATATATTTTAAATATACAGTTTATTTACAAGATTTAGAGACCCCGGAATGTTATCTTTAATTTGACTATGCACACGGTACCTACCTAAATGCTACCGTTTTTGAGATATTCCCGTTTCTATGATTTAAAAATTCATGAATTTTTTGCTAATTTTCGTGGAATTGCATAAATTAGACGCGATTTATTGTTATTAACAAAATCAATGAAATTATGCATCATAAAAATGGGAATATCTCAAAAACGGTAGCATTTACGTAGGTACATATGCAGGATCAAATGAAAGGTAACATTCGGAGGTCTCGAAATCGTGCAAGAAAGTGCTATCCTTATCTTGCCTTTTAGCGGGAAAATCGTTGAAATTGAAAAACAAATTGCAAAATTTTCTAATTTTTTGATTTTGACGTCCTATAACTGCCGACGGAAAAGAAATAGAGTGGTGGTTGGACATTTGTTGGAAACCGTAGTGGGTTTACTATCACCTGAGCTGCAAGTCACCTTCATAGGGTGTATAACAAGAAAGTTACACGAAAGTTACATGGTATTAGGATAGAGAGAACAAAAATCACAAAACCCCCCTACCGACCTTACCATGCATTTTCCGACTCTCCTCCCATACAACTTGTTTCTCGAAATTGAGCGAGGAATCCAGTGTATATAGGAAATGCGGTACGTATGGGACACCCTGTATATACAGGGTATCACACGTAACGTGTTCCCTGGGCATTTTTCTCGAAAATGTGCGGAGATATCGAAAAAGTCCTAATAATAAAAGTTACGCATCGTTAGTCAAGGTATTCTCTGGCATAGCCAAAGTCCTTGAAAAAGGACTTGGGAAAGGACATATTTAAAAAATGTCCTTTTCGTCCTTATTAAGGATACATTTAGAATGCACCGTGTTCCTTTGCCATTTTATATAACTAGTATATGAAATCATTCACAAAATTATTTGTGCACAGTAGTTTCAAGACTGTTGATGTACAGATATCTGTAATTTTTGACTGGTTTCCCAAAAAATAGAAGAAGAAAACTGATTCATGTTTGTAAAGCTTTTATTTACTTACTTTAGTACAAAAAATAAACAAAATTTATACTTCAACAAATAAGTAGAACAAAAATATTTCTCTTAAAAGTATTTGTGCCTCCAATTGTCTTCACAAAATTATTTCTGCACACATAAGAAACTATTTATACAGCTTTATTAGTATGTTTAAATTATACAGGATGTCTCATTGTAGTATTACACCTGAAGACAAAAAATTATATGGGTGGTGGAAAGAAGTATTGACGGTTAAGCGGACTTAAAAAATACTTTAGACAACCCTGTAACTTCTGAACGTTACACCGTATGATGATGACTTAAAATATGTTAGTTTGATATTCGTTAGACCTTTCCGTTGGTCTACAAATTTTTCCCCTTCTCCTCTCCGTTTTCAAATTATGGCTCAACAAATTTAAAATTTTGATGTTTTAATTCAGTTTTTTTTTTTTATTTTTTACTACTATTATCAAAAAATACGTCATCAACCCCAATTTTTCATATTGAATTTAAGAAATTCAAAATCGACGCTTTAAAATGACCTACTCTGTACTCAAAATGTAACTCTTTCTGCGCTTTTTGTACTTTTTCTTGAACATATCCAGCGAAAATGGCAATGTTGTATAACCAAATAACTTGAAAAGGGTAATTTAAAAAATTATTTAAATTTCATAAATTGGAATAAGCTAATCATGCTTAAAGCATGGTTAGCTTATTTCTCTACAAGACGAAGAAATTGCCATCAGCAATTTCTTCAAATTCCTCAGCAAAAAAGTAACGAAAATATTTTCCTACAAAACGACTTGGGAAAAATAGAAGTTTTTAATTTCAACCCAAGTCGTTTCAACAGAAGAAAGCCCCTCGACAAATCTGACCTTCAGTAAGATTGGTCAAAAACACTATATGTATGTACGTATGTACATTGTATACACATACATTTTACATCGGTGAAGACTGAAACGATCAGATCTTCACCGAAAAAGCTCTTATCAGCAAATTGTAGCGAGCTGCATACATTGTGGGTGCAACAATGGATGCACCAAAAGCAAGACGATGGCTTGATATTTACGAAAATATCAAACTACACTTCAAGCCATCGTCCGTCGCAATTATTCTGGGAATGTTAAGACATGTCCAGCGAGAAGAATTTTCTCAGGATAGGAATGCTAATTAAGCATTTTCCTAGCCTGAACGAGGAGACTTAAGATTTCAAAATCTAAGTCTGAAGGAGTTGATTTTTGTACACGATTGGGATCGTAACGCTTGTAATAAAAAAAAACTTCTGATTAACGTCTCGGCACAATGAAAAACTAGGTTAAAGGTATTTTATTACCCTCTCCACGCATTGGACATTACGGGTCTGTAAAACACCAGAAACAGGCAATTATCCTTTTGAAATGGGCTTTTTAAACCATTTCGATGGATATGTTCAAGAAAAGGTACAAAAAGCGCAGAAAGAATTATATTTTCTGAAGAAAATTTGTGGCACAAATAATTTTATCTCATTTCGGTCGGTATGACTTCTGTGCGTAAATTTAATAACAGTAGTCCTAAATGTGTCAGTATAATCGCAATAAACAATATCCAAATTGAAAACAAACCCCGGGACGTCCAGTTTACTTTAAAAAAAAACTTTCATCCGCCAAATGAAAGGTTTTTCGATGCCATAATTTCAAGTATTCATTAACTTGAGGTAACTTTTTTCCTGTTGTCCATCAATGATTAAGACACAAACTTGTTACTGGTCAACACTATAGCGGCTCCCTGCTATGACTACTAAACTGCGCGGTCAGAGGTATTGAAGGTACACTTTTTTTAAAGCGCTCCTAAGGAGTCGATTTCAATCACGTGCATGTCACTCATGATGGTCGAAAAAATGTTCGCACTATGTTTGCCGACATTTGTACAACTTTCATAAAAGTGTGCTCCGCTTTTAAGCTTTATCAGTGTATATCGACAGCAGCCAGATAGGCTAAGAGATGCGTACAGACAATTGTAACTTACTAGGGTAGGGCAAAGTGTTCGTCAGATTTAGAAGCTAGCACGAAATGTCTTCGGGTGTTTTCAAAGCGCAACAATCTTGTGGATATATCGCTTTTCAGCTTTACACTCGAAGAATTAAAGGATGTCAGATGCGATGAGGCATGATTGCATATTGCCCATGCGTTTTCTTACATCTAAGTCACCTAATTAATTTATATGTTATGTGGTTCTGATATCCAAGGGAAATAGTGAAAAGGCTTACGGAAAACTATAAGACGCGTAGTGAATATATAATACAGTCAAACCTCTCTATAAGTCGAAATCGCACTTGCCAGTGGAATCAATTCGAGTTAAGGAGGGTTTGAGGAATTTCGAGTTAAGGATGGTGGGGGAATTACGAGGTAAGGAGTTTTCATTAAAGGTGTTCTGGTTTTGTTAATGAATTATTTATTTTTATTAATAGAATTATGTGTTGAAAAAATCGGTAATTTTTTATTGTTTCTTTTGAGTATAATTTTTTTTATTGAAAAAACATTCAATGTTTTTTAAGGACATTTGAACCTTATCAGGAACGTCCGTTGCTGTTTCGATTGCATATTGCAAAGTTTTGATGGCTTCCTCTAAGTGATGTTTCGTTGGTACAATCACGTTATTTTCTTCACTTTCCGGTATTTCGTCATCAGAATCTTCATCATTTGTGGATTCAAGAGCATCCTCCTCAGGACTTTTTAACACGTCTTCATCAACTTCAACATAATCTGTCCAGTTGGTATTGCCTGCACTATAGTTGTTTTCAATCAGAATTTTCCATGTTTCTTCTAATTCGTCCTCCACGTTACGTTCTACAAATATAATGAGCAGCAATTCATCTTCTTCATCCCAATCCAATTCAGGAGCTTCGCTGAGTGATTCATCTACTGCGGCACTTTCGCCACAAAGCATTTTTCCGACTAAACATCAATTTGAATCTATAGACTCAGCCTTCACTAGCTTTGAAGTCCTGGTAATTTTTCTTCCTAGAAAATTCCAGAGCTTTTTGTTTTATTAAAGGGCCCACTTACAGGTAAATTGTTTGCATGAATAACAGTAAATCATTCATATACAGCCACATCAATGTCATCGTACATGCAAACTTTATCTCGTTTCAAGCGCTCACTAATTGCAACAGATTGGTACTTTTTTCGCAGTTCTTCTCTTTTGATCCATATTGTCGACAATGTACTAGGCGTTGGGCTAAATTTATATGCGACATCCCTTTTTTTTCCTCCTTTTTTAATTTCATCTATCAATTTTATGTTTGTTTGTAGACCTAAAGTTTTAAGTTTACTTTTGACCATGTCTCTCTAAAAATTTATAAGTTTATTAGTTATGAAGAAAAAATTCTTAATTTTGTTAATTTTTTACCAGTTTATTTGCAAAAGAAGTTATTCAGATAACACAGAACATGTTCTGATCATGTTCTTGATATGTTCCACAGGATATGAGAACATGTTCTCTGACTACACGTATAGGTATCAAAAAACATATTCTTTCCATATGCTTTTTATAAAACTCATGTCCGCCCTTCTGAGCGAAATCTTCGGACGTCGGTCAAAAATGATCGTGTGATAATCGGTGCGTATCCGAAAGAACATATTCAGAACGTATTTAAAAGATATAAAATTGATATAAATGAGCATCCACAGAAACATATTCAAAACGTATTCAAAACGATATTAAATAGATATGGATGAAACCCATTTTCTGACGTTTTCAAATGAATATAAAATTGAAAAAAGCATAAGAGTGAAATTTGCATACCTTATTTATTTACATAAAATAAAAATGTATTCAATAAAAATATATCATATAACAAAAAATAAAACCTATAAAATAAAATCTAACTTAATACACAAATTCAAGTGGGTATCACGAAAACTAAGAGAACTTTCACTTAAAAAATTAATTAATAATTAAATTTTCTCCACTCTTAAGTTTTAAAACAGTAACTGCCAAAATTAGTCCTAGAAACCACCACACACATATATAATATACCTAATAGACAACCAATAAGAAACAACCACTAAAACTTCTATGATCGGACTATATTCTTCATATGTAACAATGCAACATACACGCTCTCCAAATTCCTGGCAGGCTATAAATTGCTTTTATTTAACATACTTTCAGTGTTGCTTATAGTGATTGCTATTAATTCAGAGATGGAAGCATGTCCTACAGGTATTGTTACTAAATTATATCAAATTTTTCTAAATAAACGACTATACTTCAAAAATCCCCCAGAACTGAAGAACAAACAGTAAGGCCAAGGAAACCATTACCTTCAGACTTCCGTCCTATCAATCTGCTCTGCTTTTCATCAAAGGCTCTGGAATAATTAATGACCTCACAAATGCTTGATCATTCTGAAATTTCATGTTTCCTGTCCTGCTGGCAATCTGTTAAAGGATAACCATAGATCTTCGATTTGCACTCAACAAAGGTGAAAAAGGTTTGCTATTTCTGATGGACTTTAAAAGCCTTTTGACAGTGTGAATCATTCTAACTTGCTATAAAAACTCTCTTATTTGTAAAATCAGTATAAAATGCTTCGTTTTTATAGGTTTTATTTGAAAGTAAAGCATATTAGTTCTAAGCTTTTACCACTACCCTGTAGAGCTCGTAAAGCCCCAATTCTGGTACATAAAACCGGAAACTCTGAAACAGACGATTTTAGAGATTTATAAATCTGTGAATATCGCAGGAACCTACGTCCCGAATAAAACATATTTTTAAAATAAAAAATACCATATTTTACGTGAAAATTTTGATTAATTTATTATTTTAACACTTAGGGCCTGTCCGGATCCAAGTCTTCGTCTTCATCCTCGTCTTGTTATTACAGCTAGTGACATAACATCGAGACAAGCTCTATCCGAATCCATGTCTATGTCATCGAACTTTGTTACTTTGTATAACAGTTTTGACATCTGGTTAGTTTGATCACCGAGTTAAGGTTCGAGTTGACTTATTTAAATAGACAACGTATTGTGAGGTTATGTATGTTTGCTGTCTGTGAAATCAAGCTGAGCAAATGAACGAATTCGGACAGGTTAGCTTCGTCTTCGTCTAACTATTATAATAGCTGAGCATGTTGTGTTACGTCACTCTAGTTGTAATAATAAGACGAAGACTTGGATCCGGACAGGATCTTAACAACACTGGGTTCGGTGTTGAAGATCTATGCGATAGGCACATATTTTAAACAGTTATACAAAATTTCTAATTCATAGCTAAATTTTTAATTTTTTAATGCTGGCAACTAACTCCAAGAAATAAATTATCAAGCAAGTTTGAAGCAATTCAGCAGTTCCTTATAACAATAGTGACTTTTTATTATTTATTATTATTAACAAAAAGCGTGATGTAGGAAAAGATACCGCCTTTCATAAAGTCACTGCGACCTGTAAGATCTTTTGTCGCATTACCCCTAAGTACCCTACGGCGCCCATTCGAACTTAAAGTCTTTTCCGAAACCTATAACGTTCTTGAAGGGCCATCTTTGCAACATCGTGACAATGGGAATACCCTTCCTACATGTGTTAGCCTGTAATCCAATATATGGAAGAATCTTACAACAGCCAAGGTCGCATTCTGTAGCTTTGGGTTATTTTGCTGACTAGCCCATCAGCTGGGTGCTATGTGCACTTGAGAGAGCAATAACGATTGCAATAATAATTTTCTCGGATGGCAGTTATTATGTAATGCCATTGCTTACTATTAAATGACTCAAATGCTTCAACCGGTAGAACAAACGAAGAGGTTGTTGTCATTTGTTTATATATCTGCATTATCAGCAAAGTTCACTTCCGAATATTGGGGCATAAAAGCAGTACCACACCCAGAATTTGGCTTTATGTCTCCCAAGTCCAAATGGGGTCCGAAAACTAGGCTTCAAAATCGTGTCTTGAGCTCATCTGAGCACTTAAGAACTCCTTTCTTGAAGATATTGAATTTCTAGTCTTATTTGCTAAAATCTTGACATGGACCATACAGCCACTGTTCTTCAATAGATTAATTATAATCTCATAAATAATATAAGACATTTATTTACAATCCACGCAATTTGTGCCATTTTACATAATTTGAAAAAGAAACCCAAAGCCCGCACACATCAGTGTTTTGGACATGAAGTGCGGCGACGGTGAAATAGCGGCACACGAAAAATTAAAACACAAAAATCTGTGCCGAAAGGCTCAAGGCGCAAGGCCAATGCGACCATATCTTGCTTCTTGCAAAAATGCAAGAAATATTTTACTCAATCAGATTTGGCGAAAATTTACAAGTCTTATATCAGGCCTAGATTAGAACATAGTTCCCATATTTGGGTAGTGGCTGGACGTCCTGCATTGTCCACATTAGACAACCTCCAAAAGAAGGCCTTCCGGCTTAATGGAGATGACATATCAATAGCAACAATTAATTCCCTAGAGCACCGGCATAACGTCTGTTGTCTACCTCTCTTTTATCATTACCTCCATGGATATTGCTCTGACGAAATCTTTAGCCTGACACTTTGTAGAATTCTTCCTCTTCGTACCACAGGAGCTGTAACCCGAGCTCATCGTCACACCCTTGAAGTCAAATTTGGCCATACCGTGAAATTCCGGGAATTATTCATAAGCAAGACAGTACGAATATGGAACAGTTTGCCATCATCTGTTTCCCCCTTAGCTATGACCGCAAAAATTCAAACGTGCTACGGTATCATAGGGTATCCTCTGAGCTTTGGCATAATCTTGCAAAACACAAAAACCAACAAAAAATGGATGTCTGGCTCTTTCAAGGCAAGGCGGTCCGCGATTTCGTTACCCTTTACCTTCCGGTCCTGTTACCAAAATCAGCGAAAACATATTTGTTTCAACAAGTTGCTTCAAGACTGTAAGACAACGCCAGACCACTTTAGATTCAAAAGTAAACGAATTTAACGCTTTGAGTGTTGCTTGGTTGTCTGATATTTTGTATATTTTTGGTCGACTCATATTCTTCTGATCGAGTTTTATGGCGTAAATCTCTGCCCCGGAAAATGGTAGGAGATAACCTTGGTGCCTTTGCGAGACAATATTTCGGCCCATATATACAATACCTGCTTTCCCTGACATTTTGGATCCGTCTGTTTACGGTAAGTCCCCAGAATGCCACTATTGAAGATACCTAAAATCACCTTGAACGGTATTTTAAAGCCTTAGCTTCGGAATAACGTCTTATAATTAGTTGGCCATCTAGTCCTATAGGAATTCTTGAGCCACTTTCTGCCAGCCACATTGTGTGTACTCAGGATATTAGTACTTTTCAGTCTAATTGCACTGTGTATGGTCTCCTTCCTAACATGCATGTGCATAGGAAGTAGGTCCAGTATAGCCTTTAAATAGCATGTAGATGGCAGGTACACATAGCACTCTTAGACATGCAAGCTTTTGCAGTTTTTGTAAACTTGCTTGAGCTGCCTTTTACACAGTTTTTGGCCACTAAATGAATGAAGTGTATAAGACGATGGGTCTGAAAATATTGTTGGCCACCAAACAAGTGCAGTGTATGAGACATAGGCCTTAAAATAGGTGTATATGACCATAGGGTAATTTTTGGTTTGGGACCTCAAGTTCAGTCAAACGTACGGCGTCCGTGATGCCGCTGTGGTGTTCTCCAGTACTCTTCTTAAAAGGGAAATTCTGCTATCTAGGGTAATGCCAAGCTACTTGGCTAGCTTCAAGAATTTTATAGCTGTGATCCTCCAGATTCCAAACATTGCTGTTATCCATTTTACCAAGGTGGGCTCAATTCCTATTTTGGTAGCTGCATACCCTTTAGGTATAAATGCTACCTTAACATCGCTTCACATTCTTTTTACATAACCTAGAGTGTAACTTGCTCTAAAGGTTTTAATAGGATTTGGCAGTAATTCTTCTAGCACTTGCTGAAGTAGAGCTGGAGAAAACCATCAGTTCCAGGCGATTTTGACAGCTTGAAGGAACTGATGGTCTACTTCACTTTCTTCAGGATGATAGTTCTACCAGAGAGGCTTATCATCTTGTTTGAACACCTGCTTTCAAGTTATAATTCATCCGAGTCCTCACCACAACCTTGCGTTATCGGCAAATCGGGAAAATGAGTTTGTAATAACAATCCTACTATTTCTTCCCGACTGCTAGTGTAACTGCCATCGACTTTCTGTAGAAGCCGATACCATTGGTATTATCTTTAGCAAGAGCGTTTTGGAGCTTTGACCTTGACGGTAGGTCATCAATACCTTCTAAACAAGTAAAAAAGCTAGAATTGGTCTAAGACCCTAGATGAATGCCCGTATTAAATTTCGTATGGTCACCGATCTATTCAAGTATTGATTTTGAAGTTGTTTTTCGCATATATTTCTAGAACAGTTTGACGCACAGAAAAAATGGTAATAACCAATTTTATAGGATTTCGTATTCTGCAGAAGTTCTTAGTACAATAAAAATGTCTTGGACTGATCGTTTTCAAAGTATACCGAAAAAACCGAAATTTTTATATGGCAACACCAAGAAGGAGTTGCCCGATTTAGTCCATTTTTGACATTTTATTTGCTAATGTAGCAAAAACATATTGTACGAAATTTCAGCTCTCTACGTCGATGCGTTCTCAGGCAGTGTCCAAATATATAGCGGAATACGAAATTTTTATATGGCAACCCCACGAAGGAGTTGCCCGATTTGTCTGATTTTCGAACTTAATTTTACTTTTTTTTTAAAGTCCGTGTACAAAATTTCAGATCTCTAAGTATACGCGTTCTCGAGTTATCGTGCGCACAGACAGTCAGACGGACGGACGGACGGACGGACGGACGGACATGCAAAAATCGAAATAACTTTTAATATTATGAATGGGTGCCCAATCCATTTTGCTCTACCATCATTATTTCGAGGTGATACAAACGGAATGACAAACTTAGTATACCCCTATGATTTCATCTAGGGTATAAAAAGGTCAAAGAAAGTGGACTGCATTTTCACAGATTCGACAAAATTAAGCATATCCCAGCAAACATTGTGGCGATAAATTGCTGTGACAATAAAAATAGCAATAAAAATTGTGTTGCCATTTTATGGCGATGTTTTAGCGATAGTTCGAGAATTAAATTCAATTATATTCCCGAAAACATTACGATTGACCTACGAATCGCTTTCTTATTGCCTTAATATTGCACTTTTATTGCCTAGATCGGTGATACTAGATGTGATGAGAGCGAAACATTTTACCGTTATCGTTACTGTCGCTTTGAAAATTGCTTCATTTACAATTGTTCTTTCTTCAAGTACGGTCGAATAGAAAAACCAAATGGAGGAAATAAGGATATTTATCTCCATGGCGATCATAAAATAAATTACTTACATGATTCATGGATTCATATGCGATGCAACATTTACCCCAAGAAGAAATCATAAGAAAGCGATTGCAGGCCAATCGTAATGTTTGATGGGATAATTCTCATTCATAAACTTTGCATACTTGGATGTCCTCCTATTTTTGTTCTCTGACTGTCTTCATATTGTATATATGTATGTATGTGTAACCTTAAGCAACTTGCTTTGTTTCAAGAAACTTTTCCAATGAGATTATGCAAACACTTAGGGAGTACCTCAGGGTAGTATACTTCCCCTGTTCCATGAATGATGTTTTATTATATATCTGGCCAACTATACAATTTTCTGTTGAGCAAATGATACCAATATCCGCTGACTTTTCTCTTCAAAATTATAACTTAGCCATTTTTTTTAGTGGTGTTCCAGCAAATACTCTCTTTTAAATGTGCACTACCATGCCATTTTTATGAAAAACGTTCCCCTTTTACTTGGACAGCATTGTTTTGATTTTTGATATTTGGGAACGAAATATCAATTCTTCTGAGGCGCTAAGTATTTTTTAAGTTTCAATCCTAGCTAACTTCACGGGATGCAATTACTTACTCTTACTTCCACCGGTTAGGTGTACATTATATTAGTTGAAACATTTCTAACAAATTCTAAATTATAATAACGATTGTTCCAATTTTTTTAAAAAAGAAAATTTATCCTCTTTGATAAGAGTTTCCTTTTAAAAGTTGACGCACCATCTAAAGTCCAACAGTTATGTGACACAAATCTTTACAATTACATAAGTTTTTACTTACTTGATTCCTCGTGAATTCAAAACAGCGAGAGTAACAATTTTACTTTCACAAATCAAAGTACAAAAGCCTCTTAAAAAAAGATATAAATAAAAAAAAATATTAATAACCTTTTGATCAACCCGAATTGGACCTATGCATACACTATTGCATGTAAAAAAATCCGTAGGTACTCAAGTTGCTTCGAAAGTTCAAAGAATACAAAACTGCACTCAAAGTACGAAAATATATTTGTGCAAAAATTAATTTATCTAATTTCTTGATCTTTAACTTAAGGCAGCAGCATTTTTAACTTTGCCACAAAGCTAATCAATCACGGCTCCATTGAGTAACCTCAATATGACGAATCTGTACGACAAGATGTGCTGGCCTGGCTGGAAAAATGTCGATCTTATTTCTCTCTGGTTTTTTGGTCTTTCTGGTCCAGTCAACCAGCGTCCTCGATAACCTCGCAAATGAATTCCTTTAACTCCAAAAAGACCTTTACATAATTTCTGTTACTATCTCCTTTCACTTTTCAGCAGACAATGTACTGCTGATGCTGTCCATGTGTTGTTAACTTGAGTGTGCTTCCATAGGTCTTTATTCTGACCCACATTATAATCGCGGTAACATTTCCTCAACATGTGCAAAAATTAAAAAGTTCAAGACCTCTTCAAACTGAACTGAACTCAGTGTGTCTGTTAATATTTTTTTTTTTTTTAAAACTTGCAGAAAGTTAAGAAACTTTTATTCAGTAAATATCGTTTCCGCGTAATCTAAACAATTAATCTCCGAACAATATTAGTCATTATAAATTTCAGGGGAGGAACCTAATCTCATCTGCGCATATTATGTCACGCTGGAGGTATCTATTTTTTGGCACCTAACTGGTCCGAATGCACAGAGATGTCACAGTAGGCCAAATAACAATTTCGTAAATTATGCAAATCCAACTGAGAACACGTTTTCATGTTGCTTGTTTTATGTGTGAGCCTCTTTCACGGTAAATGCATTGAAACACTTAAAATCCACCAAACTACCAAGGAAGCCTTCAGTCTTCATAGCAAAAGTCACGGACGCTTTTTGGTGAACAGGGTTAAGGTCGGACTATGGCGTGAATAAAGCAAGCAGAAAAACTTTTTTAAATACTATTTTTAATACTTTAAGAGTTCAAATTTTTCTAAATATGTATGTATGTATGTAACACTGACTAAATTGTAAGTACACATATACACATCTATTATGAGTTGGGGTCAAAACAATAGGATGTCAGAAAATATTTTCATTAAAAATAGTAAATTGGTCAGAAAGTATCGCCCTTGCATTGTTTATTAATGACCATAGTGTAGCCTCATTAAAGGCTTGACCTTAACGCGTTCATACCTGTGTACAGTTAATTGTCTATACTAAAAATTACATTCAAAATTTCCAGATTAAAAAGTAACAGATTCAATAATTTAATAATTATTCATTTATTCGTGTTGCCCTCAAAACATCACTCATCAAAGTACAAAATCAATGTCATTTTCAAGACTCAAATGCATTACAGTGATAGATATAAGTTAGGTTAGGTTAGGTTGCAAAGGTGTCGCTAAGTAAGTCCTTCCGTGCACCACTGCCAAGCCTATTATGCGCCCCATACTGAAGACATCTAAAAAAAAAAATGAATGAATGAATGAATTTTTCCTAACAAAATGATTCACTGCGCAGTAAATCTATTCTACTGCACTTTTTGTAAAAAATATAAAAATTTCTGGAATCGTTCATTTGATACGTTTAAGAATGCAGCCCTTAGGGCCTCGCTCCAATTAGGTCTTGTGTTACGTGTAAAATTCTTGCACATGAGCATGGCTTTTCTTTGGCTGTATGAAGCAGGACAGTTTCCTATTGTGGTAAAAGCGATGGAAGGTTAGTTTTTTATAGAAAACAGCTGCCAAAGTATCGTTGATGGATCTTCGGACGGCTTGTTAGAATATTATCGACGATTCACAACGAATATTTAAAGAAACAATTAGAACTCGTAATTGGAGAAATTCAGCTTAACTACACAAAGGCAAACAAATCATTGTATATTGTTGTAGTGAGATATTTTTATTTTTAAGGCCGGGAGATCCCATCCCAATCATGGAGGCCAGAGTGGCCCATTATTATATCCTGCTAGAATTACTTTCACCAAAACCTTCTTGTCCTCTTATCTACAGACTAAAGGGCAGACCTCAGAGTATCCAGCCTGATCCGGGCCAAGGCCGGACACGCACACAGAAAGTCTTCGGTTGTCTCAGGCTCTGCTTGCAGACAGGATAGACACTCAGGGCTGCCGACAACTCCCATTCTTGTTAGATGAGCGTGAAGTGAGCTTTGGCCCGTGATTACGCCTACCACAGTTCTACATTGTTTCTTTCCGAGCCCCATAAAAAAGTCGAACATATTCCTATTTGACCCATAAAGAAACAGTTTTGTGCACTTGCAAGTACTCAGGTTCTGTCATCTCCATCTCTCATTTCCATCTCTCATTTCCAATGTACGTCCGCTTTAATAGATAGACCCCATACTCGAGGTGGTAATGCGTACGGCAAGTTCCGGTACCAGAAACGGAGAATCAGAACCAGCCCTAGCTAAAGATTAGCCCTTTCATTCCCCATGATCCCCATGTGACCAGATACCCACTGAACGGACACCTTGTTGTGGATACACAACTTATTTATAGATAATCTGCAATTCCCCAGTAACTTAGATGTTATTCGAGGGCCACTCAGAGCCATCAAGGCCTCCTGACTATCCGAAAGGATAGCAATGTCCTTTCCCTTGATTCATATATCAAGGCCTATCTTCGCTGCCATTGTGATGGCGAAGACTTCAGCCTGGAAGACAATGGTGTGTCTTCCAATTGAGTACTCCATCCCAATGTCAGGTTCAGAGAAGTAAACGCCCGCCTCGACTCCCTTGTCAGTGTGAGACCCGTTGGTAAAATTTTTTGAAGCGGGCCGGGGAAGACCCGATAAGGTACTTCCCTCAGTCCAAGAGAGAGTGAGATATTACAATTAAAGTTAGAGATTTATTTTGTAAAAGAATGTTTTACTATTTCGTAAAATGCAATAGTTTTACTAGAATACATAGCTCAAATGTTAAATATAAACAAAATACAAATGCTGATTGGGAGAGTCTCCATTTTACTTCGATGAATGTTGATGAACGCACGTTAGAATTTAGTGACGTTGTAAGTCTTGGCATGCATGAATACATGCCTTATTCTTACAGCAAGTCTCAATAATAGCCACAGTCGCTCTTTGTTTAATGATAAGTTCAACCAAGCAATAAAAGCGAAAATGTCTTTATATCCAAAATTGAAAAGTCTACACGACTCAAAACTGCACAGAAGACCTGGAAGTCCATCATCCCGAGAGAAAAATTTCTTTTTGACCAGATTTTCAGACAAAGAATCTTAGCAAACTGTAAAAATAGCAACGGCTTCTGGTACCTGGTCAAATCAATCGGGAACAACTTCAGCAGTTTCTCTATACCTTCACTACTTAACAATGGTTGTTGACTCCCTGGATCTAGCTAATATTTTGGATGGTACATTCGCTTCAAATCTCTATACAACAGCCAATACACATCCGTAGTATAGATGTGTTCGAGGTCCTTAAGAGGATCACCTTCTCTAAAGCCGTATGTACTGATGGTTTCTTGCCTCTGTTAATTAAAAGCTGTGCGTTATCCTTGGCATTTTTGGTTAAACTTCTGCTGAAGCTATTCTACTTGTCTTATTCGATAGAAAAAATTTCCAACTGGTTTGAAACTAGTTCATGTACAGCCTATTCCCAAGAAAGGAGAGGGTAATGATCCCCCAAATTATCGACCAACTGAAATCACATCGATCTTTCAAAGGTTTTTGAATCTATCATTACTCCAAATTAATGAAGTCTCTAGAAACTAATCATCTCATCAACGATCGCCAATATGCCTTCCGCGCTGGACGCTCATCTGGAGACTTGCTGACTTTTCTTACAGAACGTTGGAACCGCAGTCTTCACAATTTTTATTTAAACTTAAAGCAATTGGTCTCTCCTCTTCTATTATAGATTTAAAGTTTTTTATATGATCGCCTAATACTGGTTGTACTAGATTGCGTTTCACCAGAACCTCACCTTATAAGTGCCGATGTGACCCAGGCATTTTTTACCTCTCCATATCTCTTCTTAATTTTCAATAATGATCTGCTTTCCCTTACATCTAATCCCATCCATAGTTTTGCATGTGATAGTACCCTCAATTTCGCTTACTCCTTTGACACTAATGGGGACAGAACAAAATCATAATTAAACTCCCATTTCTATTGATGGAGCACTGATTTACGGTACACCGTCTTTATGCATTCTTGGCATTAATATTTCCTGGAAGTTAAACTGGACAGATCACATCTTCTCTGTTGCCAAAGAAGCATCGAAATGTCTCGGATTTCTGAAAAGGTGTAAGAAATAGCGCCCCTCTACAAGTCTTATATCAGACCTAGAATGGAATACAATTCCCATTTCTGGTCCGGAGCTAGTGGCACAGCCTTAGCTTCATTGGACGTTATCTAAAATAGAGCCTTCAAGCTCATTGCCGATGTAACAATAACTTGTCATTTCGACTCACTCGAGAACCACCGCAATGTCGGATGCCTTTCGCTCCATATCGCTAAATGTATGATCAATGTTCCGATGAAATATCTAATCTGATCCCTTGTAGAATTATTCCTGCACACAATATTCGTGCTGGAAACCGCGTACATTCTATTATGCTTCAAATTACTTTCGGCCGTACAGTAAAATTCCGTGATGCTTTTTTATCCCAAACTGTGCGAATGTAGAACACTCTACTATCTTATGTCTTTCCTCTACAATCTACGAAAGTTTAAGGGTTACATACATCAGCACCTCTGCCACCACCCTCACGTTCCCTAATTCATTTCCCAACACCTTCCTGCCAGCCGTGCTTTGCTTTGGTATTCCTTGAGCTTGGCACATAAGGTCGTCTAGGACAGATCGTTTTCACCGTATACGTAAAAACCCTAAATTTTTATATGGTAACACCAAGCAGGAGTTGCCCAATTTAAGATGGAAATTGCTCATCTTTATTAGACTGAAATTCATTGAAGAAAAAAAATTTTCCAATGAATTTACAAAATGAATTGAGATGCAGAAAAAATATCTAACTTTTCGACCCAGCGATCAGAGAGGTCTCATCAGTGTGGTTATCTCTGATCGCCTATCACAGAAGTTGTCCCATTTAGCCCATTTTTATACCCTAGCTGAAATCTAAAGGGTATACTAAGTTTGTCATTCCTTTTGTAACGCATAGAAATAATGATGGTAGAGTAAAATGAATTGGACACCCACGCATAATATTAAAAGTTATTTTGATTTTTTTAGTCCGTCTGTGCGTCATCACTATAACTCGAGAACGTGTTCACTTAGAGAGCTGAAATTTTGCACATTGGCTTTTAAAATAAAAATAAAATTGAGTTCGAAAATGGGTCAAAATCGGGTTACTCCTTCGTGGGGTTGCTATACAAAAACTTCGCGATGCAGTATTTGAAAGTGAAGATTGTGGAGAATTTTCTAATAATTACATTGCCGTCAGGGACACTTCAGGAACTGTTTCAAAAAGTGATTATTTCAGTGAAGTATATGAAGCAACAAATAATATGTCAGATGATTCCGATGATTTCGTCTCACATGCAAATCTGATAGATAGCCGGAAGTGGAAACCTGTTAGGGGAAACAGTCTTACATTCAATGTTTCTCCTGAAAATACTGGAATAACTCCTAATGTTGCAACTATTTAGCAAGAAAAGATTAAGTTGGCTTTTTCAACCACTTTTTGGATGACGAATTTCTACAAATAGGTTTGCAGCTCAGAATATTGGATCAACAGCAAATCAAACCCCAAGAGCAAGAATCGCCAAGCGGGCTGCCACTAATCCTTTAGAAATTAGAAAATTTCTTGGAACTATAACAGAAAATTCCTCAGCTAAGGGATTAACTACTGGTCGATAAGCTTCATATATCAAAACTCAATTCCCAAGGTATTGAAATATTCTAGAAATTTTGATAAAAAAAATGTTGACTTTTTAAAGAATTTTAATTGATACGGAAATGTTAAATTAGAGAGCTATCCCAAAATTATTTTGTGTTCATAAAATCTGCAATTTTGTCGACAATAAGAACATCCATATTTTTGGAGGTCCATCAGATGACATCTAACATAAATTTTTCATAAACCCGATTAGAATAAAGATTAAAAAAAAGCAATTATAAAACGCTTTTTTTTAATCCTTTTGTATCGAAAAAAAAACATACAAGTTTTCATTGCATTCTGTAACAGAATACTTTAAAAAACAAATTCTATTTAAAATTCAATAACCACAGACTTAAATATTTACACCTTCCTTATTTAACAACAACGATGCAAATGACGAACGCATGAGAACTTTTTTCCCTATAAAAAAACATCATATTGCCCCAATTAAAAAAAACACGGGTGTCGACAATAGGCCCAACATCGACTTCAGGCCTTGATGAGAAAAATTTTTCAGCTCATCTACAGATAGAAAAGCCGACTCTAGACTATCCAGCCTGCTCCAGTCGAAGGCCGGACACGCACACAGGATGTGTTCGATTGTCTCATGCTCTCCTTCCAGGCAGAACAGACACGCAGGGCTGTTAACAGCTCCCATCCTTGTTAAATGAGCGTGAAGCGAGCTGTGGCCAATGATAATGCCAACCACAGTTCTACATTGTTTCCATCGGAGCCTCTTGAGAAAATCAGAGATATTCCAATTGGGCCCATCAAGAAACAGTTTTGTGCACCTGCAAGTACTCAGGTTGGCCCATCTCTGCTGATGCTCCCAATGAACATCCGTTTTGATGAGAGACCCGATACTCAGGGTGGCAACGTCCACGGCGGGTTCCGGTCCGAGGAACGGATTATTAGAGCCAGCCCTAATTAGAAAGAAGGTCAGCCCTTTCATTCCGCATGATCCTCATGTGACCAGGAACCCACTGAAGGGACACCTTGTTGTGGATACACAGCTAATCCACAGACGACCTGCAATCCTCCTGTAGCTTAGATGTTAAACCTTTTCCTTAGTGAAGACTTTAGTGGTCTCCTCTTATTCCATATTCGCTAGTATGGTATTCCCTGATCTTGGCTCATGATAACATACAATGATGTACGCTACTTTGTTTTTAAACATATGGAATTCCTTAAGACGATAAGTTTCGAAAATGTAGTCTTTAGTTTGATATCATCGTCATCGATCTAGCGTGTATAACAACATAACCCAAAGCCGATTTGGTTTCATCAGTATTGATTATATCCTAAAATGATGATTAACCGATCGTGTATACGTAATTATCAAAATAAAGAAAAAGTAGTGAAAATAATTTTTTTTCCTTTCCATACATTTCACAAAATTGCGAATTTTTGAAAAAGTCTTTAATGATTTTTCATTGTAAACTTTTTTGTAGATACGACTTTTTCGAAATTAATTTTCAGAATATTTCTAGCACATATACAAATTTTATTTGTTAGGTCTATAAACAATGAAGATTTACTATTAACTCAAATTTCAGGATATTAATGTCTGTTATGCCAAAATTAATCTTAGTCTTGTACTTTTTCGCTCTATTCAGAGCAATTCTACTTCTGAAAAATAAAAATATTCCTGCTATTACTGGGTTATGTTATCGTGCAACTTGCTATTTAATTTACATACTTAACTTTAGAAAATTAACAATCATGTTTGGTATGACTTAAGGTCATTGATGTTTTGTAAATTGTAATATTTATGAATAAATCCAATGTTTTATACATAAACAATAAATTAATCGAAATTCTTTAAAACTGATTCTTATTTACAACCCAAAATATAGCTGGCGCTATGGATGAAAATTAAAATTACCAAACTTAATACGCAACTTTTAAAATTACATAAATTAATCAAAATTGCCTAGGTATATGTATATCGTTATTAGCACCATTTCAAGTGTAAATGTATAATTGGCCTTAACTGGGCTCATACTAGAATTAATTACTCTCAATATAAAAAGTGCAAAAACAGTAACAGCCAAAAGCAATTAAGTGTAGATAAATTGCTGACATTTCATAAATAGCTAACAAAAAAAAACACACAAATTAATTAAATATCTTGTATGCACTTGTAAATCAATTTTAAATCTTTTTTTTTTTTTCATCAAATCAGCAATGCTAATGACCCGCTTATACTTTAGACCTTATTTAGCAAGGCAAAATTAGTAATTGTTCAGTATTAAAAGTCTTCTTCAAATCGTGTTGCTCGCACAACAATAGCTGGCATTCATGGTAAAAAATTAGAATCAAGTTTTAAGCTAAACTTTGATGGTTGGAGCAATGCAGTTTATAGCCATAAATCACTGTTTAGCTAAAGAAATGAATCTTGTTTCTACTGCGAATATAGGCCGCCAATTTATTTTATGAATTCATTTATGTCATTTTAAGGCGCCTGCGCTGCCGTACAAAATTATTAAATTCAAGGCAAGGTTTTCTATGACGATTTTTCTACTTTTTTATATTATAATTATACTTCATGGTGTTTATGAGGAGGTACATTATATATGTAAATATATGTAGATGTGGAAATGAAGAGTTCATGGAAAAAATGCCTATAGCTAAATTTTAACTTAAACAAAAATACCGGTATCATAAGCTGCCTGTTTAGGCACTAAGAACTTAGTTAAAAAAAAAAATAAGTAATAAGGCTTATCCTTATCATTGCTTTTTAGTATGTCGCCGGTTTAATAAAATAATGCAAAATTCAATATTTATTAAATCGGTAAAAACATACCTTACTTTTTTGCACAACTTGACCTTGTTATGGTTACAATTTCCATATATGTATTTGTAAGAATTCTGAATGTCTAAAATTATAAATTTTAGATAAATCAACAAAAAGTAAGTAAAATTAACGAAATTAAATATCTTCTTTGGCACACACTTAAATCTGTGATTTCTTTAAAACTTTTAGCGTTTTTGGTGGCACTTTCCATATTTTCGTAGTGAACGCACAAACTTTGTAAAGCATTTTCTAAAAAAGTACTTAATTAGATGTTGATAGAATCAAGGCCGTGCTAAACTGCTGTACAATGTGCGCAGTGCATGCAGCAGTCAAATATGAAGCGTGGCTAAAAGCAAAAAAATTTCAAATTTTTTCATGATTAAATTTTTTTTTTTTTGTGATTCGTAAACTTCTAAAATTCGTAGTAATGCGAATTGACAGCCATAAACATAAAAATGTGAAGATTTTAAAAATACATTTACTTCTGAGCTTATGCAGGGTGTCTCCACGTAAGTGGTCCATAAAGCAGGAGGTGATAGTACTCACCTAGAAAATTGTATGGGTGGAAGGAGGGTGGGGGGGGGGGGGGGGTAACATATCAACACTTTCGGAGTTACAGGGTGATTATGATTATTTAAATCGACCATTTATTCAGAATTCGTGTGTATTATTGGTGGCTGTAGACGGTTCGAGCAAATTCCGTCTGTCGTTTTGATGGATTTCTTATTGGTATGGGAGGGGGGGGGGGGGGGTATTTTGGTAACACATTGCTGTTTTCCTGCGCTGAGAAGTTATTGAAAACATTAATGTATTTACTCCCCTCCCACCAGTAACTACATTCTGAAGTGCAAATGAAACTTCCGAAATTTTTTTATGACTCATGTTCTTGCTGCCGTTTGAAATCGGGCAGCAGTAATTTAAAGTACAGTGATCAGACGTGTTCGCGTAAGTTTGATTTACACCTGTGATTGGATCGTGAATAAAATTTTTAATCTGGATTTTATCTTTTATTCAATGAACTTTTTTTTTAGAATATATATATGTACATAATTTTTTGATTTTAATAATATGTATAATTAATTAGACTAGAAAGAAAGAAAGAAAGATAGAACTTTTGTGAAACTATTTGCCATTGTTATTTATTCTTTTATTTAAAAGTTATGGGAATGGCTATGGCTATATAATTAGTTCAAAATAGCTGGTCAAATAACTAGTTACAAAAACACACTCCCCCATTAGTTTTCAATAACTGGTCCAATAACTAGTTGAAAAGTCTACATTGTAAACGACGTTTTCGCCAATGACAAGCAATGCTAAAAGCAAAGCAAGTTATAATACAACACGTAACTAATTCCATAGTTACCGTAATTAGTTATGGTACTAGTCTAGGACGTGTTCCATGTCCTATTGGGTTGCACTATATACAATACAACCAAATTTTTGCTCTTAGTTTGAGTCCCGATATTTATTTTCATATTTCACCACTAGTCAGGCAGGTAGGCCGAAATTGCTGAGAGTTCTTGCAATTATTCGTTCTTTTGCTGTATTTAAGTACATACGCACTGTCGTTCTTTTTGTATGTTTTGTTCTGCCCTATTCTGTGGACACAAAAGAACACAGCTAATATCTTTCGAGCCTTTTTTTTGTTTGTTAAAATTTGCAATTTTCTTAAATACGGAAACAAAAAAATGCAAAATCTACCTAATTTGGTTTTGACGATTAGTGATAGCTGCAGGCGTTATTTCCCTAAATCTGCGATTTGTACCCATGCCAATAAATTTCGCCAAAGTGTGTAATTTTGTATGCTTATCCAACTTAACCCACCCACCCACCGCCCCTCACAAAACCAACTCATCTTTCAAGACGACAGACAGAGTTTTTTCGAATTGCCTTCACCCACCAATAATACACACAAATTCTGAAGAAATATGGTAGATTTAGATTTTAAGAAAGAAATGAATTTTTGCCTATATTGAAAAATTTGTTTGGTTCGAATCCATGATATATTTAGCCGAGATTGAGGTTTGCTATGAGCTCTTCCATATATCACTTTCTTAGTACTACCGTCGATATCTGCGCATATCTTGTCTGTTCTAGCTTAACAGCTCTTGACTGTGACTGCACACCCTGTACTTTTTAAGATACAGGGTGCTTTGTGAAAACCGAATATATTTTCTTAATCACCCTGTAACTCCGAAACTGCGTTACGGATCCCCCCCAGCGAAGACAATTTATTGCTTTTCTAAATGATTACTATCACTTCCTGCCCTATGGGCCACCTAGGTGGATACACCCTGTTAAACTGTAGTACGCTACGCTTAATATATATAATACGTGAGGTTTTAAGTGCAGTTGAGCTGATTTCAGTGAACCCAGACTAATATTTATGTTGGAGTCAAATTTTCTAGCGTGAGATCACATTGCAGTTATAAATAACAAGGTGAACTCATTAAGGAGCAGTCCATTAATTCTAATAGGAGTGAAAATTTGTAGGCTTTCCTATACACTGTCATTCCTTTATTTTCAATAAATAATGTTTCGGTACAGTCCCCGGACAAATTAATACGTATATACGCACACATCTAAATTTCAGAATTTATTTTCAAGTTTAAGCTTTTCTTTATTCGATAAATCTTTTCCTAGCTCCATTTTCGTTTTTATTATTCTTCAGGAATAGTTAGTCTTCTTCCAATATCCCTAGTCGAGAGTTCAATTGAATTAAAGTTTTACGGCTGAAATTTCGCCACACTCACTCGCCATTTCTAATCATTGCTCTTGCTATGCTTCTAAACGTTATTTCAAATATTTCAATTTTTTGTTAAAAAAAATAATTGAGTAAATATTGACATTCAAAAAATAAATCAAAAATGAGCGAAAATCACCAGAAATTTGCAGTAATGCTTAAAGCCCTTACAACACATTGAAAATTTATTATTATCATAATTAAGTAATTAATTGATTAATTAATTATTTTAAATAAATAAAGTCACACACTAAGTTAGCAAAATCTATCGCGCAACGAATTTTATGGATTAGCAAAAAATTATCTGCATATACTAGTTTGTCCGGAGACTGTCGTTAGAAGACTCGTTTTTTGTTTTTATATCTGCATCTATTTTACTTCTGTATTTATAATCCTTCGTTATGTGCTACCTCTTCGAGATATTGTGACTATGATGAAGACTAAAATATAAAGATTTGCAAAATAAACTTTCTGGTAAAAATCATAATGAATGGTTAGATGGAATATATTTATAGGAAGAAGTTTAATCACTAAAATTATAGCAAAAATTAAAACCTGAAAATGTTCTTCGGTATATTTTGGAAAATAACCTTGAAATGATATTTATAAATATGTTTATAGCTTAAGGAATACTGTTGCTATTATTTTAACAGTACCGGTATCTGTAGTTTCTGTTGAGCGATCTAAAATAAATCTGGAAAGACCGGATATAATTTCTATTGAACAATAAAGGTTAGATGTATTTATGAAATTATATCCGAATTTGCAATAAAAGCATGTAGAGAAACCAGAAAAAAGTGTGAAAGCAGACAGCAGTAGTGTTAAAAATAGATGATATTTTTTGCAGACTAATTTTATATTTTTTACATAATTCTTAAACTAAAAGTTACAAAAATGACAGAGGCGAGATTGCCCCGTGAGAACTGACATCAAGATTCTCACGAATGGCTTGTTTATCCCCAGTATCTTTTTCGTTTATTCTGGGTTAGGTCTGCCCCATAGGTCCTTTGTAGTTATACCTAAAGGATCATCTAACCAAAAGCGACTGTGTTGGACGACCCAAGTTGAGATATTAGAAGTAAGTTGTTTTGGTGCGATGCAAATTATGGGGGAGAATATCCCCGAAATTGCACAAAGGCGAATAAGTTCGTCCACCTTTGCTTTTCAGCTAATTTCGCTGTGACATGGCACCCAAAGTATCAGTACCCTGTTGTTCCAAGAAAGGGGGTTAAGCCTGGTTTTACATTCCAATACAAATTTGGAGCTTGCAAAGGATTTTGACAAGGTCTCTACAGCTGCATGGCTGTCCGAGAAGATAGTAATATCCTTGTCCTCAGTGTCTGAGTTAAGAAGATGCCTTCCCGCGTGTCATGACTTTCAAAGTATATAGCAATTTCCACGTGAGGCTCCTAGCAAAAAATGCCCGCTCCGGTGTTTTCTTGTGATTTTGAGCGGTCTGTATATATGATAGGGTATATTAATGACTGAAGCACGGAATGTTATTCTCATTCACGCTATCCTGTCTACGTCGGATACGATGGACTGCACGAATTCATATATGGATTCATATGGAACCCTTGTACCAGTATGTGTCTAGCTCTGGCTGAGATGCATCCTCACAAAGGTGACAGAATTCCGCGTTGAGGGGTACCACCCTGGACTTTTATTAATCTGCTTACCCCGGCCAGTTCGGCAAAGACAGGTCTATTGTTCAACATGTGTGAGATATAGTGTTTTAGGGACTAGTGCACTCTATGTTTTGTTAGCATGTCAGTGCGTTTATGTAGAAGAACATTATTTAAGACACAATCTACATCGATGAAAGCAGCTGGTGCGGATTGTTTAGAAATGAAGCCTTTTTCAATTGAGTGGATAACCTCGTAGAAGGCCGTCTCAACTGACTTTCCTTTTGAGCTCGCGTTCTGATGTTGCGATAATTTGCTTCTGGGAATTGAGCACCTTAATTCTCAGTCGCAGGAGCGCTCTAGTGTTTTGAGTAGGAAAGAAGTCAAGTCAAGCTTATTGTACTATTTGCTGGGCAGTTGAATAGATTACCCGGGCGCCTTACAAATAAACAGAACGCGGACTTCTTGCTACAGCTTTGATGTGGATCGCATTTTGATACATACCCTAAAGAGAAGGGTTAGATTGCTGATGAAAAAGTCATCCGAGTTTTAAAGAAGGGCTGGAAAAATGCCGTCCTTACTTGACTTGAATGGTTTGAATAAATCGACTACCCATTTGACTAATTCCTCCTAGATGAAAACTGTGGCTCCATCCCCGGAGAAGGTTTCAGCATGATAAGGATCAGATTGAACAAACGAAGAGCTGACATCAGTAGTGTCATGGAAGTGTTGGTCTAACAGTATTTTTAAAGAATCACCAAAGGATGCAGCTCGAATTCCATCGCTGTTTGTGATGATGGTTGATTGGATAACTTATATAGAAAACTTTTGCCTCTTGACATCACATTTACCCCATCTACATTCTCACAAAAGAGTGTCCATGATTTGCTTTTTGATCCACGGATCGAGTATTTGTAATGACGTAGTGTGTTTTGGTAAGCCGACCATTTGTTTGCGTTATTTGATCATCTGGCTTTGTTATATAGCCTGCGTACAGTTCTGCATTGATATCTTAAATTACGCGTTAGGCATGGAGGGACAAAGCTCTGATCTGCCCTCGTGATGGGGCATGAAGTCCCAAAGGACTGAATCAACGCAGTGGTAATTTCTTCTAATTTCCTATTCTCGAAGATAAGTGTGTGACAGAGATATTGGTAAGCCTCTCAGTGGATAAGTGATTCAAAGTCCCGCAGTTGGTTTTGGTAGAATTTCTCTATTTCACCGGGTTTTAAGTCGTCATATCAAATTTACTGAGTAACTTTGATTTGATAATTAAGGAAAAAGCTGACACTTCTTCAGGAAGCAGACGACGATAAGTCCAGAAAAAAAGGGATTCTCAAAATACGGGAGATTTTCAGAAATTCCGCAATGATATCATATAAAAATTTATATCGACGATTACGATAAAAAAAGTGTTTTTTAATTATTTTTTAAAACCAGTGACAAGAGCAGTAAACAGTCTGCAGTTATCCCCAATATATTCAATGCATTTCTAATGTAAGGTGTTAAATTCAGTGAGAGATGAATGTATGACAGAAATTAAAAATTTGATTTCTGTAAGTTTTGCGCTGAACAATTGAACGTGGGATAACTGTGAAGAATGCAGACAGCTTCCACAATTTTAATTGTTCGCTACCTGGAAGCCATTATCCCAAAAGGACTTTCAATTGTCATTTTAGCTCGAGATGATGTTTATTATAGTATTCATTTCTCATGAAGCAAAATTTGTACCCAAACTACGTAGAGAGCAATTAAAAAACTTTAATAAAGATAGTATTGCGTAATAACATTTTAAAAGTAAGGCCACACCTCCCACAAAGAAAAAGGCAAACTGAATCTGGAGTTTGATAATTTACATGCAGATTGAATCGGTAGCTCTTATTTGATAGGCTGCTTGCCAAATATGCTTAGAAAAACCCTCCATCATTTTGGCTTCCATTATGATCCAAATAATAATTTGCACACAAGGGGTGAGCAAAACAATGACCTTACATTTGCATCCTTTGTAATTTGAGTACTGGGAGCCACAGCTGTGAGGAAGATTTCAACAGTGGAAACCAAGGTGAACTATTGTACTACCTGCTTATGCAGAAATTTCCATTTTATATTATAATCTTTAAATATATATTATTCAACTTTGTTAAATATATGAACAATAATTCTATTGCTGCACTAGGCTCCAATATTATTTTAGCAAATTTTAACATATGTATCGGAAATATCCATGAATAAATATTTCTTAGACCACAATGTGCAAGATATCTGTGAAATTAAATGTCTAATAGTCTACTTTAGTTCAATTCTCCCTACTACTACTTGCGACCAAGTGTTCACGCCATATATTTAAAACGTTGACTGCCAACTACGAGATAACTTATAGCTTGCCAAATACGAGATATCTCGTAGTTTATTAATATGATTAAATTAAAGTGGCTTTTTGCACCAGAATCCTGAAAAGTATCGTAGAAGTTAATATGTTAATAAGGCTTCAAAGGCATTGAAAGACATATCATTATCGTTTTCTTACATTTTTTTAATGTAATTGGGTAGAAGATCCCAAAGCGGCCCATTAAGTTGTCCTTCTAAAACCTTTCTCCAAGACCTTCCAGTGCATTCAAGGAAGCGCATAAGTGCTTGATGAGGAAGCTTTTTTATCTCATCTACAGAAAGAATGGCAGACCCTAGAATATCCAGCCTGCTCTTGGCGAAAGGCGAACAAGCAAACAGAAAATGTTCGGTTGCCTGAGGCTCTCCTTACAGGCAGGACAAACACTTAGGGCTGTCAGCAACTCCCATCACTATTAGATGAGTGTCAAGCGAACTGTGTCCCGTGATGATGCTAAGCACAGTTCTACATTGTTTCCTTCCGAGCTCCATAAAAAAATCAGATATATTCCTATTGCGCCCTTCAAGAAACAGTTGTGTGCCCCTGCTGTACTGAGCTGACCCATATCTGATGATGCTTCTGATCAGCATCCGTTTTGATGAGAAACCCTATACTCGAGGTGAAGAGGAACAGAGAATCAGAACCAACCCTATCTAAAAGCTCAGACCATTCATTCCCCATCATCCCCATGTAGCCAGAAATCCACTGAAAGGGCACCTTGTTGTGGTTACACAACTTATCCACATACGACCTGCAATCACCAAGTAACTTAGAAGTTATCCGCGGACCACTCAGACCTATCAAGCGTGCCTGAATATCGGAGAGGATAGGAGTGTCTTTTTCCCTTAATTTGCACAACAAGGACTATCTTCGCTGCCATTACAATGCCGCAAACTTCAGCCTCGAGGACAATGGTGTGTCTTACAAACGAGTACTCAATCCCAATGTCAGGTTCAGGAGAGTAAACGCCCGTCCCGATTTCCTCATTAGCGAGAGAGACGGCGGTAAAAAGTCTTAGAGCGGACCGCGCAACACTCGATAAGGCAATTTCCTCAGCCAACAATTCCCTTACAGGAAAACTCACAGACAACCGGCGACTGATACCATCGCATCACGTGGCCTGCTCTCCGAAGGGTTTTTCAGGTCCAGACCACACGCTAAAGGGGAACGAGAAGAGCCAGTCCAGCCGTCCTTCCAAAATTCCCATGAGCGCAATCTACACACAGCACTTTTGGAATCTACCTGAATGACTAGATACACAGGGTGGCAGATTAAGTAGGACCTCAAGAGCAGAAGTAACCGTAGATCGCATGTAGCCCGTGATTCCCAAACAGGCAAGCCTGTTCAGGCCCGTTATCTTCTGGACTGCAGTGTCCACAAGTGTCCTTGTCCACCATACACAGGGGGCATATGTGAACATGGGTCTAACGATAAAGGTGTACATCCAGTGTACAACACTCGGTGTTATGCCCCATGTGCAGTCAAATGTGCTCCTGCATTTTCCTGTACGTGCAATTCCGACGTCAGCTTCAAGTCGAGGTAGACTCAAAGGTGCTTGACATTTGGAGAGAGTTGCAGAATATATCCAAAGAGTTTTGGAAGTACAAAGTACCCAAGCTTGCGTCCTCTGGAGAAGAGAACCAAACTGGTCTTTGCTGGGTTCACTGCCATATCATGACGGGTGCAACAGTCTTCAACAATATTGAGACCTCGTTGCATGAAGACACAGGCAGCAGCCATGCTGTGCTTGGAGATGAACTGAGGGATGTGATCCGCATACGCTTCACATGAGAACCCCACGTTTTTCAGCACCGTGATGATTGAGTAGAGTACCAAGGAAGCACGCCACCAACGATGTTTCTACATATTTCGCGTACCCACCACATTCTTTTCAGTCTGGTAGATGTCCTTTTTTAACAAATTGTAGATTTAAGTCCGAAAATGGGACAAATCAGGTAACTCCTTCGAAAGGTTGCAATACGAAAGTTTCGTTTTTCACTATATAATCGTCAACATAGAGAGCTGAAATCTATAAAAATATTTAATTTAATTTCAAAAATGGACTAAACCTGGCAACCGCTTTTTGGTGTTGCTATACAAAACTTTGAATTTTCACTATACACTTGGCCTTGTCTATAAATGTGGCAAAAATTGTGGTGATTCTCAGCTTCCTTTTTGAGATATGATTTTTTAAAGTCACCATATACCTAAAATAGCGCAGTATGGAAGGGATGTGAGAAATTTAGTCTTTTTTTCTGCTGGAGACCACTAGCTCTTTCTTCATTTAGACTTATTTCAAAGATTTAAGCCTTATTTGCATGTGTTCCCAAAATTCTGGAAATGCTCGGCTTGGTTTTGGTGTTACGAATTTTTAAAGTCACCGTAATTGACTAGATATGCGAGAAGTTATTTACATCAACAACATGAATATCAAATAATCCATCTCCTGACTCAAGATCCCGCAAGTTCCTTCAAGACTTTTCAGATAGTAATAAAGAATGCAATGTGTAGTAAAGAAGGTACATTCTTCTAGTCTCTCTACATCTGTATGAAACCAGATTCAGATATTTTCCTTATATTCAACATTGGTGCTAATATAGTATGGCAGTATTGATGACATAGGTACTACCATTCTCAAATCAGATGCTGAATGTATTTAGAAAACCTTGAAAAAACTTTCATGATAGGTGCGCTGAGCAGTAACTATCGAAACAAACTCATTGAAGAACAGACTGCAAATGATAAATCTCCTGTTATTACAGCTTTGAGCATCTGTCATAACCTTTGTTGGCATTTATATGAATGAAGTATCTAAAGCGAAGGTGCAGGAAATATTGGGAGCAACAAAATAGAGAAAAGGTTGTTATGATTTCAGGAATATTAGGTAGCGACGATTTGCAAGGGCATACAAAAATATTAATTTGTGAAGTATTTAAGCGGTTTATATAGTTTGATGGATAATTATTAATGATGTTTAAATCAAGGAACTTATCGGGACTTTCAGCTGAAAGTAAGCTAGGTGAATTATCCGATTAATCTGGACTTAAAGCGTGAAATATGTAAATTCCAGCACCTCTACCCATTCAATCGTGACATTACGAAGAAAAGTAAAATTTCGTAGAGAAACAAAATAAAGGAAGGTTATCACTATTCGGCCACGTTCCACTTATGAAATGTAACAACAATTTGGATGCCATTGTATGAATGAGCTAGATCCGCTTGACGGGAAACCTTCTGTAATCTTCCATAATAAGCCCTGACTTTAGGAGGACAGTGGATTGAAGAAACAATACTGTAAATAAATAAGTGAACTTGCAACCTTTCGACAAAGGAACAAATTTGTAACGTACTCGTCACAGAAGACAAAAATACTTCTCACGTTCACCATGCCAGGATTATTAAAACCTCAAGAGAAGCCTATTTTGATTGGATATTGCGCATTGAGATAACATTTGAAAATAATGGGAAAAGTCAGCTTTCGCATGAAGGATGACGATACTCTTGACTACATTACTCCCGTCAGAAAATGAGACAAGGATGTCCCTCAAAAATGTTTTATCAAAGACCTCCAGTTCAAGTGGATGCCTAACGGTATTCATGATTAATATCACAAAAGATCTCAGTCTTTATAGTTTTTGTATCATTATTAAGCCAAGCTCTGAGGATACTCTATGAAGTAAACATGGCAAAAAGGAAATAGGGTAAGGATTAGGGGATATGAGGAAAGTGACAGAAGTGCTGATGTGTGTTAGTGTTGAGCTTTCGCACATTGTAAGCCCAAGCAAAGACAGAATATACTTAGTAAACTGTGATAGACTATGTACACAGTTCGGGATAAAAAAGCATCACAGAATTTTACTTTACGACCGAAAGTATCTTGAAAGGTGAAAGGATGCGGGGCTTGCAGCGCAAGAATTCCGTACAAGCATTAATCAATGAAAGATCAGATTATAAATTTCAGCAGAATACTGACCGTGCATGTATCAATAAAGGAGCGAAAGCCATACATATGACAAGTCATTTCCACATCATTAATGAACTTGAATGCTCTTTTTTAAACAATATATTATAAAGCTAAGGCTATGCGACCAGCTCCGGTCCACTTGTAGCTGGGTTTAATATAGGAATTTTAGAGGATCGCTGGTGAATACGAAACATGACAACTTGACATACTCGTACAGGAAAAAATTTTTGGTATACTTATAATGTTTTTGACCTCAAAAGTTACTATCAATTGCCTTCTGTTTTTATTATTCACCTCATTTAGAGACAGAATAATAAACAAAACTGTAATTTCTTTTTCTTTAGACCATATTCATTTGCGGCCATAAGAAAAAGCTACTCAAATCCAATCCTTAGATTTCTGATTATATGAATAGAAGAGACTACTTTTATGGCAGTACGAATTTATGACTGCTCTTATAATATTGTCCTCTATAACCGTAATTAAAGACCAGGTTGAATCTAAAGCTGCAGACATCGGTTTCTTTCGCCACTATACACTGTGAAATGCCAACCTAAAATTCAGCGACAAAGTCACCGCCATCATTTGTCATTTTCTTGTTTACAGCGATTACTGTATAATCGTAAAAATTGCCAACTTTTATTTTTAGAGTTTTTAAAAGTATAGCAAAATTGAAGTACCTACTTGAAATGTTTATGGTTTTATGTGAATTATTTTCTTTGTAGGTACTACTTGTATAGCTTTGTTAAAGATTAATGTGCTAAATTATGTGAAAATATCAAAAGTAATTTACCACATTTGCATGACCTTCAAAATGTAGGTAAAAATTTCAAAGGTCATTTTAGAACTGTTTATAAAAACATTAAACTAAAAGATCTGAAAGAATTCTGTCAACACAAAGATTAACTCCATCCGAATATTGAATATTGTGTGATTTAGTGAGACTGCATTTAAACAAAAAAAAAAAACAAAAACAAAATTAGAGCAGAAAAACCAATCATAGCGTTGCCATATCTATTTAAATTCGACACTTCTTTGCTCGGTAGGACTAAGCAGTTCTGTGGCCCTATTCTGCATTCTCACTCACTCAACTCACTCACTCACTTACCCGATTCCATGTGTTTCTTTAAGGCTAAAACACAATAGGTCTGTCTATTTACTTTCGAGTAAAAATCTTTGCGTAAAAATCAAGTAAAAACTTTTATGCGGTAGAGGGAATAACTCAAGAAAAGTTACCAGACACTTCTCGAGTAAATTTTGTTGAGCTTGCCGTGTGTCAAAAATTTGACAGATAAGTTTTCTATGCAAAACAAAGTTTGAAAATAATAATTGTGATTAAGTAAAACATCTTTCTCTAATTTAATTAAAAAATGGAAAAAATGTGTTTAAAAGGTCGCTTATAGCCATTCTGGCAGATTCGAGTAGCAGTGATAGTACAAGCGACAGTTGTATTCTAATCACAAATCAAATCAATTTCACTTCATATCACAACAAGCGTGTTAACGTCAAATTTAATACTTTTGACAGTTAGCTGATTGCATATCGAAGTTACACATCTTCTTAATCATGAGTAAAAATGTGCAACTTTGTGCAAGAGGGGAAACGAATAAATTTACTCGATTTTTACTAGTTAAAAGTAAACAGACGGTTTGTGAGTAAAAATGAGTAAAAGTTTTTACACCGAGTAAAAACTTTCGACTAAACAGACAGACCTAATGTGAGCGATACGACAAAAACGCCGTGAAAAACACTGTCAATTGGGTTCTAATAACATGGCAGTATGGTATAAAATACAATACTGACGACATCGTTCGACGTTCTCGTCTAACTTAAATGACAATTGAAATTTGTCTCAAGTTTAGGGTGCGTTTAGCAAAATTATTATTTTGGGTTGCGTTCATATTTATTGTTTTACGTGCATTGCAATTATATTTATGACTAGATAGATTAAAGATATCAGCAAATAACAATGCCGTGGAAAATTTCAAAGTTGGTTGAATAAAAAATGGAATAAAAGTTTATTGAGGTGGTAAAATGTCACCGTATTATACAAAAAAAAAAACGCATCCGCATAGAAACCTAATTCAGGCTGAGTTTTAAATAGCTCTTGGACACACCTCTTTTTCTATGTGGGTTCTGTTTTTCATCTTCATTAGCCAAAACGGCCACACATGTTACTTTAATAATTTTTTTTAAGTTATTCGTTGAAATTTTTTCTATTTTTAATATAGAACATAAATAACAGAATTAATTTAATTGAGAGTTGACAGCTCTTGTCGGCTCCATGTATTTTCACGGACGTTATGTACGGCGATTTTACGGGGTTTTTGTCATGTCGCTCACATTGTGTTTTAGCCTTTATTCTGGAGGACAAATGAGTGAGATTTTTATCGTAAAGTGAGTGAGATATAAATACTGTGTATACGGTACTCGACACGGCCATTTTTGTTTGATTTGAATAGCTTCTCCGCCCTAAACTACGATTCATACAGAAAAATGGTGTTCCGATAATCTTAAGCTTGCTTTCTTATCTTTTGAATCGGAATAAAAATTTTATACATTTCCTAACAAAATTATATAAAAAAATTTGACTGAACCCAACACCTACGATTTCTCAAACAAAAACTCTCAGCTGAGAAATCATTGTATATGACGCTGTGCCGTCATGAGCCATGGCATGCCGTAGGCTGATGACATCGAATGTAGCTGCATATACCGCTTCGGACTCCGACTGCACATGCACACATGAAATTATTACTCAGCTGAGAGTTAGTGAGCGTAAAATGGTAAGGTTACTTTTTAATCAAAACTATTTTATTATTTTGTTAAGTAAGGTATACAGGGTGTACCGTATGTGGTCTGGCACCCGAAAGCTACAGGTAGGTTATGCTTATGCAAACAAAAAAATGTATTGGTGAGGGGGGAGAGAAAATCGTAACGCTTTCCGAGATAACGAGACTTTAAGATATTTGGGTATGTTATTATAATCACCCTGTAACTTCTGAATGTTGCACACTGTGATGACTTAAACTTTGGTAGATAGATAATTGTTGGACTTTTCACCCTGTCCGTTTTGAAGTTGTGGCTCAACAAAGTTAAAATTTCGGAATTTTTACTCGTTTTTTTTTTATTTAACTAATATTTTGATCAAAAAACCCGTCATCAATATCAATTTTTTATATTGAATTTAAAAAGCCCAAAAGCTTAGCTTATAAATGACTTATCACACTCTGTACCCAAACGGTAAGCCTTTATGCGTTTTTTGCACTTTTTCTTAAGCATCTTCAGCGAAAATGGCTGAAAACGGTCATTTCCAAAAGATAAGTGCCTACTTTCTGGCACTTTTGAACTTTTTCAGCAACTTTGGCTGGAGATTCTTAAGAAAAAGTGTAAAAAACTCAGAAAGGGTTACAGTTTAGGCACAGAGTCTGATAGGTCATTTTAAAACTAAACTTTTGCGCTTTTTAAATTCAATGTGAAAAATTGATATTGATGACGTATTTTTTTATACAAATAGTAGTTAAATAAAAAACAACGAGTAAAAATTCCGAAATTTTAAATTTGTCGAACAAGAACTTCAAAACGGAAGGGGTGAAGGAAAAAATTTATAGACCATTGGAAGGGTCCAACGGTTATCTATCTACCAAAGTTTAAATAATTATCATGGGGTAGAACGTTCAGAAGTTACAGGGTGATCTATAAAAACACACCTAAATATCTTAAAGTCCCGTTATCTCGGAAACCGTTACTACTCTTCACACCCCCCCCCCCCCCTCCCCATCCATACAATTTTTTGTTTGCCTAAGCATGACCTATCCGTAGCCTTCGGATGCCAGACCACATATATACGGGATCCCTGTATAAGTATACCCTTTGGGAAGTTAAGGAACCAAGCTGTAAATTACTAGAAGACTATTTTCCTATATGGATAGTAGTTTAGGCTCTATAGCAAATATAAAGTCACATAAAAAATATTCATCACGAATGTGGTGGATTATTTTATTTAACAATGTACACATCAATCCATTTGTTTTCTAGAATATAGGTTTTCTATTCTATTCTATGTAGGTGAGTAAGATTGAACTGAGAGACTGCTCTCATACAGTCATAAGTGAGTGAGAATGCAGAATAGGGCCCCTGATCCTTTGTTAACTTTAAACGCAAGTCTAATGGATTGCCTTCATCCTTATCCTTTGGTAATGCTGAGAATGTTGACTCCACAATTATTACCAATTTGTTTGCTAAGTTTTTTGAATTAGCCTTTAAATATTGGCGTTTTTTATTCTAAACGTTTAATAACCGCGATTTTACTCACTTAATGATGTTTCCTTCCTTCAATTTCCTTTGAATTGAAAGATCTTGTTTTGACGATGCTATAATTTCGAAATATATTTTGCTTAGGCCAGAAGGCATCCCATCTTCTATGTTGAAGAAATGCAGTATTCCTGATCCCCATCTTATGTCACTTATTCAAATTGTCCTTTCAATCTGGCGTCTTTCCAAAGTTATGGAATGGATGTGGAAAAATCATAAAAAAGAGAACAGAAATGACAATACTAATCATAGACCAGAAACATCCTTAATACTTCTGCAGTACCCCAGCGTAGCCACCAAGACTTCTATTGCTTGTCCTTTATATCAATGGCATACACTTGTTACTACCTCATACCAACATTCTCTATTATGCTGACGACGTCAATATTTCTGCAACTATCTCGAATGGCAATGACTGATTAAATCTCACTTGAACACCTTCTACTATTGGTGTTCTTATTATGATTGTTATGTCTTTTTATCGTAAGCGTGGGCCTTCATATCTGAATTACTTTATCAAGAATAGCTTTCTATTACGGTTTTATTAGCCCGAACTTGGAGTATGCAAACTAAAATTGGGCACTATTTTACTCTATCCATATTAACCGAATTGAGGCGGTCCAGGGCAGATTTCTTAAATTGGATCTTTGTGGCCTTTCTTGGTATAATCCTATAGTAGAAATACTAAGTATTTACTTAAGCGCTTAGCCAATACAGCCCCATAGGCAGGATTAGTCCATTTAAAGAAAAGAAAGTCATGAAGACTTTTACAAAACGCAATTTAAAAAAAATTGATGGCTAACACTTCAATGTTTTCAGTTTGCGCAGATAGCAATGTATATAAGTCGTTTCGTATCAGCAGGAACCAGTACTCTTCAGTACAGCCAGTTCGAAGTCTCGTTTTTTAATGCTCATTGGCATGAACTTGACATACTTATGACTAAAGCTCAATTAAAGCATCTCTTGAATGGTCAGCTTACTTGATGTAGCTTTTTTTTCATTTTCATTTTAAGTTTGTACTGTTGTTCTTTTTTTTCTTACTCTTATAATCTAATGTATTTTTCTCACCATTTAAGTTTTTTATTTAGTTAAACTTAATTTAAGTTGCATCGTACTATTTTGAACTTGTTTTGCTTTAATTTTGTAATAATAAGCCATTGATGAAATTTGTAGAAATAAATAAATAAATATTTCGAAAATGGTTTAAATTGCGATCAGTTAGAGAGCTGGCATAACTGATATTGAAAATTAAACAAAACAAAATTTGAGTCATGTTGGATATACTGATATGTATACATAACTCTTAACATTATGACTCAAAAATCTAAATTCGTATGAAAGTCATGCATTCATGAAGTAGACACGTTATATAATAAAATTTTATATCTCTACAGATATTTATCATAAGGAGTTTCCCATGAATTTCTCGGTTAAGGTTTTTTGAATTTGGACGGTTTACAATATGAGAAAGCATTTTGAAGGCGTGCCTGTGAAGTAAATATCTTGTCACCAAGATTATCAAGGTAATTCGAAGTATTATAGCAAATATGCATATAATTTCTCCAAAATGTTAGATACATATATGTGTTGGACAGTCGATGAAAAATAGTTTTCCGTTCACTTTCCAGCTATTTTTACAATATACAGCATTAATCGTTCTTTTAGCAGCGTATGAATTAAAAAAAAAATTTCCTCTGAAGATGTGGCAACTTACGGTAGTCAAAGCAAAGTTGGGAAGTTCATTTTATATTTCTAATTACATATAGAAATAACTGTTATTATTGTTTACCTATACATAATATGTGATTACGATTATTTCGTCATAAACCGGATCGTAGCTGTGCGCCGCGGAACACAGGATCGTTCCATCTTGGCATCTTTCAAAATTCAGGTACCTGATATTTTGTTTCGAGCGGTGATATCTGACCCAAAAAAATTTATTCCGCGTTATTTTACCCCTAGATCGCGATAATGACTAGCAACAGCTAAAAAAACTGTCACCGATATTTCTCTCCGTAACGCAAATATAACAGGACTGCGAACTAAAGCAATACGAATTTTTAACGATTCCAGTGACTACATAGTTTCGACGTAACCAGTTTGAGTAAGACGAGACTATGTAGCGAGTTTTGCGAATTCCGAACTATTTAGTTGTTAGTTTTTGGTGTTTCGTCGTCATTTTTGTAACCGGATGTGTCTGTTAATAGCAGATGTTTGTGCCCTATCCAGCGCGCCATTCTTCTCTTCTATGAATTGTACTGGGATTTCGAAATAAATACTTTTATGTACAAAAGTTAGGTTAGACTGATGGGTAAGGCGCGAACCCCTGCGAACAGCCTCACTTAAACCATTTATGGTCCATTGTGATACCACCTTATTGGGACCCTACCTATGATAACTCAGATTTAGGGGGTGCTCTACAACCAGCCATAGGAGTTAAATATTTTTGCAGCTATACATTTTCCATGGATGTCAGCTTGAGTATGATCTCCATTGCTGCCGTTGGTATTGTACGAAGAGTACCTGTAACATCTAGACAGGCAACTCTCTCTATTTTGGTTAGACTCTTCAGATGAGTCGCATTCTCCAAACCATTTCACAACACCAAGAATCCATAGGTGGGGATAGGTATTACAATAGTGGTGTAGATCCTTTGTGAAAAGTTTTCTTTTCTTTATATACAAAACTATGGTTTATTTTCCGCCTGGTTCGCTTTCTCATATACTTTAATCAGCATCAGTAGTCTTGTGGAAGATATGCTTCCATCCAAAGAATTTGTTTTCCTTGGTGATTTCAACATGTCTAGTAATAAGACTTTCGGTACGGAAACCCTATATATAACCGGAGTAAAATTAGAAGTAACAGCATACTAGTCTTATATAGTTAAGGAGTTGGGGCGTGTGTGATATAAAAATGGGAACTCAAGGCGGATGTGATAGGAAGGAAATTTGGTAGTACGTGTGCGGGGAAAACGGACAGGAAAAACGAAAAAAACGATTCAGTTTTTTGTTTTTTTTTTTTTCAAAACTCTACAGGGGTAAGCTCAGGATATATAGGTCCAATCGAATAACTGAGAAATCGCTTTGTCCATTAAGTATGCGTGGTTGCAATAGTTATATTTATTTTCGATTAACGGTAACTTACAGATTTGGCGGATCTTAACGGGTTATACCAAGCCCAATTGACGTTGTCCACAATATGACATGTTGGGTATCAAATCAAAGATGATTGAGGGTGCGATCGAGTAGTGGACCAATTTTTTTATCCATAAGTCTAAAAAAATGTTTTTTTACCGCTCTTTATTTTTTGCAATTTTCATGGGTGTACAACAGTTTATTTACTTGTATTTGTAATATTCGGGAGAAGAAGATATGTGAAAAAAATTACGGATAAGGTGCAGTAGCTGATCCAGGCGGTGCCTTGTGGTCATGACCCCGCCCCCCTCCCCCCGAAAAAATTAAAGTGAAAATATTTAATTAATTGAGTTATTTGAATAAATATAGTTTTTGTTTTACATTCTTTTTATTTAGATATTAATTCAACTTGAAAAAATAAAAATTTATTTCAATTAATATTATTGTATGCACGTGATGTATGTGTATAGGTTTTACTTAGAATTTTAGTTTGGGACCCTAAATTTGGGTGATCCAAAACCCTCGAGGAACACTTCCCAGGCTACGAAACAGACTCCCTCACTACCACATCAAAGTCCTAATTTAGTCCTAACTCCTAACATTCTAAAATATTTGCAGCGTTCTTATGTAAAACCACTAACATGTAACATATGGCTGACTACGTCAATAGAAATACACTGCAGAAAGTAGGCTCACTTCTATATAGCGTTCTATTTCGGTCTAAGCACCAAGTTTCAACTGAGAGAGAACTCAACAGAAATTCGAAAGTTTTTATTAAAATCAATTTTCAATATTGACAGCGACGTAAGAACTATTTTTGACACAAAAAATTGTACCCGCATGAAATAATAAATCGAGCAGTCCATATTATATATGCCAGTGAATGACTCCTACAGTTTGCACCCTAAATTACTATTTTATTAAAAAATTACTTTTTGTAAAACAATTATATTAAAATATGACTCATCATCCACACCGTTTAATGCGCAAACCATCCTAGTACCTCATTACAGTAATGCGTTGGCTAAACTATACGACTTACGGGTGGACAAGTGGTGCCCCATTTGATGTTTTTTTTTCTGTTTTGCTAAATTATTGTAGGATGCCCCCCCCCCCACCCTTAGTCGAATGTTTGATCCACGCCTGATAGAGTATTCTTGTGAGGGGGGTTGTACCTTCCCTTATAGGAATTGCCGAAAAAGCGGAATGTGAGATTTTTTAGTTTGGTCATATACACCCCCGTTCCTACATTTTGCATATATTTTGTCCGTTCTTTCGTGCATATGTATTTTTTGTTTGAGTGGTAAATTTCGACCACGTAACAGTTCTTCGTAAACATGATATTAAAATTAAGATTAAAACGAATAGACGAATAAAAACAAATAAAATTCCAGGAAATTTTATAGAAAACATCAACAAAATAGTCGGCTCTGCTCTTTTCTTCAGCGGTTTTGAGGACTTTTTCTATGCGATTTCATGGAATTTTCCTTCATTTTTCTTTTAGATATATCATGATTAGCGCTGACAATATCAATACCTATTTTGTTCAAATTTGTAAAGCATCATAAATATCCAGTAACTTTGCAAAATACAAGAATTAAAGCGCTACATACATTACATATATTTAAAATACCAGTTACAAAACAGTTGCAGTACGCACATAACTTCATTGAAAAGTTAAGAAAGTTCGACTTTATTTAGTTTTTATTTAAAGTTTGAGCTAAGCTGAGACAACTTACATCTAGGTGTGAAAACCTCGCAAAAAAACGGTCAAACTAAAACGAGCTAATGGCCCTTTAATAAAAAGCTCTACATATACATTCTCTCTCTCTCTCTCTCTTCATTCTTTCATTGGTTAAATAAAAAATTAAAGAACTTTGAAAAAGTGATCGGGGTTTATATGGAGATTTTCTTATCTAGTTGTAAAGGGTTTTCCGATAAGAGGTGTAATTTTGATATTCAAAGAAAAATTCCATTTTTTGAGATAAATGATCGGATCTTTATTTCATTATAAAGAGGAAGGTATGCCGTTATTAATGAAAAATAACATCAGCGAAATGACCACCACGACCACGCCTACAGGACCATAGCCTTTTCATGAAATTTTCCATAACCAAATCGCAAAGTGGCTGCCCTATGTCCTCGATAGCCTCACGAATTCCATCTTTGAGGTCTTGAATCGACGCTGGGCTGTTGGCGTAGACCTTCTCTTTCACGTGGCCCCAAAGGAAGAAGTCGCAAGGTGTTAAGTCACAAGATCTCGGTGGCCAATTGTGATCACCTCTTCGAGAGATAACACGGTCCGGAAACTTTTCCCGTAAAAGATCAATGGTTTCGTTGCTTGTATGGCACGTAGCGCCGTCTAGTTGAAAGTAAACGTTGTCCATATCAATACCACCCAATTCCGGCCATCAAAAATCATTAATCACCTGCCGATACACCGTAACTGTTGCTCCAGCCTCATTTTCGAAAAAGTAAGGTCCGGCGAAAAATGTTCGAGTTTTACGAACCATCTCTGCCACATTATCACCATTTTTATAGTGAATTTTAATAATTTCAATGCGTTGTTGAATCGTGTACCGTTCCATTTTTATTACTAGCGTAGTTTCTACTTGTCAAGTGTCAAAAAATGACAGCTCCAAAAGTGACATCTACCGAAATAGCAGGCTAATTAAAATAACACCTCTTATTAGAAAACCCTTTATGTTGTCTGTGGGCTAAATATTCTAGAAAAACTTCTGCATTTTAAAACATTTTTATTCCAAAATAAATCTCCTGCTTTAGATTAAGGTGACCAATTATTTTTTGTGCAAAAGGAGTACCGACGGATAGGGTTCCATTGGATATGGTGGTTACGGTTGGGGCAAAATAGTCTCAACTCAATTATCCCATATTAAAATTTATCAAAATTTTTATAATGTAATGTGGATGAAGTTTACGGCTAAATATATTTAAGATAATGTATTAATACTGATTCCAATATACATTTCAAAATGTTATTATTAAACCTTAAAATCATATTTTTCTGTTGTATTAATTTTTTTTTTGATAATTCAGGGAAGCTGGCTGATCATTCCTCAAAATAATGAAAACAAATTTTATAGAAATTTCTAACTTCTTTTAGACACAAGTAATCCCAGGACTCGATTCCTCCGAAATTGTAAGTATATTTTTGTAAACTAAAAGTATTTCTTGGGTAGTTTTGTGAAAAAATGTTGCCAATCTGTGAACCATAGAATATAAGCTCCGACGATTCATTAAGAAAAAATGCTTTCAGAAGTATAAGGTATTTCTCCAAACTCAGATCGTCCATCAACCCCATTATTATTTTTTATTTTCTATTATCAATGGAAAATTCTTCTTCAAATTTTCATTAAATTTATTATTACCGATTCTCGGAACCCCTCAATATTTTATTCTAAAAACTTGATATTTAACAAAGAAATATTAGATATTCTTTGAAAAATACTTACCCCGCAGAAGGTAGGATCTTAAAATATCGTGGAACAAATTACGAAAATAAGCGGGATCCCCATAATTCCCTTTGCGGTCTGCATTAATTTTTCCTATTTCCAATAGTCCGGTCCGAATCAATTTTTGATATTTACTCATACTTTTATTACAAAATCTACGGAGCTATAAAGCCTACAAACTTGAAATTTAGAACATAGGTTCTTATGCGACATAGGCATGCACTAAAAAGGAATATTTGGAAAATCAACTCTTAGAACTCCTGTCAAATTTTAAAATGGCGGATCCATTATAGCGAACAAAATTTTTAAATTTCAAGTAATTGTTATGAAAACAGGTACTTTTCTGTTTTCGGAGTCGCTGATCTCGAATCTACTACCGAAAGTTGGAAATTGAAGATGGCGGATCCAATATGGCGACCAAAATTTTCTTTGTATGATATCTTTCGAAGCAAGTTCCCAAGTGCAGCCCCGGTTGCCGTGTAAATGTTTTACAAATTTAAGTTGTATCTCTTCTTCCTCTTAGGATTTTCCGTTTTGAGCAGACTATGTAGTCCATATGTTTTTCCTCTAGATGGGGTATAATGATATGCAATTTTCCGTTGAGTCTTTCTACTTGATCTACTCGGAGCTACTGACGAGAAGTGTAGTAGAAATAACAATTATGTACCACTATATTGATACACATTGCTACATTGTCCGCAATACTTGATTCAAATTAATTTAAGACACACCACGCTACAAACAATTATACGCGTTCTCCTTCCATGCACTGATTTATCGTTTCGTTACCCGACTAAGTCCTAACTCCCATTCATCGTACGGGGGGGTGAGGAAAATTTCGGTTGGTTTGCTTTTTGCTTTCAACCTTCCCCTGTCGAACCCTATCCTCCCTGTTGTCCACCGTCTAGTACTTTTGTAGTATTAGTCGTTTCATAAGCTACCGTTGTGGTGTCAACCATATTTGTGGAATGACACGTAGTACGTGTCGGAATTAAAGATGTTTTCACGTCAAAAAAATTACTTTGCAAAAGAAATAAAGAAATTCGAAAGCTGTGGAACGATGTACGGATATATCTTAAATCCGACAATCGCTCATTGGCGCCCAGAAAAAAAAATAAAATAATTGCATTTCCTGAACTTAAAATCTATGTCGAACCACACTCGACATTGGAGCTGCTGCAAGGAAATATTATGTCGCGTCGGACTCGACGTTGAACTGCAAAGGACACCAATTTCAATTCTCAAATTTAAAAACCCTCCCTCATCTTGAAATCCCAAACAAAAGATCTTCAAATGGAATACTTTTTACACAAATTAAATTTATAGTGAACAATTTAAAATTTTATGAGAACAAAAGTTTTCATATATTAAAATTTGTATACCGTTGACAAATTTATGAAAGAATTGAAGCTGATTTCTACATATATTTACGTACAAAATTGTTACATATATATCTGCAATACACCCAGATCTCTTAGACCTTCTAAACACGTAGAAAGTCTTTCTAAAGTCAAAACATAACATTTCGTATTCATTACTGAGAGTTCTGCTGTTGAGATGCTCCCCATCTTATCTCTTAGAGTTCATGCTTTAATAGCCGCGCTAAAGAGTTAACTCCTGCGGGCTGCTTTTGCGACTAACCTCGTAAGAACGCTATTACACATTAAAAAAAATATATTCAGTATATAAAAGAAATATTATCACACTATAGCTGATTCCGGTGTCAATGTTATAGCTGGCAAACGAAGGATATGTTCAGTTCACTAAACTATGACCTCACACAAATACTCGCTTGGGGCACAGCGAATCGAGTCTTGTTTAATTCTTCCAAAACGCAATGTTTTCTGTTATCACTTAAACGTACTCCAACACCCGTTGATGGAGAAGATATATCAAACTCACCATCTCTTAACATCTTAGGCATTGAAATATTCAACAATCTTGTTGATCCGATCAAATTTTTGGTATTGCCAAAAACGCGATGAAATGCCTGGGCTTCTTGCAAAGATGCAAGAAATAGTTTACTCCATCAGACTTGGTACAAATCTACAATTTGCATATCAGACCTAGATTAGAATATAATTCCCAAATTTGGATAGGGGCTGGACGCGCTGCATTGTCCGCGTTAAACAAAGCCCAAAGGAAGACCTTTCTGGCTTATTAGCGATGACATATCAATAGCAACTATTGATTCCCTAGAGCACCGACGTAATGTCGGATGTCTGTCTCTCTTTTATCGCTACTTCAATGGTCATTGCTCTGCCGAAATTTCTAGCCTGATCACTTGTAGAATTCTTCCCATGCACACAACACGAGCTATAACTCGAGCTCATCTTCACACCCTTGAAATCAAATTCGGCCGTACCGTGAATCATTCATAAGCAGAACAGTACGAATGTGGAACAGTTTGCCATCATCTGTTTTCCCTCCCAACTATCGGCCACAAACATTGAAGCGTAATGCGCACCGTCACCTACGTGTTCGTACTTTTTTTTCAGATTAGATGTGTTATTTTGATTAATTTGAAGAAAAACTGGAAGCTCACTTGGCTATATTGCGCCTTTCATGTGAATTTCCGTTAAAACATTTACGATAGGTAAATTTGTACCATGTCGCTCACATAAGGGTTAATCAATTCCACGTTTTCCGGTGTCAGTTTTGATGTGATTTATTAAACATTAGTTCTTCTTCAATTCTGTTTTACATAGACACGCTTTTTAACAGTTGTGTTCTATATAAATCACCTTCGGCTGAGTATCGATAAGTTTACAACTGTGGTTATTAAGCATAATATAAATACATTACACCATAATTAATGGATGGTTGTGTTTTATACAAACTTGATAGACTCAAGGAGTTTTCTATTTATGTATCACATTGACAATATAATTCATAAGTCTATAGAATGTATATTTCCCAGACCTAAATAAATTGAAGTATTCTTGCCTGTCTTTTTTTATCCCATTTTGTGTAGTCTACATCTATTGGATAGTAGCAGTGCAGTTTGCATTACTTGGTCTTCCTCGACATACTGAAGCTAATTTCCCAAGACATGCTCGAAACGAGTCTCAATAACTCCAGAAAATCGCTTTTGACTATTTGTGTCAATTAATTCCCCTTAACTTTTATCATGCTTCTATTCCAATACCAGCATGATCTTCGTGGAGCTATGTACAACTTTTTGCACGTACCTCATCACCATACTAATTACATTACTTCTGCTTTTATATTAGCATAATATATTATTACTAGCGTAACCTTAGTTCATATCCATAACACAATATTTCAAATATAATTCACAAGTTCTCTTTATTACACTCTACTATTTACTTTTATCAAATTCACAAACAATCATCATTTTACTTTAACTATCGCTTTACAGTGCTAGATACTTTTAATTTTCGCAATCCAAAACTTTCGTCAGTTTACTACGTTCACTTCACTGTTTGAGACAAGACTTCCTCCTGGGGTGACAAGCTATATATTTATACTCTACAAATTCTCCAGAACCTTCCCGTAGATTCCATTCTAGAAACATTGATTCTCTGAACCTAAAGTTGTTTATGTCCGTACTTTATAGATGTCGCTTGTCCTTTTATACTGCACGTAATACGATTCTCTCAAAGTTGTTTATGTCCTTACTTAATGAGTCACTTTAAGCGAAGTAACCATTTCCATGTCCCTCATCTCTTCCTATTGCACGTAAAAAAATTTTGAAATATAATATCAACAACTCCGTGAATATTATCGGCATAACGTTAGAAGTTTCAGTTCTTACGTAATCTTGGATAGTTTTAAATATTTAAATGTTGGATTTCAACTTACAATATCTTGTAATTTTCTCTTCTTTGATGACCAAGGCCATAAGCTGAAATTTTTCATTCATTCTGTATTGGAAAATCCTTGTAATGGCAAGAGCAAGGAATATCATATATTGGTACATCATTCAATGTACCCATACTTCTCAATAATGTATTTGTTATGTTATGCTTTTCAGCTTCCTCAAAAATGGAACATAATACATCATCAAAGATAAGAACACATTATACAGGGAGTTCCAAAAAAATAGTGATAAGGTATGGCGCCCCTCAGAACCCAAATCGGCATCATGTCTATTCTACGATTTTTTGTAGATTTGATTCCATAGATCATGCCATTGCGCCAAAAGAAATTTTTAAACTTTTATGAAAATGGTCCTAATAATTTTCACTCTTCGACAAACAGTTCTAGAAGTATATGCGAAAAACCAATTTACTTACAAGGAGAGGGTCTCTACTCGTCATCACCGATTTCATCCAAATTCACAGTATAAGTAGGGCTTGACTAGAAGAAAAAGTGACACAAGTGGAAGCTCCAGATGACCAAACGAACCGAATAAATGCATAATGTAGTGGAGCCCGGGGAAATGTATAATGTGTTCAAATATTCATATTTTCGCGGGACTTGTTGCGGTTAAATTGCACCAGAACTTGAACAAAAGTGCCAAATTCATTCGGGTAAAATGCCAACCACAGAGGAGATATTTAGGTTTTCGATTCTGTAAGTGGCATTTCCGTGCATTTTCATAGATGTCGGTAGATGGCGAAAAGTGGGTATGCAAAATTTTTATAGATTTAATTTATTTAAATAGGTAAATGACATCCGATTATCCTGAAATTTTTACAGATAATCTCTTAATAAAACCGCATCAATAAAAAACAAAAAAATGAATTAATCGATAATTTGTAGAAATATATTTCGGAATGAATTTTTCCACAGAATTTTGGCCGTTGAAAATTAAATTTCGGAACTCAGAAGGGGATGGATAATATGTTCAAAAAATCAGAAGAAAAAATCACAAAAAAAAACTAGTAAAATGAATTTTGCAAAACAGATCATATTTACCTCACCTCCGTCAGAACACCCGAATTCGGGAAATGAGAAATTCTTTCCCATTGGTGTATATGAATGATATTTTGATGAGATTGTGTACGAATATTCTACACAAATTCAAATATAAAATAAATACCCCCACCCCTAGAAAAATAATTACTTTTTTTTATTAATTTTTTTATTATAATAATATTAAGTACACATCACGGGTTACCACTCTGCAACCCTCTGCCGTACGAATCTCATAACGTGTTTCAAAAAATCATAAAAAACTCACAATGAACTTAGTAAAAAGATGGTAGCTTTACAGTAGCACATGCAATATAAGTTGAAAATAATTTAGCAAACCTCGTGATCTTATTTTGGATGTTTAGATGAAGCGTAGACAATTGTTCGAAATTTATGCCCTAGACACACAGCACTCTTAATGAAGAAATAACTAACGGCTCATTAGTCTATAGTGATTCAGTATAAACTGCAGACACACAGCCATTTCTTTAATTAAGTTGTAGTGTCAAACTGGTTTTGATAATCTTGTGAGAGTGAATAAGCGAAATGGATCGAATCTACGCTATAAACTAAGTTTTTCTTTATTTTATTTTTCACTTTAACAATTTACAAATGAGAAAAACTTTATATTAAAAAGAATATGTTCATGATTTCCATTTTTTTGCATTTCTTCTTATTATTTTTCAAAACGGTACACCGGAGCTCCACATTTATATTATCTGCCAAATCTAGCACATTTTACCTCATTCTAGCTATAATGAAGGAAGAAAACACTTCATTAGCGTACTTCATTATGATTTGATTTTAGAGCCATAATGACGTATACTATATGACACACGGCATTTTAATGAATAGTTAGTACTAACGGTTCATTAGATCGTGCTGTGTATCTTAGATATTACATTATATGAAAATTCATCTGAAATATGGATCAGTGAAATCAAGATCTGGCAGCGCCGAATTGTAGAATAAAAATTAAAAATTCTCTCGAAGCACTTGATATCTCCATTAAGGACGCATTCCAAAATGTTCACAAACTTTAGAAAATTACGGCATTGTTAACTGTGACCACAACTCCAAATGGGTGTTTATTTTCCATTTTGTGTCATTTCTTAACCTATTTAAAATCCACAATAGAAGAAGATCGTTTCAACGGATTACATAAACATACATCGGAACATAAGCATAGAAGTCGATGCAATTCTTAATGTGCGGAAAACAATTTGTATATGTATTGAACATATTCTTCGTACAAATTCCTCATTAAAGAATACCATGATATTAATTAAAGTATTTAACTATCTACAAATAAAAAAATTTTGTTTGTAGTTTTCTATCACAACCCCACCCTTAAAAAATCCTACGCACTGGCATGCCTTTGACAGGCATTAGCGATTCACAAAAAAGATCATTACCGAAGCCAGAGTTAGACTAGCTATCAAGCCTTTCAAACCTTTTAAGACTCCTAGCGATGGCGACTTATTTTCAGCACTACTGCAGTAATCACTGGAATCCACTAAGTCCCTTCTCACTGAAATTTTTATGGCCAATCTTTGCATATGATATATTCTCAGGGCATGTAAATTTACAAGGGTCGTTTTTATACCGAAAGTGGGAAATAAACCACCCTGCAAAGCAAAGTCATATAGACCTATGTATTAGTCTGACATGATTTCTCCTGAAAACTCTAGAGAAACTATTAGACAGCCTAATAAAAGTCGAAAGATAGAAGATAAAGGCATCTACACTTGTATCGTCAGAAATAGTCTCTTTCACCAGGAAAAAGCCTTCGGTGCCCTAAGTTAAATGTAGGTTCACTAGAATATTCTAAAAGAAGCCAAATGTTTAGAAGTAATCGTAGACAGTAAGCTTGACTAGAATCTCCACCTCAAAATGATAACCTAGAAAAATAAGTTGGAATTCGAGCCATGTTAAAAGCTTTTTGGGAAAAAATGCGGTCTGAGCCCTAAAATTGCCTTAATCATTTTCTGGGTATAGTCGCATCTATACTTTCTTACCAAGGAAATGACTGGCGGGCAAAACGATGTAGAAAAGCGCCAAGAAGACCAGTAGCGCACTCAGTATGTGGCTTTGGGGGGGGGGGGGCATAGGTTTTTTATCTGCTAAAATCTTGACATAGACAATTGTTTTCATCAACTTCAATAAATTAATCATAATTTCATAAACAATGAAACCCATTTATTTATTTATTTACAACCCACGAAGTTTGTGCCGCTTTTACAAAATTTAAAAAAAAAACCTAAGACCAAACAAATTTATAATTATTGGTAATTATAAATGTCCGCCGTGTACTGTACGTCTGAAAATGTACAAAACAAATCTTCCTACAGGTCTGGTATACCGTATATTTTCCCTACTTGAAAATTTTAATGCAGTTTCAATTAAATTGTTACCTCAATAAATACTTTATTATATTTTAAACATTCGTGATGTGGAAAAGAATATCTTTCCAATCCATTATTTTTGTTAAAATTTTCAATTTTTTTATTCTCCGTTTTTAAATAACGGTGCACCACTGAAGAGGACCTCTGATAAGGTGAAAAGGATGGCCTGTTTACGGGCCACTGGTTCCTTCATATCGTGCCCTCAACGATCACTTAAAGCCATTTTTGGCTTACAGCATCGGTTAGTCTTCGAAATAAAAGTTCAGATGATGACAATTCTTACGGTATGGGACCATATTTCTCTTATGTGGAACATTTTAACATCCCCAACTAGGTCCACATTAAAGAGAGAAGACAGATATTAAACAACCGAATTCAGTTCCCTCAAAAGACTCATGTCTGCTATGTATTCCAATGGATCTGGAAAGGAAAACAGGCGCAGGGCTGATGAGTCCAGAAATGGAACTCTCCATTCTGCTTGCTTCACTTTCCATCTTTCAACCGGAAATTTACGCTATAGGAATTTAAATCCAGGTAAACCGAAGCAGGGGCTACAAAGAACTCCAACCAACAATTTTTGTCCTATATAAAGCTCGGAGCTCTGCTCTGCTATGGAATAAATCTTGTGAATTTAAATTGTCATAAGAAGCCACATTATTGTCTCACCGAATTCCCAGGGAGCAACACTAGGCTCTTATAGACCTAAAGTGGAGAATCCCGTATCATGCTCGGGGAATAAAATTTATTATTGATATAGGAATAATAATTCCTGTAATATACTTATATCTTAATCTTATATTGATGCTTAGAGCTTATATAGGACTTAATATATTCCATATTGTAGAAATTTAATGCAATGACGTTGTTCTAGGATTTTCTAAATTGGTCTACATATAGTAATTAAGTATATCCCTATTTGATAAATTATTCTATATAGGAAAAAAAATCCCAATGCAAAATTATTAAAAGGCAAGAGATCCTAGTTGAGTCTACAAATTTATTAATCATGTGGAACTTATTATACATGTGCGACTTGGAATCCTATAGAAAATTTTTACTTAATACAATAGATGATATTATAAAATATGATTAACATATTGTGAGGTTATTTTTGAATATTAAAATTAATTTTTCAGAAAGCATATATTTGAATTTACCAACGATTTATATTTTACTGTTAAATAGACAGTTTAATTAACTATGGATAAAAACTGTTATGTTCATTTGGTTCTCCAAATAATAATGTAAATGTAATAATGTGTATTTATCTATTTTGCAATAAATTCATCAATATGTAATTATTTTCATGTTTCCAAACTAATTTATACCTAAATCTTTAACCCTAAAAAAATGGGTTTTTTGTTTTATTACAAATATGGCCGTCCAAATAATCAGCAAATATGGCTATGGGATAGGGGTACATAAAAAAGATATTATACAGAGCTTCAGTTCTACCTTAAAGATTATAAATCCTGATTTAACACACGAAATGTCATACCACGACTTCAACAATAGAGAAAATACCGAAACAAAAATATTCATATAGGACTTATGTTCCTATTTCGTGATGAGAATTCCGATCGGAGCGCTGTATAATACGCATACGCTAAGGTTTTACTTTAAAACACTGAACTCGGTCTATCAAAATTGAGTCGAGTGTATAAAACCATATAGACAAAGGAAAATGAAACAAAAATACAAGAAATCGAATAGCAATAGCAGACGACAAATTCTGTGGAATTTTATTATCAGATTTCGTAGAATTTTGTTTGAATTTTCTTTCGTCTATATGATTTGCTATTTTGGTTGGATTTGGTATTTTTTTTAAATTATAGTGTCATATTTTAGTATCACGCCATATAAAATTGTAGAAAAAGTAGCATCTCCTATGAGCTTTTCTATAGGAATAAAAATTTCCAAGTTATCCCCTTGATCCTATATAAAAATTCACTAAATACTAATTGCTTATATGGGCGTTGATAGCGAAAATGTTTTCTTACTGAAATTAATTATTCCATGTATACTTATATAAATAAGGATTTGGGATTGATTTTTAATATGAGGATCGGGAAGATGACAAAATCCAGAAAAAATAAAAATAAATCCAGAAGTGACAAAATCCAGAAGTGACAAAATGCAGAAGTGACAAAATTCAGAGACGACAAAATATATAAATATCAAAATCCCGAAATTGTAAAAATTGTTATAATTAAAATTATTTTTTAAAAAATTATAAAAATGGCATGAACTTCGCTTCGCAAATCTTATATTTACCGCACGTCGTTGTTGTTATATTAGTCTGTGTTATTGATATAGTCTGATGGAACCTAGCATCTTTGTGAAAAATAGGCTAACCCAACAATGGCTGCACATGGGTCACGATTTGTAAACGGCGATCAAGAAGCATTATATGAAATTTGGAAGTGTTGATCGCGATTTTGAGATGATCAAGGTCCAAAATGCATGATAATTCGAATTAGAATAAAAAAGTTTACATTTTGGAAATTACTAATACATAGAAAAATGTTTGCGTTGAGGTATTATCCAGCTCTGGAATGTATAAATTAGTTTTTATATGATATCTTACAAGGGCGGATCCACACGTTTGCTCTAGGGGGGGCGATCGCCCCCATCGCCCCCTATAACCGCACTTGCCTTCAACTGTGGACTGCTCTGTATAGCTTTCTCATTTCGTTTTGGCATGAAAATTTCATTAGCATTCATAAATCGCCAGAGTTCTTTTATCTATATAATATAAGTTTTTGATCCCGTAAGCATAGTAAAATTTAATCACACATAAAATAGACGTTATACACTTCTTTCTTGCCTTATTACTAGTGTTTTTCATACATAGGTCGCTTGCATTTCGCTAAAACACCATAATTTCTTCAGCTGGACTGCAATTTCTTGCAACTTAAATGGTGGAAGAAATTTTCGAGGAATCCTAATTAGGTAGGGTTAATATATATATTATCCTATTTGCCTTAAATTAAATATTTGCAGGACAACTGAATCTGAGATTAATTACCTCGGCTATGATAATTTTCCCAACATACTACTTTTCATCAAAATACCCGGCTTTTGTGAGCTGTCGATCACAAAAATGTGCAACAATGCTTGTACTGAAAATTCATTAGTGATATAATTTTACATTTTTTGAGAATAATTTATGACTAAAAAGGAAAAAACAATAAATATATCAAATAACTATCTAGAGTTTTCCATTTAATCAAATTACATTTGTATAAAAATTTTCGAATTTTCATGGTACACAAAGAAAGCATATTCAAAGGAAAGTAATTTAATTAAGTATTTTGATAAACATTAGGAGTTCCAAATTTAAATTTCGGGAAATTGTTATTCACTGTAGTGTAATTTGAGCTGTCCAGATCTTGTTTTCTCTGTATACCTTGAAAATTTTAAAATTCATATACAAATGTAATATAATTTAAAAATTTAATTAAATGCAAAATGAAGGGAAACTCTGGAGAAATGAAGGGAGAAATTATTTTCTATTTTTTTAACGCCGGTTTAGAAACGGTCTTTTTAAAAAATTTTTTTTTGTATTTTCTATTTCATTGGATTAGAATATAAATTTTGATTTATTATTATTAGAGCTCTAGGGGGGGGGGGCGATCACTCCGATCGCCCCCCGCTGTATCCGCCACTAATCTAGTTCTGTGCCAAGGTCTCATTTATTAATGAGTGCGTAAATAAATGAATGTGTGCGTTGAAGTGGTAGATAGGGGGAATAAATGTAAAAAATATATATAATTTGTTTGTTTTTAACGTAAACGAAAAATTTCCGAGCTCATTAACAACAAGAAATACAAAAAAAATCAAAAAAGATATTCTCGCGCGCGAATATCTTTTCTGGATTTTTTTCTGGATTTTTTCTGAATTTTATCTCCTCTGGATTAAGTATGTCACTTCTGGATTTTGTCACTTCTGGATTTTATCTCTTCTGGATTTTGTCAGTTCTGGATTTTATCTCTACTGGACTTTGTCTTTCTGGATTTCGTCATTCTGGATTTAGTCTATCTGGATTTCATACCCAACCCGTCCAAAATGCATAATAATTCGAATTAAAATAAAAAAGTCTAAATTTTGGAAATCACGAAAAAGTTTCGAGTTCATGAAGAATTCAAACTAAGAGGAAATACAGAAAAAATCCAGAAACCAAATGTAGATATAACACTCTAATTATTCCTTTAAGAACTGCAAGATCTATGTCAGACCTTAAATATTGATCAAGATTTATATTGGAGCCCTTTAAGAAAAATTCCAAATTTCCAGCACTTGAAGTCCTAACGATGTTCCTTGAGACTACACATCTATATTTGTCCTCTCAAAAGTATGATTCGAAACTAGTCTAGAGCTGCCATACAAAGCTTCCGCTACTATCTAGAGACAATAAAGTAATCTTGCTTTAAGTCTTTGGATACAAACAAGTGGAAGTAAATGAAAAAGCGATCTGGATAAAACTGGAACTATAATAGTTTCTGTACTCATCGCTAGATAACATGTCGCCTTAATTGGTTGCCCCCCTCCCTGAAATAGTCCACCATTTAAACCATCTTAAAGGGATGTAACCCCATGAGAGGAGTTAATGAACGAATTAGTATTAACTAAGACCTATAACATAGAGAGACGGTTTTCATAAATATCACCTGAAAGGGGTTGGTACCCGTTAACGTTACACCGGTCTGCCTCTATAATTTCAACTGTAAAAAGAATCGAATTACTAAATTTTGTAGCCCAATAGGAAAAACTTCATTACTTCAAATTAAATGGCTCTGATTCTAATATTTCTTGCAGTAAGTTATAATGAGAACTAAAATATATATATAAAGAACTATTTCCAAGGAAATGAAAAAAAAATTATTATTAATTCACAATTACATCTTCAAAACAAAGCACATTTCATCTAGATTCTAGATGTCCCAAATAGTACTTTTTTCTTCTAATAATTACCTACCCAAGAAAAAGATTTCGATTCACTATAGCTATTATAAATCTTTCATAAACCTAAAAGAAAATACTAGAAAGGAAAAACAAATATTGTGATAAATACTAATTAATTATTCTATCGATATTACAATTTAAAGAAGAGCAAATTAAAAAAAAAACACACACACACAAATTCAAACAGTTTGTCAAGATGTCGTAATTTTAAATAAATATTGAGAGGAAATCATTAATAAAACTCCCATAACCCACTATATAATCATTGCTAATTAAAAATTCAACACTTGATGTAATCATTATCAAACAAAATCTTGGAAGATAGACACTTCACTTCCGCTTCCCCGAAATTTGTTACTTAATCTTCCCAAAAGATGTAGCTACCTCTACCCATCATCTAAAACTGTTGTCATAAATTATCATAAAAATCGCAACATTTTAAGATTCAAATTTATTGCCTCTTCGCCAAATTGAATAGAGGAATAGTTTCATACATAAAAAATATACTTATATGATGGTGGGTATAAGAGAAAAACATATAATATACCTATATTTTATGAACTATAGGTACCCTTAAACAATAAGAAGAAAATAATTTTCACATTGAAAGCAAGTAAATCATTACAGGCAACGCCTAATACTCTTAGAAATAAAATCGTACCCTGAGCAAAGTTCTTCAGATTTCAAATGCACCGGATTCTTAAATTATGAGAGTACAAGTACCCACATGTAGGAATGTATGTAATAGTATAAAACTCCAACTCGCGGAGGCTTCTAATCACATTCTCATTACTAGTGCTGAACGAATCGGAGCCTACTACATCTTACTCAGAGCAAAAGGCAACCGTGATAAGGTAAGAAAGTCATCTCCACGATATAGATCACCCTTCAGCATAAGTAGGTACTTCTACTCAACGCACACACCTTGATGATCTTTTCCATTTCATCTCGTACAAAAGCTATTGGATTTGTGATAAAGCTGCATTAAAAAATCGGTGATCATGCTTGAAAGTGAATTTTGCAAAATACAAGTACAGTAAAAAAAAAGTGTCATTAGTCAACAGATACCAGATACAAAGTGCATTGTGTGTGATCTTGTGTTAGTGTTACCACCAGCAACAATTCCCTCCACTAAATACTGATCGATCAATTTTCGGATATAAAGTTGCATATACTTACATACATAGTTACCTGGCTCGCTCTTAGTGATCGTGTGTAACTTTTAATATCGGTAGGAAAGTGCAATTGGGTTCCTACTACTCAAACTTAAGTTGTAAGGAGGCGACAGCTTAACCGTGTGGTGGACAAGTAACTAAGTATATACACAAATCAAAAAGCCCAAAGAGAACTTTCTCGCCGCAGCCGCCGCCGCAACACCTGGCATGTATAATCTCAGGCCTTTATTATTATATAGTGCACCATTCTCTCTCTGTCTTCTCTTTTTATCGGTGTGACTTTTTGATTATTTTTTCCGGAGCTTTTTTTTTTTTGTTTTTTTGTTTTTCTTCTTATGAACTGTTTACTACTCTCCAATAAGACAAGCTACCACCGCACCGAGTTTTGTACGGCCGACTGAAGTTTTGCATTAACATTTGAAATCAAAGTGTTGTTCAAGTCAGACATCCGAGTGTGATCAACGGTTTTTAGTTTTACGATCAGCGGATATATTTGTAACCACCATCAGAGATACTGTACGAAATATTTTGATTTACTTTTAGTGCTAATATTACTTAATCAGAAATTTTTACCGAATTTCACCGATAATGGAGAGTTGGAAGAAAGTTATTATTTAAACACGTGACAATCATTGATCCGTTACAAGCATATGTACTTACCTAATCCGGATTTGTATATTACAAAATAGTGTTTTGAGCTGATAATGATTTTTAAATTTTTGTGGTGGCTCTAGCCTATCAATGATAGCGAAAATTATTATTATTAAAAATTTATTATTATTAAATAATAGCAACAATACTAGTGAAATTAAATCGCCGTTTTTTTTTTGTTTTTTTTTTTAATGATCAGTGATCGTAATATAAATTTTTAACTGAATCGCGGTGAGGAAAATTTTAACGCCAACAACGAACAAATTGAAAGTAAAAGTGAAAATCTCTCATTTCCGATTGGGTTGGATTTTTTTTTTTTTTTTAGAAAATGTTCGACGTTGATTGCGATTGTTGAATATTGTGTTGAAATCAAATTTTTTGTATTATTTAACATTTAAATGTTTTCATGGAGCTTCCAAAAGTGTTGATTTCCAGTCCATAATTAATAACAAATTTTCATTTGCTTACTACTCTTGTACGTTTTTATCAATCGTTATTTATTATTATTAACCATTGAATGACGCTATATAACACAAAAAAAAACGGCCATAAAATTTTTGTTGTGCAATCTTGCCATGAATTAGTTACAGTATTTACTGTGGTTTTGGGGTTAATGTTAATATTTTAATTGTGTGTGACGTAAACTGAAACTTTAATTTCTCTATACATAATACAAGAAAACAGTTTTTTCCTTATTTTTTAATTCTTCCTTTCCAATAAATATAAAATCAGTTTTTTATGCCTAAGTATATATTTTTATGAGAATCCAGATTCATAATCTTGTTCAAGTTGTTCGGGTCAAGGATAAAATCATAATGACCTCTGATTTTAGATTAGATATTATATTTCCAAAGAGATATGCATATATATATAGATACACATATATATATATATATTTGTATACAAAATCATTTACCTATTAATTTTTCCTCAAAGAAAAAAATTGATTAAATTATCAAGTAATTCTAGTAAACGTAAAGTATTATGTTACGTTTAGAGGTAATTACCAAAAGTCCGTAAAATGTTTTTTTTTTTTTTCTTTTTTATTCCTTTTTTATTCATTTGGCAACACTGTTAAGCCAGTAATACCAAACTATACACTAGTCTTTATAAAAAAGGTATTTTATTGTTATTAACCATATCTAATTTGATTATATGAAAATTATCTAGAAATTCGTTGAAATTAAATAATTGAGTCTGATAGATTCGGTACTGTATTCATGTGGTAACCCTTAGAAATAAATCTATATGACCTTAAACTAAAATAGGCCTAATATCAATAAGTTAAACTAAAGCTAACACTCACAGAAAGTTGACCTACATTCATATTAATTGCCAATAACGTTGACTCGATGAAATAACCAACTTGTTTGACCGGTATTTCCGAGGTTTTTAATGATTCAATTAACTTTTTAAATACTCTTTTTCTTACTAGACCACTTACTTTAAGAAATCAGTTTTGTCAGTTCTACGGGTACATTCTTGTATGGTGGAATAACTGAATTTAGAATAGAAGGAAATAGAGGTATAGGTAATATAAACCATGCCTCACATCTCATAACTACTGACCAATTCAGACATAGTCGCAGTGACTAGATGAGAAACGGAATCCCTATCTGAGTCTCCCCTTTTAATAACAAAATCAGACTTAGTATTTTTAATAAAGGCTATAGTTCCCGAAGCCAGCCCATTACATCCCATAGTTATAAAAAAATCCTGTTCTAGAATTTTATGCCATGTAAGATGGTCAAGAGCTTCTAGTTCATAGAGAATTTTAGTCTGCGAGCACGCTATAAATTTCTTGGTTCTCCCAGTAGGTATTAGTTGCGCGTTATTAAAATTCGACTCTATCTATCCAACGCCTGATTTTTACCACAAGGGAGTATATGGCCTTTCAAATAACCCATAAAATGTGCTATACATATACTTTTTTAAAGGGTTGATCGCTAGAATGTTGGCAACCTTCCTTAGTCGTATTAATAGTATTTTAAATTTGTATTGCTTCGACAAATCATCTGAAATGAAGTGGATCGTAGAAGAAGAAAAATATTTGTTTTGTGAAACTTTTGTTTAGCTTTTAAGCTTTTAGACTAAAAGCAATAAAGGAAGTTGGAAAGCTCAAACGATCTGTATTCTTTACAAATCTTCTCATATGGACAATTGGTATTATTCGCAATGTTATCCAATATTACGGAATTATTCATTGAAGATGGGGGTGAGTAAGAGAATCTATTGAGGTAACCCCGCATCTTATCTTAAAGTAAGGTAGTTCGATTAAAAAAACAAATTTGAGTATTATACGGCTAGGTATCGTCGTTCATTCGCATAATTATTATAAATTTATCTCATCATCTTGCAAACAAAGTCTACAGGTAGGATGAATGACCTAGCCAATAGTGACAACTTCTCTGCTGAAATGTAATAGCCTCAGAACTTTGTTCGCAGCACTGGCTTAGGGTACCGCAAGTACTTTCAAGTGTAGGCTTTTAATAGCGTTGTCGGCATAAACACAGTAATACTTAGCAGATCCTGCTTAATGTCAGCAGAGCAAATACCAGAAAGCTACTAGGGGTCATTACTAGGGGTATAGCGGCAACCGATTTCTGCAGAAACTGTAAGGACTTAGAGGAAATCGAATCCGCCCAACACGTGCTTTGCAAATGCCCCGCTTTAATGAATAAAAGAAGTAGACTATTGGGTAGCTACTTCTTTTCAAGTCTGGGGGAGCTGCAAAGTAAAGAGTTTAGATATATCCTGAGTTTTCTAAGAGAAACAGGATGGATCTAGTTAAAAAGTCATAGATATATCCTGAATTTCCTTAGGGAAGCAGGATGGATCTGGGACTTTAAAGGTTATCCCATGAGGTCTAGGGGCATAATGGATCCACTAAAGGTTTAAGTGATACAGGGTAGTCGTCTAGCAGCACAACTCATACTTAACCTAACCTAACCTAGCAGGTCATTATCCCCATATGCCACTAACATGATTGACCCATATGGATTCAAGGTGTCTTCGGACGGTCTAAGGTATTGCCAAAGAATAGCTTGGACCATCTTTGCGATAATGTTTGATTTAAACTCCAGTAAAACTAAAAATTTTAGAATCAACTCTAGATATTTTGCCTTTTTACTGAAGACCATGATTGAGATTAGGTATTATCAATCTTTCTCTAATACATATACAGAGTTACTACTGGGAGTTGACTTTGAAATCAATCTTGCTATATCATATACTAACTATATACAAGCCAAGGTCCAGATCCTTGCTCATAAAGGTACCCGTGGTTAAATTAACTACGTCGTCAGCGTACGTAACGTTCCGCAAAAAAGTTACTTGAATTTATGTCCAATAGATAAAGTAAAAAATCACGAGGGCAGCTGATAGAAACAAAACCCTCCGAAATAGGTCCGCAATAATTTTGCATGATCTCAGCATCGAGTCTTCTATTCCCAACGACAAATTGTGTAACACCAATCTGTTATTCTGAATACAAATGTGATTATATCTAATCAATGCTCCATCAGGGCACGACTGGCACTACATCCCTACGTTTCAGAAGGCAACTTTGCTCTTCGGAGGAAATGATCAATGCATACATTTGGGAAAAGATGAGGTTTAGATCCTAGAGATTCTCTATTGACTTATCATCAAGCTCATGTGAGTCCGTTCTGTTAAATTCCTTTTAAGAATACCAGTCAGTGCCTTTGACCATATTTGGTACCAGTACTTCTTGGCGAATGCTATTGCAGAATGTTAGTTCATTCCCTATAGTTTTTATAGTAAAAAAGTGCTTACACCGTGCGGCGGTATCATTACTCTCATAAAATTTGAAGAGGGATGGGGTGGGGGTATTTGCTTCATAAAGGGTTTTCCAATAAGAGGTGTTATTTTGATATTCAAAGAAAAATACCATTTTTTGAGATAAATGATCGGATCTTTATTTCATTATAAAGAGGAAGGTATGCAGTTAATAATGGAAAATAACATCAGCCAAATGACCACCACGACCACGCCTACAGGACCATATCCTTTTCATGAAATTTTCCATAACCAAATCGCAAAGTAGCTGCCCTATGTCCTCGATAGCCTCACCAATTCCATCTTTGAGGTCATGAATCAACGCTGGGCTGTTCGCGTAGACCTTCTCTTTCACGTGGCCCCAAAGGAAGAAGTCGCAAGGTGTTAAGTCACAAGATCTCGTTGGCCAATTGTGATCGCCTCTTCGAGAGATAACACGGTCCGGAAACTTTTCCGGTAAAAGATCAATTGTTTCGTTGCTTGTATGGCACGTAGCGCCGTCTTGTTGAAAGTAAACGTTGTCCAGATCAATACCATCCAATTCCGGCCATAAAAAATTATTGATCATCTGTCGATAGCGCAATCCATTCACCGTAACTGTTGCTCCAGCCTCATTTTCGAAAAAGTAAGGTCCAATGACCCCGCGGGACCATAAACCGCACCAAACAGTCACACGTTGACGATAGAGAGAATTTTCAACAATAACTCTTGGGTTTTCCGAGCCCCGGATACGACAATTTTGCTTGTTGATGAAGCCATCGAGGTGGAAATGGGCCTCATCACTCAAGATGAGTTTTCGATGGAATTGCGGATCATTTTCATGCATTTCAAGGACCCAATCAGCAAAGACTCGACATTGTTGATGAGCGGCCGGTTTGATTTGTTGTGTTAACTGAACTTTATAAGCCTTAAGACCCAAATCTTTATGCAAAATACGGTGTAATGACGTTTGTGGAATGCCTAATTCCAAAGAACGACGAGGAATGGACAAACCTGGGTTTTCTTCAACACTTTCGGCTACAGCAGCAATATTCTCGGCTGTTCTTAAGCGACGTGCACGGGTTTTATACTTCACATCACTAACTTGTCCCAAGAGCTCGAATTTTTCTACCAATTTCTGTACTGCGGTCCGACAAGGTGCTTCACGACGACCCAAAAATGTTCGAGTTTTACGAACCGTCTCTGCCACATTTTCACCATTTTTATAGTGAATTTTAATAATTTCGTTGCTGAATCGTGTATCGTTCCATTTTTATTAATGGCCTAGTTCCTACTTGTTAAATGTCAGAAAATGACAGCTCCAAAAGTGATATCTACCGAAATAGCAGGCTAATTAAAATAACACCTCTTATTGGAAAATCCTTTAGCTGATATGGATCTTCTTACACATGTTCAGAAATTTTGAAATTTTGGCTCTTCTTATATAAAAGCCAACCAGACCGTTGCCATTGTTTGCTTATTAATTTACTGTACGACGGAAATGAGTCTAAATTAGAGCCTTTTAATAGTTCCCTGCCTAATTTATGTAAAAATTCTGTCTAATTTCTTAATACTCAATTTAGCTTATGTCCATAATGAGACGGAAAAGTACGAATCGCCTCTATCATCGCCTTTATCAATTGACAAAAAGCGACTTTGTATACTCGCAACTTCAGTCCCATGTGAAAGGATGTTTGTCCTTGTCTTTGGACAAAGCTTTGGCTTACTGGTAAAAGGATTTGTAAATTTTATATGATTTATATTTTTAATTGCAAGGTACGAGTATGTTATTTGTTTTTAATTATATAATAAAAAATAATCTAAAGTCGCAATGTATTTTTTTAAAAAGAATTAGATGATAGATCCGGATCCACGTGCGGTTCCGAAAATTCCTCAGCATGACACATCTCTAGTTGGGGCTATAATTTGTAATATGTTGATATATTTTCAATTTTAGTACCAAATCGAATTCGCAAATACTTTAATTTATATAACATAATGGTATTTATGTACATACATACACATACAAGATAATCTTCAATTTACTGAGAGAATTCATAAGTTTAATTTTTCGTGACTTCTAGCAAACTTTAATGTAATTTTCGATACAAAATCTGAAGCGTCATCACCCGGGTGGTATTATTAATTGCGTACGCAGACTTTTCTTCTCTAATGGATAAGGGTTAAAGAATGAAGAGTACTACAAGACAAGATAGTGTATTGGATTGATTAAAAATAATATAGCGATTTGATTTTTCAAAATTTGCATGTATTTTTCATGGGAATATACGTATATTTGTAAATGTCTAAATAACCCGGGATTTCGGACATTAAGTCTCAAAATATATAAAAAAGAAATAAATTACAAATGCCTATTTCAGCAGAAAACCTTCAATTTATACATTACTCTTTAAAGTGCTTACTAAATACGTTGTGTTTGAAGTCCATGTTGGAATTATCATTATTTAATTCATTACAAAACAGAACAATATATTATAAAAGACAAGTTTATGCATGTCGAGAATAATAACGATGGACAAATAATCCGTTATTTGATTTGATTTTAAGCAGTTATCATTTCTCAACAAGTGGCACCAAAGTTCACGGTGTATAGGCTCAACAGATTTTGATCATTTTATTCAACCTCACATTAGATATTTGACAATGGTGATAATTTGGATCTCGTTACTAGAGGTCAAGTTATTATCAAATACACAAATCAAATTATTCGCCTTAATTAATTTTTCATATTCAAATCATGTTTATTGAAACTCAAAATGCACAAATTAATTTTAAATCATTTGTAAAAGTGTAGCACTTGAAAATACATATTATGTAAATGAAAACGAACTAAAAACTATTCAACTAGAATTTATGAATACTGATTAGATTATTACTAAAACTAAATCATGACAGGCAATATATCAAAACATAGTTATTTAACAATTTACATACATCGTAAATGTTCGACACAATTAACTAAAAAAAAAAAAACGATGCTGACGCTGGCTATCCTCAGTTCTAGAAAATGTGAGTTGAAAAAGTTTGTCAATTGAACAAAAATTTAGCGCTACCTCAGTCGTGAAAAACACCGAGCCATAATTAAAGTAAATCTGAGTAAGGGAACCCCAATTAGACACTAACCTTAAAGCTCTGTAGATATATATCTGGATATAATATGCATAAAAACGGAACCCACAGTCTTTCAAAGCAAAAGGGATATCATTAAATGGAATGTAAAATAGTAGTGGATGGAGAATAGATCCTTACGGAACTCCGTTAAAAGTGCAGGAAATTTAGACGAAGCGTTAGTATAGAATATATTTTGCTGACGTTCTTTTAGATATAACCAGATTAGCAAGTTCGGAAAATCAAAAAAGAAATTTGCAAATACTTATACTTTCATGAACACTCAGAATGTGTTGAACCATTATTAAAACCAAAATAACAGCAAACATAATATGTCCTACTTCGTCACTAGATTAACGTTTTTTTTTTTAATTTTTTTATAAAAAGCCCACTTTCTATACAGGTTTTAGTTGAATACAACTAATCCAAAAAATTCGGTTTTTGGAAAGTCAGGATCAGCGCACAATGGGTTTTTAGCACAATAATTGCAGGTGACATCAGAAGAAAATTTGTACCCGCCTTAAGAACAAAAATCCCTGACGATACTGTTACTAATCGAATGGAACTACATACAATTTAAAGCGCATTTTTAAAGTTATTGTGATCTTTTGCTTAAGTTGCTGTAAGCAAAGAAGGTCCAAATTCGATCCATACTTGCTTTAAGCAGTGAATTTCTAAGGTCTAGGAGTGATTGCACAGTTCAGTCTTAGTTAAGCTTTCAATAAATTAATCTTAACTAATGGTTTAAGTTAAGCTTACGCGAAATTGAGTTACACAGTTGTGTGAGTTTTAAAAGATGCCAACACAGTGCTCTTGCGATCTTTTTAGGGTTCCGTACCCAAAGGGTAACAACGGGAATCATATTACTAAAGGCTGAACTACAATAGAAGTAAATAACTTACGAAATTAAAGGAGACTGAGGTTTACACGAAAAATTTATATTTTTAGCCCAAATATACATATATCACATTCCGTAAGAGTTATTATCTTGATATTTAATGTTTTCAATTTTAAAAAGTGGTAAAAGTGAAAAAATTAGCAAATGGAAGTTGATGTAATTGAAGATTTGTGCTTTCTATTAATTCGCAATATCATTTTTATTCCATTTTAATTTTTACATTGCACTTCTAATCATTTAGTAATAATTTAATTGTTTGACACATCGCGTTCTTACTGAATGAGAGATTCTTACCGCACAATACTTACGGAAAATAGGATATTTAAACTTAATGAAAGTTCCCCTCTAACGAGTTAAAGATAATTTGTGTACGCCTATTAAAGTTAAGGGCACGTTCGCTTTACGTAAGTAAATGTACTCTCGTATATTTCTATTGTAGTTCAGCCTTAAGACTTCGCTGTCCGTTCGTCACCAGGTTGTATTTCACGAACCGTAATAGGTAGACAGTTGAAATTTTCACAGACTGTGTATTTCTATTGGCGATATAACAACAAATATAAAAAAGTAATTAATTTAAAAACTAAAAGGGTCCCCCATACAAGAAATGTGATTTTTTCGGCGTATTTTTCCTCGTTTTATTCTCAATTTTATTATTATCATATGTAGGCATTTTTTTTTCAAATGACAGCATTATTTTTTCACATGATGCCTACTCTCATTTGAAAAAATAAATAAAAAGTACATAGTGTTAAATTTTGTATGATGGTACGGAACCTTTCGTGCACGAGTCCGACTCGCAATTGGCCGGTTATTTACTATTCTGAATCAATTTACTAAAAAATTAAAAAGTGCCTAGTAAAAACCATTTAATGTGTATTTCTCTTGATTATAATAATCACTAATTTTTGCTCCTGAAACTTTAACGGAACTTATGTTGCCAAAACTGGCCTCTTAGCTTAACACAAATTAAGCGAACACTGTGAACCGTTGAAAAGAGTTATAAGCTTACCGACCCTTAAGGCCGAAACTTTTTATTAAAGAGTGAGTCTAGTATTAAATAGACTTAGTCGAGAGAAAACGTCAAAGTATAGTTATTGTATAATTTATTTATTTAAAAATGTATTATTACTAAATTTCTAATTTTCGTTCGTCAAGTTTAATGAACTCTTACAGTGCGCATCTAAGAAAGTTTCTCGTAAATTATGCTATATATATATAGCAATACGAACTATAAAACTATCTTTTGCAATAGCTATAGCTTGCAACAAATCACAGCTAATGACTGTTCGAACTAAATAATGGATATGGTTTTGTTTATTTCTAATGCACTGGATGGTCAACCGTTGCAATGAGAAATAAGAAGTATTGTAGATTAAATATGCACCCAAAATTTGAAAAAAAAATTCTATGAATTGCTTACTCAAAGTGAAATAAAATTTTTTAAATATAAATTTTTAAAGAGTTTAAATATATTTGCTAAAGGTTTAAGCCATTTTGTTAACAGTTGAAACTCATTCGTTAACGGTTTAAATACATTTGTTAAGGGTTTAATATCATTTGTTCAAGGTTTAAATTTATTTGTTAAAGGTTTAAATTTATTTGCTTAAAGTTTAAACTCATTTGTTAATGGTTTTGATAAATCTGAGAATGATATGTGCGAAAAATCACTTCAAAAATCAAACTTGCATAGATCGGTAACCATACGAAATTTCATACGGGCATTCATGTAGGGTATCATAAGAATTGGTCTTAGACCAGTTCCTACTTTTTTACTTGATAATTGCTCATTTGAAGAATTTTGGGAAGCACACTAAACTACAGACTTCAACTGACTACTCAAGAATGAAAATTCTTCTGCGCTGATAAAAAAGCCTAAAGTCAGTAAAGCTTCTTGCTTCCGGAAAGATTGCGCTAGCTGTGTTACGAGAGCACTTTAAAAAATATATATTCTAGCTATGGGCTAGAAGCTTGCATTGCTTGGGAAGTATTTCTCGAGGGTTTTGTCTACGGCCAAATCTAGCTTTTTTTTCTTGTTTTTATTAAAACGTTAATTAGAATGTTTTATCAAAACTTGCTTGAATATTGAACAGATAGCTTGAGTTTTTGAACTTATATAGCTTTCAACAAATTCAAGGACGCTCTTATTAGAAAATATTTCCTTCTATTTACGATTGAATGAGCAATTAAGCCAGAAAGATGCACACGATATAAACTATTAAGTATACCATACAATAATAATACTAAAGTGGTAATTATAGCCGGTATAAACTGACTCGACCTTGATCTAGATTTGCGTAATTCAAATACTATAAAACAACAACAGGTGGTAGTTTTTTTTCCCATTGAAAAAGTAGATATGGTAATTAGCTTAATAATAATTTCTTGAATTAATTTGTAAATTGAAAAAAAATTCTCAGACAATGAGAAAGGTTTTCGTGACGCAAAGAGTCACTTATATTATGGCGAATAAAGATTTATGTAAAATGCTTTTCACAATAAAAACATATAAGCTTTTGATATGTACGTAAAACTTAGAATATATGTAATATATTTACGGTTAGAATAACTGAATAAAGTATACAAAGTGTTACGTACTTAGAAAACTAAAATAAATTCATTCGTTGTTGACAACAACGAACGAATATTTTTCTCATTTACCCTAAAATCATTTGTTGCCACATGGCTGGGTAGACTGGACATTTGAGTTCATACGGTACAAACTCCGGTCACCTAGGTGATAGAGGGTCAGTAAATTTACGATATAAACAATTTAAGCTATGTTCTTTTGTGTACGCTAGGGCAGTTCACTGCAATGCTGATGCAAAAGAAGTCCTCATAGAACCAACAAAATTTATTTCTAAAACTTGGCAACACTAATATCCAGAATTTTATTTGATCTCTAGGAAAGATGGCGTATAAGCGAAAGCTAATTAAAAAGAAAAAAACATTCATTTGTGTAAGTTTCAGAAAGGAAATAAACAAAGCTATGATCACGAATTTCCTAAAAAAAAAATACACTTTTTAGTGAGCTTAGTGACCCTTTTCTTGCGAATAGTAGTTTGCGCTATACACAGCTTTGAAGTGTGCAACGAATACTATGGCCAAAAGACTTTCCTTTGAAAGAGGTTACCAGATAACAAATTAATGAAAGAAGCCAGATACTAGACGGAGGGCTCGAGTTCCCACAACGGGCCCAAGTCAGGTATACTGATGGATCCCAGAAGGATGGCAAAACAGCGTCGGGGTGGTTGGTCCAGAAGTAGAACTGTCCATTCCGCTTGGTGTATCACCTTCCATTTTTCAGGCGGAAATCTATTGTATAGAGGTTAGACCTCAGGAAAGCCTAAAAAGGGCTTCAAGGAATCCAACATCTACATTTGTTCAGACAGCCTAACTGCACTTGTAGCTCATTCCTCTCAAGTATTTGATTCGAACCTAGTTTGGAGCTGTTACTAGAAACTCCAACTACTGTCTAGGGTCAACCAAGTAACGAGACGGTAATGAAAAGGCGAACGAACTGGCTAAAACCGGAGCTAAATGTCCGTATACTGGTCCCTATCTGATATTTGATCTACCAAAAAGCCACTTTAAACGGCATCTGTGTTGGGAAACAGGAGACTAGATCTCCTTTTGTGTAGCGGGCTGGGTATCAGGGAGGTGAAGAAATTCTTCAACCCCTCTGCTCTCTAGACACGCCAAATTATTTGACTTAGCAGACAGTTGTTCGGACTGTTTGCTAAAGCAGTCGCTGGCCATGGCCCTTTCGATCCCTTCTTGAAGAAGATAGGCAGATTAGAGAGGGAACTATTTTGACTGTGCGAAGAATAAAATGAAACCTCGATGCATGTTATTTATGAGTACCCAGCGCTAGTAGGTCTAAGGATGCAAATCACTAGAAGAACACTTATCTCTCCAAATGAGGTTTGCAATCTAACTACAAAAGCAATAATCGAGCTAGTCAAAAGACTAGATTTTGCATAACCATCTTAGGAGGAGAAGGCACAATAGATCACCTATGGTCGCGGTGTTCGCATAGTCCTGGAAGCCTAATCGCCCCTACTCATTACCTTAACAGCTATCATACATGAGAGGGGTATAATTTTATAATAATACACCGGAAGAAATTCAGCTTTATTGTGCGTCTGGAATTTTCTCTCTAATGTTTACTTACATTAAACCGATATATAATAAAGCCCACCCTTTCTCCTAAAGTGGTATACAATTTTCTATAGATGGTAGGTTAGGGATAATACAAGCTAATTGCCTATTAATTAACTATCCGTAACTTGTGGTGTCCTCCAAGCATCAATTTTAAGGCTGCTGTTTTTCCTTAAGAAGAACAAAGAAGATGTAAGCTGTGCATTTACATGCCGATAAGATGCAAATATTTTTAAGCAGACCAATGATAAATTTTTGAATACTTGGGAACTTTGTATATGCTAGTTCTCCGCTAAAATCTTAAATCCGGTCATCAAAATGAACTTAGTAAAATCCCTAATTCGACCCATTTTCATTTATAATTTTCTCAAAATTGTGTACTAGCTATCCTCTTGAAGTCACTGATCTAATCTAAACTGATTCAGCTTGACGATCCAGTTCTTTTAATTTTATCATTTTACAATCCTTACAACAACCTTGAAACCGGAAGTTTAAAAAATTCTTGATATTAATATTTTCTTTCATAATTGGAATTTATGTTTTTTCAATAAAATTCCTCACCTTACTAATTAATAATAATTGTGAAGGGAGGTAGCATACGTGATACATTAAATTAAAATCCGGTTGTATTGAACGATAGCTGTTTTAGAACCGGATGCATCTGTTAATGTTAAATTATGTGTAAATTGTAAAATATGCTTAGAACAGAACGAGTTCAGGTCAATTAATAAAGAACGCACCTGGCTAGTGAAACTATCACCGTAGATTGAATTTCGCCTTCGTGTTATTTTTAATTTACTCAGATTTAATCACGTGTCCAATTTTTTATGCTTTTTTCTGTGCCGCGATATTTTTGATTACTGATTATAGAAAAAAATTAGTGAGACCGCATGACAACGGCAAAATTTATTTTATTAACTTTTCCTAAGTGCATGGACTTTCAAGCATTAAATTTGTATTCAAAATCATGAAATCTTTTTTTGGTGTATAAGTACAGAAATGAAAGCAAGTATTATCATATGCATACAATTTGAAATAAATTATGTGAATAATGGAAGTATAATACGCAAACAAGTTTTGTATAAATCAATTGGTTCTGAATTGTTATTATTGAATGAATTTTTTAATTTATGTTTCATCGAAAGATATTTATCCACAAAATTCGAAACTTTCAATAGGGTAACACTGCTAGCAATATTTTTGGAGGCGTTTATTCTTAACTCATTTTTTACACTGAGTACATATTTTTCTTCTCTGGAGGTCTTTGAAGAGAGTTATTATACCCTAGATGATGAAATCATAGAGCAGGTACTAAGTTAGCATTCCAATTGTAATGCATAGAAATAATAATGGTAGAGCAGAATGGAGTGGCCCATAATATTTATTAAAAGTTAATTTGATTTTTGGATGCTCCTCTGTTCGTCTCTCTGTCCGTATTTTTGTCCGCCCGTCCATCAGCACTATAGTTCGAGAGCGAGTTCACTTAGTGTGCTGAAATTTTGCACACGGGCTTTTTGAAAAAACAAAGTAAATTGGACAACACCTTCGTAGGGTTGCCATACGAAAATTTTGTTGTTCACTATATATTTGAACACTGCCTGAGAACGAGTCGAGACGTAGAAATAGGAATTGAAATTTAGTACTTGTTGTTCTCATAGCAATAATAAATAAAATTTCAAAAATGGACTAAATCGGGCAACTTCCTCTTGGTGTTACCATATAAAACTTTGGTTTTTACCTATATATTTGGAAACTGCCTGAGAGCGCGTCAACGTAGAGAGCTGAAATATTGTACACAGTGTTTTCATAAAAACAGTAAATAAAACTTCAAAAATAAAATTTTTAAAAACGAAGTAAATCGGGCAAACCCTTCTTGGTGTTGCCATACATAACTTTGCGTTTTCACTATATTTTCATCTAGGGTATAATTTTATTGGTCCTCGAGCAATTATAACTTTTTCTGGTGTTATTATATGTATATAAATTACTAAAGGAAATATTAGCTGTCCATTAAAAGATTCAGCTGTCAGTTAGACTTGTTAAAATCAAGATGTTTGATTTTGGTTGAAAATTTAAGAATTAAAATCAAATTAGAACTATCCAAAACCCGCTTTTGAAATAATTATGGAAAAAGTTTCATGAAAATACATACATAGATTTCTCCAACACTGAATACATACATATTCTAAAACTCTTTATATTTAAATAATTCGACAAACTTTAAAAAATATATGAACGAGAAAAACGCCTAAACGCATAGTATTAAAAATTATTTTGATTTTTGCGTATCCGTCTATCCGCCTCTCTCTGTCTCACGTTAACTTCAGAGCTGAAATTTAGCACGCGACGAGAAAAAAAAATTATTTTTCACTATTTCACTATATACTTGGGCAATACCACTGACATGTATATAAATGGACTAACTGATCTCTCGTTTCATGTGGCAACAGTTTTGATTTCAAAAAGTATGCTCTGACTGGCGCTGCATTTAAATTATTTGGGAATTTATTTATATATGCATGTCAGTGGGATTTACAGAATTTACCACAAAAGTATTTGGGACTATTTGTATTCTTAAATTTTAATTATAAAGCGAAGGAAGTGTTTTTTACAAGGCTGTTTTGGTTGGAAATACCGCTGAATCATTACAGTTCAGTGGGAAAGTATGCTCTCACGGAAAGAGACAGGAACATGAAAGTGGTGCCATTTGCTTTCATGCATTTTTAGTTCAACGAGCAGTCCATTTATATACATGTCAGTGGGCAATACCTGAGAAAGCATCGACGTAAAGAACTGAAATTTTGTACACGAACTTTTCATAAAAATATTAAATGCGATTTCAAAAATGGAATAAATCGGGTTACAGGATTTTGGATTTTTGATATATCTTTGTACACCTGATAGAAAATGCGTTGACGTAGAGACCTGACATTTTGTATACAGTATTTTTGAAAAATAAAGTCTGTTCGGGTACTAGCTTGAAAGTACAAACTTGTAAAACTTTTTGTAAGTTTTTACTCGAAGGCGTTCGTGTAATCAAAAATTGAGAGAGAAATTGTTGACGTCAATTTATTTATTACTTGATCTAACTAGAAAAAATCGTCAAGTAAAAACTAAAACTAAAAAAGTGTCAGAAGTGATAGCTTGCTGTCAGCTTTTAGGTATTTTTCAATTTTTTAGTTGTTTTTCAAGTATTCAGTTTACTTTAAATAAAATGAAAAATCTGCTACTTTCTCCAAAAATATTTCTATGTATTCAAAATGGTAAAAAAAAATTTGTTTATTGTACTACAGAAAGTAATTCTCCGGCATGCATATTTATTTGGACCCAGGGGAGCTCGTCGGCCTTGGCCAACGATAATATAGATGCCTAAATCGCTGGAGATGGGAGTTGATAGGATGGGTTGGTTAAGGATGCATAATATTTAAGCTATCATCTGACTTAATATAGCGCAATTCCGTATTTTAGAGTTTTACTATGTGTTCTTATGTCGGTGCGTGCATACATTCATATATGTTAGAAAGTGTATCTCTTTACGTCGCCGCAGTGCCCATATATATAGTAAAAAACGATATATATAGCAACCCTGCAAAGGAGTTGCCCGATTGGTCCCCTTTTCGAACTTAATTTACCCCTTTTTTAAAAAAAAACCTCGTGTACAAAATTTCCAGTTTCTGCGTCGGTGCATGAGGCAGTGTCCAAATATATATATGTATTGAAAAACTGAAGTTTTGTATGGCAATACCAAGAAGTGGCTACCAAATCCAATTTTCTATTTATATAGATAGGAGCACAATAATTCAATAATTTAAATAATAAATCAAGTAATCTACTTGAATGAATTATTTGACGTTACATAAGTTTATACTCGAAGTTGTTCGCGAACTTTGCAAGTGTTACTCTCAATTACCCTTCCTATCATACAATTTGACGTTTTTCATGTTTTTACTTCAAAAAGTATGCAAACAGACTTATAATAATAAATACAATACCATAAATTGGGCATCCCGTTGGTGTTGCCAGATAAAAATTAAAGTTTTTTATGTATATTTTGAAAATGATCAACTTTAGACGGTTTTATTGAATGTACTGCAAAGTTCTTCAGAACATAAAATGCTATGGAATTACTTATGCTTATTTTTACTATCCGACGAACCTTTCTGGAAATAGATGGGGAAAACCACACATAAATAAATTAAATCTCGAATATAAACTCCATATAGCAAATTTAAGTAGGTAACGTCTTTCAACAAAAAAATCCTTAATATATCTGTTAGTCTAGTCAACTAACTAAACTCAGACTTAAGAAATTACGTCGCCTTGCACAAGTTTAAATAAAGTTGATTTGACTATGTTTCTACAAATGTATGGAAACTTTTCAATGTGCAACCTGTACTAATGGAGAGGTTCTTAGCATCCTTTAATTACCGGACAATTTTAATAGGTACACTTAAGTATAAATACCACACATATGAAGAGCTAGAAATACTTGCCCTACATATCTGGAAATCTTTTGATAGATTTTTGATAAGCAAAAAGGCAGGGGAACAAGAGAAACCCATCCCAAGCACGGAGGCCATATAGCGGCCCATTATGCTGTCCTGCTAGAAGCCCATTCACCAAAACCTTCCTGTCCTCTTGATGAAGTGCATCAGGTTTGGGTGAGGAAAGTTTCTCAGCTCATCTACAGATAGAACCGGTTGTCTCCGGCTCTCCCTCTATGCAGGACAGACACTCAGGGCTGTCAACAAATCCCATCCTTGTTAGAAGTGAAGTGAGCTGTGGCCAGTGATGATGCCAACTACAGTTCTACATTGTTTCCTTCCGAAGCCCCCGGAGATATTTCCATTAGGCCCATCCACAAACAGTTTTATACACCAACAAGTGCTCATAATCTCCCATCTCTGCTAATGCTTCCTATGAACATCCGCTTTGATGAGAGACCTGATACTCGAGCTGGCAACACCTAGGGCGGGCACCGATCCGAGGAACGGAGAATTAGAGTTAGCCCTGGCTAAAAGGTCACCCCGTTCATTCTCCATGACTCCATGTGACCAGGAACCCACAGGAGGGACACTTTGTTGTGAATACACAACATATGCACTGACAACCTGCAATCCCCCAGTAACTTAGACGTTATCCGAGAGCCACTCAGAGCCCCATCAAGGCTGCCTGAATATACGAAAGGATAACAATGTCGTTCCGCTTGATTTGCATATCAAGGACTAACTTCGCTGCCATTGAGATGGCGAAGCCTTCAGCCTGGAAGATAGTGGTATGTCTTCCAAGTGAGTACTCCATTCCAAAATTAGGCTCAGGAAAGTAGGCACCTGCTCCAGCTCTCTTATTAGTGAGAGAGCCATCGGTGAAAATTTTTAGAGCAGACTGGGGAAGGCTCGATAAGGCACTACCCACAGTCCACGATTCCCTTTTTACACTCTTAGATTACAAGTCATTTCCAAACGGTATTTTTTGATAATATTATTGGGTAATAAAGGATGAAATTTGTAAAAACATCATCCCATAGTATAGGAAGGCCGTTTGTCTTTAAGTAGTTTCTGCACCATTTTGTCCAGTTGGTTGCAGGATATTTCTGCTGGGATTAATTAGCCAGGTTTCATAAAATCCTAATGGATCACACTTGCGCTAGTCCACCAAACAACTCACCACCAACTTGTTTTGATGAATATTCCCCTTTCGAATGTGTTTTGGTAATTCATACTTGTCCAACCACTGGTTGAATGTTTACGATTATCATCGTACATCCATTTCTCATCACAAGTAACAATTCGATTCAAAAATGGAAAAGATTTGTGAAGAGAAAGCAACATCAAGTAAGCTGCCAAATGCTTTTGTTTCTGTTTTTCATTCAGTTCATGTGGAATCCACTTATCCATTTTCATCACACTCTACCGGTTTGAGCGAAATGAGTTAATATTGCTTATTTGCTAGCACCAAACTTCAACGATAATTCATATGTACTCCGAAATGGGTCAGACTCAACGGTGACCGTTAGTTCGTCTTAACTTCCCAAATAAATAAATTATTGACCTTTGATTCTGCGCAACCGCGTGACTCATTTGTGAGACCAAAATCACCTGTACGAAATTTGACGAAACAATTTGATACCCTCTGCTGCGTAGTAAAACTAGACCCAAATATACTATTAATGTTTCGCTCGGTTTGCGATGCCATAGTTCATAGTCAGAACTCATACAACATAATAATGCGAATTTCCGATCGTTGCATTTTCAACAAAATGAATTTTTAATATTTTTTAGAGCTTACAATGATTTCTTTTAATTAGCAAGATAATTAACTTTCTAACAAGAAAAGCAGAACGGTAAAATATTAAGCCAATGTCAAATAATGAGATATTAAAATTGGCAATTTTCTTAGCTACAAATTTTATCCTTGACGCCCACACTTGGACTCAACTATGTATGTAAATGCCGATGTACCACGAAGATCTACTCTTTATTTCACCCAACCCTGAGAATTAATTTATGTTCAAACATTTTTATTTTCGATTCTATTCATAACTTTGCAGCTCCTCGTTTCGGATACAATTCTCTGACAGTAATAAAGAGATTATAAATAAAAGATTAACATTAAGGGCTAATTGAAGAACACATTCTAAAAATTCTCTCTTCTCTTGGAACAGGCCAAATCATATCGATTTTCCTAACAGCTAATATGATCTTAAACCCAGTTTGTAATCATTCGCACATTCATCTTCCGAGAAGATCTTTAGCACTGGCAATATTAACTAATAATATAATTATCAAACATGGACAGGAAAAGGAAGCACTGCTATAATCTCTTAAAAACTCTGTTCAAAGAATAGCTTTTAGGCCCATCGGAGGTGAGTCAGTAATGTTGAAAAGGGTATTTTGGAGTACTACCTCTGAATTTCAAGTCTCATTCCCTTTTCTCAACCATTCGTGACCCAATTTTCTTACCTAATTACTATTTTCACTTATAATACTATACGCATAGGTACATATACATATAATATAAGGTATTAGTTGAAGCTTTGATTAACTATTTCAGAAAAAAAAGTTTTGCAATCATTTTATTTTGTAGCATACTTACTAGTTTTGTTTTATCTTACATAACTCCCAATAAATAAATAGAATATTTTGTATAACAATTAATATACAATACGTAGATATGATAAACTGTAATACTTACATGTATTTTTCTATCTTTTACAGAAACAAGTGATATTGTCCAGCTGATCCGCACAGGCCGGATATATATTTTAGGATAATAAATTAAACATAAATTTATACACTTACACACACAGTCACAAAATGAGACAACAAATCGTGATATTTGCATGCCTATGCAGTGCCTTAGTCTACGCTTTACCTTTATCAGATAATACTAATCAAGATGGATTACAACTAGTCCAAATACCTCTCGGCAACAACAAAGTAAGTAAAAATATTTTATTTTATATTTAATTACATGTTTTGCAAATTAGTTTTTTGTTAATTAACATTTTATTATATTATTTGCAAATTTGTTATATATAAATAATCAACAATCAAATTATTCAAAATTTTATATAAAAAAAAGACATATTTATAGATTTGCCTGTTTTTCGTAGCCTTCAATTTTTTGTCCTGATATTGTTGATTACATATACAACATACAAAAAAAACATAAAATTCTTTTAAATTAATCGGAAAAATATGATGTAACATCATCAATACCAAAAAAAAAAAAAAAACAAAATGAAGAAGCGCATTTTTATGCTCTGCAACATACTTGGCAAGGTGACTATAGATCTGAGCCAACAAATCCAATTAAAAAAAAAATATGGAAAAATAGTCTTTTGAGTGTTTTTGTTGCCATGGTTGTGTACAGTTCAGAAACGAAAATTATGAAACCGGCAAAAGTGAAAGTCCATTGTAACAATCAGAAAAACATAGGCACTAGGTAGATACTTTAAGAAATTTCGTGTGATATCAGACCTTTTATAATATTTTTGTTTTGCTTCTTGCACTAATAATGTAACTTTGAGTACGAAGTATCTTACCTGTACGTTTGACCTCTAACCTAAAACGTAGACTTATTTTGATGTCTTTGAAATGTTCGCCTTGGAATAGCCTTTACGAGATTACAAAAAAAAAATCGAAAGCCCAGACATTTTTATTGCAGTACACCTCTTCAGATATTATGCTCATCAATATGGAAATGCTAATTACGAAAATTTGTATAATAGCAGAAAGCTTAGACAAAAAATTCAATTTCGTAGCATAATTATTACATACATAGTTTATTTTACAGTGTGAAATACAAATTCGGCTATAACTTTTCGGGAAAAACAGAGAGTCATAAACTGTTCCATATTCATACTGTTCTAATTATGAAGAATAAGAATTCATGGAAATTCACAGTACGCCCGAATTAGACTTCAAGGATGTCAGGATGAGTTCAAATTACAGCTCTTGTTGTACGCATAGAAAGAATTCTAAGAGGGATCAGGCTAGACATTTCGTCATATAACCATAAATGTAGTGAAACAATAGACATCCAACGTTACGCTGATAATCCAGGGAATTAAGAGTTGCTATTGTTATATCATAGGTAATAAGCCCAAAGGCCTTCTGTTGGATTTTTTCTAACACGGACAATGCAGTGCGTCAAGCCCCTGCCCAAATATGGGAATTTTATTCCAATCTAGGCCTGATATGAGATTTCTAGATTTATGGCAAATCTGATGAAGTAAAATATTTCTTGTAGCTTTGCAAGAAGGCCAGGCATTTCATCGGACTTTTAGACCAACAGTGGATATTTCAATGCCTTAGATATTTAAGAATGACAACTTCTACTCCATCGACGGAAATAGGTTGGAAGGGTGTTGGAGTACGTTTGAGCATTAAAAAAGACTCGATTCACTTTGCTCAAACGGGTATTATTGTAAGGTCATTATTTAGTGAACTAAACCTAAGTAAAACTATGAATAGAGGATTAGAAGATCATTAGTAAAAATTATAAAAAGTGTAGGAGAAATAACAGAACCTTGCGGTATACTTGCATTGATTAAAAACCGGTTGGACTTAACTCCGTCAAAAACAAGTTGGAATCAACGGAGAGAGAGAAAGCTTTCAGCCCATTGTATGAAGAGAGGGTGCAAAACTCTATGGATGACCTTCGAATTGGCTCCAACGTTCGATAAGGAACGTTAGTAAATCTCCACTAGAACACCCAACAAGAAAGTCATATTGATGGTAGCTAATAAGGTGGCTAGCCTGTAGATATTTGATTAGTCAGGTATTGAGGAATGTTTCGAAATCTTGGAAAGAATGGAAATAATGGCAATTGGTATATAATATGATGGATCACTTACCTCTCCTTTTTGGAATATTGACTAAATATAAGCAAGTTATCACTCTGAAGTAAATACTCCTGTCGAATTGGACAAGTGAAATAGTTTGCGTAGTGGTTTATCTAAAGAATAGGAGCAGTACTAGGGGCGAAACACCATTAGGCCCAGCAGTCTTAGACACATTGAAATTAATGAGTACTTTTAAGACCTCTCTTGTGCGGAAATGTAACGGTTTTTGACAGTGATTCTATATTGGTGAATAAGAAAGTTCCCGTGAAAAACAAGAGGGTAAGAGCTGTTGTAAATGTTTTTCAAGGTATCTAATGTAAAATTGTTAAAAGCCGTCATCACAATTACTTTTAACCAATTTCAATCTTTTACCCAACGATAATAGTAGATATAATCAGGATGGCTATTCTTTGATCAGTTACTATGGATTCTCAGGTATACAGATCAGAGTATTTGTGAATTTTTTAAATTGATTGTAAGAGAAAACTATTTTTGTATCTTACAATATTTTAGTGCAATAGGATTTACTTACAACAAAATCTTGTTTTTTTTTAATTCATCGTTTGTGCCTTCTCGATGCCGTTTCCTAAATCCATTACCAACATCAAAGGTAAGAAAGTTTTTATTTATAATGTGATTACTGAGATTAGTCCGTATAGACCTAATAGATCCGTAACTATTTTAGAAAAGTTTTATATAATTCATAACAATTTTCTTGGAGTCACACCAGAGCTATGACTTACTAAATCGATTAGAAACCTAACCTCAATTTCTGCGTTCTAGACATATACATAGACCGATTAAATTTAAGAAAATTTTGAATTTCAGGTATCCAAAGAAGATTTTATTTATTTCTAGACATTGATCTAATTTGTGGGCACTAACGTCTATTTCAATTACTGGGGTCTATTCCCAGTCAATATCTCCAAGATAATTCCAAGACGTACGCTTCAGAAAAATGTATGGAATTGTGACTCCAGATCTAAGTGCAATTTGCATGTGCGTGCGTATTTGAAAAGTGCCAAAAAATTATAAATGCATGGGTGTATGTATGAGTCTCGACACTTCACAAACCAAATTCCTTTCGATATTATGAAAATTATAATATTTGTGACTCACATTCTTGATTTTCACTCAAATCATGTCAAATTGGTTATCAATCAAGCAAAAAACTTACATAAATAACCAAGCTTAATTCTTTCCGTGAATGTCGCGACTTATTTATTCGTAAGGTATTTTGGAAACCTTAATAACAAACCATCTTCCGACTGTAAGTCTATCTCTTTCTAATGGCATCGCGACGCTAACTTTCATATTTAGTACAACAATAACAAAATATAAAGTTGCTAGGTTATTATTGATTGATCAGAATTGTAAAGGTTTCACGAAGCGGGGTGACCAGCGTTATTGTAGTGTATTTTATGCGGGATTTAATAAACACAAAATAGTGCTTGGAAGTACAAGAAATGATGGCAGAGTAACTATATTTGTTGTGAGCTCCAGGTTCAACTTAAATAATAATTTAATGGGAATTATTCTAATAATATAATTGTTGGACATTTTAATATTCGCTTCCTTCATTCATCCAATACTATACGTAATTTGATTTTCAACACACTTCAGTGATGTCATTTATTTCCTCCATACCTCGTTATCGCTTTCAAATATTAATCCTAGTAATTCCCCAACAAAAATCCGGTATCGTCTCGTATCACTGATCATAATTTTACAATACCAGCGGATCACTATAATCTATTCAAATTTTATATATATATATTTTTTTTTTTTTATTATTAATGCCATTTACTCCAAAATCTCGTATTTTTATGAAAAATATGTTCTCCTTATTGCGAAAATTGTACGTAATACTAGATAACCCTGGTATTTCAAAACAATTCATAGAGTTATTCAAGGATGATCACCAGATGCTCACCCTTTGGTATAACTACCAAAACATTCGATACAAAGCTAATCTATCCATTATGTAGGTGTTTCTAAAATTTATAGTAACTTTCTTTAAGCAATGTTGAAAAATCTACAAAACAAAGAATTTCTGCTAATCGCCATGGGCTATTTAAGTTAGCATTTTCATGATCTTGATCTTTCAATCTGCTTCTTATCTTCAGACATCGTTTAGTTTTAACAGAATGGTATGCCATGGAGTTTTAAGTGAAGGTAGGCCTTCAGTTGTAATGGAATAAAAGCTAAAGTTGTTAAAATTATACTTCCATATATTACAACATCTATTACATATATTATAAAAACCTACTTTATGCGATCCCCCGCTATTATTCCATTTTATATTCTAAAGCTGAACCCATTCCAAAAGATGCCTTATCCGGCAAACCATAGACAATCAACATATGGGTCTACATATCTAAGACAGCTCAAAAATTAATATCTTATTAAATCCTTTGATAAGCTTGGACCAATCAGCTCCTCCTCCTAGCTGTAACATATGTTCCATTTTTCCTTTTATTGTACGGAACCCTAAAAATGAAAAAAAGATGAAAAAAACCCACATAACATATTTATTTTCTCGGTAAATTAACAAAAAATAGACGGCAAATTTAAAGATGTAATATTTTGCAATTCTGTAAGTTTTAGCACTTAGTTTGTAGGAGATATAAAAGAGTGCGTTGAATTTTTGGTTTACGCGACAAACGAAAGACAAATTATGAGATATTTCCGAACTAAGGCAAACCAACCGCACCAGTTTACAAATACAACCTTAGCAATTTATATTATTTATTATCGCAACACGATGTAAACAAATTATGTACTTCAAACAGTGTAGCTTCGTTGACAGGCAATCTTTCATAGATTAAAGGAACATTTGCATACATACTGTCATAATGTACATCAATCTATCCTGCAATCATGTCAAAAAGATCTTATAGATCGCAAAGACTTGATGGAAGGTGAATTACACGTCTGCTTTCCCCATATTTCATTTTTTGGAATAAACTCTGTATTTTGTAAACGACATGATGTACAACTTTGACCACAACTATGTTGTCGCATATAAAATGTCTTCAACTTTTATGTTTTTATGAATATTCAGTAAAAATATCTCATTCACAGAATAAAATTGCATATCCTTTTCGGCTGAGTTTAGATGACGAAAAAATTCAAAGAACGCAAGAAAGATCGCATTCTGTGTAAAGAGTTTAAAAAATTATTTTCAAATTGAAGCTTTTGGTCCCCTAAATTCAATATGAACAAACTGCTGTTCATGACGTCTTTGATGTATTGTAGTAGAAGAATATGAAAATTTCTGAATTACTCTGTAAGTCGGTGAGAAGGCATCTGAAGCTCCCACCGCCCCCACAACCCACCCCTCCGAATTTTTTTTTAAAAATGTAAGACGTTTGATTACAGGCTCGTTTTTCTGGTTCGGAAAAAATTGCAGTAAGGCAATACATATATCCAAAAAATTATCTGAATTGAAGTTACCTACTTGAAACATTGTGCATCTCTCATTTAGAGAGATTTTCACGATCGATCATAACATGATCAATTTATAGGTAGTTTTCTTGGCTTTTAGGTGGCCTTATATATTTTGTGGTAAGGGCTATAAGTGTTACTCACAACTAGTTCCTTGCAGTCAGCAAAGTCAGTTACAGTTAAATTCAGTCCTATCCGTAAAAGGTTTCAAAACTCTGTATTGATCACGACTCATTTGCAAGTTGAAGTCACCTAGCAAGTACTTATATATTAAAAAAAATAATGTTATCTACGCTACCATAAATACTTAGTTATTAATTACAAAACAAAAATCAACATTCAAATTTGAAGATGGATACCTAACAAAACCTTCTTAAATAGTAGTTTTGAGAAAGTTCAACTAAAAATCATTTTTGGACTTTGAAACTTCATAGCTCCTGAACAGTATGGAGACTATAAAACTGGTGAAATTGAAGCAATTTTAGGCTGCCTACAAGCTATCGAATGTAATATTATTAACATTACTTAACTCAATAACAATTTAGAGAGTATCGGCAGGACTCGAACCCGAAACCAGGGCTTAGGTTAGGTTAGGTTATGTAAGATGAGTGACGCTATAAGTATCTAGCCTGCTTCACTCAGACTACAAGCGGATCCATTGCGCCCCTTATCTCCATGGGGTAACGTAAAATTCATCAGAGCTGGGTAATCGCAGAGTACGTGCTGAACAGCTTCGATTTGTCCAAGTCGTTACAGCTCTTACAGAAATCTTTCACCGCTATACTCAGCCTACTAGCATGGTCTCCTATGGCCCAATAACTCGTAATGACTCCTGCTAGATTTCTGGTATATGTTCTTCTGCCATTAAGCAGTTCTCTTGTGTCCTTTTCTTGTCATATGCAGGCCATAATTGCCTCGCGATATGCCCGGTTTCCCTACTTATCCACCATAGACTTGCCTTTTGATAGATAGGTGTCCTTGATGATCTCGTCTTTTAAAGCTCCGATCGGGATCCTCACATAAGCTATTGCTACGGAAATATCCATTTCAGAGCCCTTTCTGTCCAATTTATCAGCCATCTCGTTGCCGGGAATATCCCTGTGGCCAGGTACCCAGCATAGGGTCACCTTGTGCCATACAATCAGTTCCTCAAGGCCAGTCTTTCATAACTGCACCAATTTTGATTTAACCTGCACAGCATCCAGCACCTTAATGTCTGCTTAGCTGTCCGTGTATATGAAGATGTGCCCTGAGGATTCTTTGCACATGGATGAGAATATTACCAACTGGTGAATCGCTACGAACTCTGCCTCAAACCACTACATTCCCCGGCAGTCTATAAGACTCGTGCCGCCATCTCCTTCCCATCCTAGTTACTCCTGGTTGGCATCAATACATTGACATCCCCACCAAAAGTTGGAAAAGGTATTTGATAGTCATTTTCTTTCTTACAGTTACTGCAGTCTATCTTCCGGAGTATATTAGAATGTCTAAAATCCCTCTCCGTCCACCAATCCCCTGCTCTATGCCTGACAGCGCTAATTGCCGCTTCACTCCCGCAGTGGAGATCTAGCGGCAGTAAATCTATTATGACCTCCAGTGCTACTGTGGGCATGGTACGCAACTAACCCGTTATTTCCAAGCAAGTGACCCTCTAGTTTTTTTCACAGCACGTCTACATTACATTTTCTCGTCAGTTACGTCCACGAGACCGTGGAGCCGTAGCAGAAGATCGGCCGAACCGATGTCTTAAATTAGACCACACACAAAAGTCTTATTAGACCACCGCAAACATCTTATTAGGCAAGGTCTTTATAACAAATGAACGAAACATTCATAATAGAACTAGCATGAAAAATCTCAGTTATCTCACACGTTATCTATTTATTTATATTTTTTTTTTTTCGACAATCCTTATCACCACCCAAAATATATAAAACGCAAATACAACTTGCGTATAAATTCGAACAATCTGGTCCGAATGAACAAACAAAGTATTAATACCAACGTAAACTCTGCTCGGCGTGCTATATTACTATAATATGCATAAAATGTTCGCAGTATACCTGAAATAATTGCTGCTAAGTAAACACAGAAGCAGTAACAATTACACTTTCCAGTTATTATATAAATGAAAATCAGAACCATTTAAATACGTCTCATAATTAAAACAAAATCAATTAGCTACCAACAAAAACCGAAAACCAACAATTTCCTTCTGCCAAGCCTTCGAATTTAATATTTTTTTCAAAGTTACATGAATTACAGCATTTCATTGCCCGCCATAAACTACTTGTGAACAATTAACTTGTAACGATTGCAATCAATCAGCTTTATTCCATGCTGGCTGCAATTCAAATGTGTATAAACCCAACACGTAAATTTCTCTTCTCATCTGTGAGTCAAAAGTCTTAAAAAATCGCAACATCTTCCGTCTTGTTCGATTTCAAACAGTGGAACGTCCTCAAAGCCATCCACAAGATAGTAATAGACTCTAATGCCATTAAAGTACAGTCTCAATGCTGATCGTGTCGTGATCTATGCATTTAAATTCATTCAGGAAGTATACAATGCTCTGAAGACACTGGTAAAGATCCCAGGATAGTGATTTCTTCTTCGTAACGGTGCGCCCCCAACTCTAAGTGATCTTGAAGTACATGCTTAGATATACAGTTAAGTTGCGCATCATGCTCCGTCATTACCATTCATGTTATCCAAGAAGCCTACTGAAGCACGACTAATAAGTATGCGATCGTGTTGCTTGGTGCCAACAAAAGTCGTACGTACCCACTTAAATCGTTGGATTCGTGAAGAAAGTTTTCAAGTGAAAGTAATGACTTGGGAAGATTTTATTTTTTAATAGTTTTTTTTTTTTTTTCTTTTTTACTATATAGTATTCATGGCGCGACGTATACAAACGGACTCGATAGATGACCCTAAATAATATGTACATCGACATATTTCGAATTTACTCGTACATGATATGCTCACGTCCATTGAAATTACTTCATTGCTTCGCAATGCTTCGTTTACTTTCCGTAAATGGTCAGGTCGCTGGAATGTCACTTACTTAGCAAAGCAAAATCACGTGGAAAACAAATGTAATAGTTATTCGGCTTTATGCTCCTCTTATTTTTATACTTATTTTTTTAAGACCTTCAATATCAGTTTTAGTACAGTGAATATTAAGTCAAGACAGAGAATAAAAGATCCCAACCTGAGGCCAAGGTAGCCTATTGGGTTAACATATGAAAAAGAATATACCTCGCCCGTTAAACCTGTTTTTTTTCTCTTAATGAAACGCATCAACTCCAGTTGAGGTATACCTTCAACCCGTCCGAAAATAAAAGGGCGAACCAAAGGATATCCAGCCTGTGTCGAGCAAAAGCTGGACAAGCGCACAAAAAGTGTTCGGTTGTTTAAAGTCTTCCAGGTAGGACATAAACTAAGCGATGTCAATAACTTCCTTCTTTCTTAGGTGAGCATGTGGCGGGTTATGGTCCCTGACAAGCCCAATTCTGCATGTTTGGCCCATAAGCCAAAGACATATTACTATATTGTATATACGAGTATGTGTTCTTTTCGTTTTGAATCAAATGTTCTACTTTCAAGGTCATCTAAACTTTAACCACATAAAGTAAACAAAATAGTACGTATAGTCACTGATGAAAAGGACTTTGACTTGTATAATCGGGCATGACATCTTTAGCAAAATAATAAAAAATAAAAAATAAATATAAACGCATTAATAATTTATTGATCCACCATTATTTAAGACAATTTCAAAAATTCGTCCCAACCCTTGCCGCTTTAGGAGCACTTGTATGAACAACGACAAAACAGACTCTATGGTGGCTCTGAATTCATAAACAATATTGAACTGGTGGTTGTCTTCATAACTCTTCGAGATTAACCAACCTCAAATATTTTCTATACCAATTTTCCACTCAAATATTGTGACTCGAAAACTAAGCTTTCGTCAAAACTCAGACATGGATTCGAGTATTATCCTGCTGAATAATAACATTTTGTTACAAATAACGGCGAGATAAGACAAAAATACAGTTTTTAGAACTACCTTAACAGTGATAAGACCACAAAAAGCGCCCCAAATCCTTAGAGAATATATGTATGTCAACGTTATAGTTATACTAATCTAGGGTAAATATCTAGCCACCGTTAGAAAAATAAAGGAAGACGAACAAGAAAAATAAAAACAATAACAACAAAAAGGCAACCTAAGCAACAAAAACGGAATCAACCAAAGTTCTCCATCTGGAACTGAAATAAGTCAAACTCTCAACAAGCTTAAGAACAACTTAAGTTTCAGACGGAAGAAGCGCTACAAGAGTTATCGTAACTCAATTATGCGTAATAAACCAAAGTATATGAAATAAAAATAAAAAGTAAATAATAAACAAGCTCATCAACAATCGCATATATGGCTTCCGGACTGGTCGCTCATCTGTAGACTTGCTGACTTTTCTTATAGAACGTCGAAACTGAAGTCTCCACAATTTTGGTGAGTCCAAAATCGTTGCTCGAGCTAGATATTTCAGGGTCCTTTGATAGAGTCTGGCATTCTACCCTTTTAGCCAAACTTAAAGCACTTGGTTTCTCCCCTCCCCTTCTATTATGGATTGAAGGTTTTTATCTGGTCGCCTAATTCGTGTTGTATTAGATGAATTTATATCTGAATCTCACTCTATAAATGCCAGTGTGGCAAAGGCCTCTGTTATATTTCCGTCTCTCTTCCTAGTTTTCTTAATGAACTGTTTTCCTTTACTTTCAATCCCATCCATAGTTTCGCCAATGATAGTATCCTTGATTTTGTTTACTCTTTTGATATTCTTGCGAACTTTAGAAGGAATGCCACATCAGTCAACCGGAATTGCATAATTAGAGATTGCCAATATCCTCGCTTTGGAAAAACGAATCGAATCAATTTCAATGCATCGAAGTCCCAAAGCTGTCTCATCTCTTTAAAATAGGATCATAATTTTTCCACTCCTGTTTCTTTTAATGGAGCACTGATTTACGATACACCGTCATTATGGCATTAATATTTCCAGTAATTTAAGCTGGACGGATCACATCTTCTCTATTTCTAATAGGTGTAAGAAATAAATCAGCTCATTGAATCCAGTGCTCCTCTACATGTCTTACATCAGACCTTGAATGGAATACAATTCCCATATCTGGGCCGGGTCTGGTCTCACAGCCTTAGCTTCATTAGATATTATCCAAAAGGAGCCTTCTAGCTCATTGGCGATTTGACAATTACTTTTCATGTGGACTCCTCGAGCACCGCCACAATGTTGGATGCTTTTCGCTCCTTTATCGCTAGATGCATGGTCTATGTTCCGATCTCTTGCAGATTATTCCTGCACGCAATACTCGCGCTGCAAGCCGTGCTCATCTTATCGCCCTTAAGAATACTTTCGACCCTACAGTAAAATTCCGTGATGCATTTTTATCCCGAACAGTGCGAATGTGGAACAGTTCACAATCTTCTGTTTTTCCTCGGGCTTACAATCTACGAACGTTCAAGAATGACATACATCAGCACCTGTGCCACGTTCCTCATCCTTTATTCCTTTCCCTATCTCTTTCCTGCCATATTGTGCTTTGCATCATCGGATATCTCCTGAGCTTGGCTTAATAATATTAATAAAAAGAAAAGCCACCAGACAATCATAGGGCGAACTTAGACATGGAGATTGATTTCCTTTGTACATTATATTCGTTGACTTCGAAACTGCATTCGATACGATAAATCCCAGAAAAATATGGATCACACTAACAAGCAAATGAATACTAGAAAACAAATCGTATGATCAAATCAGTATTTGTAACAATGCCGAATCGAGAATAGTTCACAAAGAACACCTGAGTGTCTCTATAACTCTTAAATATGGGGTAAAAAAAGGATGTCCACTCTACCCCCTACTACTCATCGGCACATTAGACGAAGTTATGAGATCAGCTAGCACAATGCAAAAAGGAATTATATGAACACTAAATAACAGCCCGATTAGAAGATCTAGAGACTACACTACGTCTTACTACTAAAAATTAACTTTCCGGACGTATGTACATGAGATGTTAATCCAAAAGGTATACGAAATGCAAAGAGCAATCTACAAATTCAAGAAAGCAAGAATCACTTTCAGAAGACTCCTGGTAGGACAGAAATCCTACCATCTTGCAATGAATACCAAATTTATCATATTCACTTCCTGTGTAAACTTGATAAAATGTAATCAGCCGGTTTTGATTTAGCGGTTCATCCTGTAAAGACTTTGATGATTCTTCTCTCCTACAAAATAGTGATTCTTAATCGTCTTAGGCTGGGCAATACCTGCGATGTATTAAAAGCGCTAACCAAATATTTGAGTATTTTGCTATAAATTTCCAACTAAACAAGGTACCCACAGTATTCTTTGGTTGCTAAAATAACTCCTGGTAATAGTTCTCAAAATTCTGTAAAAGAGACAGAAACAGCAGAAATCAACGACTTTTTGGACGTCATGCCATATAACAAACAAGTGACGAACATACAACCGCTGATGAGTTTGTAGAACAGTATAAGAAAAGAATGCATGAAACTGGAACCTTCTTCTATTCTCCATCATTGACCGATTCTAACAAGTGTAGGTCCAAATTCAGTCCGGGAAAAATTAAAAATAAATTTGAATTTAGAATTTATTTTTGCAGTTTCATCGTTACTGATTAATGCCAGTTGAAAGTAAACGTTGCTTAGTAGGCTAGTTACAAATTAAGAAATGCGAGGCGGTTGTTTTTTCCTCTTGTATTTAAAAAAAAACAAAAAAGTAATTTTGATTTCGACAATGGGAACAATCGGGCAACTACTTCGTAGGGTTGCCATGTAAATATTTCGTTTTCTCTTTATTTAACTTTTATTTTCATTTATAGTATAATATTAGGAGGAGTCCCTGTAACCAAACCTTGCCCGAAGCAGTCATTTGCTACGATTGTAGCCACTGCTTCGCTTCATTTCAGGTCGTGGCAATTGACACCTTTAGAGAAAACAGGAAGTGCGGATACCTGTAGAATTCGTATGCAAAGTGTACCTTTTCTCCAGGTGTTTGAAGCAGGACAGAGCCCATTCGGCTAAAAGCGATAGAAGATTTGTTTTAATTGAAAATAGCTGCCAAAGAGTCTTTGATAAGTCTTCGACGTAAAGACGGCTTGTTTGAATATTATCGACGGGGTAAAACAAATATTTAAATAAACAATTGTAACACGTAATTGGAGAAATTCAGTGAAACTACAGAATGGCAAACAAATCGTTGTATATTGTTGTAGTGATTAACTACATATAAAGACAGAGATTTATTTTGTAATAAAATATTATTTAGCTCAAATGTTAAATAAAAGCAAAATAAAATCAAACTTTCTTACTTTTTCCATAAAGTTATATACGTATAAGATATGAATTGCATCTGTTCTGTGACTGCTATTTTAAATATCGCAAATAGGCATGAGATTTGTCTATTAACTCAAATCTCGGTGTAAAAACTTTTACTCGGTGTAAAAACTTTTACTCGAATTTACTCACAAAGCGTTTGTTAGCTTTTTTTGATTGTAGAAATCTACTTAATTGACAGCAAACTGTATCTCTTGAACAAACTTACACATTTTTACTTATACTCAAGACAAAAATGATGTTTAACTTCAATATGAAATCAGCTGAGCTGTCAAAAGTATTACTTTGAGATTAAGCTGATTGTTGTGTTATCGAGGGAATGTAAAAGTGCTCATCTAAAAAGTTGCGACTTTTATATATAAACAAAATTTTCGACGGTGTCTGGTAACTTTTCTTGCGTTATCCCCTCTTCCGCGTAAAAGTCAAAGATTTTTGCTCTTACCAAATAGACCTATAAAGTACGATGCACTTTACTTCTTGTATTTTGCAAAGTTACAATTTATGATGAATTCGTGAATTTAAACAAAATATATTTTCCTATTTTTACTAACTAAAGTGGATGGTTTGGAAAATGTATGCGTTTTTTTTTTTTTTTTTGTATGTTTTTTTACACTTCCACCGTTTACAAACAAAAACAAAATAAATAATATAACTTCACGTATGACTATCGCGAGTAGCAAAAGTTGAAAATTGAGCAACTTTCATCGTTGTTGCTAGTGGTAGGCATTCACTTATCTGTTTTATCCGTATCTTTTAAATGATAAATTTTGTGCATTTGACTTTTTGGCACTCCTCCTTCAGGAATAGAAGATGACACTGTATGCAGATACAAGACCGAAACATTATCACAATTTTCTTATCATTACATTCTTCGATAAACTATACATAAATTATCTTTGTCCTTCATTTATAAGACAAAAACCCAAATGCAGAAGGCTCCAATAAGATTTCTCACAAATCGACAGAATCAGAACGCCCGACTTTACTGCCAAGGTGCATGTAAGCAATGGCCCTAGAGACCTCAAGAACTTAGGTGATGCTTAAGGTACCATCCATAGCATAATCACCGAAGACAGCCGCTAAAAGTCCTAAATACTAAAAAAGAATCACTTCATAGACCAAGGCATGTAAGAGAGGCGTCTAACTAAGATAAAAAAACCTTCTCAATAAATTCAAGCAAGGAGCAGAATATCGACAATAGGAACGACAACTGATTTTGAAAAAAAAAACCTCATGATGTGCCCAGAATCATGTATACAAAGTTATGGTCTATGGGGTAATTTCCAGTAAGGGAGGTGTTATTCTACGTCACTTCTTTCAAAAAGAATTAAGGGTCAACGCAAGGACGTATGTTAAGGTGCTAACGGATGTTGTAAAACCGTTAATGGACACCATTTCTGTTGGAAGATGTTACGTTTTCCAACAGAATTCCAAACCGCAAAGCTCAGACGACTCAGGAATTACTTAAGGCGAAGGTCCCGTACCACTGGTCTCCAGACTTTTAGCTCCCTAACTCGCCCAATTTGAATTCTTTGGACTACTACATGTGAAGCATATTTGATGAAGATACCAATAAGCATCCCCGCAACACTCTTTGCTCTTTTAACCCTTTATAACAACCCTTGGTCAGAAACGACCCCAAAAATAATTCATTTACATGTATTTCTCTAGGAAATATTAAAAATTCTTATCGCTCATTGTTTTAAGAGCGTAATAAGTATAACTGAAATTCACTCGGCGACAATATAAAAAAAAACGGTGCCTTTATCTAATAAATATAAACCGGCTGGGGACGTTTACGATCCCAAGGTAGGAATAGCTCAAATTGAAATTATTTCATCGAAAATTAACAGAACCCAATATGTAAGGTGAGGGGAAAATGTTTTTTGCAATTTTTATAAATTTGTAGTATCTATACCAAAGGTGGTGTGGACACTTTGGACTAATTGTGTCACAAATATATTGATTAAATGCTGTAGCAATAAACGCATTAATACATTTACATCTTTCAAACTCAAGCTGAACTCAAGATGAGATAAGACGTACTTTTTGAAAAAAAAAAACAATTAGCGTTAATTTTTCTAAGACCTTTATTCAGAGGAACGTTTTGAACACCGGACTTTGCCTACTTGGCTTAAGGACAGAATTGCCGGAATAATTGAAAAGGAAAGAGATGTTGAATAGTTGGAAGTTCCTCATGGAAAGAGAGCAAAGTGCGCTTCCTGTTCATAATCAAAAGATAGAAAAATCAACTTGCAATGCGACAGCTGCCACCGAAACATCTATTCAATACATTATAAATAATTGTGCTTTAATTGTCATCATAAATAAAAGAAAATCCATAATTAGATGGCATATCTACAATAATATTATTCCTAAATTATTAAAACTTTTGAAGTTCCCAGTAAAACCGGCTAATTTCACAGTTGGATCATTCTCGACCCCCAGGGTAGGAAAATCAGGTCCGAAACTATGGATAGTAAAAAGGGGTTTAGCATTTCATCACCAACCCTTATGTCTCATATGAACTAGGCCTAGGTGACACTTTCGCTTGAGAATAGATAGTTTATGGAAAAATTATAAACTTTACTTATTAGTTATATTATATTATACACACAATACATTATCCTCATCCATATAGCATAATAGCCCTATATAAATTGTATATTCTCGCACCCGTTCAATAAAATGCCTGAAGCTATGAGAGAGTATTGTGAGCCCATTTTTAAATTCATCCAGCTAAAAGCTTTAATCATAAGGGGCTTAATGTTTATACAATTTACATAAATTCTCCATATGCTTAAATATTTTATTATTTTCATCATATACAAACATCAAAAATATTTCTAACTCTCTATCATTTTACTTTCAGGAACTCGATATTCTTTCACTTGACGAAGATGGTAGATTAAGTGAAAGAAGTAAGAGGACGATAGGAATTCTTCGTGAGCTCTTCCCAGAGCTAACAAAGGTAATGAAATTCATTTTAAACAATGGCCTCGATATATAAATAAGATTCACATTTCAAATTACGTATATCTTACGACACGCATATTAAACAGTATTGCAGCTCTTGTCTATGTAAGAAATAAATAACAAAATCAAAATTACGATCCGCTTGCTGTATAAACAAACAGTAAAGAAAAAAGTGTGTATGAAAAAACACTTGACACCAAAACAATGTGCGTAACACATCAAGCTGTACTGAATGTACTTAATGATTGATGTTCATTCAGGCAATTGAAGGCGCCATTGCCGCGTAAAGCGCAGCCGCAAATAATTCATTTTCAATTTAGGTTACGTTTTACTGCCCTGCTTGAAACCATAATTTATATACATTCTTAGGAAATTCAACACACTATCACGTTGTGTTTATATTTATATTTTATTGAGAATTAATTCATAGAAAAAATTACTTATTTATTTTATTATTGCAAGGCTAATGTAAGTTACATACAATAGTAGCGGAAATAGGTAGAGTATCACGAACTTCTCAATAAAAATATTTGAAATATTGCAAATGTTTGCAAAAAAAAAATAAAGTCTCTTCAATCTGGCGTTTTTTTTTTTAATCCATTGGAATATAAATTATTCCGCATTCTAATCATAATGGAACATATCTTTTCGATTCGAGCAAAATAGTCATCAGACGATTGTGAAAAAATATGAAGTAGATTTTTTTTAATACGGATACGACATGCTGTTCGCACACAAGATTACACCAATTGCATATATGATTAGTAGGCTTCATGAAAACAAATGTGATAAACATATTTTCTGATACATTCATGGAGAAGATCAGTTGTATTCACATAGTGTGTGATACATTTAGTTCAATATTGTAGATCTAATTAGTGAACATGACAGGAAGTCGTCCCTCACGGTCCATAGCCCGGTCAAAAAAAAAAGTGTAATATTAGATCTTATGGGACTTCCTGTCTTTTCCCTGTTCCAAAAAGAAGTGCAGTATATTAGCTTTCTTGGGACTTTCTTATAATCTTTTCATTTCCTAAATGAATGTATTCTATTTTGGTAGCTCACTATTGCCACCATTCCAACTTGTAACATTTCATTCTTATCTTCATTGCGTGCAGTTGAAATAGAAAAAACATTCAGAAAATTATTGAAGCAGTAAAATTTGCATATTTTGTAAATTTTAAATCAAAAAATGTTTACTATACCATAAAAATAGATATGCCTTATTCTGCGTTAATTAAAAAATACCTAATTTGATGACATCAGTGACCCTCATAACATTTTATTGCAGCATTCTTTCAAACCTTAATTACCGCTGTTTTTACCTAACACTCATTAATGCTCTATCCACTTTGCTTAATACAAAATTTCATTTTCCTATAAATTTCAACTTTAGCCTATACCAGAGACAGACTTGCAATTTCAGTATTGCAATTTGAGGTAAACCGCAAGTCTGTAGGTATATACTGACAAACAGCTCGGTGTACAATCAGTATCTAGTATATTGGAACTCAATATTGACATTGTGAAAAATGTACGCGGTATACGAATTTATTGCAATATAACCCTAGTTATAAACCATAATCATTTAATACACGAACCTTTTAGAACAAGAACTTTATACTGCAATGTTGGCTGCCACCTTTTCTGACATTTAATATTTGACACTTGTCAAGTTGAAGTGACTATTTCGTTTTTATTTTCCATACAGACAAGTAATTTCATAATATTTGCTTGCATTTGGTATGTGCGCTGAACTTTCTTAAGTCAAATGACAAATCAAAATATAAATCAAATATAAGTTCTGTAATTAATTTCCCAGTATCGTAAGCCGCAAGTGTGTCTCTGAAATTTTATATTACAATTGACATAATATCAATTAAGATCAATATTGAAATCGCAAGTTTGTCTCCGGTATTACTCAGACAATTGATAGGGTAGACCTATATTTATAAAATTATTTCAAAGAATTTGCTCGTTTTAAACTTGATAATACACCTCTTTAGTGCTAAGGATGGTCTTGCACATTCGCGAATATCAACGAATATTCAGCGAGTAAAGCCGAATACACGTCGTGTATTAGATGCAAGGAAACGAGATGCAGTGAATATTCTCGATTGAAACTTTCAGTGATATTCGCGATTTGTGTGGGACCGGCTTACGTTCTAATCGATATCGATGCATATGTCTTTGGGAATTACTTTGATTGGTTACGTTGAAATTCATTGCCAACAGCGAAATAGAAAAAGTTTTACTCCCCGATGAAATACAATAAATTATCCTAACAAAAACAATAAAATTTTTTTATATTTGACAAAGTTTAATGCAGTTCTGTCGCGAATAATTAATAATTAATTCAAATTTATAAAACTTAAGAGTACTGGTCTAGAATCATAAAAATTAGGAGTATATTCAATAATTTACTGTTCTAATTGGTAATTTCCTTAAGTTCCTCTTTAAATTAATACAGAAAAAAATTGTATTCTCTTATTGTATAACCTCCTAATAAATTTCATTGAATTGAATTGAATTACCGCCACTATATCACATTATAAAGTTGGCAATATTGTAAAAGCAAATTTATGTTGATGTTTCCCAAAAACAAGTCGTTGTATATGTTATCACTGTTCATAGGAAATCCCAATAAGGCATTCCTTTTATATTTAAAAAGTCAAACGAGAGCCTAATTGCAAATTTCAAATGTGACAGCACAAATGATGAGTCCTTTGACAGCTGTAATGTCGAATGCATGCTTGTTCCAGAGTTGCTTGACGTACGATGATTCTCCTTTATGTACGAGAATTTCTACTCTGCTGCGTTGCATGAGACAAAATGTATTCTCGTATTATATTTTCTCGTAAATATTTTCTAACCAGAATTTTCACACTGTACCACACCACATTGTACCTCGAACAAAAAGCAGTAAAATATAATTTAAGAAAAATAAACATAACGCAATTTGCTCGTGAGAATTACCCAAACCGCTCCCCAAAAGAGTCAGTCAGTTCAATGTGTCAAAACACAGTTGAAAGATTGCTGCTTTGATTTCAAACCTACCCCACCCCAACCCCGCAAATTATAAAGGGATGTGCTTTACCTGAATAAATCTGCTACTACAATGCGACCTCATGATGAACCCTTTGACTAAAATTATCACTCGGGCCTATAATTCTAGCCTGATACTTATTCTGATGTTATGTCGAAGGTTAGGCATATATTTTTGTCACATATTTTGACATTTCATCACAAATTTGTGGTCCTTTTATTTTCGCCATATTCCTTCTCCTCAACCACAAAATAATCGTAAACGTCAGAATTATACGCCTAAAAGTATACAACGGAGATTTTGACAAAAATTGTCAACTATGGTAAATGGATATTCTACACCAACTTAGAAGATTACAGCTGCTGAAATTCGAAATAATATTTTTGAATTTGTAATGTGAAGTGTCTTTTTCAAATCATTCTACGCAATTCAAAGCTTGCTGAGCTGAATAAAAATATAAGATAAAGGCAGTAGAGACGTTTTGTTGTATATTTTGACATTTAATCACGATAAAAGATCAAAATCACCCTATTGATCTAGAATCTGTATTAAAACATATCTTTTCTTTTAGGAATAGTTACCCTTAGAAAAGACTAAAAAAAAATGTTAATGCAAACATTTTATTAAAAATTGTATCAAATAATACTTTTTAAAGATAATCATTATTTTTGTTTAAAAAAAAATAAATGTTACCAATTTTAATTTAGCCGCCCTTTCTCATTAACGCTAGCTTCTACAGCATTATCAACTTAACGGATTTTCCGTCTGATCTATCAAATTAGTGGCATTAATGGCTGAAATTGTCTCTGCTTGGAGTATTTGTACGCAGGCAGGGTTGTCCTCACACTACAATAGCGGTAAATCTATTGTACTGTTATGTTTTATCGCCAAAAATATCTATTGCGCATTCGTACTAATCTACTATTTCGGATAAAATCTATTTCAGAACAGCATTGGTTGGATTTGTCACTTTATTAATCATAAACGCAATTAGCTTTGTCGTTACGTTGGGAGCATTGCACATTTGCGGGAATTCTCCGTCTTTCACGCAACTAAACATTGGGATATTCCGCGATATTGTTTATTTACATATACGGCTTGACTTTCGTATTGCTTAACCTTAAGTTATACCTATTCGTGGATGAGTGAGATAGCTAGTTTGTTTATCGTAAAATTGTCGGATTTTAATTCATAAATAATGCTAAAAACTCAATATTAAAACAAAATTTTCACAATAATTGGTTTCAAGATTAGTTATTTACAGACTTAGAAAAAAAGTTAGTTCTGGTGAATTTTGTCTAGAACGCAAATCCTGTTCGCGTATCGTTAGTAATGGTAGTAGTAAAAAGTATTCAGATTTAAGAGTTTTATTGGCGATTATTTTGGGATTATATCCGATCAATGTCCAGTTGAAAAATTAAAATAAAGGAGTGGCCTTTAGGTCGTCTTTTATTAAAATATGTTCTCCCAACCTTTATTACATCATAAAATACACACATACAAAAATAACATCTTTTACAAATATCATAATTCGGATAGTGATCGATGCACCCACAATCCATAATCTTTTTAGTCTAGTCAATAGCTTAAGTATGTCCTGTCAGTAGTCAGTTTCCTCGTGTAATTTTCCCTCATTTTAACTTTATTTGTAAAAATGTTTAGTACAATATTTTATTTTATTTGATGTTTCTTGTATGAGTTATTTAAAATTTAATTTATTATAATCTTAAAATAATTTTGGTGTAGTTTCAAAAGTCTCTCGATATGACTATACACATTTTTTATATCCCCAAGAGAATAAAAGATGTCCTAAAAACTACTATTTTATTTTACTTTTTTAACTAGATATTGATCGTAGATAATCCCAAAATAATCGCGAGTAAAATTCTTACATAACTCGATCATAACCACAGCACAAGCTAATTTTAGTCAGATTTCAGATCTCATATTAAAAGCATGCTTCAGATGGTACTTTACCAAAAAATGATATCCGAAATATGTAAAACTATTAATATGGTTGCAACAATTCAAGGTATAATAAACCTGTGACATATATGTATAAATCATGCAAGTGCAGAATTTTATTGACGGGAAAAAAGGAATTGTAACGAATTTTGAATGATATTTTTGAATAAACTCAACGGAATTTCAAAATTATTATTGACAACACTGTGCTTGTTACGTATGGAATGTTAGATTAGATTACAATCGCACTGGACGCTAGCAACGTAAAAATTCTGCAAATTTATACTTTTCATTCCAAACTCTTTCAATGTCAACCTTAAATTTAGAACTTTTAAGAAAAAGTTAAAAATTGCTTAAGAAATTATTCCCTCGGCGATTTTGTTGCAGTGATTTTTTTTTTATTTCTGAAGGCAAGAACGGAATTTGATGAAAAGTTGATTGTGAAAGTGGAAAAATACGAACTATAATTCATAGAAAAAATTTAACATATATCAAATGTTTACGCGTTCAAACTGACAACATGTATTCCCTGACTCGTCAAAAAATCCAATATAACTCCACCTTTAATTATTATCTATAATTTAATCACAAATTAGGTACTTACTTAAAAAACCTATCAGTTTTACAGAAACTTAACGAGAATTTTTTTTATGCACTTTTTTATGCGCTTGACATTAATTAATTAATTTTCTTTTCCTTGCATCAAACGCAATAGATGTGGGCGATTTAACTTTGGAAATTGTTTACATTTGCAAAATTACGACAGTTCTGTGATTAACATTATTAAATGTAAATTGAAATGTCAGAAGATTTTATTGAAACAATGGAAATTGTTTATTTGAAACATCTCTTTCAACAAGCAGGCAAACGAGAAGATAAAATGTTTGTACTAAAATTTATGCGTGCCTCTATCTTTGTACTAGTTGGCAACCTTATGTGAAGGATGCGATGCCAAAAAATATTGGTTTATTTTATTTCGAAGTCTGTCGAACATGCCGAATATGCCGAACATTATTAATCCCAATGTAATAACGTATTTTCACGATCCGCTGTCTGTCGTCTATTTCTCTGACCAAATTACAACAAAAGTGGAGATATACTATACGTGGAATTTTGAAGGCTGGTAAAATTTTACAACAATATGGTCTATTTAACCAATACTTAATGGGCATCACACCATGAGGTCATGGGGAATAATGGACCCACTGGAAGTCTACTACTGAACATCCTTCTTAAGTAGGTAGATATTAACTTCATATATTATATCTAAAGCAAATTTTACCTACTCAGTTCCATCTTTACGCATGGGCCCGCGGGGCTCGGGGCTACGCGATCCATGGAGCCCCTAACCAATGCGATAGTAGCCTAACCGATGACCATTCTTCAACCAATAAGACAACCTATTACAATCTAGTTTAGCTGTTAGAGTTTGGCTACTGAAAGTAGACTATGGAATTTATTCAATATTCTATACGTGGCAAAAAACTTCATACAAACTAACTTATAGTGATTGTGTTTGCAGTCCCAGAATATTTTAAATTTCCGTCATTTTTTCATGGTATGCTTTCAGTAGCCAAACACAATTTATTTGGTAATCAACGAAAATTTTTATAATGCTGGTTCATGTTAGACCTAATGCACACTGGAGACTTTTTGTCACACAACTTCGTGGTCACTGTCGGTGTCCTATTGCCGTGGACTAGTTTAGTATGCACGCAGTGAATAACTGACACACACAAAAAAAATCATGTTTTCTAGCATCATTCATCAATATAAATTTCGAGGAAACAGCTGTGGTGTATTTTTCATAAGGATATAGAAAATATCAATGGTATTGGGCTCTTCCAATTTGGACTGAAATGGTGCTTAAAGGAAAATTTCATTTAATATTTGATGAACTGCGATCTTCTCCTGAAAAATTCTCTGGATATTTTCGTATGAGATTTACTATAGATCTTCAGACCTGCTATAACTCATCAAAGTACTATTAAGCCATCGTCAATTGAACCCGAAGAGAGACTTGATATAACTCTAAGATCTATAAATACTTTAATGGATATTTCTACCCACATTTTTATCTTCAAATTGCTACCAGAGTATTCATTTTATTGTATAGGGGTGGTCTCATTTGTACTTCTTGTATTTATACTTCATTATTTATATCTTCGTTTCACACTATCGTTGCAGCAGACATTTACAAAAAAAAATGCGTAAGTTTTTTCCTAGTTCTACAACGTATCCCAAAATAATAGCAGTCAAACAGTGAGAAAAATTTTACCAGTGCATGCACATTCATATAAACGTATTGGCGCGATGATAGTTTCGTCACCTAAAATTTGCTAGCCTTGCTGTCACGTCACTTAATTCGCGCATTAATATTACAGCCTAATGGAATTGGCGGTAGTGACAAAACAGTTTCGTGACAAAAAGTCTCCAGTGCGCGATGGGTCTTAACATATACATTACGTTATTAGTCCTGTTGATAACCCAAAATATTTCAAAAAGCAATTTCTGTTAGACGGCCCCCATATCCTAAAGTGCCAGGGCCAACACTTGGTTAAATACAGCCATCATGACCTACTAGCTATATCTGAGTATAAAAATTAATAATCATGTTAGAAGTCAAATTGAAGTATGTATTTTAATTAAATTCATTCTCCGAACTGACCCAATCCGTCTTACATACCGAGTTTTATTAACGAACTAAATTTATTTTTACTAACCCAACTTTATCTTGCAGAAGTTATAGGTAGGTTTTTTTAGTTATTTCTAAAATCTTCGAACTGAAAAACAAAGTTAAACTTAAAATGCAAGTAGAGTTCGGTAGAATATACCAGACATGTCCAAAAGTCTACTGTCTGATTATTGCATGTCTAGAAAAATTCAAAGGATTTTAGTATATGTTGCATTGGAAATGATTGAAAAGTCTCGTTTTCCAAACCAAGCATGCAGTCGTTAGAATACTGCATATTTCCATCAAAATCAAGTCTAGTTGGACTCTTCAAATGGATTCAAATAAAAACAAAAAAACACAACGATTGACTAAAACAAGAAACAAAAATATTAGACAGAAAATTGTCTATATTTAATTGCATCAAATTACCTTAATTAGTTAGTTTCAAGCAATATAATTTATATTGCTTTCAGATTACATAATTTGGATGCATTTATACATTTCTGTATTTATAAATTTAATTGCATTCAAGATATATAAAATCTTAGCGTCGGTAGTTTCGAACCCAATACAAATTTTATGATATCACGAATGGCAATTAGCACAATTGCTAATGTGAAGCGATTAATTTTTTTTTAGCTTGCTTAGCGGTACCCTGATACGTCTTGCAAAATACATATATGTATTTTAATACTTCTCGGTACTTATAGAAGCTTATGAGAATAAGAATATCTCTGATTGGCGTAGAAAATTTACCTTTTTTTTTTTTTTTTTGAAAAAATGTTTTTCTACTCTCTGAAGTTCGAACCATATAATCTGCTCCATTCATGCCATATTAGATATTTTGTTGCAAATGATAAATAACAATAATTATAATTATTTTGTTTAAAAATGCCACATTTAAATCAGTGATATTTGCTATCACTATTAACAATAAAAAACCAATAATAGGTTGACTATACACTTTTTGCAGGGAAAAATTCAGGAACAATTTCTAAAACCAATCCTGAAATCGATGATCTCTTCGACGGAATAATAGATGAATGTTTTGTCCGTGGCTTCTATCCTATGTTCGTCTAAATACTTTTTTAGTTCGTTCCTCTATCCCTTACCTTTTCGAAGCTATATTTTTTATAATATGGTAATATTGAATACAAAATGTCCGCTTTCTTGCTCAACACCTTCTTAAGTAGAACCGGATGTGTTGAATGTCACTAATGATCTGCAATGAACTTTCGTTAGGCGAGTTTCCGATCCTATATTTTCAAAACTTTTAGACTTTTAGACTGAGTGAAAAAAATGATGTTCCATACTGATTTTCTTTTTTTTTTTTTCTTCAACTATGTATAAATTTGATATAAATTTATCCGATAGATGGCAGCAGTTCAAGCTAATAATAACCCATCTAGTCTTTCTATCTACGAAGATTCTATTTTTTGAACCGATGGTTTATAAAATCTTAAATGAAATTATGGAATACTATATACTAAACTCTCATCCTATTTCGCATGGATGAAATAATTAATAATAGAAAAAATGGATGAGGCGTCCATGTTTAATATCAAAAAGATATTTTAATTTTTCCATGTATTACTCCATCTTTTCGTCTGTCTGTATGTGAGGACGAATGACGATAACTCAAGAGTCCGTTGACTTAAAAAATTTTAAATATCGTGAAAGTTATTTGTAGATGCAAATAGCAGATTGTATTTGATTCGTATGTTTTTCAAAGAAACAATGTCTCCTATGAAATGAATAAGGATCCGAACGTTAGCAGTGTTTCTGTTTACCTAGGACATATCTTGGGCTATAGCTGTGTCATGCTTAGCTCTCCCAATATTCAAGATAAACTGAATTATTTCTGACGAGCATGATTATGTCATTTCTCAAGTCTCAACAAGCTCACACTGCTTAAAAGTAATAAGTTGTGATGATATCAATATAATCATAGGTATACCAAAAATTTAATTATATAATTACAGTGGTTTATAATTTTTTGAAAAAGAGCAACAATTTCGACAAATTATAGATACATTTTAATAGTCCAACAAAAACATGGATAAAATTGAAATGCACCTTCAAGAACATAAATTTATTCCAAAAAGTGCTTCACGATTGTAGATCTCAAAATCTGTTCAAGTGTTATTTAAGGTGAATGCGATGATTTGTTGGCTCCCTGAAACACAAGAGTCATTCATGATGATTTGTCACTGCTGATCTTCTCTTAAGACTTTATATAGTAACAAAAATACCATCACTTGAATATTAGTGAAAGTTTTAACTACAAAAGTGTATATCACGATCTAAGTTATAATTAAGAAAAAATCGTCCTTTACCAATGAAACAGTTTATGTGCTTATTCTTTATTATGTGGCAAAAGACTGAATTCACAGATTCAGCATTGTTGGATAATAACCTAAATGTAAATGAAGCTGTACTAGAAATACTGGGTAATTTTACTTTACATTACATTACACAGAGCATCACACAAAAGAAATTTTCCAGACAAAAATTGCCTTGTTTGAATCAAAATAAAACGTTTCTGTGCCATTTTTTTCTTTTTTTTATCAAATTCAAAATATTACGAGTACATTAGATTTGTTATACCGTGGTGAATAATAATGAAGTAGGTGATAAGTCATGTCGAGAAATAAAAAAAAATTGTATGGCAGCGGGGGGGTGTATTCTCAACCCATTCCAAAATATTTGGTGTTCAAGGTTTGTGCTCAAACAGTTATATCTCCCAAATGAAAAACAGTAGAAAGATGGGCGAGGTGATAATTTATAGAGAACCTCCTGCCCTTTGATTTATTGTGCCAATGCTTCATCTGCAGTATATATGTAGTTTAGAAGAAACGGTCTGCCAAACTTCAAGTTTCAACTTTTGTAACTCATGTTTTTGTGTTAGAAGCCGAGTATCTAAAAAACCAACCTTATGTTTTTTTCTGCTGAGATTGTTGTCTTTAAAACGAATTTTTTGTTAACTTTGCATCTTACACCGTTCATAAGTTATGACAAAAAAATTCTTCCAATGCATGACAAGTCTCCAGCGAAAAAGTTCAATAAGTGCCAGAAAGTAGGCAATAATATTTTCTTAATGAGCTTTTTCACCATTTTCGTTGGATATGCTTATAGGGGGTTACCACCGAGAAAAGCTCTCGATTTCTGTTTGAAAAGCTCAGTGGAACATAAAACGCACAAAAATATGCAATTTTATAACGGAAATAAATTACTTTAAGTATGTGCAAGGCTATATAATCCTGTGATATCCGTGTGCATTGTATACGCCTTTTATCATATAAAGCTATATAATTACTTTCAAACGGCAACACACTTTTTGAGCATGCAGGCTGCAACTCGCAGAGCTTTCAAAATCGTATGCAAAATATATAAAAACAAGAAATTTTCACTGTTTGCACGGTTAGCGTTATTGACTTTATATCCTTTATCATTTCACTAAACAATTTTGGTTTTTCAAAATAAACAGAAAATAGTGTGATTCTTGTTCCAAAGTGAACTTCCTAAGCAATAATATCATAATTTTGGTAGTTATTTCTCCATAAAAGTAGCACTTTCCAAACAAGCGTATATTAGTAACCAAAACCTTTTTACTGGTTTTGACTCCGCCACTTGCTCTTCCACCTCAAGACCTTCCATACTTAAGTACAAATTCACTTATTCGATGTACCATTATTACATTATAATGTACTAAACTCTAGAAATTTCATAAGTTATAGATCTTTCTAAAGCTACTTACATATACATAAAAGTCCGATATCTTTATTTTTGACACGCCATTACCTAAGTTTATGCTTTTTCTCTAACTATGTATAGTTTTGAACACAATAATACGCACACATTTGACGCGAAGTTGTACTAACTTTTCGTGTTTTTTAAGATTTTAGTGGTGACATTCCTTAAGGAAAAGTCCAAAAAACGTAAGCTTTTAGCCCCTTCTTTAATCCAATATGAAAAATTGGTATTAATGACATGTTTTTTGATAAAAATAGAAGTTAAATAAAAAAAAAAACAACTAGTAAAAATTCAGAAATTTGAACTTTGTTGAGCCATAACTCCAAAATGGAGAGAAAGATTGGAAAATTGTACAAACCGTTGGAAAAGTCCAACGATTATTAATCGAATAATAATTAAATCATAATCATATGGTATAATCTATGAAAACATATGCACCACGCATACAATTTTTGCTCGCCTAGGTATGACCTACCACCTCCTTCATTATTATCCACCTATTATGTGACACCCTGTATAAGTATACTTGAAATAATGTTAGAAAAGTATTTAAATTAGTCGACCCAAAATGCAGCTATATTTAATCTTAACCCAAAGCAGTTTCTTAGAAAAATTTTCGACAGTCTTTTAACTTGTAAAATACACAAAATACAACAAAATTTATTGTAAATTTTGCGAACTTTATTTTTGTAAAACAAACTTAGTTCCAAAATTTAAAAACAAAAATTATTCAAAAATTTGAAAATCTGATATTCTCTTTCTTTCTCTCAACTAATTTAAGTAAAACTAAGTGTTTCACTATTTGTGTTTGTACCTACTAAACTAAACTTAAATGTTACCGCACCCCAAAACTTTCAATACTATTACTACTCTACAATAGTACGCATAAAATGCACATGATTTTGTGTAAATAGATAAGTATAATTAAAAACAAAAAATCACTTGTTTTATTACAAATTCTTCCATCGACAAAAAACAAAAAACATGATCATAACCGCTATTCGATTTATATTAATTATACTTTGGAATTACAATTTCTTTAACTTAAACTAGATCAGCTTTCCGATATTTAGGGAAACTGAATCGAATCCGCCACTCAAACACTAAGCCAGGTATAGAAAAAAATTCCTATACATAACTAAAACAAGAAATACGTGTTTCAATGGAATGTAAACACACCGCGAGAGTTCCTAAAGCTAAAAAAAATTAGAGACTGAAATAATTTCCACTAAATTATATGGCACGAACCCTGATGTACGACTGCTATGATGTCTATGACTTTATGAGTAATGTTTATACCCCGCCATTTAATTTCTCCCAGGTTTATTACATCAGGAAAATTTCCCTATTAACCTATATTCAACAAGGTGAATGACCACAATTATTTTTTTCTTATGGAATAGCGTTGGTGAATTTACGTAATAATTACTTAAAAGTATCATCATCATTTTGATGATCTATTAGCGCCATACAGAAAATCTATGAGAAACTTTTAGACGCCACTTATATGTACTTTGTACGTTCGTCTCTAACTTGATATCTTCATAGATTTCGAGACTGATCTTCGACGTAATACTTGTGATTAAATAATTATTAACAGCTGTTGTACACAACACAGCTACTGATCTTTTTTTATGTACATATTGTACTAACATAGCTGTTTTACAGTGATTGTACGCGTAGATATGTATGTATTACTAGTACTTTAGAAGTTTCTTCAATGGCAACATACTGTACTGAGTATATTTTACAGACCGCACAGATCACCTTCAGTTTTTTTCCTTGCTCACTAGTTTTAATAATAATCATTGTATAAAAGACTCATTTAGTCACTGAACTGAAACGCAACAAGTTGTCACAAATTTTGTGCCATACACTGGTAGCGCCACATTTTATATTAAGGAAATTGAAAGTTGCTGAACCAGTTCTACCATATATACTCAGATACTTGTAATTTTGCACTATAGTGGCCGGAGATCCGTTTTTTTTTTTGTTTTTTTTTTTTTTCAGAAAACGCTCTTTTTTCTCGCACAAATAAATTTTTATTATCATTTGCACCTTTACCAGAGGGAATTGAGGCCACCGCAAAGAAACCAACCGGTTCATGGAATTTAAAGAAACGATTTTGGCCGTCGATCAAATCAGAGACAAATTAGCAAAAATCTTTATAGCATAAGCAGCACACTTTTACTTTCATTTGAATGTAATATTGCGAAAGAAATTTGCTTTTCTGTTATCGAGTTGCGTACGTTTGTCTGACGTGTAAACTTAGTTTATTACATAAATAATTAAAATAGTGACCCAATACTAGGATATCTATAGGACTAATACTAAATGCATTGAAAATAAATTTTCATATTTTTAGATTTACATAGATCCAAGACAAAGTTCAGAAAAATTTTTAATTTCATAATAAAAATATCAACTTTATTTTAAAGCAGTTTTAGCTAAACTTTAAGGGAATAAATTATTTATCCCGAAAACATGAAGAATGTCTTTAATCAAATGTTCTCAAGAAGATAATGGTTACACAATATTGCGGAAGGCACTAAAGGGCAGATTACATAAAAGAGCGCTTATCTCGGTGATCGTCGTACATATGATAACGAAATATTTAGGTTCGCGTTAGATTTAAATGAGATTAAAATCGGTATCAATGAAATTAAAAAGAGAAAAAGAGTGCAAATAAGGACTGTCCTCAAGAAATAATAATCTCTCACTTTTTTTTGGAGTTTAAAGATTGATAATTTGATAAAACAGACAGTAAATTTTAATGTTATATCGACTGATGATATTAAATTCTCTTACTCGCCAAATCACACTATGTGAAGTTACAGCATTGAGCTCTTTGGATGAATGGATTGTGACAAGATTGCAATCCGGATGGGGTCCCTGCAACGTAGACCATGAGAAGGCCCGTTTTTTACCCTCCAGATTTTTAATCAATTGCTAATAAGTCCCAACCGGATTGTCTAATAAAGTTCAAAATTGGCCTCCGACACCCTTACCGGCCTCATGCAGTTCTTCCAGGAGGTCTTAGCCGTTTTCCGAAGAGAGCCAGACAGTGACAAATGAGTCACCGTTTCGAATTCCTCTCTGCATGCCGGATCATCAATAAGTCCCATCTTGGGTAGGTGAAAGAGCTCTTTACAGAATAGAAGGTGTGTGAAACGAAATTTTTCTATCAATACAGACACAAGATAATATACCCTTTTACATATTCAGAAGGAACAGAAAACTCGGAAATACGGAAATATGAACACTACAAAATTTTGCAGTAGTGCGCTGTGTTAAGAATTTAGACATTACCATAACCACAAAACTTAGTTGAATAAACGCTGGAAGGACACAATTATCTGGTAGAAAATATCACTACTTAGCCTACACCGCAAATGCAGTATCTTTCAGGAGCTTGCAACGATTTGACAGGCGGCACTATTGATATCTATGTGAAGAGAGAGCTCTTTCAGCACATCTGCATATACACTGACAGCCCGGCGTCATTAAGGCGCAAAATGCAGTGCTGGTAAAATCTAAATTGGTACAATTATGCAAGTTTAACTACACAGTTCAAGAGGATCCTATCTTTGGAACCTGGCCATAAGGATATCCAAGGTAACGAGATGGATAGCACCGCCGCTTAAGCTTATGTGAGGACCCCGATAGGAGTTTTAAAGAAGGAGATCATCAAGGGCACCTATCAAAAGCCAAGCCTCCCGTAGATCAAGAGAAAAACCTGCCATCTTGTGAGGTAATTATGACTTGCATATGACAAGAAGAGGACAAAAGAACTCATTAATGGTAATAAAACTAATACCAGGAATCTAGTGGGGGTCATTACGGGTCATGTAAAAATCCATTCAACACGTACTTTGCGTGTTCCCCCCGCTGATGAATATTCTATTAGATAGCTACTTCTTTTCAAATCTGGTGAAGCTGCAAAATAAAGAGCTCATATGTATCCTGAGATTCCTCAGGAATGCAGGATGGATCTAGAGCGTTTTCAAAAAGGTTATCTAATGGGGTCAAGGGGTACAATAGGCCCACTGGAAATTTAAGTAAAGCAAGCTAGTTATTTCTAGCAGAACCCATCTTAGCTAACCTATCCTAGCTCACACGGGTAATCCTTTTAAAGGGTAAGAATATTTACGAATAACTAAAGCAATGAGAAGCACACATACCGCTTTAGATACTCGCAAAATTCAAACTTTCATACACCAAAGCGGAATGCTCTTTTTTTACACGGTATTAGTGCGATACCGGCAGACATGATAGATGTCTTAAATGATGCATTATGATACTCTGGATATATTTTATTAACAATATTTATTTCAATTAAGCGGGGAAACCTTTGGCGATCGCATGTAATTTGAGGTACTTTCTGGAGTGAAAAAATGGTCTTTTCTACTTCTCGTGATTGCGCGGAATTGGTGCGTCGGTAACAATGAGTTCCTATAATAAAAATGCTCACAATAGAGCACTTATGGCCATGGAAGAAAGTACTGCAAAAATATATGGGAAATATAGTAGCTGAGGTGTGTGTGACCCAAGTGCGTGACAATGGGCTTTCCTACGTCAAAAACGTCCCAAGAAAGTTTTCTGAATCGGGAAAAAACTACACCACCCCATAGTACTCGGCGAGATCTCTAATTCGATATGCAATATGCAGTATTGGAACCATCCCACCCACCTAGCGGCTCCTAATCCCCACCCTTAAAGTATTCAGAGAAAAATTGTCTTCTACGAATTATAGCTGGTAATGAGCTGAAGCGAACAGTGGAACCTTTCTTTCGATCGGACATAACATTACCGAGTTAGAACTGATCTAAGCTCGAAAAATCTAGTGCCTCAGTGCGAATAAAAAAGAGGGAACTACTAATACTCACGGATGAGGGTACTCAAACTTATTCTCAGGACCTAAGGCATTCGATTCTGTACTGGATTTTCCAAAATGTACTAGCACAAACTTTGACCCTCCCCCAGGCTTAATTGAAATAATGTTCAGAGTATCATAATGCATCGTTTAAGGCATTTGCCATATTTATAGAGTAGCCAACTTGAAATGAAAAGAAGCTAGACAGACCAGTTGTGTTAATAAAACTTCTGAAATTCAGAAATTTGGAAATCGGAAACCCATGAATCCAGTTTGCCACAGCCAAAGTAATTCAGAAATTTGAATTTCGCGAAAGAAACAAATAGGAGTATCTTTACCACTGACATGTATAACATATAGTGCTTCATTTTCTATTTCATGTGGGATCAATTTTGTTGGCAGGGTTGTGACAATTGTCTCAAGTTCAACAAATACCAAAAATATTCGGATTTATTGCTATTATTGGAAAATTATCTCTTATAACATCGAATTTTCCTTAAAATCGATTTTTAAAGTAATAAAATTTAACAATTTTTGTTTGCCCAACCCTAAAAATTCGTATGCCTGACAAAAAACGATTCTATCTATTTATATTTTATATATTCATTTAGAAAATAGAAAATCCACTGAACTATAGTAGATTTCATATATATAGAACATGTTATTTGAAGTTCAACGGAATAAAGTATTTAGCTAAGCCAAAAAGAGAAAACTATAGAAAAGTCATTGCATGTCAATGTAAGCAATTTCAGTAGTGTGAACGATCCACGTGGATTCTCACCAAGTTATGATGGTCCAAATTGCGAAATTTCTAATAAAAAAATTTCTCAATGGTTTGATATTAATCCCTATCTACTTGCAAAATTTCAAACAACTAGCTTGGCACATGTACACACGTATGACCCGTTAGATTTATGTTTATCGTATAGACCTACTTCTTATTTATCATGAAGTCGCTCGTAAGACATATGGCAAATATCATAATTTGTCGTTAATTTGTTGTAAAAAACATAAATTTTTGTTGTGTCCTTCTTTCTAAAGGAAAATGGATGTCAAGTTAGCACCACATCCAGTTCCTTTAGGAGAAAAGACAAGACAAATTCATGTTTTTCACGACAAATTAACGATAAATTCCAAGATGTAAAATTTTCCAATTCGATAAGGTTTGGCGGAGCTCTAGTCAGTTGCGATGCTAACTTAACGTCAACTTAGCATCACATCCATTCCTTCAGAAAAAAAAAAAGACACAACAAATTTATGTTTTTCACGACAAATTAACGACAAATTCCAAGATTTAAAATATTCCAATCCGATAAGGTTTGGCCGAGTCCTAGTGAATTGCGATGCTAACTTGACGTCAACTTAGCACCATATCCAGTTTCCTTTAGAAAAAAGGACACGACAAGCTTATGGTTGTCACGAGAAATGAACGACAAGTTAACGACAAATTAACGACAAATTATGAGATAGTTAAAAGTTAAATCGGGCGAGTTGCGGTACTAACTTTACGTATGTGCAAATGAAGAAATTCATAATGATTCTTAACACATATTGTCCTGAGTTTTTTTTTTAGTATCTTTTACCTACATACATATGTGTGTTGCATTTGCTCTTCAAATACTGAATATTAAAAATTAAACATTCTCTAAGTGACTAATTTCTTTTCCTACCTCTTGTACCTACTGATAAGAAGTTCACATTTATAGTTTTATTCAACTTCTTATGTTTCTATTGACAATACATTTTGTTTTTTGCTTATCATTCGTTTTTTTTTTCTTCATTACATCTTTGGAGTTTTGGTGCTATTTTTGCTTCAGAAAAATTAGAAACCCATAATGCAGCAAATATTGAAATCGTTAAGCAAGCCCCCATTTCTATAGTATAATCTACGAAGCATATCCATGTTTTATTGAAACCAAATAAACACAACTAATAACAAATTATTTTTTCGCCTTCATATTATTTCAGAATAGAAAACGAAACAGAGGGAAAATTATAAACAGGGTTCAAATTTGCATGCTCCTCATTTATTTTATTCTTCTTTCATTAATTCAAATGTCACACGTACTTTTAACTTAAATATAAGGTGTTTTAAAATATTTCAATTGAAAATCACTCGTTTTTTATTTCAATAATTAATCTCGAAATTGGTTTGCTTAAATTCAATTCATTTCAATCGTACATCCAAAGTCATATGCTTGGCTCTTTTGATTGTTTGCTTCTATAGTTTTCTCATTGAGTTTTCAAATTCCATCATACATTGTTTTCATGGATTTTATCCTGTTTATAATATTTTTGTCATTTAGCAAAATTTATTTTAATACCCAAAGAGTCGTAGCAAAATGACAAATGCGTATTTTTCTCGATATGACTGTATCAAAGAAATTGATAGAATTTATTTACATTCCCAATCTTTTGCTATTCACCTTTTCTTAAAAGTTTAACTTTGACACATACACACAAAATAAGGAACTTTTCTACAATAATGGTTTCCGCCATATTTATTAATGAAAAAAAAATATTTATTAATTTGTATACGCTCAAGGACTAATTTCGTGAGGAGATTCCATAAAAACTTGAACAATGTTATATAAAAGGCTAAATTTAATAAAGAACTATTCATAAATAACACACATAACCAAACGTGTCGCTTCAAGCCCAAGTCCCAAGCAAACCTCCAACAGATATTTGCCAGACCATGAAACAAATGCACTAACATAAAATAGCCGAAAAGTAGTCTACCTTTTGATTGAATACCGTAGTCCTTAGGAATTAGCAAAATGGAAATGTTCTTTTGATTAAATGACTGACGATGAAATGTAAATTGTCGTAATGCCTAAAAAATTGTTCATTAGAGAAAATGAACTTCCAGAATTTTTTTAGTCTGATTTCTTACATTTTCAAAGATGGTTCATTATAGCAATAGTTACCTAGCTGTTAGCTCAAAAACGAAATGAATGTTTAACGAAAACAATTTTATACCTATATACCTAAAAATGCGTCTCTACTATAAATTACTTTTATTTTCGAGATCCATAATATAGTTTCAGATATGACCCCTCCACTGCGTTTATTGAGGAATATTATAATATTATAGAAGTAATCACTTCATACAAGTTAAGGAGTAAGCTAAAAATTATTCTAAGACATTTTTTTTTTTTTTTGTAATGAGTAACTGCTTAGACAATAGAACCGATCACATGCAAACAATAAGGGGACGTGACAAATGTTAGAACTGGCAAAAACATATTTGCATTTCAATTTCGTGGCTTGCGAAGTATCTCCTGGTATAGTTTTGTCCAAAGACCTCACAGTCTCCCTGGGTTGTTTCATTCAATTCATGAAATCGATACGATCTTTGCAAATAATCAACGTCTTTCTTTCAAAGGAATCATAAAATAGTCGTAAAATGCTACCCCTGTATTAATTTCTGTGTATCAAAATTGCCATACTAACAAAATATTAAAATTTTTCTAATAGTTCTGAATTACTTTCGTTAATATCAATAACAATTTTTTATTCTACTTTCCTAATTTATATACCTAGTAACAAAGAACAGCTAACAGAAATAATACGCATCTCGTATATTGAAAAGTTTTATATGTCGGGTATTATTATGATCCACACTCACAATTTTTACGAAAACTCTCTGCGTTGTGACGACCCGCTACTCATCACCCAGTCACCTGTGGTGATATTACGACCCGCTCTCACAAATTGCACGAAAATTCTCTGCGCTTTCTCATGACCCACCGCTCACAACGGTTCTGAGTGGCGGGTCGTCAAAGCACTACCACCAGAACCAGTGCCTGCACCCCGCATCATGCCCATGCATTGCATTGCGTATTCTCATTGATTCTTTTACCTCTTCTCTAAGAAACCAATCTCATCAAAAATACTTTGTTTGAGAGAGTTTCATTTTCATTCGGTGCATTGCAGTACACTAGAAAAGAGAGAGAATAGTAAGATGAACAGATGGGATAGGAATTGGTGGCCGACCGCCGACAACCAGTCAGGCAGCGAAGTGAAACATGAAACTGTGTTCATGGCTGGCATCGCCGCGTGCCAGAGGAAGCTTTTTGGTAAAATATATGTTCTTTGCTAGTAGGCCAATACAAAGGTTGTCCCACCCATATTGTATAATATTTCACACGGTAGTAGCAGAGCCGTAAATAGTAGTAATATTTACGGCTCTGGCAGTAGCGTACTTCAATCCTCTCCTCACCCTACAAAAATATTAATTTTTTTTTTTACATAACCTCCAAAAACCTTCTTATCAGCTTATAACTCCAGAAAAAAATAAAACCTAAATCTTTTTTTGTAATTGGCAGTCCACACTCTACACCGAATTTCTGACTATTAGATGAATTTTCAAGAAATCTAAGATTACGAAGCTTGTTTATTCACACTTGTGAATTTAGAAAATTGTATATTTTTAACGGTAGCCAGTAGAGAAAAGATGTCTGTATGTAAAGTAGACTATTAAATAATAAAAAAAAAAAGTTACACTAATTAAACTTATTTATTTCGGGAGTTATAAGCAAACAAACAGAGCCTTGCATTTTGGGTGGTTATGTGAAAAGAACCGTTATATCTCTGTAGGATTGAAGATAGGACCCTTCCTCCAGACGTACTCTTTTCGTGGATTGTATTCGCTACCACCTTGTGAAATATTATATATTTTTATCATATGGTTAGCTGTCATACGAGTAAAATCTTCTATAATTAAGGGAACTAGTAATATAAAATGCTGAATATAATGTGTATCTGGCAACCCTATAATATAGTTCTCAATTCAATCCGGTTAAAAATTTTGAGTTTAAATTATCACATCTATACTGTCACAGTATTATTAACTTACTAACTTATGTGTAAGCTATAGAAATTGTGTGCTTGGTAACCCTCAATCTTACACATTTTTGAACTTTAATCTAATATTTTTAATAACATTTTATTACCGGAAATAATACAACTCTATCGCTTCCGTTCAGTTTAACGAGGATAAATGTTGCATCGCATATGAATCATGTAAGTGATTCATTTTATCATCGTTACGTCGATACATGTTCATATATTTTTGAGTTTTCCATTCAATCGCTAACGAATCGATTTTTGTTTTGCTTTTGTGTTGCCCGAATCGGTATTCAGTGAATCTCAGATAGATTTAGTTGATTTTGGGGATTTTTACAACTTTTACTCTTTCTACCGTGGTTGAAGAAATCACAGCTCTAAATAAGGCTAAGACTGTAAAATTTCTTTAAAATAGTTTTTAGGTATCTCTCACTCATAACATCTGCTGTGTACCTAATTCCTAAATCAACGCACTCTGAATATATTTCCAAATGTACAAGAAGAATAGATTTATAAATTTGACTTGAAATTTTTATAAAATAGATACAATCAATATTTTAGAACGTCAATACGATCTCGAGTTATCATATACAGAAAAACGTTTGTTCAATGTGACACCTAACTTTAACTATAGCAAAAATTAGCTTTATACTAACGTCAATCTAAACACTATTGAATTGCTTATACTCCAAAGACACTCAATTGATAGTGGAATGTAAATAAATTTAACAGTATTTTAAAGAATTCTTTTTGTAAATGCATATTGAAATACTACTTTATCAGCAATGAAAATTAGATAAACGTCCGAAACAAGGTCTCGCCCAATTGAATAACCAATTTTAGAGAATGATACCATAAGTAATTCCACAACATATTGTATTATGTCATTATGTTCGGAAATATTATTTAAGGGTGAAAAGGACCTGTAAAGTTTGAAAAATCCTTTGCAATTTCTCAAGGATTACAGAGCTACATTTTAAAAGAGATATAGTACATTCCAATTTGTACGGCACTTTTCTAGATAAACCGGTTTTTTGAAAATATCCCTGTTTTTTTAAGAAAAAAGTAATTTCTTTCGAAAATTACGTAATTAAGGTATACATTTTTTTCTGATATGAGAAAAACTAATTTCTAACCTTCAATTTGATATACATATAACATGTCTACTTCTTTTAACTGTATAATTAGCTACACACAATTTTTCTTCTTAAGGTGCGTGCCCTTTGAGTCGTTATTGTTTATATCTTTACAATTTCGAACTACTCACTACAAACAACTGTAAAACACTTTTAATTTTTTTAATTTATTGTAAATAAAGCTAAGATTCCTCGAATCTGTGACGAAATCCCGAAAACAGTTAACCCATCATCAAAATTCCACACTTCAAAATATAGAGAAGTAAAATATTTACAGTGAAATAATCCTAATGCCACAAATCCTTACTATACAATGCCACAAATCCTTACAAATGTAATGTAAATTGGAAAAATCCTGTTTTACGGAAACAGATTAATGTCATATACCTACCCTTAAAATTATTCACCCAATTATAATTTCAAATAAACTTGATGAACATATATATAAAAAATAAAACAACAATTTTTTAATGCATAAAATGACAGAACTCAAACTATTTAGAGTAGTCTTCTATTTCAACAGCTGCTATAAAAACCATTTTAGAAAAGAGTCAAATAAAACAGAAAAAGATAATTTTATCGCAGGGGCTAAACTGAGTCAATTAACAGTTTTTCGGTCTCGATTTAAATTGTGTTACTATAAAATGTTTTAAGTCGTACAATGAATAACGCAAATTTGCTCAATATTTTATTAAATACATATCAGAACGGTGGTTTTGCTACATTTAGAGAACATACGTAATGTCCTAGTTGCGTTTAACTGGTTTATTAAATACTTTCAATGGTCCTGATTTATGAGAGTGGAACAGAAATATCACATCTTAAGTATTCTGTGAGTTAAATTCTTAATTTATATATATTTTTCAAAAAATTATTTTGAATAATATTATAATTGGTAGGTACTTTTATAATATTGTTCAAAATAATTTGGACAAATAAAATTGAAAAATGTTTCAAATAGAGTATTTCTGCTTGAACCTCTCATTACATTACAATTACGATTCCATTAGAAACAAAAGCTTTAATTGCAACCATGATAATCGCATAAATACCTTTACAAAATTTCGGAAATAATAAATACTTTGAACATTATCAAAAGTAATTATAACGTAATTACTTTTAGTTACTCAAAGTACTAAAAGTAATCTTTGAATATTTCGCAACTACTTTTGTGAGTAGGTACTTTCTAAATTATAATTCTGGAGAAAGTTAACGATTAAAGTCAACACTCACTGGACTTTAATATGACCAATAGAAAGCTTTTCTTTTTTCATTCGCTGGCCTATTAAACACGTCAAGACGGTAAATACTTATTGACGAGACATAAGAACAATTTATGTTGGTGAAAGCAATCTGGCGATAAATTCAAAACGAAAATGAAGAAGAAAACTAAAATTATAAAGCAACAAATAAGCATTTTAATTCTTATTTTAATAGAATAAAATGTTATGTAAAATTAACCTGTGCATATATCATTATTGTACTAAAAATTGTAAGGAATTGATATTAGTTAACATTACGTAAAATATTAGTAATTTAAATAATTTTAGTAATCGCCAAAGTAATTATTAACCTCTTTCCATAATATAGAAATCATACTTCAAATAAAAATAATTGCAATAAAATTAAATAGTAAATAGGTATTGCAATTAAAATCTATTAATTCCTATGGAATCGTAATCACAGTAGTTAGTAATTAATTATCAAAAAAAATGATTAGTTTACAGTTCTACTTATTATTTATTAAATCATTCTAACAAAAATAAAACGTAACTTTAAATAACTGATCTTGTCAATTCTCAAATTAGCAAGACCTGCACAGTTACTTAATATTTCGGGACAGTTATGTAAGAGACAAGATGCGCTGTTAGAAAAATATACCCTAATTTTACGTACATGAGAAACTAGAGAAACATAAAATGTGTATGTTAGTGAAAGCGAGTTCTCCCGAATTCAGACAAGAATATTAATTAAATCAGATACCGCGCATAACAATTTAATGAAAGAGCTGATAGTGTTATGAAAAAATAATCGTCATTATTAATCCTTGTGCTTATGACTTGGTTTCAAATAAAATTTGTATTTTAATAGTATATAGCTAATTTTAGCACATACGGTCATCCATTAAATCAACGATACCATCTCTAGGAATAAATTCGAATACTTCATTCAGTCTCTTATAAACCTCATTCTTAGAGACTTCTTCTTATACTCTTAAGTTGCTGCATAATATTTAGATATTTCTATGCGGTACATAATCTTCTTTGCGCTACTCGGTGGTGGCTAACGATCTTCTATTTTTGAGGATTATACCAATACCTTCCCTATGTTATTCAATGATATACTACGATCGTAAGTAACAAATCTTTTTTCCATCTTTCTGGTAGCATACGGATAGATACCGCGTTGGAAGATAGCATCATCTTTTGAGGCTATCCACAAATCCACATATTATCATTCAACGTTTTTCGGTTTCTGTTCTTATGGAACCTAATGCTTTTGAATCATTCCCAACAATTTTAAACAATGGGAAATTGCTTGTTGAGTCACTGCAAATGTGTGCAAATTCTTCTTCCATTTGGCACGAAACCTCCTTCAATAATGCTTCGAATATTTCGCGTCTTCATACACTTTCGGCCTTCCGCTACGTTCTTTCTGATCGACGTCATGCTCACCGTTCTCAAGCTTTTGAAACCACTCATGACAACTTAAAGCAGCCTCACCATATGTTTCTAGCAATTGATGCGCCTCAGCTGCAGATTTCTTCAAATTAAAGAAGTGAATCAAAAATTCACACAAATGCCGCTTATTTGACACAAAACTCGACATTATTGCGCGAAAAAAAAATTATGTGATGCTGATACAAAATCACGAATAGTTCGAGGTTATGATATTGCCAGATGTCCAACCTTTCGATTTGACGTTTTACACCTGAAAATGTCAACCATAACTTACTGGTGGGGCCATCTGTTGTCAAATGGCGGGAACTTATTTGTACTCTCAATAAAATTCGTTCAATACATATGTGATTCTACTAAAAGAGAAGTTCATCAACTATGAATTATTTCAACTTCCAGGCATGAGTTCAGCCTTAGCAGCATTCAATTATATACAACAGTGGAGAAATTGACAGGCCCCCAAATGACGAAAGTCTAACTTAGGGGAAGAGAGTAGCCAGGAAAATAATAGAACCTATTCGAATCCAAATCGTCCAATCTTTTATCTTATTATAATAGTTTGTGAATTAACACGGTTTTCCCTGTTACTATAAGAATTAGTACATAACTAACATAACCTTACAATTTATTATAAGTATTTGAAAAAGTCAAAAACTCAAATTTTGACTCGGCTAACAAACTAAGCAGATATTACACATCAATAGCTGTCATAACAAGGAATAGAAAAAGACTTAGATTCAGACAGACTCCAGAGTATAGTTTTTATGTAATTATCAATAGTTCGAAGACCTTGGACAAAATTATTAACTTTCATAATTTTATTAAAATTAATTTCTGCGATTAAGATAAAACTCTTGATTTGGATCATCCGTAACATTCTCGATATGTTTGATTCATCAATGAACAATACATTCCTCATTACTGATTTTTAATTTTATGAAATTAATAAGAAACTTAAGTACCTGTAACTATCTTAAAACTATTTTTTTTTCTGTCATTGACTCATCAAAAACATAAACGATTACATAAATAACAAAAACAATAGAGAATGTCTTTATAAAAAAAAAATTTACAAAAACTCCCAACAATATTTTAGCAAGTTGAAGATCAAGTAAACGGTTTGGTCGGTCAAGTAATTCGTACCCTCGGACCAACAGTACTACGAGCTGCAATTCAAGGTGGCAATACAAATCGTGCTCGTGACGACTTTGATGCTGATTTCGATGATGATGATGATGACGATAGTGATAGTGGATCACGTGTACAAATTGAATTACCATCGTTCGATCCAAATGATGATGATGACTTAAAAGATGATTCGACAACAACAAATGATAATAAAGTGAGTTCAAGATCAACGACAATTTCTAGCACAAATTCAATTACTGCTGATGCTCCAAATCTCGGAGACTCAGTACCAGCTGAAACAATTTCTTTACCTGATAGAATTTCATTGAGTACAAGAAATGATTTTGTTAATAGTGAAAACAGCAACATCAGTAACAACAATAGCAGCAACAGCAGCAGCAGCAACAACAACAGCATTGTTATTGAATTACCAACAACATCAACGGAAATTATTATAACTACAACTCAACTACTATTATCATCATTGGCTAGCAATGATACTAATAATATAACAACAACTAGTGAAGGATCAACAAATCAGCCATGTCCAGCTGATAATAAAGCTTCTACCAATTAGGATTGTTTTAGATTCGTGCTGTAAAATCTGCGATTTTTCATTTGTCATTCCTTTTTCTCCTTTATTGTCGTATATGGGACTCATTTCTATTTATTATATTTATAAACACTAGACATCGATTTAGATATTTTTTTATTACTATTATTAAATGTTTCTTTAACTATGTACAAAAAAAAACAATTAGTTTCGATTACACCCGAGGGTGATTTTTGGATAATTTATTTCTCTTACTTATTGCAGCAACCATAAAATATTTTCTCTTTTGTTAAATTTATCAAAAAATGTTAAGAATTTTTTGCGATGAGATTTCAAAAACGATTTATGTTCATACGTTGAAAGTTCGCTTGGATTTTTGATCAAAATTTCTTCTAAAACCGCTCTTTAAAAGCACTGGATTATTTGAAATACACAAAAATAATGTAAAACAAAGTAAAAGAAAAATTCCTAAAGCAAACAATAATGATCAAAAGTTTTGTGAATTATTGGCCATCTGAATAGGACATTTTCTTAAAAATCAAAAACTTGAGCGTCATGTCCATGGGGCGACTATATACAGGTCTCCATACTTAAATTTTGTCTCTCTTTTACCCCTTCCCAGACTATATTCGCAAAAAATCAAAAACAAAAAGTATATATTATTATTGTAATAGGAACTGTAATGAACCCTCCGTTAACAAAAAAAAAATATTATCATAAAAATAACTCACTAGTGATCCTCTGTGAATGCTGGAGTTGTTTTCTTTATAGCTGAAGCAAATCAATCACTTCACCAACTAGGTTATTAGGCACAATTTCCGTATACTAAGAAGCTGACTGCTTACCACGATATTACACTAATTTCTAGCTACTGGTAAGTTCTTGGTTACATCTGGACAAAGATCTGATGACACAGAATTGCGGAAAATTTGGTACTTATGCATCTATAAATTTCAGAATATGCATACCCCCGGGAGAACTTTTAGCAATATCTGTAGGTCCAGCTACGGCATTTATCAAGAAATAAATAAATTTCTTCATTTTCAATGTCACTCGGACGATTCAAATGAGATGAAATAAGAGAGAAAAAAAACGATGTGCTACGTCACACAACAAAAGTTGCTCTAATATAAGCACTCTAGTGCGGTGTGGAGACCAACGTGTTGTGGAAATCCGGCCTACTAAATGACAATCCAACTGATGGCTATAATTAAAAAAGGATTTTTTCCGAAACGATCGAGACTAAACAATAGTAATAGCATTATGCCTATTTATGACTTAACGAGTCTAATTTGTGCATTTTAAATGAAAGAATTTTAGTCAAAGTTGCCCTGTCTCAGAATCGGACCCAAGATGTAACGAAGATAGAAGTTATTATTGCTGTCAATAAGACAAATTGAAGATTAATTTTAAATCGAAATGTGATACATGCTAGCGATATTTATGTATTACACATATAAATATTTCTGTTTATACTCAGCAAACATTGTGAAGCCAATGCGAATCGCAAAAATATCACAAAGTATAACATAAATTTCGCTAGTGAATTCAAATGAGATAGGAAAGCGAAACATTGAGCGCGAGCAAATGTTGACGGAACATTGTATTCACATTGTAGTATCACTTCGAATTCACTTTGCCTTTCTTTTTCGACAAAATGTGATAAATTTAAATGTATCCAAAGTAAATATTAATTTACTGTGGTAACAATAACTTTAGCGATTCGCAAATGAAATTATTTCTCAATCATTAGCGATATCAGCGTGTCTCATTTACGTATGAATATAATTTGTTAAACCTATGCTTGTAGATACCTACCTATCTATCTAATCCAGTCTCCTATAAATGTAGCCTTTCATCTTAATGGTAATTAAATATAATTTTAATTGCTCACCTTTTAAGCACAAACACGACAAATTTCTAATCTGTTCACTCTGAAATTCAAGCTCAGATGGAAAAATAGAACCGAAAATCTTGAAACTGTAAAATTTTCAGAAGTTTAGACGCAAAACAGCGCATATGCACGTGTTTATGTAAGATAAATAAAAGAGAACAGAATTTATATTCGCGTTCATTTCGCTTTTATATCGCTACGATAACATAAATAATTTTTAGCTCTGTCGCATTTTTCTCTTATATTTCGTATTGTACAGTTCTATTGTTGCTTAAGTTTCGCTGTCGCGGACGTTCGCCAAATTGTTTGTTGGGTAGCGGTTGTACACTAGAAGCATACATCTGAAATTTTTAAGACCGAAATTCATTGGTTTGCTTATTTTATAATAATTCACCATTGATGAGATATACAACCGGCTTAGACTGTATACCAGTTTGATAACCTTTTACTTATACGGTTTTAGGGAGAGTCACAGTCACAGTCTTAATATATCTAATTAGATTTCAATTAATTAACGAAATCACTTCTATTGCGTTGTGCTTTTCCAAAAATAACATCGCACACAGCCCATGTCAAAAATTTTGATTTTGGTTTTGTAATTCAACGCCTGACAAAGTTATATAATATTGTTATGTAAATCTACAATTTAAGATCATTGTTACTTTTATGACTGTTTTCTAGGTTAGAGTGACAGCTATTGAAATACCTACGAACAGCATACATTATGATGCCACCTAATCGGAGCCCTAACTAAAAATTAATTGTTTAATTTTGGGGGTGCGTTAAAACTAGCCACAAGAGTTAATGAACCACGAAAAACCCCCAATTCCTGAATAAAGTAGCTACGAAGCTTACTCCTTTCTGACTATAATTTTTAGCTCGGAATTTATTTGGGAGAAATCTTGAAAAATAAACGAGGATTTTGAGAACTGTCAGTTCGTATGTGTACAGAAGCAGAAAAACAAATACTATAACCGTTCGTATTTCAGTCGAATCAATCGGCCTGCCTCTTAGTCCCGTTTTCATAAGAGATGGCTATAAGAATTATCAGGCAAGCTCATAGATTCAAATCTATGTTGAGATGAATTGCAGTTAGAGAATTTTCTACGAGCTCCTGAATTTCCTTGGTTAAGCATAATAACATTGCTTCATTCTATTCCATAATCAAGAATTTGATAATATCCAACATCTACCCAAAAGTACCCTCAATGCTGATAATCGGGCGAGTTTATTATTGAAATCACGATAATTTTTGTGAAACGAGTTTATTGGGATCTGAATGTTTCAAACATTCAAAGGTCAGTTGCCCACCTTTCTAGCAATAACGTTGCTGAGTAAATCTTTAAAAAAAAATCATATATAATTAAGGAGAAATCAATCAAAATTTCATATGCGTAACAGAAGGAAAAAATTTAATTTTATTTGTGCGAATTATAGTTATATCGGAGAACAAAAATCTTTATTTTCAAATTTATATATACAGTTCTAAGAAAAAGTAGCTAGCAACATGCTGACTATGGATGAAGGCATGGACAACAAATAGCGATTCTTAACAAGAAGCAAAAGTCAACATGTCACGCAATAAAAAACCCCGGTTTAGATTGAAATCAGCTGATTCCCCCAGATTAAGTTCAATGAAAATCTTGTTTTTTTTTCTTCGTAACCACACAATGCGAAGAACAAATTTTAAAATTTATATTTTCTTATAAGAGGAAAAATATTATCAGGAATTAATGGGTAAAAAGAAGTGAAGGAAAACTTTATAAGCAGTCTTTCCTACCATTTTACTCCTTCTGTATCTACTTATTAAATTAAGAGCAAGGAAAGAACAATCTAACTGAGCTAAACAAATCCCAGGCATATTCAACGATTAAAAAAAATATATAAGTGAAAGTGAACTAGACAATAATGGTGTTCACTAGACTTTAAGTTTTTTAATTTTTCTTTACATTAAGGCCATTCTGTTTAATTCCAACGAACTAAAAGAATTCTGATTGGTTCCACGGAACGATTTTTGATGTATTAATAGCCTAAAACGCTCTAAACTCTTATAATCGATTACACGAATATGCTTTGAACATGAATTGTACAATTTTATTCAAAAACAAACATGTTTCTCTTTCCAAATTTGATTTAATTTTTTGGAATTTTATTTGCTTTTTAAAATATGTGTAATGCTTAGATTATTCTTTTTGAGGAAAACTCCGATCTGTGTTTTATTAATCTTTATTAGCTCGACGTTTTGTTCCTTGATTTAGTACCTTCTTCAGGAGCTAATTACATGGAAAATATAAATATATGGTATGAAAATTGTATGATATTTTTTTTTCTTTTTTACCTTTATTTCCGAGATGATTTCGTTATTTTAAAAATATTGAAAAATATAGAAATACACATTAAAGATATATTAGAAACCATAATTGAACACATAAATAAATAAATAATTTAACCCAATAAATAAGTACCTACTTAAAAGATATAAAAGGGTACAAATAAAATTTATAAAAATTTAAACTAGCTTCAACATAATTTAAACGAATAAATAAGTAAAATATATAAAACAATAAAAATAAAATTTATAAATAGACTAACTTCAGCATTAGATTAAATTTTTTTAAATTTTATTTTTACTATTTTAACTTTTACTTATTTATTCGTTTAAATTATTTATTTATATATAAGTACTATATTTAGTCAAGGTTTTTAATATATTTTTAATGTATATTTGTGAAATATTTTTCAAATATTTTTTAAAATAAACTCATCATATCGGAAACAAAGGAAAAAAAATAATTATAAATTTGTATACCATGTATTTATATTTTCCATATAATTAGTTCCTAAAGAAGGCCGGAAACGTCGAACGAATAAAGATTAATGAAACAAAGTTCGGAGTTTTCCTCAAAACGATTAACCTAAGTATTACATCATAGACTCGATCAAAAGCACAATCAGCTGTAAGACTGCAATCAGCTAATTTTTAAAGTATGCATGTATTCCCTTTCAATGCGTAGCCTCCTTCCCTTGCAGGAAGAATTCTGTTCTTCAATCGCTATTCATTTGCATCGTATCGAAATTTAAATTTAAGCAGCATTTTATATATATGTAATTGACAATCCTTCCAATGGCTATGTGTTGCTAGCGATTAAAGGTTCTGTAATATTATAGCTTTTGAATTTGGATATGTAATCGGTTAATATTTGGAATGTTGTATATTACTCTTCCTCCCTAATTTACAAAAATAATATACTCTGAAAAACCCTGAATGTTGATTTTTCCTACTGTTTGCGATGGTAAACAATCAAATTGAAAAATGTTATTTCTAAACATCGGTTTCTTTTTCTCCGGTAATGGAATAAAAACTTTCTGTAAATTTTTTTAAATTTTTTACACCGTAAAGAAATGTGCTAAGCAACTGAGTCAACCTACAGAATGCTATGTATAGTTAGCCCGAAATTAAAAATAATTGGCTTTCAATATGCGCTCAAAGACTCTAGTAAAAGCACATTCGGTTCTAAAATTCCAAAAGATGTACTAATTCTTCCGCCCATTCTACACCGCAAAATAAGAATTCTATAAAGTGACTATATCAATACCATTGTACACCAATTTCCAAAGAAACAATATTTTCTAGAAAGGAATACTATACAGATACTGTTTCATTACTTAAACAATTTCCTTACTTTATATTCTTTCATTTAAACTCTTCAATCTCTCCTTAAATCCTTTCATTCTTACTATTCTTACTTTATGAAACATACGATAGCTAAACTCTATTGTAGTATAGAGCATATCCTTTAAGACATCGCCTTTTCGTCAATATTTTGAAAAATAAAAAACATAAATCGTTTATAATAATCTCATCGCTAAAAATACTTTTTATTTTCAAGCTAGACATAATTTTAAAATGAAAAAAAAAAAAACTTATCTTAATATATTTTTCTCCTTTTTTTACTCCTCTAAATTCTTCTCGTTCTAACTTATATTTCAAACTACGCTCTTTTCTATATCTCTTCTATTCTCTCCAAATACTAAATTTATGCTTTCAACCAAACAAAAAAACAAACCCAAAAAAAAAACATGTTAGAACTGTGTATAACATTAAATAATCATTCATAATAATCTATAAAGAACTGCAAAGTAGTTAGATTATTGAATAGAGCGTATCATAGTAATTTTAAAGCAAATTTTCATGCATACACTCAAGCACACACAAACAAACAAATTCTGTATTGGGTCGTCCACATCATTGTCGTAACTCGAATATATACATAGTTATAGTTAATCGCAACATTACCTCTCAATTGGCACAATATCAACCAAAAATAACTACAAAATTTGAATATTGAAGTCATTATACCAACAAATATGACTGCTCATTTTAGCCATTGATCGTAAACATTTATCTTTTTCTGTTTTATTTTAACTCTATATATAATATTCTGCTGAATTAACATTTAGCAGATATATTGTTTTTATCTTACTCACAAAATATTTTTTTAATCATGACGTTCATAACAATAGATCAATCATGATCACTTACATAAGTTATAAAAAAACAAAAAACTAAAATCCATTTTTATTGCAATTGGTTATAATATCATTTTTTTCGATGCTTTTTTTTCTCTTCTTATACAACAAAAAAAAACAAAAACGCACAAAACACATTATTACACAAAACCAAACAAAAATATCAAAAATCACATCAAATACACAAACCAATAAAAATGGCGATCAAATAGTTGAATAGTGGAGACAACACAATTGATCTACATGCGCTGAATGAACAACTGCAAGAGACGATACGTGTCGCAAGACAAGCTGCATCTGAAAATTCAGTAGCGAGTAATACCGATGGCGGAGATCAAGATGCTGCTGAATCAAAATCACCTGCTATCGATGAATTGACGCTTGATGCTGAAGATGCTGATGGTGATGATCGTAATAAACGGTATTTTCATTTTTCAAAATTTTATACTAAATAATATAGTATTACAAATTTTATTTTTATTTTTTTTTACAGATTTTTACCTTTCGGTTTTGGTGCTTCTGGTCAAGCACAAGCCTCAGCAGGAGGCGGAGGTGGAGCTGCTGGAGGTGCTGGTTCAGGCAATTTCTTATTTGACATCATTCGTGTGAGTAGATAATTTTTGTTGTAATTAAAATAAGAAGAAAAATTTATTTTTTTAAAAATCTTTGCTTTTACTAACTTAAAAGAAAAATTTCTAATCACACATAATAACACATTTGAAATGTTATTTTTTTTTGTCTATACATACATCAAACACATATATATACATGTTAAAATTTAATTTGAAAAACATAAAAAAAAATTAAAAAAAAAAAACAGAAAACCATTATTTATAAACTAACCCAAAATGTTAAATAATGTTTTTTCGTTATAATTCTTTTAAAACAAAAGAAAAAAATTTAAATAAGAAAAAAACAATCAGCGTACAGCTGATCGTGCTGCACGAGCTGCTGGAACTGTATATCGTGTTGTAGCTGGAACTGAAACACTTGATCTCAACGAAACAGGTTCACGGAAGTTAACAACGACAACAACAACAACGACGACGAAAACTCAACAACAGGGACAATTCAGTAAATTTATTGACCGGACTGCAAGGACAATAAATTATGGGGTAACAATCTAACTAGCTAATATTAATCAAAATGACCAAAGATATAGTAAATATGTTTATTTTTTTTTCTCTTAACTCTTTAAACTTATTTATTGTTGTAAAATTTTCATAATGACATTTTGTTCTTTAATCCTTTCACTATACAATTTTCGAATTGAATGCAATTTTTTCTGGAGTACTTACATGAATGCAATTAATACCTACTTCAAAATTAAATTGAATTTTATCGAATGAATTTTTAATTTTTCTTTTTTTCTGATTAACTCCCACTTTGTCCTTAAATTTTATGGAAAAAATGCAAGTTTGTACGTCGTACCTACATATTGGAGTTGGACCACTTTTCCGTAAACTGGAATAAGATAGAAGTAGAAAATAATTTCATCACATTCATAATTTATTATACATATAAACATTTTCATTTCATTAAAAAAAAAACAAAATTTAACGCAGTATCGTTGAAGAAAAACTACTAAAAAATCAGTCCTTTAGTTTATCACTCCTCAGATGGACTCTGTATAAAAAAATTGTTGGACCAACGATGTTTTTTGGAAGAAGTGTCACAAAAGTGTTGATAATCTGTGCAACTTTCATGTAAATGACGTTTACACTCCATGCATTCTGTTTTAGTAGTATCTATGTATTTGCATAAAGCCCTAGATATCTTGCACACTCATTCTCATGGATCTGTATTATTACCTGTTCTTTTGTATTTCGTTGAAATGATTATTCTAAAACATTTTTTGATCTGAAAACTTATCTACTAAATATGGGAAACCTTTTTTCGGTCCATCTATCCTTTTATAATAGGGGAAATAGCTTACCATGTTTTTGTATTTGAATTGCTTAAGAAATACTCTGTTTTGTACTTAAACACCATACCACAGATAAGTAATACCCAGATATTGAAAGAGATAAGATAGTCAGTTCATGCCCCGCATGTAATGACATCTTAATGGTTTTTTGTACATTATTTTTGGTTAAAGTCTTTGCTAAAGCTTTTGAATATCGTGATAAAACTTCAATAGTTTTTACATTTATTTTTTATTTTTCAAGTGCATAATGATACCAAATTGTTCGGCTGGCCTGTAAGCTAGTTCACAGAATTTTCCTTTCCTAAAAGCTAAGACTGGCTGATATGTACATCATGGCCGGCTCATGAGAAACAGATTATTGATTTCCAAATCTGGGTACTACCATTGTGTATAGCGTATATAGTGGTTGCAAGTATAACTTGTTAACTGCTCGCTAGATGGCCCTGGTTGTACCGTTTTAAACGCAATGACCATAATTCTTGTTAAAAGCGAATAATTATTTGAATAAGCATATAAGTATTAATCGAATAATTTTGCAAAAAGACTTTTAAGTCCATAATTTATTATTTTCAATAATAATAATAATTTTGAATAATCGGTTTAATTGTCCTTATAGCCAAACAGCGAAACTTTTATACGTATAAATGATTTGTAAAAAGCTTTATAAATGTGTACATATTTAGTATAACAAGTATAACCTTTGAGTAAGCTGAAGATGTTATTCATGAACAAATTTTGTGTATTTTCCGCCAGCCTTCTCTCGTAGTTGTCTTCATGTGATCGTTGCTTGTTGGGTGATTACATTGTATGTATTTGTACATATGTATATCGATTACGATAGTATATACGTATTGTATATATATATAGCTTACTTAATAGATGCAGGATTTCTATGAATATTAATATTAATAAATTAATAATATTAAATAAATAAAATAAATAAATTACATCTACCTTTGTTGCATTTCAAGTATAAATAGGGCAGTATTCAAAAAATACATTAAAGATACAACCTGATTATTCCAGATAAATTGCTTTGCATGAATAAAAATATTATATCTATGAATAATAAAGAAATTCAATATATTAAAATTCCTTTGAAACGAATATCAGTGCTAATCTAAAAGTCATTGCTAATAAGCATAAGGTAAACACAAAATTGTATATATAAATAGCTACTGCGGCAATAATTACTGCAATCACAATTTTAATTCCTTCAAATCAAAACTTTTTCCTGCAAGCTATTTACCTTTTTATTTACAACAATCCATTTTGTGCTTTCATCACAACTTTCGTGTTTTGTATATTTTTGCTATTTGACTGTGTCAAAGCTATTCTGTTATATTAAGGCGACGTCAGCGCCGCAAGTGAGCAGTTAACAAAACGCTGTAAAAAGCTACTTGCAACCACTATATACTCTATACACAATGGTATTACTTATCTGTGACTATACTTACCACAAAGCTTGAATATAATATCGGCGAAACAATATGGAGATCCATAATGTAGGAAATGATAGTACCTATTCACTTGATCCAACAAAAAGTTATGTGCCAGGGGCGGGAAGGGGGCATCTCAACAATTTCAAAGATATAGGGTAATTAAGAAAATATTCTAGTTTTTAAAAAGTACAGAGATATTACGAACATCGTTAAGAACTCATTATATGAAGAACCTTATGGCCTTCCCAACTACTCATTCCAGGGTTATAGCGGTCGGAAATAAAAATTTCGGATTTCCTTACCTTTTTTTTATATTGACGTGGTTTTTTTTTTTTTGTTTTTTTTTTTGTTTTTTTTTTTTGTTTGTTTTTTGCAGAAAGCTGATTAACACAACTTTTTGTTATAAACTGTGGACTCTTTTCTTTAATTTGACCTTAGTGACTGAAAATACATAATTTAAAAAAAAAATATTTATTTTCGGTATGATTTTAACAGGCAATTAACTAATATTTCTTTAATGGCTACAGATAGGACATATGTAGGTGAAACAAAGTCTTATGAATCAACTTTTTGTAAAAATGACAACGAGTAACAAAAGTAAGAAAATCCAGAACTTTTATTTTAGACCACCAATAACTCTGAAGTGGAAAAGATTACGGGGCTGGTTGAGTAGTCATTGGAAAGATCATGCGGTTTTCATTATATGAGTTTTTGATGGTCACGATACACCCTTTGCTTTTGAAGATTCAGGGGTGTTTTGTGAAAAACTAGCATATTTTCTATATTTTCTTAACTACCATGTAACTCCGAAAAGCTTTATATGCACCCCCCCCCCCCGGCATATCATTTTTTATTTGGCTAGGTGATTACTAACATCCGCATCCTTACGAACCTCTCTATATACCTGTACTCACGTGCAGCTATTATTTCACAATTTTTATTGTGTGCTAGAATGAAGTGAGCTCAAAAACAGAAGCATTTGGCTTTGACCCTAGTGCTTTCATTTCTATAAAGTTTCTATCAGCAAACTAACACTAACGAACTAAAAGTTAGTGTAAAAGATTTGTTTAGGAAAAGATCGAAAAAGTAAAGGCGAGATCAAGCGTCCCAAATGTACTGAAAACTTCAAACAACATGCAGTTTGCTCAATGAAAAGGAGCAACTGCAATCATTTCGTTTCTTTGAAAGGTTGTTGAATGTATCATTAACTCCAAATTAATCACGTATCCAGAATCCAACAAACTCATCAATGATCGCCAAAATGGCTTCCGAGCTGGACGCTCATTTGGAGACTTGCTGACTTTTCTTACGGAACGTTGGAACCGTAATCTCCACAATTTTGGTGAGTCCCAAAGGAGATTTCAAAGTTTTTTGATTAGTCTGGCATCCTGCCCTGTTAACCAAACATAAAGCACTAGGCCTCTCCCTGCCTCTTTATTATGGATTTAAAGTTTCCTATCAAGTCGCCAAATACGTGTTGCATTAGAAAGCGTTACATATAAACCTCATCCCATAAATGCCGGTGTGCCCCACGGCTCTGTTATCTCTCAAACTGTCTTTTTTAATTTTCATTAGTGATCTGCTTTTCCTTACTTTCAATCGCATCCATAGCTTTGTCGATGACAGTACCCTTGATTTCGCTTACTCCTTACTCGCTTGGGGCAAAGTGAATCGCCTCGAATTCAATGCATCTCAAACAAAGCTGTCTCATCTCTTTAAAACAAAATCATAATTTGTCCACTTCCGTTTCATTTGATGGACCATTGATTTACAATACACAGTCTTTATGCATTCTCTGCAATAATATATCCAGGAAGCTAAGCTGGATAGATCACATCCTCTCTGTTGCCAAAGAAGCATCGAAATGGTTTGGATTTCTAAAAAGGTATAAGATATATTTCAGCCCATCGAATCTAGCGCTCCCCTACAAATTCTACATCAAACCTAGAATGTAATACAATTCCCATATCTGGGCCGAGGCTAGTCGCACAGCCTTAGCTTTATTAGACATTGTCCAAAAGAAAGCCTTCAAGCTCATTGGGGATGTGGCAATAACTCTTCATATCGACTCACTCGAGCACCGCCGCAATGTCGGATGCCTTTCGCTCCTCTATCGCTACATTCATGGTCTATGTTCCGATGAAATATCTAGTCTGATCCCTTGTAGAATAATTCCTGCACGTAGTACTCGCACTGCTAGCTGCGAACATCCTTTCATCCTTCAAAATACTTTCGGCCATACCTACAGTAAAATTCCGTGATGCTTTCTTATCCCGACCTGTGCGAATGTGGAACATTCTACCATCTTCTATGTTTCCTCGGGCCTACAATCTGCAAAATTTAAGAGTGACATACATCAGCACCTCTGCCACTTTCCTCATGTCCCTTAATCCTTTCCCTATCTCCTTCCTGCCATGCTGTGCTTTACATCATAGGGTATCCCCTGAGCTTGGCTTTATAATATATAAAAAAAAAATTGTTAAAAAATTGAGATTTACATTTATCAATGATTGAATATTACCACATATTTATTCCATTGTCAATTCCTGTTGGCACGTACAAATTCCAAACTTTTATGCGGTCATGCAAGTCACACCTTGAATCTCCTAGTTACAATAATTAGTTTAAATCTAATAAGATCAGACAACAATTCAAATATCTAAGAAACATAAGCAGGTATTAAATAATTAATTAATAACTCTATCAAAGAAGAATATTATTTCTCTTGTCGATTCTTAGGCACTTGATAAGTGCAACGCGGGATAGCGAAAATGTACCTAACTGGTAAAAATCGTCACAGATAATTGCTTAAACTTTGGATTCATCTTTGTTTACTCCAGTAGTTACCAGTAGTAACCAGATGAATTATTACATTTGATGCAGAAATCTGTCATAAAAAAAAGCTGTGTGATAGACTAGGGATTTTCAAATTCTCTTGCACAGATATACAGCATTTAGAAGAGCAATATATGTATATTAACGGTTGCAATTGCCACGGCATTTGATTTTCTTCAATGGGAAGAGAATTTACTATTCGGACTTTCCTTAGTGATACTGAATGTGAAGCCTCCAAAGGTCAGCATTTTTTAGAATACTTAAAGACTGTGGCAATTGTAATAAGAGAAAAACTGGGAAATATTTTTTTTTTTCTGAGATACTTAGCTAAGCCACAGTCCTGTACCTTAAAATTATAATAAGGTATATCAACACTTTAAAGACCAACGTCAACTGTACTGCCAAAGATATATATGAATTTTGAAAAAAAAAATAAGAAATTAACTGAAATGTTTCAATAACTCTGTATTTTTTTTTTCACCCCTTGTCGTACGAGATTTCATTGAAAGTAAACGTGCTTATTCCAAACTACTTAATTTTGATGCATATCAAAATAGTTTTTCATTTCATAATTAAGTACAATATACTGAAGTTTTCAAAGTAATTAAAAGTAATTGTAAGTATTGAAAGGAGTTTTGCAGTAATTCCCAAATACTTTTTGGGTATTTGTAAGTATTTTTGTAATAAAATCCAAATTTTCCCAAATTCAATTAATTTTTTGGTATTTTAAAGTATTATTTGCAATTCGTGAAATGGTACTGTAAAATTTTAATTCCAATACAACTGTTTTGGTAATAGGAAATATCAATTCCTATGTAAGTACTTGATATTGTTAAGGGTATAATGGTACATAAATTTTATATCTCTAATGCGTGGGGTGTTCTTAAAGACTCCTTTTGTCTCGTCCTGAGATTTTTAAGAGTCGTACTGTATGCTTCTTTTTTCCATCGGTGTACATATTTTTCAAATATTATCTATGTGGTGGAACTTTTTTATTTCCCTTGATATAGCACGTACACTTTCATCGGAATTTGCTTATGCTAATGGGCCTATATTTATGAGAAACAAAAAATTACTCATTCTACAAAAACTATATAAATACATACGCTCATTTCATAGACATGGTGAAATTCTTTTTTTCCCTTTTCTTATTGTAAGTGGGAATACTTAACAAAATGGTCATGTTTATTTAGTCAAAATCTTTTGATTGTTTTGGAGCATCTCATCTAAAAACAAAAAGCCCAATTTATTGAAAAAGGTTGGACTTTGACTGCTCGCAGCTTCAATAATCGTCATTAATTCAAAATATTTTAAATTCCATAGTCTTCAAATCTTTTATATTGCAAAAATATACATCCTTCACGTACGTTAACTATGTCATTCCATTATTTCACTAATTTTTGTATATTTTTCATTTTTTTACTTATTATCATTTAGTATCATTATTATTCAATAAATTGCACTTGTAAAAATTGCATTACATCATCACAATATTATAAATTCAACAACGCCTTTTTTCAAAATAAGAAAAGTGCTTGAATTTCTTTGTTTATCACATTTTTATTTATGAATATGCGTAGGATGAGCGGTTGATTTTGCCAATTATAAACTGAAAATGCATAGTTGCGTATATATATAATATATATGTAGTAAAGTAATTAAGTACCAACAACATTTTTTCATTAAGTAATCATCTGTCAGAGTGTCTTGTAAAATGTTAAATAAATTCTAACAAATGTAACTTACTTCTCAGCATGATTTTGTATATAAAGAAGCGCGTACATTTACAACTTAAATGTATAGTATTATATATGTATAAATTGTATATATGTTTGTTATTCATTTGACGAAAATCCTTAAGTAGGGAATATTAATTAGATTGATGAACTCTACCCTGTCGGAACTAACACTTGTTGTATATAAATTTATTTGTAATAAAATAATTATTCTTTGAATTTTCAATATAAATATTTTTCACTTATTTCAAGCACTCTTCTACTCTGTACTGTAGAACTCAAAAAATTGTATATTATCTAAATTTTAACTAATAATTAAAAATTAATTTTAACAGTAGATATAATCCTCGTATCACCAAAATTAATATTCACTTTTTCACACTTACATATTAGCACCTGTATACTGTACATAAATATTAAGTACCTACTAAGTATTTACAAAACTAACAAGACTGTACATAATAAAACTAATACATATTAGACATGGATCTGAACTTTGAACTAAACGACAAAATGACAGACGATTTAAAAAAAAAATAAAAAAGAAAAAAAGTAAATAAATTCGATGAACCTTATCCTGCAGCTCAGCCGCTATTATAATTAATTATTATTTTTTATATTGTTTTTTTTTAATAATTAATTATTAACTTTTATATTATCAGTTTGCACGTATGCATCTTATGTATGTATATATCTACTACAACGGAAATTAAAAAACAAAAATATTAATTCAACAAAATGTGAAAATTTTTTAGTTATTCTCTGGAAGTGTTCAAACACCTCAAGGAGATGAAAGAGCCAATGAAGCATCCCAATCTACTGACGACTCAAATCAAAGTGCTGTCGGAGGTGGAGATGGATACACCGAAGGTATTCCTGGACCAGTTACTCGATTGGTGGTTCTTGCCAATCGGGGTCTTGCTAATCTTATTCAAGATTTAATTCTTGTAAGTATTTATCACTTTTTCATTTTTCAATTTTATATTAATACATTTAATAAAGATAAACATTTAATTTAAGCTTTGACTATTGTAAGTTGCTTATACTAAGTTTGAATATTTGACAGGGAATATAAAGTAAAGTGGAGCATTTTGGTAGAATTTAGCAAAATTGTCAAGTTGGGTAGAAAAGAATGTTAACAATAGCCAAAAATAAAATCAGTCGAAAGGTGAAAGAATTAGAAGAAGAACACCCAGAAAAAAATTGCTGTTACCGGATTTCTTCTGGATTTTGTAAATTTTAGTTAAAATTCATATTGTTCTATGTATAGAAATTATCTTTCTGAATCATAATCAACCCGTTTAAATTATATCGGAATAGAGAAGATTTATTCAATTTTACAATTAAATCAATCTTTCAGTTCCTTTATTCCATTTTAGTACAAAGGACCTAAATCTGATTAACATCTGCAGATTTGGAGTTATTTTCCGCTGTGTATTTCCTATCCAGTGCTAATTTCAGCACCTTCTTGGATGTCAATTGATGATTGATTGATTGATTGAAGGCGAGGTTGGGTACCCCGAACGTAGGCCATTAAAGGCCATTATTCACCCTCCATATCCATGAGAAGTCGTTCATAGGTCCCAATTGGACGCTTTTATAAATCTAAGTATTGGCCCCCAACCTTCCTTGCCAGCGTTGAACAATACGTCCAGGAGGTGTGAACCAAGTAGTCTGTATCGTATTCCTGAGAGTGCCAGACAGTGACAAAGGAAGTGAGTCACCGTTTAGGATTCCTCTCCGCAGCCCCTGCATGTAGGAACATCAACAAGTCTCATCCTGTGAAAGTGGCCCCTGAGAGAAGAATGCCCAGTGAGAATAGACACTAGAGTTTTCAGGGTTGGCTTGTAAAATCCGAGGAGCTTATTAGTTTGATTTTGGGTTGGCTTTACCCTACAGTTCCTTTGTGGCTCTACCCGAAGGTGGGGTAGGTGATCAGCCCAAATTAAAATTATTGAGACAATGTGTTTTGGTGCAATTCCGACTATTGAGGCAGGTTCCTTCGAGGCTGCACCAAGGCGAGCAAGCTCGTCCGCCCTTTCAGTCCCACTAATGTTGCTTTGCACTGGCATCTACTGCACAATTAGCCTATTATTCCGAGAGAGGGAGTCAAGGGTGGCCTTACACTCCATTACTCATTATTAGTTTGGAGGTTGTAAAGAGTTTAGACAAAGCCTTGACAGCCGCTTGGCTGTCTGAGCAGCTGACTATCTCCTTATTCTTAGTATCTGATTTAAGGAATGCCTTCCTGCTTCAAAAATAGCCTTGACTTCTGCCTGGAAAAACATGGCTTTCGAGATGCATGGCGATTACAATCTGAGGCTCCTCTCAGAATACTCCTGCTCCATTGTTCTTATCGGATTTGTAACCATTAGTGCAGATTATAATAGCGTTTGTGAATGGTTGAAGCACCGAATGTGACTCCCATTCTGCCCTGGATAGAATTCTAGATTCAAAATTACTATTCAGCATAGTCTCGAGGAGGTGGTCGCTGGCCCTGTTGATGCCAGGTGCGATAAACCGCACGAATTTATAGATGGATTTATGTTGAACTCTTGTTCTCGTGTGAAGTCAGCCAAGATTAAGATGCAGTCTTAGCGCTGCATTCGATACCCTCTGCTTAATACGTATTTGAGGATAACCTCTAGAGCCCGAGCACTAATTGACTTAAGAGCGCCGCTTGCGCTGAGGAGGCACAGTCTCTGAATCTTCTCCAATATCTTCCGATAATTGGCGAAGTCCATTGCTTTCCACCATACCACAGAGCCGCAGGTTAACATGGGTCGGGTGACGCTAGTGTGTATGTCATCCGCGGTTTGAGCCCCCACTTCTTCCCTACCGCACTGCAGCACATTGTCAAGTCTCTAAGGGCTTTGTTCACTCTGTCTTCGAGGTGTAGTTTCCAGTTTAGCTTTTTATCTAATATAATACCTAGGTATTTTCTGCGGTAAACACAGTGCTAGCCTTTCCAACCTCAGCCTCAACTTTGACAGTTTTGTAGAATATATGAGATCAAGTTATGAAGAACCTAATGACAAAGTTGGTGAGGTCGACCAGCTTGAGATTGAACTTCAGTAGGTCTACTCTCTACTCTGCTGAACTTTGTCAGCTTTGACAGCTAATTTTTGTTATCGGAAAAAATGTATGGAAAATTTTTTGAAAAAAAAATTTGGGAAGCATATTTAACGTAAAAAGTTGTTTTTACTGTAGTAAATTATTACGAAAAAAATTGAATTTTTAAGCCAATAGCCCAATTAACTGCTATCATACAGAAGTTGTCAAAGCTCGCATTGTGAGTTATAAAAATTGGGAGAGTTCACCAGGTTGAGGTTCTAAAAGTTTTACTGAGGTCGAGGTTAGAAAAGTTAGCACTGTGTTTCCCGCTTTACTCTATCCTTTAGCTCTAAACACGTTGAGGGTTAAACTGGCGATATTCCTTTTCATGGTAAAAAATCATAAGTCAGTTTTCCGTGGATTAGTACTCAGCCCGCAGTCCGTACCCCAGTACATGACTAGTCGGATCGCGTTTTGCACCAGTTCACAAAGTTCGGTTTTATAACTCCTGGTACCTAAGATCTTCAAGTCGTCTGCGTAATATACTGCTTTGAACCACATCCGGGTGAGTATTTGCAAGAGATCATCCATGATGATTACTCATAAAAGAGGTGATAACATACCACCTTATGGGGTGCCCCTGTGAACTCTTTTAACTCTGCTTATCCTGTCCAGATCTCGAAGGACAGTTTTATTATACAACATGTATGTTATCCAACATTTTAAAGATCGGCTCACTCCATTTTCTGTTAACATTTCAGTAAACTTATGCAGAAGAACATTATTGCAATTTATGGTTGCTCAAAACGTCGCAATAACATATCATTTGTAGCACTATTAGATTTGGTTAGAGACCCCTACTAACGAAAACGTGCAATGTTCCAAAGATTTATTTTTCTTCGTCAGTTTTGCAGCTCGAGATTGTCACGAAATGCGATAATATTCGTTTCCTTTCCCTGAAGTTTCAGGTTTGGCCTATTTTTCTGTTCTAATATATCTGCTAGATATGCAACTTTTTGAACCAAGCTTTGTCCTTAAAATATACGAAAGGTCATGTTTCCCTTGCACTTCCAGGAACGACTTGATTTCATCTTTCAATTCAAAGATACGATTCACAACATTTCATTTGCACAACCAGCATACTGTAGTATAGAAAAGATGTTAAGAGCTCCAGATTTGCAATTTTTATCAACGAATCAAACACCTCTTGTAGAGAGATTGGATGAGTCTTACTGACAAGGGTATACCGGTGAATCATTCAGTGGATTCACCTGATTACTTTTTTCTGAAAGCCAGATTTTAACCCAAGCATAGATGGTGCACAGTACAAAATCCACAGACATTTCTTCACTTTAATCCTTCAGTCTCAAAAAACGTATTTATCTTCTCCACAATATCTTCACTTTTTGTAGTAGTTTCAAGTCCCCTACAAAATAGGAACTCTTCTTTGATATCATCTGAATGAATATATTTCACGAAGATAAGCAACTGAGCACACGAGCTTTCGTCTGTTGATTCATCAACTTAAAAAGAAAACAATGGAGAAACCTTGATTTTATTCAAAATCTGCTCTTTAACGTCTACGGATATGTCTGATATTGTATTATAGTGAATATTTTTTTTAGTTAACTGTGTATGTTGGCGACCCCAGAAAAACCCGTTGCGACTCCATTCGGGGTCGCGACCCATAGATCAGGAACCCGTGCGTGTCATGGATACAAAGCAGGAAGGGTTTTATTAGTCCATGTTTATGTTTTTTTTACCTCAATCTGCAGTAATCAACTTCTTCTCTACCCAGAAATGCAATTCTTGTATTTAGATTGTTGCAGCTGTTAATCGTCCTGTTTTCGACATTACAATTAACGCAAATTAACTCCCAGGTTGGCATGAACATGCACGTTATATGCATAGTCTCGAAATTATTATCCAAATCCACAGTATATATCTACGTCTCCTCCAGGATATAATTCTTCTTCCAAGATATCATTTATTGTTGCTGTTGAGAGCAGTAGTGGTGAGTAAACATAGCCCTATTTGACCCCTAATTTGTTTCCAAAAAATTGGACAGCTCTCCACATCATTTTGTATTCGAATTAAGAGCCTTGATGGCTTTCCACAACATTTAACAGAATAACGCTATTATTATTCTACTCCACTGAGTTGGAGGATTTTTCAAAGACAAAATTCAAGGGATACTGCCGACTGATTAAAGATTATTCTTTGTGATGGCAGCAAGAAGCCAATCAGACTAAAACTCCTCGTTTATCCGTAGGGAAGGTGTTACGTAGTATGCCATGCATCTATTATGAGTGGATTGAATATATGGACTCTTAATTTTTAGTCGACCTCTGATAAATCAATAATGCGGATACTATCAGCACTTTGGATAAATTGTTCACGTAAATATTCAGATTACTTTAGGAAATATGAAACCTTTGTAAACATGATTTATCCAGAACATCAATTAAATGAGGTTTCCATGTGCTTATTTTATGTAAGCCGTAAGTTTTCGGAAATTAACTTAAACTGACATTTAAATGAGTCTCGTATCTGAGATAAAATCTAAATATTTAATTTCTTTTGAGAGTTCAGCTACAGTTTCTGCATAAAATGGTGCTTGTAGTAAATAAAGCTTCCCCCGGGAGTTGCACGGCCACTGTTTTCCCAGGACTGTTTCATAGACCCATTTTCTGGCATAAGTTGAACTATGCTTAGAGTATCCTACATAAGATCGGAGAATGGTTAAATTGTTTTTCCCCCTGTTTATTATAACCTGCTAATCTATATATCTTAATTACTATTGACAGACTTGGGTAACTCTTGCAGGAAATCATAATCAACCAAGGATCATAGTAGAGGGTATAACTAATTTGACTTATTCTTCAGATTGCTTGTGATTCTCTGGTTGCTAAGCATTGCCATATCCCAATTTTTACTCTTGACTTATTTGTTAAAGCCATACTCTCAACCGTTTTTAAACTTTTTATTTACATGCAGTCAGATCTTTTTTCATTACATTGAAATAAAACTTTTGCATTTAGTTCACATTGCATACATTCCACCCACAGCTCTGTTTCGGCAGCGTAAGAACCAACAAAAAGTTGATACTAGGCATCCAGATGGGTATCCATTCCGAATTAATTTTTATTTCTACTAGTCCCTCAACTGCCAGCTCTGTCGTCAAATCGTAGTTTTAGTGACTTCCTCCCTTCTGCATATGTATAGGGTGCAAAGGGATGACAAGCCAATGCAAGTATTTAAGAAACATGATGGATAATCTTTATAGTTTACAACTTTTAATATATATTTTCTTGCTCTACCTCAAAACTCTCGAAAATATTTCAGAAGCAAAGAAACAGACTCCCTCACTACCACATTAGAACCCCAACCGAGTCCTAACATTCTAAAATATTTGTAATGTTAGCCTTGAGCGTTGCTCTGACATGAATGATTCGGTGAGGTGTGTAATTTTGGGGTATTAAATGATTATTCTCAACTGACTCAATTGACCCAAATGACTGAATCTTTTACATTAGCCACTTATAACAAAAGACTCGTATGTCCTGCTTCAGATCGATTTAGCCCATAGCTAGTGCGTAGCAGTAATGCTACTTTACAACGTTTTTATTCAAGCCAATTTTTTCAATTACAATACTCAAAAGATCTAATTCAAGTAAGTAGTTAAATATATATGTAACTACTTACCCTTTCCTTATAAAACTATGTTCGTGTAGATAAAAAAAACTCGCTGTAATGAAAATGCAGAAATTCACAAGATAACAAGCAAAAACATCTTTGAAATATAAGGGAATTTACTATTAATATGATAGTTGGTAAGGAGTTCGCTTTTACAAAAAACTTAATAATTAGACATATATTTCTTCCACGCCTACGTTACGTAATAAACTTAATAGAAATATGAATTGTAATGCTTTAATAAAACAATTGTATCCTATATAAATAACACATACTGTGCCATTTTAATAATATTATATTTTATATAAGACATTACATTTATAAAACAAACAAAAAACTAAAAAAACAATTTTTTTTCATTTTCAGCGCATCGCAGCAACAAGCGAAAGATTAGTTAATTTCAAGGCGCGCCTTATTACATCTCTCATCTAAAGGAGCCCCATACATAACATTTCCTCTAGATAAAAACACAATTTTCTGAAAAAATTATTGGAGATCAAAAGGAATTCAAAATTGTCCTCTTGTTCATAGATGCATTATTTATTAACTACCCCGTCCCCATATATGTATGATGAACCAGTATCCTGTAAAAATACTGCCAATGCTACTACCCCAAGCTACTTAGTTTCCCAGCTTGTAGTCTAGATAATATGTATGTAGATCCCCCCACCCCTCCTAATCACTTGCTATGTATGTAGTATTTTCAGCGTTATTTAATTGTTTTGTTTTTTTTTGTTTTGTTTTGTTATATCTAACATTAAAAAATTCATTCCCTTCCTTCTTTAAAATTAATATTGACATATTTCCAATTTCATCCCCTGTAACTAACTGTTATATGTAGATGTAAATAGAATCATAGTAACGTAAAAGAATAGATTTTGTGGTTGACTATTTCTTTACCCTTTCTTCGCCTAGGAATTGTGAAGCAAAATCACACAAAACGAGTGATTTTTTACTTCCTATATTTAGTACACAGATAACTATAGAATTTTATATATATTTCTCTCTCTCTCTCTCTCTCTCTCCTAAATTTATAATTATATTATTCGACTGTGGTGTTTTTTTATTATTATTATAATTTTGATTTTGTTTTTGATTTGATTTTTTTTATAGTTTTTAGGCTTTTAAATCTTTTTGTTAAGTATCTCTGAAATGGTAGTCAATTTTATAAAGTGAACAAAACTAAGATAATTAGTTGATCCTTATTTTGGAGGTCTGTTAACTATGTATATTTTGTAATAATACTTATGTATAAATAAACTTTTTTAAGTAAATTAATCGATTGTCTTGATTTATTTCAAAATAAATGCCACAATATATATCTGAAATGGAGAAGCTTCGATCCCACATATATTGAGCCCGCTGAGTGTACACTGGATAAATTCAAAGCCCTTATTCTCTTATTACACTTTTTGTATAGATATAAATTTCGCTAAGTGTGTAGAGATCGCTGAAACGAAAACTCTCGAAAAATAATTCCCAAACGATGAAACAAAAATTTATATGTGTGCGTGCTAGTCCGATTCTTGAAAATATTTTATATTGATTCTTATGAAAAAGTGACTAGACATTGATTTCATATATACAATAAAGCCTACAGGAAATAGTCTTCCAGTAATTTTAAGCTTAGCCCCTTACCTTTTTAAAGGCAACACTTACTATATAGCTTACTTAACAAAATAATAAAATTATTAAAAAATAACCTTACCATTTTACGATCAATAACTGAGTAATAGTTGCAATAGTGTATGTGCGGCCGGAATCCGAATTTGTAAGCACATTAATTCAAATTCATCAGACATTCACATATGTAATTATTCATTTAAGAGTTTTTGTTTGGGGAATCGTAGTCATTTGATTAAGATAAAAAAAAAAATTTAATAATTTTGTTAGAAAAGATATAAAAATTTGAATACAGTTGGGAACAGTTGTAATTAAATCGATTAAAATTGCAATTGATTTTCAGACTGTTACAGTGTAATAGATATTACTATATAAAGTATTACACTGTAATGAATTTTTCTATTACAGTCTAATAACTTTTATTTCAGTCTGGCAATAAAATATATTACTGCAAAGTAAAATATATTGCTTGGCTGTAATGAAAATAATAAATAAAATACACCAAAATATCTCTCTACAAATTTTATTACATAGAGTGCAAAATACCATGTCAATATTATGTAGCAAATGAGAAAATATTTAATGCCTTATTCTTTGGCAAACATCGTTATAAGTACAAAGTACCTTAAACCTAATTGATACATATACACGCATATGTTTTTATAAGGCCTGTTACGTAATATACCTTTGTATACTTTTAATTTATGCATTTATGAGCTGCTAATAAAAAAAAGGGATAAAAAACTGATCATTTGACATGACAAAATAATTGCTTATATCTCCAATGTCTATAATGGAACTATCACTAATTTTATTTTCCATTTTTTAATAATTTTTTTATAATAGTTCCCTGTACCAACTGCTTCTGGCGGACGGGCAATGTCGGATCATTCGTTCGTAATTGAATTTTTGAAAAATCGCTTTACCTTTGAATTTTAATTTTAATTACTAAAAATGTGCTGTCAATTACATATTAAGATTTACAGGACTTTCGTTTTAATTCACAAAATCTTGGGTATCTTGCATTTTGAATAAAATCAATTACGAATGAATGATCATTGATTTTGTCCGTCTGCCTGTATTAGTTGATGTGAACAAGTAATAGTTTAACTTCTAATGGAATCCTTGGTATCAAATTTACCAGAGTAAATTAACGTAAATTTTATGCAGCATGAAGAGCACAATAATTTCGTATACAAAACTCTTTTCTAACTTAAATATGTGTTGAGATAAATAATGTTATGTTTATGCTTCCATATGAGTTCTTAGCTTTGAGTGCATTTTTCTCAAAATATCAATTTTGCATATGGGGCAAAGAAATACTCAGGCCGCGATCATTAAATAACGTTAATTCTGAAGAAACTTTTAAAATACCAACACCCAACACTACTAAAAATGTTCTTCCTCTAAACCCAACTTAGAAGGTAAATCTATTTCTGGTCCACAAAAAAAGTACAAAAACCAAACAAAACTAGGGAGACTTTCACTACACTTCGCTTTCACTATTATTTATTATTATTACAATGTCCATAAAGTCTAAAGCACTAAACTTTTCTTTATAACGAAATCACCAAAACAACAACCGACTTGCTTTCATAAAATCGCTCCTGATCAACTAATCCAACAATGTCGCATACATCAAATAGACAAATAGCAAGTCTGAAGAGCTATTGATTGAAACATTAGTAAAAATTACTGTGTTTCAATTGATTTCATTGTTTCATAATAGAACGAACTGCACAACTGTAATAGAATTTATTGCGGCGTAGTAAAATTTGTAACCGAGTAATTTCGTGTAATGGATTTTACTAGCACAACAATAAAATCTATTTTAGTGTCTGTAATAGATAAACTTGTTACAAATAGTAAAATATACCACCGATAATTTCTATTACATATTTAGTAAAATTTATTACAAAATAGGCAGTTTTATTAAAAATGTAATAAGCGTCCGAACTTTTTCAGTTTTTTATGCTTTTGTAAAATTTATTACACAGCAGCTTGATGTTACTACACTATTTCTCTGTGTGAATATACATATGCACAAGACTAGAGACTAGACGACAGAAGATAAATGCTTAAAGGCTGGAACAGAATGAGGCGCTGGTTCCTATAACTGATGATGACACTAGTTCTTGGCCTGATGCTCACCCTGTAACCAAGGGTAAACACAATGATTCAACTCACTCTTATATCATATAAGAAACTATTCAACTGCGTGATATTTTTGAAAACAAACTTGTGCGTTAAAATGGACAAGGCGGAAGAGGCAACTTTTCTCACGTGTTTATTTAACATGTACTACTTTAGCTACTTTAGTATTTAAAATCAAACAAGGAAAAAGCTAAAATTTCTATAAGACCAATTCTTTTGATATCCTAGATGAATCCCCGTATGTAATTTCGTATGGCCACACCTCTGTGAAAGCTTGATTGTTGAAATGGTTTTACGCATATATTTCTAGAACGGTTCGTCGGACAGTAAAAATGATTACAACCAATTTCATAGGATTTCATATTCTGAACAACTGTTCAGCACAATAAAAACGTCTAGGACGGATCGATTTCATAGTATACACCCAGAGAGGGTTACCCGATTTAGCCCATTTTTGAAATTTTATTTACTATTTCCAGGTACGAAATTTAAATACTCTATGTCAACGCGTACTTAGGCAATATCCAAATATATACATAGTGAAAAAGGAAGTTTTTGTATGGCAACCTTACAAAGGAGCTGTCCGATTGGTCCCATTTTTTAAATAAAGAACGCATTCTCGAGTTATTGTGAGGTCGGACAGACGGACGAACGAATGGACGGACGGACAGGCGGACATGCAAAAATCAAAATAATTTTTAATATTATGCGTGGGTCTTCAACCCATTCTTCACTACTAGCATTATTTCTGTACGTTAAAAATCGAATGCCAAACTTAGTATATCTTGATGAAATGATAGGATCAAGGATATAAAATTAGGACGTGATGATGAATTCGACCTGGATTCGTCATTAATTATCAACATTACAATAATAAAAATTTTACCCTTGCCACATATTCTACATTCCTGTGAAATATTCTTCTAAATTTCTGTTTTTTATTTTGTTTTTTTTAATATTTTCATTTCTTGTCACACTTTCTAGTAATTTCACACTTTCAAAATCAGCCATGTTCGCGAGTTTCAGCCGATAATACAAAAATGTCAACCTTGGCGCCCTGCAAAATTTGAAGTTTATAAAACCTGAGCGCCAGAACCAGCTGTACAAAACGAAACACCAAATACTTATTGTCCGAAATTCGGGGTCTATCTTTACTACTACTATTAAAAGGTACGGAAGCCGCTCTTATGATTTATGGGTACAGGAAAGAAATATAATTTAGAATAGAAATTAAAGAAAGAGAAGATATTAAGAAAACAAAATACAAGTAAACTAATAAAATATAGAAGATAATAACCAATAAAGCTCAATAAACAATTAAACAAACATGTAAGAAATCACAAAAAAACATGCATTAGTTCTAATTATTAAGAAAAAATTCTGCTATTATGTAAATTTTATAATCTCAAAAAAGTACGCTTGAAAACTTCTCTGTTGGACTGAACAAGAAATGTATAACTGAACGTGTGGCGTCGCGTCGTCCGCATAAATCTGCAAAATGGGTTCATCTTCAGAAAAATTCCAACCAAGCTGAAAATTGGAATACACTTACCTTTCAGCTCCCCAAATAAGGTGTGAAAAGATCCCGGAATTTACGGTAGTGCAAAAACAAAATCGAACGATTTCAATGTCAGTTTATATCCAGCTGTAATCGAGTGCGGACGGAATCTTACCTGCGATAGATATACTAAGAGCTTTGTGAAATAATAAAAGTATTTTGAAGTGCAAACTGTTGATTTTTTAAAATGGTTTTGACCATAGACCAACAAGAGTACATTTTAGAACTTTTACATAAAGATTATTCCTTTTCTACCATACAGAAAATGTGTAGAAAGAAATCGTTTAGTGTATCAAAGTCTACATTGTTTTTATACAAAAGAAACGGAATTCCAGCTTTGAGATCGAGTGAAAGAAGGAGTGGCGGCGCGGACGGAAGCGTTTACTGACAACCGCCCAGCTGGCGTCTCTGAAGAAAATGGTTTCTAAGAAAAATCCACGAACACATAAACAGATGTCAAAACATATTAATGTTTCAGTCGGGGTCATACGATATGCCATAAAAAATGTATTAAAGTTTAAACGATTAAAAAAACCTAAACGCCATTACCTGAGTGAAGCAACCGTTGAAAAAAGGAATCGTCGTTCTTGGGGGCTGTACAACTTGCTCAAATGTGATAAATGAAAAAAATATATCTCAGTGGATGAAGCTTGGTTTTACCTTACTGATGCGGATGGACAAAGAGATATACAGTACGTAAGTCGTGAGAAAACAACTAAAAATTTGGACGTTTTAACAAAACCCTCTCATCCACGTGGTGTAATGGTGTTCATGGGTATTTCGTACAACGGGCCTACAAAATTAATTTTTGCTGACGCGGGTGCCAAAATCAACAGTGAATATTACATAAACAAGTGTTTAAAAACATTTGTAAGAGAAACAAATCGTTTATACCCAGAGAAAAATTGGATGTTTCATCAGGATTCAGCTCCGGCGCACACTTCAAAAAGGACTCTAGATTTTCTGGAAGATCAAGGAATTTCGTTCATCCCTCCTAACATATGGACACCATCATCGCCAGATCTCACACCATGCCATTATTTTTTATGGGGCTATCTAAAAGCACAAACAAGCAAGCACAACACTAAAATCATCCCACAGCTTAAATGAGTTATACAGCAGGAAGTTAAGAAAATACCGCTAGAAAAGATGCAAAAATCATTGAAACGGTGGCCAAAATTATGTAGAGCAGTCTACTACAATAAATGATTACATGTCAAATAAAATTATTTTTAAAAAATTAATAACTGAGTTTTAATTCAATTTCGAAATCATTCGATTTTATTTTTACACTACCTGTAGTTGTCTGCATAACTTGTGGTGTTTTGCGAATATCTTCGTCCCTGTCAGTCATACGGCTATAGTATATATATATATGGTAAATAAAGAGCAAGAGACTTTCTACAAAAAAGGTGGAATAAAGTTTATTGATAACACTAATAGTTTTCCCGTAATCTGGCATTGAAACTCCAATATAAATTTGTATGGATGTTTATGTAATTACAGGTAATGATCGAAATCGAGGTTTCTGTGCGGCAGAGCTGGGCAAGTACCAAAGAAAAAATACTTAAATACAAGTACAAGTACCGAAGATCTGAGTACTTCAGCGTAAGTACCCGCATGTATGAAAAGTACTTGTAATTAAGTACTAAGTCAATAAAAAGTACTGAGTACTTTTTGAAGTACTTTTTAAAGTACTTTTTTAGAATCTTTGTACATTGGCAGTAATATAATGAAGTTTATTGAGTTCAATTAATGGACATTAATAAATAACTTCCTTTTTGAAAACTGTAATATGTATAGTAACCAGTGGCTGTTATTTATAGTTTTCGGCGCTGCAGGTAGAGTAAAACTTTCACCGCTCATTGCTACACTCAGAAAAACTATTAGAGGTCCGCCCAAGGACGACCCATTATCGCCTCCAATAATGCATAATAATTCTTAAGAAGAAATTTCCAGTAAATTTCTAAGAAAAAATTCAGATCTTCCCTACATTAGCTCGAGGCATCGTTGATTTTATATTGAAGCGAGGCATTGCTTTCTTACCCTTGGTTATATCCACTAACGTATATAATATGGACTGCTATCGTTTATATTTCACGTGGGCACAATTGCTTGTGTCAAAAAGAGTTCTTACGTCGTCGGTACCAACATTGAAAAAATCATTGGCGGGAAGTTGAAAAAGAGGGCACGCAACTCGGAAAGTGATTTTAATAAAACGCTTAGAATTTCTGATGCATATCTAATGAATATATTGTCTTCGATAAAACAGTTGTTATCAGTAATAACCCTAAATAATTAATTTAAAATCATGTATTTCGAGGAATCCACTAATTTATTTGTTGTTTTCAGTACTCTCTCCGTTAGTACTTGGTGCTTATACCGAAATAGTCAGCAATTTAGAAGTGAACCCACTTTCTGCAGTGTATTTCTATGAACGTAGTCAGTCCATATTATACATGTCATTAGTTATGTCATCAAATCGAGGCATCGTTGATTTTATATTCGAGCGAGACGTTACTGGTTTTTGTTCTACTTGCTCAGTCTTGTTTGTATGTTATTAGTTTGTCTAAGGTTCTGGCTTGATGCGTGAGTGCGACACATGCTTTGATAGCTTTTTGCGTGCTTTAAAACTCAACAACAAAACAGGAGTTGCATTAGAGATTATGTTTACTTTTCTACGAAAAGTTAGATATTTCTAGGTACGTAATAGACTCAAAAATACTTAAATAAAAATCTTGGTACTTAAGTACAAAACTAAGTCTCAAGTACAAGTAAATAGAAGCAAGTATTTATGTTTAAGTATTAAGTAGGGGCATTTCAAAAGTATTGAGTACTAAGTCTTAAGTAACGAAAATGTACTTCAAGTAGTACTTAGTTTTTTTTTTACTTAAGTATTGCCCAGCTCTGCAGTGCGGTATCTTCTGACGCTTTTATAAATGAAACAGCTTTGGAATTTTCACGTACAATTAGAATGGTTATTCTTGCGGAAAACGTGGACATCTTGGTACTTTTGGTTGCTCGCACTCCGATTGATGAAGAGATCTTCTACCTCAAATCGGGCAAGAGAAAAGTCGAGCGAAAACCTTACTCTTCTCGAAATTTCAACGATCACGAAGTAATCAGAAATCAACTTCTACTTCTACATGCTCTCACTGGATATGACACAACGTCTGCTCTTTTTCATAAAGGGAAAACTGCAGTTCTGAAACTTTTCGCAAAACGTCAAGGCTTACATGCTGCAGCAAATTTTTAACCAGAGTAATGCTTCTCGAAAATCAATTTCTTCGAATGGAATGCGAATCTTTCTAGCTGTGTATGGCGCTCCAGTTAAATAAGATGACTTGCATGCATACCGTTAGATTTGCTTTCTGAAAGCTTACGCAGAACAAGTCGGTAAATTTGCATTTATTACCCCCAACAGCTGATGCAGCTAAAGAGCACCTGTATCGTGTTTACTACCAGATGCAGTATTGGTTAGGAAATCAACTGAAGCCATAAGATTGGGGGTGGGTACTCAAAACGGGATATTGAAGCAAATAAAAGCATCGCAACTTCCTGCCCCCGAGCGTCTTTTGAACATGATTTTTTGTAATTGTTTGAAAAGCTGTGGTGCATTGTGCGGCTGTCGAAAGTTGCGTCTCCAATGTTCAGCAGTTTGCGGCAATTATCGTGAGACATCTTACCTGAATGCTGCCCCAATCGATGATACAATAGAAAAAAGAAACGATATCGACGATCCAGAAACCGATTCTATTGATTTCGAAGAATCTTGGTGTTTCTCACCAGTCTCGTGGGAAAATGAAGATCATATGGAGAAAGAAGACGAAGGAACTGAAAGAGAATAAGCTGTCAGAAATTAGTTACATAAACAATCTTCATTTGTTTAGTTATGTATTGTTAAATATTCACGAAGAAAAAGATTAGATTATACCTAACCTGACAAGCTTAGTTTTTATACCGTAGACTTTTACATCTTTATAATGTTAGAATAAGAAGATCAAAAACAGGAGCATTTATTTTATACCCAAACGTCTATAAAAATGTCAAAACGAGGGGATACCGCACAAGAACCTCGACTTCGATCATTAGATTCAATATCCATACAAAACTTATATTGCGAGTTTCAATACCAGATTACGGGAAAACTATTAGTGTTATCAATAAACTTTATTCCACCTTTTTTGTAAAGAGTCTCTTGCTCTTTCTTTTCCATATATATATTTATAAACTATAGCCGTTAGACCAACAGGAACGAAGATATTCGCAAAACACCGAAAAAAGGTAATTTTTCCCCGTTTTTGGACTGTCGGAAGTTATGCGGACAACCGAATGCCGGGAGATTTTCACACCTTATGTGGAGAGCCAAAAGGTAAATGTATGCCAATTTTCAGCTTGGTTGGAGTTTTTCCGAAGTGAAATCCTAAAGTTCCTGAAATATTAATGAATGACTAAAGGTATATTATTGATGAAAATGGTAAACATCATCAGCATCAACATGGATCCTTGATGGACTCTAGTGAAAACAGGTAGGAAGCTTGCAAAATCATCTGTTCGTTTGAGAGATTGTTGCAGAGTACGTCCAAAGGATTTGCTACTACAACAAGTATTATACAGGGTGCCCAGGAGGGGTACCGCCATATTGCACCCATAGAATCTTGACAGAAAAAGGAACAGAAAAGTCCAACAGGGCATATGTCCTATTTTGCGTAGTTTTGGAGTTATTAAGGAAAAACTGATTTTTCTTAGAATCCGCTCCGTAACTTACAGTTTACCCTATAACTCGGTAAATACTTTGCGGAAATAAATCGCACCTAGTAATTTTTTTAGAGCATCAAATTAACTTTTAAACTGTTTATTAAAAATTTTCCAAGGTGATATGCCTTCCTTTATTTTTGACTTAGAATGTGTCGTCGTGAACAAAATAAGCCCCAATTTGAAAGTAATAATTCTTGGAAATTTCTTATAAGAATGGGATGCGCAAGTATGGGAAAAACTTCTTCATTTTATGACCTTTTAAATTCCCGAAACAATCATTTACCTAAAATTAACGGTTTCAAGATTCCAAAGCAAAGTCCGCCTCAGGTACCCTACCTAAACAAACTAATTTCTGAGTTAGCCCCTGCGGCAGATGTCTTGAAAAGAAGTTAATCCTTATATCTGAAAAGCCATAAAAATGTTATTTCATTTATTCTTTATTTATTACGCTCGCTGTCACTGATAGTTTAAATAGCTCATTGCATTGGTCTACATCTTCAATTCGATGGAAAAGTGTGTACAGGCCAGCAAGCAAAGCAAGTTAGCAGAAATATTTTTTGTTATTTTTCAGTTCCTAATTTCTTATTTTTTTTTTTAATACTTCCTTGGATTTCTTGTCATCTTAATATTTTCTTCCTGGTTCATATCGTGGCTAAAATTGACTGCCATTAGTATTTTTTCAAAATGCCAAGTTTTTCTTTTGAGGAATACACAGATATCCATTACATTTACAGTTTCTGCGATGGAAATACAAGGAGGGCATGTGAGGAGTACAGAAGAAGGTTTCCCAATAGGAGACAGCCAGATCGCTCGGTTTTCGCCAACGTACATCGACATCTAAGAGAAATTAATATATTTGATAAGAGTGTTGTTAATAAATTGAAATAAACTGCTTGTTTCTAATAATCATTAATTTTAATAATCCTTTAATGCGTTTATCTAATCATTAATTTTACTTAAAATAATAGTTAAATCAGATTTTACATGATTCCAAGAAAAAAAATTTTCTACAGAGTAAGGTTTCAGAGCAATAAACCACAATTAGTAGAATATGGGTGGCAGAAGTTTCGGCTACCTGAGGCGTACTTTGCTTTGGGATTTTGAAACCGTTGATTTTAGGTAAATGATTGTTTCGGGAATTTAAGAGGTCATAAAGTGAAGAAGTTTTTCCATACTTGCGCATACTATTCTTATAAGAAATGTCCAAGAATTATTACTTTCAAATTGGGGTTTATTTTGTTCTAAAGGCACGACGACACATTCTAAGTCAAAAATAAAGGAAGGTATATCACCATGGAAAATTTTTAATAAACAGTTTAAAAGTTAATTTGTTGCTCTAAAAAAATTACTACATGCGATGTATTTCCGGAAAGTATTTACCGAGTTATAGGGTAAACTGTAAGTTACGGAGCGGATTCTAAGAAAAATCAGTTTTTCCTTAATAACTCCAAAACTACGCAAGATAGGACATATGTCCTGTTGTTCCTTTTTCTGTCAAGATTCTATGGGTGCAGTATGGCGGTACCCTTCCGGGACACCCGTAGAACGTAACAATTTAAAAACATAGTTTTTGAAATAATCTTTATTAAAATAAAATAAAAAACTTTTTTTTTTTAATAATTATTATTTACCTCTAGCTGTATAGTAAATTCCTTCATGGCGTATAAATACTCAAATGGCTTACAAATACGTAATGAGTCATTCCATATCAAAAAGACGACATGTATGGCATGTCCATCAACAATTTTTGGGAAATTTTGCATACACTTGGCGGGTTCGTGAGAAAACAAAAATACAAATTAAAAATGTTCCTTATACACTGCGTATTTAGTGAGTTATAGCATTTTTAAACTTTCAAAATAATGCTGTTCTGGTCGTCTTTAAAAAATTCAAACATATTTTACTATTCATGCTAAAACAGTGAAATATGGCTCATTTAAATGGTAGGATCTCAGGCTATCTAAAAGGATATCAAGGATAGCGACTATGTCTGTTATACCTATAATACAGATAATACTGCACGGTAAAAAATAATTCCCTAAAGTGAGTGGCAACAATTTGTGCCACAAAGGTTAGGTATTTGTCGATAAAATTAAGGAAAGCTCTACCTTGGAAAACGTAGATTAGGTCTTTATCCCTAAAATGTAAGTATGTTTTTCTCCTTCTAATATTAGGAATTTTCGTATATTTCCCTAAAATGTAGGGAATTTTCAAATTTTTTTTATTGTTAAATTGTACAAAAAATTCTTTAAAATGTGAGGAATTTTAAAATCTTTTTTGTTTTTTCCCTAAAATGTAGGGACTATTCCCTAAAATGTAAAGAATAGGTGATAGCCACACACTCCACCATAAGAGATAGAACAACACCCCCTTTAAAAAACATAAGAATGAGCTGAATAGCACATTTCTTATGGCCCATACTACTAAGTAGTACGGAAGTTATGTTGGTGCGCTGGGTACGCTAAAAAAATTATTGAAAAACAATATATGATTTGCTTTCAAAAACAATGTGTGAATTATATTAACGAAAATATGTTTGTAAATATTCCATAAAAAATGTGGAATAATACCAATTTATTGAATGATCTCTTTGTTATATCCAAGAGAGCTTAACATTTCGAGAATTTTACGTACTTCATAGGTTTTCTGGTGTCAAATATCTAAATTCATTGAATTTTCCATTGATTTGGGGAAATTAAACTAATTTTCCCTTTATATGAGAGAAAAATTCATTTAGTTTTAGGGAAAAACGTGTCTTAACTTTAGGGAATAGTCTGACAGTGTAGCTAGTTACTATCTGAGTTTCATGAAATTTTCAACAAACTAAGAATTCATTATGAACAAATGCGTGATTAGTGAAATTTTCATAATTTTTGCTCCGTGATCCCGAAGATCCCAAGTTGAAGTTTTCATATATTTTAGTGGATAATAATAGGGCAGCAAATAGTAAAAAAAAATGAATAAAATTACAAGTACGTCTTCCAGGATATTCAAGGATAACAGATAAAGTCCTTATTCTTGATATCGTTTTTCGCACATATTTTTGAGATGCTATTTGCTTGATATCCTAACTTTCAAATGAGCTATTTTTCACTGTTCTAGTATTAGTAACAAAATATGTATGAATTTATTTTTAAAGAAAACCAAGACAGCAATTTTTCGAAATTTTAAAAATGCTATAACTTATTCACTTAATTTGTAGTTTTGTTTTTACGAACGCTCCAAGTATGTAAAATTTAAAAAAAAAAAAATTGGTGATGGTCATGCCACAGTTGATTTGATTTTTTGTTGATTTGTTATGGAATGATCCTAATACAAAAATATATTAATCAAAGTTAACAAAGACCGAATCACCAACTGATATCTTTCCAGGATTTCTTACACCTAACATTATTCCAAGCACAGGACTATCTCCAATATTTGGAAATTTGCGATATTTTTTAAGCATTTTCAAAGGATTACCATCTGGACTTCTTTCTGCAGTCTCAGGATTAACATTGATAAAAATACATCTGAAATTTGTTTCATTTATTCAGATTTATTTAATGTATATGTATTTAGTATGTACTAATTACGAAAATTTAAAGCTCTATACTTACCTTGTGCATGGTTTGATATTTCTAAAAACAACCTCGTCTCCGATTTTTATCCATTTCCATACATCTTCTTCGTATGGTAGTGCTCCTTTAACAATGAAATTTGGACGAAAATTCAAAGCCGTTGTGGGATCTTGAATTTTTGTATTTAAGTCTGTTAAAGAGCTCTCATTTAACATCATAAAGCTTGTTGCATCATGAAAAGCGCCCTTTAAGGAATATTTAATTTTATTTAGTTTTTGTTTGTTTTTAGAATATCATTGCAATTTTACCGTGTCTTTTCGATTCATTCCAGGAAACATTTTATTTCTTTTTCTCACATTTCTAGTTGGCAAATTGGTTGGATAAAAAACTAATCGAAGCCCATAATCTTCACTTAGAATAAATCTGGATAGCCAGCGTGCAACTTCCTCTCCACAGTCTACAGCATCAACAACCTGTCCCCATACAGAACATTTGATTGGAGTTAATTTATAGAGCCGCTTTATGTCCACTTCAACGTCCATCATCCCAGATCCAGACAAGCTCATTTTGGTACCTTCGATTTTTGGTTGAATCAATACCATCCTTGGATATTGTCGACCAGTTATGAATTCACCTGTCGTTGTAATAACCATGAATACCCTGGAAATTAAATTAAATTAAAATATATGAAACCATTTTGAATGTGTCTCTAGCCAAGTCTTTGTATTGTTATAACAATTTATATGAATGGGATCGAACGGCACCCCTACATTGGTAATGATTTATATAGTAAAAATCAGACAAAATCCAGACAAGGGCTCTATCCTCTTCTTCGGCTGCCAAACCTTGAAATCGATCAAATGCACCAAGACATGTTCTGCGAACAAGTTCTCGCTTTTTTGAGTTTTCCATAATTTGTTAATAAACTGCTCACTTGTTTATTAATTGTCAGCTCTACAAAAATCCCACCAAAGTCTGTGGGCGTTTTGACCACGGTTAAAAAATCTACTACATGAGACTATAAGCAGTCTTTATCTGGGAACAAATTATAAATTATTGGTGTAAGACAAAGACAAGAAAGAAAGGTTTGGTCAGGGCTGACAATTTAGCATTTCTGACTAATAGAACAATTTAAAAAGGCTAGATATGGTAGTAGAGAATAGCAGAACCATTAAAACTGAAACAACACCCGAGGAAAACCTTCGCAATAAATATGTTTAGCTAATGTGCTGCTAAGCTCTCCCGTCCCATGTCAAAACGGCTTAAAGTTGGATAACATATTTTTCTTTTGTATCGTTTTTTCAATTCCTTTTGCGATCCTCTCTGCACCTGTGAACAAAAGAGCTGTATGTATGTAGATTCCACTCATAGGGATGTTGGGAGGACGGCTTGATTGATTCTTCCCATTGCTAATTGGCGTATGGACTGGAGCGGAAAGCTCTCTGGCAATGGTGCCAGAGCTCCGGTTTGGGCGAGCTTTCCTGAAAGGGAATCGAGGGCTGAATGAAATGACTTATCAATCCTTGCCCGGTCCGCTCCAAAAATTTTCACCGACGGCGCTCTCACTAATGAAGGAGCTGATGCCGATATTTACATTTACTCTCTTGAACCTGACATTGATTTTGAGGACTCAGTTGGAACTCACACCGTTCTCTTGCAGACTGAAGTTTACGCTATAGCAATAGCAGCGAAGATAGCTCTTAATATGGAAGCTAAGGGAAAGGACATTACGATAATCAGGCAGCCTTAATGGCTCTGAGTGGCCCTGGAACAACATTTAAGTTACTGGGGACTGCAGATCGTCCATGGATAAGCTGTATATCCACAACAAGATGTTCCAGGTCTGGCTCTGGTTCTGCCGTTGGCGTTGCCACCTCGGTTATCGGGTCTCTCATCAAGGCGGATATATTCGTACGAATAGTCAGCAGAGATGGGCGATCGTGAGTATTTGTAGGGATACAAAACTTTTTCCTGATGGACCTAATAGGGGCTTGGAAGAAAACAATGCAAAACTGTACTTGGCATCATCACCGGCCACAGATCGATTCACGCTCGTCTAACAAGGATGAGAGTTGTTGACAACCCTCAGTGGTTTTCCTGCCTGGAGGGAGAGCTGAGAACACTGAACACTTTCCGTGTGTTTGTCCGGCCTTTGCCCGGAGCAAGCTGAATACGTTTGGGCCTGCCCTCCTATCTGTGGATGACTGAAAAACTTACCTCACCTGGACCTGATACGCTTCATTAAAAGGACAGATAGGTTTTGGTAAAAGGGTTTTCTTTAGGTTATCACAACGGACCACCCTGACCTCCAAACAAAATAATCCACTTAATTATTCTAAACAACCATTTTGCTATTTTTATTTTTATTAAAAAATTCTAGAAAAATATTTCATACCTCGCTATATACACCGGGAAATGATGATAGAAAAATCCAAGTCATTTGTTACAAGTCTGGGGACCCTTAGAGGATCGTATTGACATACTATAACAAATCGCTTTGCATAATTAAAAAAATCGACATCTTTACAGCGGTATGGTGGCTATTTGGAACCGTCGTAATGGAATGGCATTATGATTTTCGTGATTGGCATTGCGCTACCACCATGTTTATTTTCATAGACTATAAAAAATGTAAGACTTTTTGTGTAACAAATCGTTTGAATACTGTAATTTTTCCGACAAGTTTAATTAATTAGTCTGTAATTACGCCACGCCGTCCAACCCTAAAATTATGATTTTCATTTCTTAAATCACCTAATCCGATCCTCTAAGGGTTGCCATACTTGTAACAAATGACTTGGATTTTTCTGTCATCATCTCCCGGTCTAATATGTATAAAGATTTTCAAACTTTTAATCCCTAAATGATAATCGTAAACTTAAAAAGACGTTTATCTCGAAATTGTGATTTCTGTAGTAACGTGTTTTACCTTAGAACGGGAACAGATCGAGGGTTAGTTGTCGTACTCTAATCGTGATATTCGGCTAATAATCACTTCCACTTTAGCAATTTTCTTTCTTTTCGAGTCACATTATGTGTATTCATTACAAATGAAAAAAAATAGAACAGTAAACTTTCATATGACAATCCTGTGCTGATGCCTGAATGAAATTAGATGTACAATTTTTATTTAAAGACAATTTTTTTTTGTAGAAAATGTTTCCATATTAGAACTATCACCACAATTATTATGTATCACGTACTATTGCTTGGGAATTATCAAGTATTTTTCGTAGATTTTGTATCTATGGACAATGGAGAGAAGAGTTTAATATTGCCTTTATATTGAAAAATATCGGAAAAAGTATGGAAATAGTAAAAAAAAAACCAACGAAAAAAATATTCATCACGCTAAACAAGAACTTACTGGCCAATGGCCATTTAGATAGCATGTTAAGAAGATGGACAAGATCGATATCGAAGTCTGTCTGATTCTTGAATAAAAAAATGAATATTAACATCAAACTAAAGATCGTCATACTGCCACAATCAGAAACACACAAAGAATCGCTATTAATCAAAGGCTTAATTTAGAAGACTTCTAGAATAGTACCAAAACTGAATGACGGAGTTCCTTAGTGATCCACATCAGGGGCAAGAGGTGCAAAATGAATGCTTTCCATACGAATGCGTTCAACTACAATATAAAGGAAATTTTACTGTATATCTGTGAAATGTAGTCACCCAATCCATAATTCGCCCATTTCAAACTTAAAAGTCTCTGGACAGATCGAATGTCAAACGAACAACTATGGAGATGATCTGTCCAAGACAGGATCGATAAAGAAGCAAAAAATAAACTGGAATTGGATTAACGATAGTCTACGACATGAACGAACAATTTTCAACTTTGGTGAGCCATATTTTCAAAATTAAGGTCAGGAAGGGAGAAAATGTGTTACGACTTTGTAAAACTTTATTATAATAAATATATTAAAGCTGAATGGCAGAAAATAAGGCTCTCGAGTCCAACCTTTCAAAATTTGACAATGTAGTAGCAGCGTGAGCTTCCGTTTCAAAAATTTAAGCCCGGCTGGATTTGAATTGAAGAGTTTTGACGAAGGTTTCAAATATAAATTTATGAAAAATAAAAAGAATGAACAAAATTCTTACAAATTTATGGATTCTAATTTAAAAGATTTCCATGTCAGGTGTTCGTTAATCCTAGTCTTAAAATATCGTCAAAGTTTATAGGATGATAAAACTATATCATGTAATATTTATGTAAGCTAAAATCTAGGGTAGGTTGTTATTAAATTCAATTTATATTGTAACGTGTGCTGCAAGAAGTATAAAGAAAAATCCTTCCTTGTGTTTTTCTAATTAAATATTTATTCAAAATCCAAGATTGGCCCTCTGTCACAGGTTGCTGGTGGTTTTCCTACAAAACCATAACACGGCCGTCCTGCTACCACAAACTTTATTCAACTAAATGTTAGTAATACGTTTTTATTTTCTTATAATTCTTTAATCAGTTTCTTTTATGGTTAGTATTTATATTTTTCTTTATTTTATTAGCAATTTAAATATAAATAGTTAAAAAAATTTTAATTTTACTTATCGAGCACAGATTTCTGCTTATTCCTTTGACTTTGTCGTCTGCGTGCTCCAATTTTATCTCCGTAATCCTGCGGCTCCTTTTTCCCAATTCCAGTTGACTTCGATGTCCTCGGTCTTGTCTACTACGTACTCCTTTTAATTTTCTTCTTTTTTTTCTCGTCTTATACATTTTACTTTTATTTTTCTCTTGCTTATTTGGTTTCTTCTGAGTATTTTATTTTGTCACCTTCCTTTCTCTGTCGCGGAATCTTCGAGACTTTTCCTCTTTTTTCGCCCCTCTGATTTTTTGGGATCGTTCTGAAGACAATTGAGAATAGTGGGTGTTAAGCTGCGAGCACTTGACAACTGGCCTAGAACTGGGGACAACTTAAGTCGTATAAAGCGACTTAAATGTTATTATATTACGTATTTGTTTAATTCTTTGACTTGATCAATATTTATTTATTCATTAATATTGTTATTATTATTATTTATTAGGTATTAGGTATTATTTATTTAATTATTTAAGTAGGTATATTCGGTGATTATTTATTATTATTATTTTATAGATGATATTACAGTATTCATTATTATGATCTTTCTTAGGCTAAGTGAGATCCCAATCTTTTATTTATTATTATTTATTTATCTATTTAAATGAAGTAGGTACATCTATATTTACAGCAAATATTGGATACGTCTTACAGCATACGTTACATTTACATAGATCAAAATTTGTTTACGAATAGGAAGTTTATGTATACACTTCAGTTAATCTTTAACAAGTACGATACAAGAACCATACAACTACTAAAGGTTAATAAGATAAACCCAAAAATCACTTCATGCAATAAGATACTAAAATTCTACCTCGTGGAGAACGAATAGTTCGTAAAACAAATATAAGAACAATTTGCAATAAACCCTGAATTTCAAAATCTCATTCATAAAACGCTTTCATGTTTAGTCAAGAAGAGAACGTATATTAGACATACTTTTCAGGACTGATAGTGATAGAGACTAATATCGAGTAGGAAATTTGTCAGGCGATGAATTTTGCATGGTTTCATTGTGGAAATACTTATTAATTATACTAATAACTACTTCTAATTGTAAGTTAAAGTATTACAGAGCATAATGGGACTAGTTGTTGATCATGCGAGTTTAAAACATGTAAACGTTAAATGGCGGTTAGTTTTTCTCGTTCGTGTTTTTCATAAAGTGCATTGTCATTTTTCAGATGATTGCTTTCAATTAGTTGCTTATTTAATAAGATAGAAGTTTTCTTCTTGAAAGTGTATACAGTGTTATACATTTTGCTTAAGGTAAGAACATTTTAATTTATTACATCGCCTAGAAGTATTTTGTGTACTAAGCAGTGCAGAATTTACGTATAAGCTACACATGCTATAACTTAGGACCCCCACTTTCTTGGGGGGCCCCAAAAAACTTATCCCAGTGAGCAATTATCATATATACTTAAATATGCTGCAGCATTATTTGTCCCAATGCCGCACGTCCGGAACGTCCCATACTCTTCACCAAATATTTTTAGCGCGCCTCTTTTCGAAGAAATTTTACTATGAACACCACTACACTCGAGCTTTTGTAATTCCAGTGAGCCGGCAAATGATACAATAGTTCTGACCATTTATTTAATATTTACAGTGTGTTTCTTTGATAATATGATTGTTGACATAATTTTGGAAAGTGTTTTTTTTTTTTTGTATCCTTACTGGAGTTACATTTCTACCGCATTTAATTTTTTTTTACAATGTTTTGATAAGAAATGAATTTAGAACAACAATAACTCAAGATAAATTATGTGTTCCCTCATTCTAATGTGGGCCTAATGGTGTCATCAGTGACTTTGCTCTAATCCCCTAATCCTTATAGCATATTTCAAGAGATTACATAATAAGCCTTTCTAAATTGTTCCTTTTAAAAGAACTTTTGGTTCTTTTTACCAAAGTTTGCATTTTGTTATGAATAAAAATGATTTTAAGTTAAAGATTTATTATTTCACTATCCATATACTCCTTAATTGTATTTCATCATAAAGTAATAAAGGCCTTTATTACTTTATGATTTCATAAACCCTCTAGGTAGGTATCCGAAAATTATATTTGGCCTGACATATAATATCTGCACTTATAAAGGGTCCCATATCTCAAATAGCTTGGGCCTTATCAAGTCTAAATCCGGCCCTGATACTAAGTATAACATTGAAATTGATGAACTGCACTTGTGACATTTAATTGAAATAGAAAAGAAAGTTTCCTAGAAAGTAATGAAAACTGCACCACTTTTCCTAGAAAGGTTAAGGTTGAGCAATGAAAACTCAATTATTGATGAAATACACGATGAAATGAGCGTCTAAATAATAATAACATAATTCAACTACCGCTTTATATCGAAAATAATGAAGATTATTATGAATTAAATGATACAAGCCAAAAAAATAACGAGTATCATGAACAAGTAAAGAAGAAATCTAAGACTCTTTCGTGTAGAACGCCCTAAAAAGAAAAACATATGCAGATTGTGCCAAGAATAGTAACACCGGGTGCGTATTCTGACTTCAGCATAGAAGAACAAATTAAAAGAACTTTGGATGAAATATGTAGTATAAACAGGTAATTTTTGACATCGGGTTACCGCTTTTCGAAAGTTCAAAAGTCGAAAATTTAGGCCACAAACTAAGCGCATTTTGGTGACAAAAAAAACCCTTGTAATGTGGATACTTATGTACATGAATAATTTCGAAGCAGATACTTAAAAATTAATAAAAGATGAAAAAGGGCATTTATTTGCGATGCCCTGCACATGCACTTGTGGCAAATACACTTGGACACAACTTTTTCAATGGATATAGCGATTGAAAGCAAATTGGAAGACCTATGCTTATTGTGTTCACTTTCAGCAGCGAAATTTGATACTTACGCGCAGATATGTCTAAGTATAACAATCCAAGAAAACTTCAATCAACCCATTCCCTACTTTAAAAATATCTTGAGTTTATTATGCTACCACAGGGTTTAAAATTCTTTCACAGTTCTCTCTAGATTCGATGAATCTTTTGGATCTAGGAGTGATTCGCAAACTAATTCTTGGCATATAAAAAGGAAGGGCAGTCACAAAACTCATCTCTATCTTCTGGATATTTTATTGATAAATGGAAAATTTCTTTTATTACACCTGTTTTCAAAAGTGGCTCAAAACATATGATAGACAATTATCGCCCTATTTCAAAGCTTCACCCAATTCCTAAGTTGTTATAGAGTCTTTAGTTACTGAAAAAATTTAAGATTCCGTAAAACTCGGGATTTGCGATGAACAACATTGTTTTGTTAAGGGATAATCTACTAATACTAATTTAATAATCTTTTCTAATAAGGTAATCAATGCTATTGAGTCAGGTAAACAGATTGATGTGATCTATACATATTTCACGAAAGCCTTTGATAAAATTAATCATACACTTTTGATTATTAAACTTAGATCACTTGGCTTCCGCTCTTCCTTGTTGGGATGGCTTGGTTCATACTTGGTTGGGCGCAACAGTTCGTGAAAATTGGTAACTGCAAATGTCAGGCGATTCATGTGAGGTCGTCAGGCATTCCTTAAGGAAGTCATTTGGGTCCTATTCTGTTTATTTTTTTCATCAATGATATTATCTCCTAATTTTCATTTGCAAACTGCCTCCCTTTTGCAGATTATTTAAAGCTTTTTATGACTATAAATACCTTTAGTATTTGGATGGAGCTTCAACAGGATTTGAATAGTCTAGAGTCCTGGTGTATGACAAATTCATTCGAGGCTTTTAAAGGAATTGACAGTACATGCGTGCTGGATACTAGATGGGAGAGCATTCCAAGAGCGCGTAGTCTGGACAAGATAAGAGCCCTCCATGACAAGCCTAGTAAAACGAGGAAAAATAATGTTCCTGTTTCTATGTGAATTAGTGAAATTAAACATTTCTCTAAGGTAGTATGGTTCATTATTTTTTTGCAGGTTAAAAAAGAACACTAACGCTCTTTTCTTGAGATATGTAGTAAGCGGGCAGCCCACCACATGATCGCGGTAAGGTCAGACATGGTCATATCTGCGAAGTCCGAAGATGAAACGTAAGCAAACGTTGAACGAGACCTCCATTTTACGGGTACAAACACTATCAAGTCGAGGGAAAATTAAACTTCCGCATGTGAAGTAAGGCAGAATAAGTGTCTTAACCAGATTTAAACGAGTTGCTTGTGGCAAAATACTGGCTGAGAGCCAGAGCCTTCGAAGTCCGGAGTAAATTTTACTAATTTTTGATTTTGTATTGTCACAGCAGCACATATTTTACCGTCCAGAATTACGGGTGGGATATCAGACGAAAGGAGTGTGAAAAATAATATATTGAGACTTAGAGGGATTCAATCTCAATGCATTAATCTTGGACCATGCATCGATTCTACTCAAATCGTCATTAATACGCGCGATGCCATCTTCAAACAGGCCAATAGGTCTGTTTAGATAAAGCTGCACATCATCTGCGTATAAGTGCATCTTGACATCACGTCCAACTAAAGGAAGGTCATTAATAAATAAACTAAATAGCAACGGCCCCAAGATTGAACCCTGAGGTACACCAGTTGGGAGAGGAAGTGAATCCGATAACCTATCATCCACCTTCACCCGTTGATGGCGTTCTGACAAGAAACTCCCTTATTAGCATTGCATTCCTTACAGTCTAGAAGAGTCATAAGTTCAATAATGCTGGTCCATGATGTACTTAGTTGTAGAATTTCATGTCCAGAACTGCTATCTTCAATTCCCTTCTATGTGCCTCAAAGATATATTCATCCTAGACGTTTATTGGTTGTACCCTTTCATAGATATCGCTTTGGATATCGTGAACCTATCACACATACTATTTCTAACTTCAACTCGGTTGATTCATTACATGATTTTAATATATCTAGAGAGAGATTTAAGATAATTATTTTGGAATTTTTCCGCTAAAGCTTTATAGATTTGTAATATAGTTTAATTTTTAAATAACTTTTGATATGTTTTGATGAATTCAGTATTATATACATACTTATATTTGTATAAATTCTTGTAATCTGTAGGATTTATTCCGTAGATTGAAATAAACGAAAAAAAAAAACTAAATAAGCTATGAAAAGCTTAAACTGTCTGCCCAACTAGTTTCACTTGCATCATGTGTTCTGAAAGAATTTTCTATGGAGCCTATATAATATAATTTTTATATTATTAGTACATGCAAGAATAGTTGTTCTGATCGCTGTTATTGATAGTGAGACACTTACAACCACTTTTTGCTCATATCAACTGCTCTTCTATATATAAAAATAATATTGAAACCATAGAGAAACTGACAAGGGAACTTGTTAAATATTTTTTCACAATACATATATGGTAATAGTGTCAATTACAATGTGCATAGTCTTCTACATTTTACCCTATGTACATAAGTATATTACGGAACTGGTATTTTTTATAGATGTTACTGCATATGAATTTCAAAGTTTTATAACATAAAGAGAAAAGAGTCAAAGATACTATTACACCAGCTTAAAACAAGTATGTACGAACAAGAGTTATGATAGCTGAACAAAAAAGATTTGGCATAAAATAAAAAATATTAATGAGAAAATTTAAGGTATGAATACAGTTCTTATGCTCATAATCTTGTAAGACACAACCAAAAAAGATAAATTATTGAAATTAAGTTTTATATTTAGCGAATAATAGGTGAAAGTTTTAATAAAAATTTGTAAACTTAACTGAAACTATTTCACACAAGCCACCCACATTAACAGTAAACAAAACATAGTAGGTACAACAAATTTTCATTCAAAAATTATAAATTTGTTGTTTTATAAGTCAAACAAAATTACTTTCCTTGAAAGTCAACAAAGTGGGTACGATTGATCAGAAGTTGTTATAACAAAACAAAGATCTTAAAAATTTTTAAATTCTTTTACATTTCTCATACCTATATGTTTTAAGTTCACACAAATAACAAGTAAGATCTTGAATTTCAATAATATAGTTTATATGTATGTATAGTATGCACCTTACCTATCCCTAAGATATCCATTCTCTAGTCCCAATTGCATACATGATATACTAGTCAGTCTAACTGGAGCACAAGATTTAATCGGATAACAAATAAGGTCACTTAATTCTCCTACACGACGCCAATTGCTAGGAGGTGTATCCTCCAATCTTCTACGGTACCAAGAATAGGCTAGTCCTGCAGTAGAAATAAGTCCCACTCCTGCCACCGCAACTATAGTTATACGTGTATGATCCGACAGCAAACTAGAAAAATTAACTAAAAAAATAATAAAAAATATAATTTATATAAAAATAACGTTATAATATTCTACGTATAAATAAAACAATTATTTGAACTTGGCAACTCTGCGACACAATAAACTTCAAGAATGAATACGAAAATCAATACCACACGACTTTTATCCAATCAGAAAAATTATTCTCAGTACTTGTTAAACACAGGCAAATAACATTTCCGAATTCCTACTGCGTTCAAGTTCAATCAACTTAATGGAGTACCAATACGTAGTTTTGACAGCTGATATTAATCGCTGCAGAAGCTTTTCACTTGTATCATAAAATTTCTAATTTTACCGATTAAAAAGAAAAACTTACTTGGCATGATAACGAAAATAAACTTAAAATTACTTTGATCACAAAATGGAAACTCAAAAAACAAGATAGAAAAGTTTCTTGGTTATTATGACAATGTAAAAGACGCGATACCGGCAAAACACAACATGGAGAAGGTTCACATCAGACTGACTTGTCGCTGTGTAGCTGTAAACAAATATGTAGATACGTAAGAGAAGTCAGGCCTGAGCATAATATACATATGTATGTCTATCCATTATGTGATTGTCGACAGGTAAGCAAAATAACGTTATCCAGAGATGATTCTGTTGCATGGAGCAGACGCGAGATTCGCTGAATGAAAGCTTTCTCTCAGAATATGTATTTGGAGCGTTTATCACTTATTAGCACATGTTTGCTACTCGATATAGAAATGGAAGCTGTATTTATGCTGAAAAAGTGAAAATATTTCTTTTTTTTAACCTGTTTCAAAACAATAACACATGATTAAGCCTCTTTTGCATAAATTTAGGTCATTCCACATGAAACCGATCAGTTTTGCTTAAATAGGAAAAATATCGAAATGCCATGCACTTTCAAAAATTTCGGAAATTTCACTTCAATTATACAAAGCAGAGGAGAAATTTTATAAATCTATAATAAAATTTCCACAATAAAGGCTTAATTTTACTAACTCTAATTAATTTTACTAATTCTAATTAGTAAAATTCAACTAAAATTTGTGAAAGTACGTAAAGGGTTTTCCAATAAGAGGTGTTATTTTAATTAGCCCACTATTTCGGTAGATGTGACTTTTGGAGCTGTCATTTTTTGACATTTGACAAGTAGAAACTACGCCATTAATAAAAATGGAACGATACACGATTCAAAAACGCATTGAAATTATTAAAATTCACTATAAAAATGGTGAAAATGTGGCAGAGACGGTTCGTAAAACTCGAACCTTTTTGCGTCGTCGTGAAGCACCTTGTCGGACCGCAATACAGAAATTGGTAGAAAAATTCGAGCTGTCGGGACAAGTTAGTGATGTGAAGAATAAAACCCGTGCACTTCACTCAAGAACAGCCGCGAATATTGCTGCTATAGCCGAAAGTGTTGAAGAAAACCCAGGTTTGTCCATTCCTCATCGTTCTTTGGAATTAGGCATTCCACAAACGTCATTACACCGTATTTTGCATAAAGATTTGGGTCTTAAGGCTTATAAAGTTCAGTTAACACAAGAACTCGAGTCTTTGCTGATTGGGTCCTTGAAATGCATGAAAATGATCCGGAATTCCATCGAAAACTCATCTTGAGTGATGAGGCCCATTTCCACCTCGATGGCTTCGTCAACAAGCAAAATTGTCGCATCTGGGGCTCGGAAAACCCAAGAGTTATTGTTGAAAAGCCTCTTTATTCTCAACGTGTGACTGTTTGGTGCGGTTTATGGTCCCGCGGGGTTATTGGACCTTACTTTTTTGAAAATGAGGCTGGAGCAACAGTTACGGTGAATGGATTGCGCTATCGACAGATGATTAATGATTTTTTATGGCCGGAATTGGATCGTATTGATCTGGACAACATTTACTTTCAACAAGACGGCGCTACGTGCCATACAAGCAACGAAACCATTGATCTTTTACGGGAAAAGTTTCCGGACAGTGTTATCTCTCGAAGAGGTGATCACAATTGGCCACCGAGATCTTATGACTTAACACCTTGCGACTTCTTCCTTTGGGGCCACGTGAAAGAGAAGGTCTACGCCAACAGCCCAGCGTCGATTCAAGACCTCAAAGATGGAATTCGTGAGGCTATCGAGGACATGGGGCAGCGACTTTGCGATTTGGTTATGGAAAATTTCATAAAAAGGATATGGTCCTGTAGGCGTGGTCGTGGTGGTCATTTGGCTGATGTTATTTTCCATTATTAACGGCATACCTTCCTCTTTATAATAAAGTAAAGATCCGATCATTTATCTCAAAAAATGGCATTTTTCTTTGAATAACAAAATAACACCTCTTATTGGAAAACCCTTTACATACGTACAATGTTTGTAACTTTTACATAAGTTTTTTTTTTAATTGCTTCCACGGTTACTAAAATTCAATTCTTTGCTTAAAATTACAATGATCTCCCGGAAATTTCTATAAGGCATAGTATTTTACAGACGAGCTCAGACTAGCTGACAAGCGTCACTGTAGATTAATTTAGTTCTTCATTCAACGCTTCATTGAGCTTTGTTTACTTTTTTGTATATTTGAGGAGTGCAAAACAAACAAATGTTTATCATACATATATATAGCCGTATGTTTTGGATATTTGAATTTTTTAATCAAATGCTACTACACAATTTTCGTATATTTTAAAAAATATTATTTTCAAATCAATTTTTTAGTTCGCCTTCTATACCTTTTCAACTTCAAATTGGAAATAATCATTTTCAAATTGGAAACAATTCTTTTTTAAATTGGAAATAAACTTTAAAATTTTTAAAATGAAAACGTATAGAAAGACGGGCACGATAAACCAATGTGTAAAGTTTTTCATTTGTTGTATTTTCGCCAAAAAGATAAAAGTTTTCTATTGTCGATATATAATAATAATATTTTTGCGCTTAAAATGCCGTATATTTAGAAACAATGGTGGGGATTGGAGAGCGCTCCCAAAAACATAAGGAGTGAAAACGACAACTTCATATAGATGGGTTATGGACAGAACGTGGCTGAAAAGTAGCGAGGTGGGAATAGAAGAAGTAAAATCACAAACGAACACCGTAATTTTATGGAGCATTGTGTTGAACAAAATACAAGAATTATGTACTTTAAAGCAATTGAAAGAGAAACTTATTCTGGCTTATCAGATTGATGTCTCCGTGGAATGTGTGCGCAAACATTTAGATGGTATGCTTTTTACACTCAAGGATATTCAAAGGGAACCTGAAAATGCAAATAATGAAATTAATAAAAGAAAAAAACGTCAATATGTAGAACAACTTATTGCATATCAATCTGAAAATAAACCAATCATATATATGGATGAAACGAACTTTAATCTTTTCATATCATGGACAAAGGGAAGATCCATAAAAGGAAACCGTTGTAGTTATATTGCAGCAGGCTGCCGTGTCGCCAATGTTCATATTATTGGATGCATAAGTAATGTGGGGCTTATTCATCACGAAGTAAGAAGAGGAGCACTTAAAACCCTGCAAGCTAAAGAGTTCATACGTAATTGTCTGCGAGACGCTCTAACCAAATATTAATCACCAGTCGTAATGGTAATTGATAATGCACCGTGTCATACATCTATTGAAGATGTGTTTCTTGAAAATGTATTTATCAATCATCGGTTATTAAGATTAGGCCCGTACAGTCCAATACTAAACCCAATAGAACTTGCTTGGCCAGCTCTTAAGGCTTCTACTAAACGAGATCTAACAACTGAAATGCCACAGATTTTAGCAGGTAAAAATAGGACAAATTTCGCCTACAAAGGATTGAAAATATTATACAACGGAATGTACCAAATTTATCTGTTGCAAATTGTGCTAAATATGTTGCACATGGTCAATGATTTATTCCAGATGTTTTAAATTTGATTGCTATAATTTTTTAATTTATTATATTAATAAAGTTTTGATCATAAATATTATTGTACACCGCGTGTTTTTTTAACTTAAATGATTATTTCCAATTTCTAAAGTTTATTTCTAAGATTATTTCCAATTTGAAGTTGAAAATGTATAGTTAAAAACACAAATGCAGGTTACTTTCGGTATACGGTGACTTCAAAAAATCAAATCTAAAAAATAATGCGAAAAATCATCACAATTTTTTGTGCATAGATACAAAAGGCTTCTAGCTTCAAAATAAAAACAAAAAGTGCTAAGAGTCCTAAATAGTAAATAATTCAATAGTATTATTTACAAAAATTTCTTTCGTTACTGTTATATTTTTTTATGAAAATCATAAAGCATTAGGCTTCGTTTGAAATTTGAATCAGAAAAAAGGTTCTTCCGTTCCCGAGATATGATTTTTTTAAAAATGACGTTTCATCGTAAAATCACGAAATTTCTAGCCGACTAGTGGCCGGCGGGGGCGGCGTGTGATAGGGAAAAACAAAAACAAATATGGGTGGACAGTTTTGGTATACTATACAAACTGTGAAAGTTACATCCAAATCGGTAATGGTCGGGTTGTTGAAAGTATTCATCGCTGGGGTGTGCCACATAGAGTGATAAATTTCGCCCATGCGGAACACATTCGTTAAAACCATTTAGGAGCGAAAGGGTTAAGTTGTTGCTGCGTAATTGGTCTTGCAAAATTAAATCTATAATTCACACCAGAAGCGGCGCGACGCGGCAAAATAGTTGCCGCGCGGCGATTTTGGAGATTACTCAAAATTACATGAAGGAGATTTCTCGTCTAACAGACTGAAATTTATTGAAAATAATTTCAATAAATTTACAAAATGCATTTTAAGTGCAAAAAGAAATATTGAACTTTTCGACCCAGCGATCAGAGAGGTCTCATCGGTATGGTTATCTCTGATCGCCTACCATAGAAGTTCAATGTTGGAGGTCACACCAATTGCCCATATAAATACTTTTTATAAAAAGTATGTGTGAATTATATGGTGGCAAGATAACTCATTGCGCTTTGAAATTGGGTGATTGTTCCCCCTTTCCCCAATTTTGAATCTGCCGCTGGCGGCAAAATTTCTCTTTCATTCGAAATAAAACACTGGTCACACTGGGAGCAGCGGATTTTATCCAAATGTATTCTAGTGCCGATAAAAAAATTCTATTGTTCGTAGCTCTGGTTGAAGAAAAACAACTAACGAATAAAGATGTGCGAGTAGAAATCATTCTGTACAAAAGTATTCGGTACTTCTCTAAAAACTGGGTACCGAATACATACTCAAATAATTATTCGTTACTTGTACTCATATTCAGTTAATTCAAAGCTTTCATTTCATGTTAAATTCGGTATTTTATTGCCTACACGAATACAGTGTTACGATGGAAATCAAATGACTAGAAGGCGTTCTACGTAGGTACCCGGTTAAAGTTTTCGATAAAATTTCATGCCATTGAGTATTGTACCTATACGATTACCAAACAGGATTAATCACACTTTTTTTTCCAATTGTTCACGTAATTAGGTACCGAATCAGTTTTTTTTTTTTTTTCTTCATCACTTAGATGACAGTGGCGGTGAGAGGTCAACAATAAACTGCGGTGATGGTGCTAAATTAACTTAATAAGAACTCAATCCTAGTATCGAGTTTGGACAAAGTAAAATTTAACACGGTGTCCAAATACTTCACATTAAAATCGCTAGTAAAATTTTGATGTATGTTAATTTGGAGAAACCAGAGTAATTCATTTTTGAATTTTGACAAAACAATTTTAACTCTTCAATAAAAAGAAAAACTGCGAATTGCCATAGAAATAGTAAATGCCAACAATTTACCAGTCACTTAATGCCTTGAGCCTAGTATCGAATTCAAGTACAATGTGACATTTTCATACAAATTCTAGAGCTGGTAAAATCGGAGGCACAAATTTTACTGAAGATTTTACTAGTACAATACGGAGTTTACCGGTAACATCTGAAGGTTTCCTTTTTATAAAATATATGGTATTATATATACTCCACTCATTATACTATAGGCATTTTAATGCGCGAAGCATTAAATGACCAGTAAAATTTTGACATTTTCTATTTCTAAAAGTTAAAATTGTTTTATCAAAATGTAAAAATAAATTATTTCGTTTTCTCCAAATTAACATTTACTAGAGATTTTAGTGTGAAATATTTGAAGAACCCTTAAATTTTATTTTGCCTGAACTCGATATAGTGCCGCCTATTTTATTTTACATAGAGGGAACCTTTAGTTTTTACCTGAAAACTCTGTACTGCACTAGTAAAATCATCAGTAAAACTTTCTGTTGTGATTTTACTGGTTCTGAAATTTGTTTGAAAATGTCAGATTTTTCTCGAACTGTATACTAGACTTTAGGAAACAGCCCCAGAAAACTGGAAAAATTCCTCGTTTGGAACAAAAAAAAGTAAAAATATGCAGGCGAATTTCGCAGGAATGAAAGAACTTAACTATGTATTGCCCTAGTGCTACTGAGAAAATGAGTTAAAAACAAACATTGAGAGAGCAAATCATTACCTGAATGGTAAATTTCAAATTATTCATAATAACGAATTTTTCGTACAACGGGTCACCGTACCTCAATTTTTTAAGAAAAACAAAAATTTCATATTGGCCAACCAACGTGCTGAAAGGAATACCTATATAATTTCAATAAAATAAAATTCTGACTTTTCCCAAAAGTATCAGAGAATCTAATATTAGTTACACCCACTTAATTTCTTTATGGCAAAGTGCAATTGCAACAAAATATTTAGGATCATTTGCAAGTTCTCTTCCTACTAAAAGAATATTTTCGACGACAGAACTATAGTTATAAGAAATAAAAGGAATCGATTTTTTCCTGAAAATGTTGAGAAATTAATATTCCTCCATGCTAATCAAAATATTTATTAAAAACTATTAATTTACTTCTGAAAACTGTTATTTTTTCTCCTGAAATGTTTTGTTTTTTATTTTTCAATTCTTGAACTCTAAATGGGCAATTTTGTTTTCATATTTAATTAAATACTCCTTTTCACAAAAAGATTGTTTAATTAATAAGTACCGAATTAGAAAGTAACGAATTAAAAGTAACGAATATTTTTCGTAGAGTAACGAATGAGTACCGGGTAACAAAAGTAACGAGAGTGCACATGCCTACTAACGAAACAAATGATTTTCCATCTTGTATTTCTTAAATTGTAACTAGCCTACTTTGATTCAGAATCGTTAAAGATAAAAGTTCTTAAAATTCTTCTATTCTCCATCAGATTTATAATGACTTAAAACCGCCAAATACCATTAATACAAACATTATTTGACACGCTTGTGAAGCCAACTGGAAATATATTTTTAATTTTGTGGAAACAATTGGCGGTATTGGACGGACGGTGGTTAATCACATTGCAGTACTATATCTTTTCAGTTTCAAAATGAGAATAATAAACCTCAATATGGGAATAGTAAACTTCAACTTCACACATACTTTTTATAAAAAGTATTTATATGGGCAATTGGTGTGACCTCCAACATTGACCTTCTATGGTAGGCGATCAGAGATAACCATACCGATGAGACCTCTCTGATCGCTAGGTCGAAAAGTTCAATATTTCTTTTTGCACTTAAAATGCATTTTGTAAATTTATTGAAATTATCTTCAATAAATTTCAGTCTGTTAGACGAGAAATCTCCTTCATGTAATTCAAAGTGGAATAGTAAACTTCGACTTGAGAATAGTAAATTTCAATACGAAATAGTAAATTTCAATATGGGAAATGTTGAAATCTAAATAAAAATAGTAATCCTTGCGATGGCTTTCAAAAAATTCTTTACATTTTAGGGAATAGTTACAATTTTGTTTTTATATTAAAATTAATAGCCGTCAAAAATGGCTACAAGAATTAAAAAATTAGAAAAAGAATCTAAAAACACCCAATTACTGGCTGTGTCAAATATGAATGAAGACTGGAAACAACTTGCACACCAACTTAATATTCCTCAACAGGATATCGTTGGATGTCAGAGGGTGAAACTTCAGACAAACGAGGAGAGAAAAGATTTGAAAAAATTACGCAAATTCATTTAGATTATTTCGTAGAAATGTTTGAAAGAAATTGTCGCATTACATTGGCGGAATTCATTGCTGCATTTCGAGAAAAATTTAACGTTTCTATTTCAAAAACAACCTGTGAAATACATGTAAGTAGTTAATTGCATTTCAAGAATATTTATACGAAATTTGTAGAAATTACAAGAAAACGGCTGAGGGTTAGGATTAGATAGCGACGGTGAGGCGATAGACCGCAATAAACTCGGGACCATAAACCTTTCTCGGAAGAATACAAAATTAAATGGTAAAAAGGTGCATGCCCCGAAATAGCACAGACGAGTGTAATAATAATTACGGCGCCATAACCGAGGGGTCTTGGTGAAACAAAACCCGAGGTATATGGAAATTTAGAAGACAAATCTCGTCACATTCAAATTCAGTAAGTGACAGCGAAAATACAGAAATAAGTTTAGTTAGCGAATTTAAAAGTCTTACGAAATAGAAAAGTGGGTATTAAATTTATTATGAAAAGTATAACTAGTGTAGTATTAGTACCATAATCTAATGTGTATTTAATGTGTGTCTAACGTGTGGGTAATAGGAAAATGTGATAAAAATTGTGATGTTGTATATAGTGAATGAATGCGTGAACGTTTATATAATAGGTAGATAGGAAAAGTTGTGTGAACGGTGTGAAACGGGAGTGCTCTTGATTAGTCGCAGTGTCATACGGAGTAATTAAAGCACTCCCCATTGCTTGATTATTAATCTTCGGATCCTGGTCCGTACTCGATCCCGCATGACACATTGTGTTGGCTTATGCCGCTCTGTCCAGTGATCCTGGTCCGTACTCGATCACAAATGTGTTTAAATAGTGTCGACGTATGTCGCTATTGATGAATGATCCTGGTCCGTACTCGATCATTCATATTTTACAATAGCCTTGACTGATGCCACTATTGTTGAAAGTTTCTGGTCCATACTCGATCTCACAGGATATGATCTTAATTAGACTATAGCGTTGGCTCGTGCCGCTATTATCTAGGGAACCTGGTCCGTACTCGTTCCCGTAAAAGATCTGTCCTATTTGTACAATAACGTTGAACTATGCCGTTATTGTGAATGAATGGTGGATCAATCGTCTGTTCGGCTTTTGATCCAAGACCGAAAGGAGCAATTTGCATGTATTAGCATAGGAAAACCCACTGAGTATCAATTATACTCAAATCCATACTTTTTAATTACTTGCAGGTCAGACATCCCCCTAGAGTACTCGGACGGTAGTACGGGGGTAAATAATAATCGCGCATAAACGTTTGGAAGTGGACAAAACAAAACAAAAATTAAATAAATAGAATTTAAGACTATTAAATATCGTGTTGTTTTTATTAATTACTTTCTTAACTTCAGAAGTGGGATAAAGAAAACGTGCCGGTGTATTGACTGCAAGAGAATATATAAAAAAAAGGGGGGAGCTTTCTTTAAATATTAGTGTCTGACTAGTTTGCCCGTAGTGTGATCTGATTGTGATCGTGTGGGGTGATAACAAAAAAAAATGTATCGAAAGGATTTGAGGAAACTTCCTGCATTAGAATGGGAAGAGCATCACCCAGATCCGAGCGTAATGAACAATACCATATCGACGAAAACTCTTCAGTTAGTGAAAGTTCTGCCAATGGCAATCAACTAGAGCAATTAACGCGATTAGTATGTGCATTGACAACAAATTTATCGGTAAACAGTTCGCCGCGAAATTCAGGAATGGGTTGTGAAGCAATTCCAGTGTTTGACCCAATCGATAATTCAACAACTGTTACCAAGTGGATAGCAAAAGTGGAAGAATTAAAAGAAATTTATGGTTGGAATGACGTACCTACTGCATGTTTCGCTACCGGTAAACTAAGAGGTTATGCTAGGACCTGGTATGAAAGGTTACCAACGATAAACTTTTCCTGGGGGGAATGGAAAAATTAGCTCATATCAGCGTTTCCGGAGGAGTTGGATTTTCCAGAACTACTGAACGCAATGATAAGACGTACTAAGCAAAGTGGGGAAACAATAATTGAGTATTATTATGATAAATTATCCCTACTAAATACTTGTGAAATTTTTGGGAAGAAAGCCGTGCAGTGTATAATCGCAGGAATCCCTAACGATAACATGCAGATGTCAGCGAAATCAGGTAACTACGAAAAACCGGAAGACTTTTTCAAATATTTGAAGACAATTGCCAGTAATACCAGAGAAATCGACTTCAAGTTAAAGTCTGCAAAAAGATATGGAAGCGAAATAAATCGGAACGAGAAAAGAGTAAGGCTGGACCAACACGACAAAAATCGTATTGAACGCAGAAGGTGCTATGGATGTGGAAGCCGCGACCATTTACTTCCTAACTGCAATATAAGAAGGCAGTGTGATAAATGCAAGTTATCAAGTATTATTTACACCAGAAACGATTTAACCATCAAAGAATATAAAGTAAGAGCCTTAGAAAACCTCATGGAATAAGGTTTGCAAGCAGTCACACCAACAATATGTGCCAATTGCATCGCAAACATTCAAAGAAAAGTTCCTGCTGCTCTTAACTTAGAAAATATGCAATACTAATAAATTGCTTCTAAAATATTTTGTATTAAATTATTTTTTTTAAATTAAAAAATTAAATTCTCAAATTCAAATTTACTATTCTCATATTGAAATTTACTATTCCACTTTGAAGTTTACTATTCCCATATTGAAACTGAAAAGGTAGGTATAGTCCATGAAAATATAATAATATTATAGGATTAGAACAAATATGTGCGATTCAATTTTAATAAATTTAGATTTCTCAGTATTAAATGATAACACCATTGATGGCTATGAGGTTGCAAATCAATTATGTATAAGGAAATGGAATGGGTTTATTTCATGTTTATAACTCTACGTAGTATTCATAAATTAACTTGCTATGATTGACTATTACTTCTGCAAAAATATTTGCTTTCACAGATATTTTATTTAAAATTCTGTCAAGTAAAATCATGGATATTTATTACTCCAATGAAAAAATTCATAAAACAGTGTCGCATATTCTAATCGTTTTTGACGAAATCGTAGCGACGGGCAATTAAAAAAATACAGTTGAACAAAATACACAATATAAAATGTTATTTTTGGAGAATAGAGACACCTATTCTACCCAAATAGATAATAGATTTGAAAATGTGAAGGACCTTGTATTTATTGAATTGCTAAAAACATTATATTTGTAAGTTATTCACAAAGTTTTCCATTCAATGCATTTAATTCTATTAGAGTTCGCATGGACAGTGCTTTGAATTTTCAAAACTGAACAATGAGTTAATTGTAATCTATAGTTGTAATGGTTTCAGAAATTTGTAAGTCAGCGAAAATTGAAAACATATTACTATATGCTAAAAGAACTTTAATCAACTTTTTCTGCAGTGTATAAGCCTGATTGCTTAGTATTAAAAATTGCTTCTAGCACAGATAGTGTTGAAGGATCATTTTCACTACTGATCGAATAAAAACATATTTAAGCAACTCTGTGGGACAAGAAAGGCGGTCGAACTTAGGCCTTATTTCAGTTGAAAAATTTTTTTTTAAAAAATTCAAGCAAGAAGAAGTCTCACAAGACTTTTGTAAAAAAAAAGTAGGCATAAGGAATTTATTTATCAATTAATTGTAATTAAACTAATGTACATATAATATATTCACAAAAGCTTCCTTAATTGTGCTTGAACAGTGATATAAGTTTCATACACACATATTACTATTTCTAAATAAAAACAGAGATTACTCTTAAGATTTTTTATCGGGGCAAACTTATATTTGTTCAAGAAGCCATTTTTTTTTATTCTCCGGTATATAGCAAAAGCTATATATATATGTATATATATATATTTTTTTTTTTCATCACACAACCCATTTTATTTTTAATGAAATGCTTCAAGGCTTGGATTTGACTCATCAACAATTTAAAATTCTTTCCTTTTCAGGGATCCAGCTGAGGCATATTTCATTGTCTTTTAAAAATACGAAGTTACTTCAGTTTGGTATTGTTTTTTGATAAATTAATTTCTTATTATTCTTCAATCCTGAATACCCAGCTTAGATAGACACGCTTCGCCACTGAGCAGACTAAATATATACCTGTATATACAGGGTGTTTCCGCCTAGGAGGTCAATAGAGCAGTAGTCGATAGAACTCACCTAGGCAAACAAAACATTGAATGGCAGGAGGGGAGGGGCATATCAACCGTTTAGGAGTTATAATCTTCCTTTCAGGCGTATAATAGATGCTAGCTCGATGGAGAAGGGGGTGGATTAATTCAATTTTTGGGCGCCACGTTGTTTGAGAGTCCACGAACTCTATGTTGCCAGTAAAAAAAAAGGAAAGTTTTCCACGACTTTATAAATTTATTGCTAATCAACTATGCTTAACGTTTCTTTTCTCTAGTTCCAAGTTCTTTACAAGGTTATACTTCACTCTACTTGTAGCAAGGTGGACCGCGCACAACAACAAGAATTTCTATTATTGCGAATTTACGAATAGCAATCTTAATCTTCTTTTTTTTTCAATAGGAATGACTTAAAAAGGGTACATATCTTGAAACGAAAAAGAAGGTTCAAGATGCTTCCATCTAACCACGTTTCCTCGCTGAGATGACTTCCTTCGCCACTAACCGCGACCTTTCTAGACTTTACTTTTCAGTGGCCTTTAATTCCTTCAGCTTTTTTTTCTTTTCGTCACACTCCTTTGTTTTTTTTTTAACTACTGCCCACACTTCTGGTTGATATTTTTCCTTCCCTTTTTATACCCTAGATGAAATCTATTAAAAGTTATTTCGATTTTTGCATGTCCCTCCGTCCGTCTGTGCGCACGATAACTCGAGAACGTGTATACTTAGAGAGCTAAAAATTTGTACGCGGACTTAAAAAAAAAGTAAAATTAAGTTCGAAAATGAGACAAATCGGGCAACTCCTTCGTGGGGTTGCCATACAAAACTTTCGTTTTCCACTATATATTTGGACACTGCCTGAGAACGCAGCGATATAGAGAGCTGAAATTTGGAAAATGTGTTTTCATTGTACTAGCAAATACAATTTTAAAAATAGACTAAATCGGGCAACTCCTTCTTGGTGTTGCCATATAAAAACTTAGGTTTTTTACGTATACTGTGAAAACGATCAGTCCAAGACATTTTTATTATATTAAAAACTTCTTCAGAATACGAAATCCTATAAAATTGGTTATAATCATTTTTTCGAAAATCAAACTTGCATTGATCGGTGACCATACGAAATTTAATACGGGCATTCATCTAGGTTATCATAAGAATTGGTCTTGGTCCAATTCAAGCTTTTTTACTTGTTTTTTATTCTCTTAGCTTTTCAAAAAAACTTTCTCTATATGTTGCTCTGACATTTTTTGCACCAGACTGTTCGCTTCACCTACCAAAGCGCGGAGTTTTATAAACGAAAACCCCTATTTGGAAATTTCCAGCCATTACTTCCAGGGGCCCTCCAACCGGCACCATTTGTTGGAATCGGATAATATTTTATCCTTTTTATAATATTAATATATTTTGAAATTTTGTTCATAAATTCAACCTTAGTGCTCATAAAATCATTTCATTATGCTGGAAAAATTTTCAATGGCCAAGAAAATTTAAAATTTGTGGGTAAAATTTTAGTTTGACATTAATTTTATGTCCTCCAAATTGATTAATGATAGTATTCCTGGCGCTAGATTATTAATCCTCCGGGAAATGAAGTTCAGTGAAAATTTTGTCTGCGCCCGTAGTGAGGTTAAGTTATGTCTTGTTATTAGTTTAGAAGTGATTTACGTAATGTGAAGAGAAAAGTCAGGACAGGTGAGCATCTCAGGGAACTAGAATAAAAATAAAATTAAAATTGCTAATTTTTAATTTTTTTTTTAAGGATTCCGGTTGTGCATTGCGATCTATCTTGCTGCACATCATCTTGACAAGGTGTAAGTAATCAATCTTTTAATTACAAAGATTAGTTCAAAATTTTTTAAAAAAGCATATATTAGGCCTAAATTCTAACTTAATCCTACACTGGAAAATTAACCTAACTTATTCTACCGTTTTAGGCTTCCCGCTGTACTATGCCAATAAGCGCGCTCTATGTATCCTGTGCCAGGAGTATGTCTCTTGAGACCCCGAGATTCTCATAAGGATATTAGAGGACGAACAGTTAGCAAGAGCTGTAGCTAATTACGAATCGGTTCATCCCAGATATCGCCAGAGCAACCCGAAATCCGTCGTCCACCAGCTGTGCATAATTTCTTATCTGCATAATCCGTCGTCCACCAGCTATATCTCGATAGGGAGCACCTAATAGTCAACAACGTGTAGTAGGTATGTGCTTCTCCTAAGTACATATTTTCTTATCTGGAATTAGTTAGAGATTACTGGTAGAATAATTTCAAGATGGAATTCGACGGGACAGCACATCACTCACAGGTAACATATATAAACGTTTACTTATATTCTTTCGTGAACCAAAGAGTACCTCGTGCCATAACAATCTTAAAAAGTACATGTCACAGTACACAGTTAAGAGCTCATTGTATGCAGAACTTCAAAGCCTTTCCCACGACTGCTCTATCAGCCCCGCACCACCTCTCCTCTCAAGAGTTATGGTTTTCTAAATTTAAAATTTCGGAACTGTAGGGACACTCCTCTTTACCTTGACCTATTACACTCTACTAACTACATGTAATACATATTTTACTGAAGAGTATTACCGGGTCGATGTTTGAACTACTATTTTAATTTGTGATAATTTTTACCATTAATTTTTTTCTTTTTTTCATATTATTTATTACCATTGTTATTGTACGTACTTTGAATTATTTTTCGTAAAATAAGGAATTAATTTTATTTAAATTTAAGTTTAAAAACTTCATATAACCAAAATAACACACGTTGAAAAGTAAATAAGTAAGATAGAATATGCCAATTGATTCTTTGGAGTGTCCTGATCATATTTTTGATCTAGACCTCTCCTTTAAAATCCCTCCTTCCCCTCCATTATCTCAACTTTTCGAAAAAAAATAGTGTACTGAATTCCTTCTTGGGAAAATCTCTAGTACACCAGACACTTATGATAATCGATTCACCTTTCTACCAAGTCAGTTACAAATAATGGCATAACCAATATAGGTAAAGGGTTTTCCAATAAGAGGTTTTATTTTGATATTCAAAGAAAAATGCCATTTTTTGAGATAAATGATCGGATCTCTATTTCATTATAAAGAGGAAGGTATGTCGTTAATAATGGAAAATAACATCAGCCAAATGACCACCACGACCACACCTACAGGACCATATCCTTTTCATGAAATTTTCCATAACCAAATCGCAAAGTGGCTGCCCTATGTCCTCGATAGCCTCACGAATTCCATCTTTGAGGTCTTGAATCGACGCTGGGCTGTTAGCGTAGATCTTCTCTTTCACGTGGCCCCAAACGAAGAAGTCGCAAGGTGTTAAGTCACAAGATCTCGGTGGCCAATTGTGATCACCTCTTCGAGAGATAACACGGTCCGGAAACTTTTCCCGTAAAAGATCAATGGTTTCGTTGCTTGTATGGCACGTAGCGCCGTCTTGTTGAAAGTAAACGTTGTCCAGATCAATACGATCCAATTCCGGTCATAAAAAATCATTAATCATCTGTCGATAGCGCAATCCATTCACCGTAACTGTTGCTCCAGCCTTATTTTCGAAAAAGTAAGGTCCAATGACCCCGCGGGACCATAAACCGCACCAAACGGTCACACGTTGAGGATAGAGAGGCTTTTCAACAATAACTCTTGGGTTTTCCGAGCCCCAGATGCGACAATTTTGCTTGTTGACGAAGCCATCGAGGTGAAAATGGGCCTCATCACTCAAGATGAGTTTTCGATGGAATTCCGGATCATTTTCATGCATTTCAAGGACCCAATCAGCAAAGACTCGACGTTGTTGATGATCGGCCGGCTTGGGTTCTTGTGTTAACTGAACTTTATACGCCTTAAAACCTAAATCTTTATGCAAAATACGGTGTAATGACGTTTGTGGAATGCCTAATTCCAAAGAACGACGAGGAATGGACAAACCTGGGTTTTCTTCAACACTTTCGGCTACAGCAGCAATATTCTCGGCTGTTCTTGAGCGACGTGCACGGGTTTTATTCTTCACATCACTAACTTGTCCCGACAGCTCGAATTGTTCTATCAATTTCTGTATTGCGGTCCGACAAGGTGCTTCACGACGACCCAAAAATGTTCGAGTTTTACGAACCGTCTCTGCCACAATTTCACCATTTTTATAGTGAATTTTAATAATTTCAATGCGTTGTTGAATCGTGTATGGTTCCATTTTTATTAATGGTGTAGTTTCTACTTGTCAAATGTCAAAAATGACATCTCCAAAAGTGACATGTACCAAAATAGCGGGCTAATTAAAATAACACCTCTTATAATCTAATACATACGTGCCAAAGCGAATTGTGAAGACTAAAAAAGAAAAAAAATCATAACAAGCAAGGACCAGGCGGAAAAATTACATATAAAAGTTAATGACAGCTCCAAAAGTGACATCTACCGAAATAGCGGGCTAATTAAAATAACACCTCTTATTGGAAAACCCTTTATATAGGCAAATTAATATCAAAGTCATTCAAAATGTAGAATACTCTAGATTTACTAATTACTGAAATCAGCAAAATGGTTGGCTGGCAGTTTCTTCAGCCTGTGGCGAACAATTTCGAGAACAATTCTATCGAACAAAATCAAACAATACCAAACATCACCTGAGAAATTTTGCGCTTAATTCCAGCTCATAATTCAATTGATACAGTGGAGGTAAGCTATATATTAGTAAAAAAAAAACAGTAATACAGACGTGGAGATTTCTAATCCCCTTCGCAAAAAAGGAAAAGACAATTCATACTGAAATAATCCTCCAATATTTAATTTTTCTGAAAACTTTTGTCTGATTTTGAAATAGAAAATTTTGAAAACCGCCAAAGAATTATGCAACCCTGGATCACCCATAACTACCCATTCGTACTTTCGTTTACAGGCCTGTTAGCTAATGGTTTGAGTGGCTCCATTGAAGAAAAAATAGGAATACAAATCTCAGGTTCCTTGGGATTAAAGCTGCGCCAATCAAATATAATTACTGAGGTTAAGGCATCATTTACGTTACATACTCATAGTATTAAGAATATTCTTTACGTTCCAATAAGATTTCAAAATCAATTCAAATAAAACTTTAAATTTTGAAATCTTCTAAAATGGGTATTTATATGGATGTTGACCTTTGCATTGCCTTTCAAATATAACAAAAACTGGGGAGTACTCATCGTCCATGATATCGTTACAGGAAATACAGAACCATTAGTTCAGAGGGGCCATGAAGTATTATCGACCGTCAGGGATGGGCTCAGTAAAGAATTACACCAAATGAAAGATTTAGATGTTATAAAACCTGCTGTCAGTCCATCTTCGCATATTTAGAAGACCTGGTCATAGCTACAAAAACACCTTCGAAGAACGAATTGCGATGTTCGAACGTGTGGCAAATCCTTTACTAAAAGCACATCTTTCAATAAATGTAGAGGAATGTCAATTTTCTAGAAGTTCTTTACAGTACCTATAGGCTGCGTTGTAGACGAAAAAGGGCTGCGAAATTATCCTGAAAAGGTTTGGGCAATGTTGAACTTCCCTGACTCGAAAAATTCCATGGAACTTAAACGGTACGGAGAATACAAGGTATTTTCATTACGAACCACGTTCAGTGCTGTCGTTTGTACTCCGATCGGAGTATTTGTACTCCGAAACCTAATAGCGTACTCCAGTATTACTCCTTTTATAAAAGTACTCCATTTTTGGAATTAAGGAGTCCATTTTATTTTAAAAACTTCTCTTTTTGTTAGCGTACTAAGTTTATTAAAAAGTTTTTAGTGGTACTACGTTGTAATATACCAAGTTCAATCATATAGAACATTCTTCTTATTGAAAAGAAGGATATAATAAAGTAAGTGTGAAATGTCATTTGCTTTTCGCTGGGATTGTGTAATATTTTGCTATTGTGTTGGCTGTCGCTGCAACGAAGTAGTTATGCAAATGTAAACGCTCTCTCGAAGAACATAGAATTGAAAAAATTTAATTTAAAACTTTAATTTTAATTTCTCCTCTTCTCTCTCACAAGAGTTAAGTTTGCCTTAAGATCTCGTTCCAATTCAAATCCGTTGAACATTTTTTATGGGAGTGGAGGAATTAATTCATAAAGAACTACTTCAAGAACAAGAGTTACAAGAAATAACAACACAATGCTGTGATTTTTATATTATCTACTTGAAAGTAATATTACATCGTATAAATTTTGTGATACCAGTACTAAAAGCAGTTAAGGGAATGGATCCAATTTGTTTAACTCCAAGCTTAATACCTTTAATCACACTTTTCCCAAACCTTATTGATCGAAATGATATCGATACGTTAGACGGAGAATGACGTATTGTGTAAATACAAGAATTTGTACCAAAATCACTGTTATTTGAAGAATACTAGATGCTTAATGTAAAAAATTGAAAATTGAATTGAAATGAAATTGAAAAAATATATTCCAATTTAGAAAAAGTTATTAGTCGCTTTATGTACCTTCCACATACACCGAAAGTGCGGAAAGAAGTTTTTCGACGGTCAATCTTATTAAAACTAAAATCAAAAATTCTCTTGACGTAGAAACTGTAAATTTCATAATGGTTGTAGCAAAAATAAGGCCAAAAACTAGAATTGGTCTTTTAGACCAATTCTTACGATACCTTATAGATGAATGCCTATGTGTAATTTCGCACGGTATGCAAGTTTGATTGACAAAGTGTTTTTTCACATCTATTTCTGGAACGGCTTATCGGACAGTAAAAATGATTATGTATAACCAATTTTATATTATTTTATATTCTGAAGAACTTTTCAGTACGATAAAAACGTTTTCAAAATATATGTAACAAACTACAATGAAAAGATCAAGAAACGGTTCCCCGATTTCATTTATTGTTAAAGTTGTATTTACTATTTTTATGAAAACTCCGTGTACAAAATTACAGCTCTCTCCGCTAACGCGTGTCCAAATATTTAGTGGAAAACGAAATTTTTGTATGGCAACCCTACGAAGGAGTTACCTGATTTGACTAATTTCGAACTTAAATATTTTTAATTAAATAGGTCACGTAGAAAATAACTCGAGAACGCAGTTGAAAACCGTGCCATAACGACAGGTTTTTATTGCAAAATAAACATTGATAACGGGATGTCCGTAATAATAGGAAATAAGTAGCCGGCAGCATACAAAAATAGTAATGCCAACTAAGATTTTTTTAATATATCAAGTTTGTCATTTATGTACTTGAAGAAAAGTAGAATTTCTCAAATGATAACATTGGGGCGAAATGGTTTAATGCATTCGCAGACATTCGTTCTGCTCTCTGTAAAAAACTTTTATATATTTCTACAAAGTTTCAACTACATTAATCGAGGTTTATATGCTGTTCTCCGTTGAGGAGTTCTATTCTCCATGCCCGAAGGAAGATCTTCATCAGATCTTGACCAAATTTTGAAAATGAATTGGTTCAGAAATATCGGAAATATGAGGTAACATCCAAAAAAAGAAATCAGTCGAACAGATAACCACCTCTTTTTGAAGTCAGCTAAAAAAGGAGATCAATGATTGTAATAAGTTTTACTGGATTCTTGAAGATCTCATAAAAAAAGAAGATCTTCTTTCGTATTTCACCACCAACATTTTTTTTCAAAGTTGAGTTTTTTTTATTTTCAAGCGTAGTTTGTTTATTTTCCGAAAAAAGGCACCAACATTTTTTTTTTTACATGGCTACATAGCTTCCCACTGATAATAAAACGAATAACTTTTACTAAAATTTTAATTTGAAAATTACTTACATTGCAAAAATTATAAAATTTTAATTTAATATGATCGGTTTTAATTTAGTCGTGTACTCCGTTTTTTTTCGAAAGTACTCCGCATTGTCAGCAAATAATACTACTCTTGAACGTTTCCAAATGACAGGACTGACCACGTTCCATCATTTCTGGCCGAAATTTCATGTCATATATCAGAAAGCACAATACTCTCTCCCCTCTCACAGTTTTTTCAATAGAAATGGATATGTATACATTAGTGGACGAAATTTCGTCACAGCTCATGTGTCGAGATTTAATGGGAATACTTGTATTCTTTGTACCGTGGGTCTTGCTTCTGCCGGCGTAGTTTGTTCAACCAAAAATAATGTCGGCATTGATCTGGAAGAAATCAACAAGAAATTCCTTATGGTACCTGCAATAACTTCGAGTTCCCAAAGCAGTCCTGAATTGCCTATTCCTAGTGTTCCTTACAACTTTTCACCATTTAATTTTACCCGAGTAACAGCTAATGACGTTCTCATGGCTTTTTGTGAAATCAAGTCTGACAGCACGGGATGTGTTGGTTTAAACCCGAAATTTGTTAAAATGCTCCTACCTTATATTCTTTCTCCTCTTGCACACATTTGTAATACGTGTTTTACGTCATCTCAGTTTCCGAACCAGTGGAAGTTCTCAAAGGTCATATCTGTTCCGAAAAATTCATCTAATACCGATTTCAGACTTATTAGTATCTTACCCTTTTTATCTAAATAATTGAAAAAATTATATCTGCCCAGACAAATAGATACATTGCATATCATAATTTACTAAATGAAGAACAATCAGGCTTTAGACGTAAGCATAGCCGTATTACTGCTCTTCTTAAAATAACCAATGATATACGGATTGCTATTGACAGGGATTAGTCCTCCATGTTAGTGCTCTTGGATTTCTCTAAGGCATTTGATTCGGTGAGTCATAATCATAATGCAGTTTAATTTCTCTCCCCAAGGATCTATCTTGGGTTCTTTGATGTTCTCCCTTTTCATCAATGATTTATTTCATTGTGTTAAGCACCTTTATGCTGATGATGCTCAATTGTACATCTCACGACGAATTGGATTAGCTGTAGATGAGATTATTGTTTGAGTCAGGTATGTTTGGTAATTTTAAATGCAAGGCTCTCGAGCACTTGAAATCAGTCTAGTTTTTAGTTTTGCATTGTAAATAAGTATAACTTTCATTTTTCATTTTTTTTTCTCCTTTATATCGTAGTGCTAATTAACTAATTAATTTGTTATTAGTCTAGTTCTTTATAATATTAGTTATTGGATAATGTACCTATTAATCTTGTACTAAAATTAGGTTCTATATATTTTTGTACAATGCCACCTATAAAAGAATAAATGAAAAAATGAAATGATTAAATGATTTTAAACACCCATTACCATATGTAAAAAGAAAACTGCGCGGTGCAGAGTTTCTATTCCGTCAGAGAAAAAGTATGTTTAAGCATTATGTTTACCCTGAAAAAAAAAGAGGGTGTCTCGAAGGATTCAAATTTTTTATCCTCAGAGACTATTTCGACACAAAATGTTTCTGGTCGACTTGTTCGTTAAATATTGCGACTATTCGACTTTAAAACACATGTTGAAGGTAAAAATATCTCGAGTTGCTGAAATTAGTCTATTACAATGTTTCCCTAAAGACACCGATAAATTGTATTTTAAATAATATGTGTTGAATATGTGTGAAAAAGTACAATCATCTCCAATGCGAATGAAAAACTGAAAGTTAGATGGATTAGCTTCAGCTCCTTCAAGAACGCCATGACTTCGGTGGGGGGGGGGGGGTGTATTGAAAGAAGAAGCTTTAACGCAGAATAGAAGATAAAATTCAATCAAGAATTTTTTGTAATCAAAAATCAGACCAACGAATATCTGTGGCATATTTCCAAATGTACAGTGTAAGAATATCGGTAAATAACTGATTACAATAAGCAATTTGATTTATAAATAAACTCTCTAACTTAAGTAACACGACATAAAACATGTTTGCAAGGATGAAATTTGATTAATTGGAGTGGACTGTAATTAACCCGGCTGGTTTCCGAACGATTGGAATTGGCTTATTAAAGTGAAACACCGAAAACTTACTGTTAATTAAAATCTGTATTTGCTAACGACACGACTAGTTGTTGCTACTATGACCCAAAAAATCAAAGTGAAGTGTATATTTATATTACAAATGTGCGAAAGAACTAACGGTATATCTTCTAACAATAATGATACTGATAAGAGAAATTCTCCTGAAGCTGTTGTGCTATTCTACTCTATTCTTAGACAATCAGGGCCGCATTTACCATAAGGCGCACTAGGCGCAAGCTGGGGCCTCACTCTCTATGGGGGCCACATTTTAAAACCTCACTCTCGAAAACAATAATATAAAAAAAATTCTAAAATCATAATTTAAAAACTAGAGCCTAATGAAAATTTACCTCCATTTGAAACACATATAATATGTATGCATACATATACATATATTGTTCTTTGTTTAGAATATACGGGTATGATAATAAACAGAAATGTGGAAATGCGAAAATATCGTACATAAATGCGCCTGCGCCTTCATGAGTTCTGCTAACATATTATTTATTTATTTGTTGCAAGCTAATAATTTGTTACAGTCTTTAGTTGATTTTATTTTAAATATAAGAAATAGGTTTGCTGCTTTAAATGAAGAAGCGAATTTATTAACAGATGAAACAAAATTTCAAGAAGAGAAGAAAAGATTGAGAAAATGAAAAAAATGTCTGACGAAGTTAAAAATCTAACAATGAGATTATATTTCATGGCAAGGAAAATTTTATTGTTCATATTTTTAATGTCATTCATTTGCAAAAAGTAATCTTGGAAATAATTTTTTTTGGAAAAACATATAAACCAAGGCAAATACCTATAAGACTAGTATTACGAAAATTTTACTCAACTTATGGTACTAATATTGACTCTGAAAAATTTATTGAAGAAAAGTTTTTAATTAAAAATATGTATAAATTTATAAAGAATGGGTTAAGGGCTACTTTTCCGAAGGTAAAAACAATTTTAAAAATATTTTTGACGATGCCTATTTCTAAAGCAAGTGCTGAATGGTTTTCGATGTTGAAACGAATTTACAAAGCAACTTGTTTGTATGGGGAAGTGTGAATGATATTGGTAACAGTATTAGTGACAATACAAACGATAGTAGGACTAACAATGCTAATAGTGACGGTACAAGTGACAGCAGGAATAGTAACAGCAGCAAGACTATAATAGTTATAATGTCATCTAACCTAGCGATGGAACTCCAAGTATTGCTAATTTTGCTCAGGAGTAACAGCAGCTATAATACACAACAGCGGAAAATTCATAGAATAGGAGGTAGAAATTTAGCCATACTGAAGAGTATTAAGGTTTCTGCCAATACGAAACATTTCATTTTAGAAGTTCAAATTTGCAATTGACAATCATCATTAGCATAGTTTCTTTCCTACGTAAACGAAATATAACCCACCTTCCAGGAGGCGTAGGACTTCCTGGATTTTATAACTTATCATAAGTGATGGTTGGATTTTATCGTTCTTCTTAAATGATGGCTCAAGTTTATTATTGTTCACGATTGATAGGGGGGGAAAATAGTCTGTGAAGAGCAATGCTGAACAAGGTGAAAGCTATATAAGAGGAAAGCACGCATACTTGATGGAAGAAATTTGTTGGTTTGTTGTTTATGGTGGTATGATTTTAAGGGTGTTTTGAGCATTGGCATATCCTTCTGAAAGATAGTGCGAGCATGTGGAACGGTATAATGCATGAAGTCATTATATTTGGAGTGATGTGAGCTTAGCCCACAAGGAGGATACTATTTATAAATAGGCACAAGCTTCTGCGAGATAATAATTTTGAGATTTTTGGCTGTGTGGTTACTGTAGTAGATGCTAGGCAGATGGCCCACGATGCAATCGAAGTTATGTACTCATGTAAGTCAGAATAACAAAATCTCAGACATAGGATGTGAGAGGAGAAAAACAGACATAGCCTTGCCCAGGGGCGAATGGATGTCTTAATTGGAGAATAGATAAGTTGACATAAAACGGAAATCAGGTATATATGTTAGTAGTGCTTATATGGTTAGTATGCATGGACAGCTATAAGATCCAAATGGTGAATCTTGAAGCCTCTCCAGACTGAATTGGGCACATCTTAACCTTCACGTGGTCCCCCTGACAGCGCCCATAAGGGTTGTATTACCTGTATAGGCCAAGTACAATTCTTTTAGACGTTGCAAATAAGATCTAGGCCCGAACGGAGTTACCAGTACCGTTTAAAAAAGTATATCTTGCATGAAGATATGAAACTGGAAGTATTCATGGTCCGTTGATCATGCTTTACGAAAGCCATAGCAAATGGGCGGCCCGACATTGGCCAACTTGTTACTACGGGGTTGAGCAGCCCTGGATGACAAGGTTTTATCCACCTCAACTTGGGATGGCCCCTTTATGGGAGCATCGTAGTGGCTGTGGTAGGTAGGCTGCCATGACCCGAGATTGGCAGAGATTGGGCGAATAGGTCTCGCTTCTACCAGTAAGTTGATGTCATGTCATGCTCTATTGGCATACTAGAACTTGTGTTTCATGAGGACGTTGATTGTCGTTTATCAATCCGAGCATCATAAGCGTGCAGTGAGATTAAGCCATACTTGGCAGGTGCTCACGTAAAACCATAGGAACTTTCTGTTCACGATTGATAGTTAAATATTATCCTGTATCATTTATCATGAATGATAGTTAGATTTCCTTCGGATGTAAATGTCGTCAAAAATTCACGCCTATATTAATAAGTGTATGTTAATATATAGCCCAAAAATTATATATGTCAGTGATTGAATCAGATGTAATGGACTCGATTAATTATGATGATATTATAGACATAATTGCTAAAACAAAAGCCAGAAAACAAAATGTTTTTATAAATACCAATGTAGTGTTATTTTTATGTTATTAAAATGCGTTATTATGGAAATGTCGACAATTGTTTTCAATAAACTAAAAAAATGCATATGTAGGTCCAATATATATTATGTTAACTGAAACAGACTTATTTTTTTGGGGCCTCATAATTATTTTGCGCCTAGGGCCTACAAAAGTATAAATGCGGCCCTGTAGACAATGTAAAATTTTATTCATGTAAAGCGAAACAAAAGCTAACAGAAAAATTGTTATCTACAAAGCACTTAATAATAAAGCAAAAAATGTACTAGATTAATGAATAGTAAAAGTAATATCAATGAAATAATTCAAATTCAAATTTAATTTTAATGTTTTAATCAATTGATATTGATTAATTTAATTTCAAGACCAAACAAAATTTATCTGACCTTATAGAGAATTAATAAAATAAATAAAATTAAAAAAAAATAGAAAAAGTTTTGCTCAGGTTTTGAAATTTCCTCGACCGTGATAGCTCAGTTTTCGTAGCACGGACTTTAGAACAAATTACATCATGCTTTCATCTAAGCGCTTATGATGAACTCATCGAAGAAGTCATCAAAACGTGTCTACTAGTGTAGTTTCGTTCATATTACTGATTATATCCTAAATGAAATTTATAGTGTATATAAAGCTTGTCATTCCGTTTGTAACATCTCGAAATAATGATGGTAGAGCAAAATGGATTAGACACCCACGCATAATAATAAAAGCAGGGACCATAAATAATTATTATTACTGATTTTACAAATGAATAAATCATGTACCAAGCGAAAGTTTTTCGAAGCTGGAATAAGTCACATAGTAATAATATCTTTATGCAGTTTCATTATGAGAAATAATTAAAAAAATGTTATTTTTAAAATTAAAATCATTCCATAATTATTTCTTTGGATTTTTATTATTTAAATCATGAAATAATAATTAATGTTTCATTTTCAAATGTTTATGTTTCATTATAAATAAGTAAATAAGTGAGAACATTTTATGAGAATAAAAACTGAAAACTCCGCCCCTTCTCACTTTCTGTTTCGTAATTCGTTGCATGTAATCTGCGCTCCGTTTTCGTTTTCAAATTTTTTTCTGTATTCGTAAAATTTTTAAAGATAGATTGATTTTTATTTTATTTATTTCTTCTTCTATAAAATACAGTTATAAAATTGATTTAAATTTTTACTCATATACAATTCATCGTAAACGTAAATTACAATCACTTAGTGAAGTGTGCTGATTAAGTAAGGAAGTATGTGGCGAAGCGTCTTTGTTTCGTCAACATTTCCTTTCTGAATGCTTGACCAGCCACTGTGTAAATCACATAATTTATTTCATTAAATTCTCAGCTAGCAATTCTTTGTTGAGTTTGGAAAGCTTTAGCTAGGTAGGCGACGATTGACAATAGAAATTTATTTAGAACATAAGAAAATTATTCATGTCAGAATTGTTGTATCGAGAGGTTGTTGTTTGTTACTATAAAAGTTTATGTCATTTTAAATTAATTCCTGCGAATGGAAACTTAATAAAGAACAGATACGAATCCATAACACCAACAAGAGGGTTTTAATCGAACTGGATTTCATTGGAGGCTAATGTTTATTCCAACTCCCGTGGCGTCAACGCTATTTTCTTTTTTCCTTTTTAGGCCCTTCCTTATAGGACGGCCCATCCAGAGTGGACTTTCAGTAACACTGCAGTTAACGGTGTTAAAAGTGCTACAATCGATTGCCACCTCGGCCGGTTGCTGCTAATTAAAGAAGAATATAAGTCGAAACCAGAAACATTCGCCTCTCAGCTGTATAGCACGGTTGAGACAACCTATCAACACGATAGAATTTGACAATCCTCTTCATCAACAACGCCTCAACCAGCTATTAACTGAGGATGCATATTGGTTGACCGACAATATTTATAATAACTGAAAAATAAGGCTAACTCCATTTACCATAACGACAGAAGTGGTCTGTCAGGCTTGACCAGTTTTAATAAGACTAACTTCATTTACCGTAATGACAGAAGTGGTCTGTCAAGGTTTGACCAGGTTAACATAGGGTCAACTGTTCATTTATGCTCTTTTCAAACGCTATTGTTTCCTTTGGAGAAGACTGATTTAAGCCGACTAACGATAAAACCTTTAGTCGCACATCGTAATTCAAGATTACATCATCCGGTTATTATACTGAGAACTGTGTTGTTGCTCTCATTCAAGTGTATACAACTTCCTCAAGATATCCATTGTAGTCAAACCGAACTACTATCCTACGCCAACTACTTCCGGTGTATACAGACAGCCTGTAGAGAGATCTGCTGGTTTCAACTCACCCGAAGTATCACTCAATTACATCTGATCAAGACATCTAGTGGAACCTGAGGTCGTGGTACGACTTAGGGAATACCACTAAAAGTATTTTCTATTGATTTTCTTTGAGTCCATTCGACATTGTTTTTTCATGTTATTTGTTATTTGTTTTTTCATGTTATCTAAATACAATAAATAAACAACTTATACTGTGCTTAAAATCTTTATAATATTTTCGATAGTTTGAATAATGAATATCCACTGTTTTATTATTGTTCCTTTGCTTAATTAATATTTCGTCCTCAAAATAGGTAGACGACATTCTTTCTTCATCATCTACAGCGATTTTGATCCACTTTCCTTGGTTGAGAGTTCAATACAACAGAAAACCTCTCTTCTAAGAAATTCAATACGAGATTTAGATGATGAATTCACTGACGAGGATGAATATAATTCAGAAATAAGTTTTAAAATTAGGGCCGCATACGAGGAAATAGAGACTTATAAAGAGAAAAGAATTGACGTCGATTCCAACTTATTGGATTACTGGCAACAACAGAAATATATGAAGTCATCATTGTATAGACTTGCATTAATAGTGTACGCTGTTCCGGCCACACAAGTTAAGGGCGAAACACAATTCCACCGTTATGAGACATACATGCAATTGGACACATTACACCGAAATGGATCGAAATGGATCGAATCGAAACAGAGAAGTTGAGCAAATTTCAACTTTTACGGATGACATAACCTAGAAAAATCATCTGTAAAGATTTCTTTATACTCAAAGATGTATGAAAAGGCTTTTTTTGAGGAAATAATAAAAGACATGAATTTTATGACAAAAAAAGAATGATTTCATGGATGAAAGACAAAATCTGGTAAAATTTTAAAGTCAAGTGTTTGAAACCGAACGGAACAATTGTGCTCATGCATCCGTTTGGATCGAAATGGGTTGGATCGAATCGGATCGAAACGTCGGAATTGTGTTTGGCACTTTAGTGTGAAAATGGCATTTTCTGAATTGAAATTAATACTTAGCGATCTTAGATGTAATCTATCGGATGTTAATGTTAGAAAAACACTTTTTGTTAAATTAAACAACGTATAGTGCAGTAATAAAAACTTTAACAAAATTATCGTAATTTTTATTTTTGATAATTAATAACAAATATTTGAAGGTTTATTTTCCAATTTATTAGCAGCACATAGTTTTTATTTATTTACTTAACTCAAAAATCATCAGATAATTATGTAATTATGAAATGACTTTTATTTCTGATCAAAAAAAAATAAAAATAAAAAATAATTATTATTTCATGATTTTTTTTCATTTTGATCGTAATAATTACGGTCCCTGGTTAAAAGTTATTTTAATTTACGCATGTCCATCTGTCCGTTTGTCCATCTGTCAGCCTGTTTTTCCGACTGTTTGTGCGTCCTGACGATAACTCAAGAACGCGTTCATATAGAGTGTTGAAATTTTGCACACGTCCCTTTATTATAGATTTAAGTTCGAAAATGGAACAACTCCTTCGTAGGGTTGCCATACAAAAATTTCGTTTTTTACTGTTTAGTTAACCATTACCTGACAACGCGTCGATGTAGAGAGCTAAGATAATAGTAAATAAAATTTCAAAAGTGCACTAAATCAAACAACCCCTTCTTGGTGTAGTCAGTCATACATAACTTTGGGTTTTCACTATATATTCAGATATTGCCTGAGAGCTGGTCAACTTAGAGAGAGAGCTGCAATTTTGTACACAGCGTTGTCATAAAAATAGTAAATAGAATTTCAAAAATATACTAAATCGGAAAACTCCTACTTGATGTTGCCATACAAAAATTTTAGTTTTCACTTTATTTATTTAAGTTTTATTTTTATTGGTCGGTTCACTAATCTTAAACCAATTATAACTTTTGCTCTTGTTTTTAAATAACATCAATATTTTTTAGCTGAGAGCAATAACAGTGGAATTCAACTATGTAGCACGCCACACACCACTGTGTATGCCGATTTTTTGTCCATGTCAAATATGGCCCTGGCTATTAATACATATCATATTGCGCCTTAATAATATCTGGCTCACATTCCAAACAACTTACCTATTTAAAGGCAGAAACACACCGATACATTTTATTTTTCCAACAACCCACTCACAAAAACAATATGTATGTACCGCTACCGGGTTGGTAGGTGTCAGCCTTTATAAGGCTGATTGATAGTAGGCATTAACTTAGAACTTTTTTTATGCTTAAGTATAGGTCACAGCGTCGAAAAAACTAAAAAAAAATTATAAATAAAATTAATTGAAAAAAGATAACTATTTTAATAGTTCACCGAATATATTCATATACACACTTTTTATAGTCCAAAACAAATCCCCTTGATATATTGTTGGATTCACCTAAACCATTTCATAGAACCATTTTATTGCCAAATATAGTCAAGAAACGAACTGAGGTTAAATAAGTAAACACCCGATGACCCAACCAGATTCACACAATTGCGTTTTAAAACACTCATATATGTACTTATCTACAAATGCATATACATTTTTAATTAATACTAGGTGCCTATTATCGCCCACGCAAATTGCGAACACATATGAAACCACATGGCAGAAACAAGTAAGCTAGTTTCTTTAATATTTTTACAATTACATCTACCTACAACTCTGCTAAATTAATTTTGTATTTCTGCAGCCTCGCCATCTCATGCGACTTTTCATGGAAAGTAAAAAATTTTAGATAATTAGTTAAGACGCAGTTATAGGTATAACACAAATTCAAATGATGATATAACACTTTTGTGCTGTAACTGCAAAATTTATATGACTGATTTTTATATTTTAATATTTTAAATACTAATAAAAAGCAACCGTTTCACATAAGTTAAATTTATTATTAAATTATCAAGTCACATTATTTTCAAAATACTTCACACAGATATTGGTACGTAACGTGATTAATGATTGCAAACACTGAATTGAATTGAAAAACAATAGCAATAAGAAATAATATTAATCGAGCAAAGCATAGTATATGTACATGTTATTGTTTTACATCAAAATTCTGTAGGTAATTAGCTTTGATTTCTGAAACGATGTGCTTCAGCGTAATTGCGAACATCAGAGCAATTTCGTTCTTGGCGTATACGAACATCATTTGGATCTAATTCAAACTTTCCACTCCATTGAGTAGGTAAAATCTCCGGTTCATTGGAATATCCGTGAAGTTCTGTAGCATCGGAAAAATTTCTCTCGGGTTTAATCCTTACTTCTGAGCTTTTCTCAAACTTTCCACTCCATTGAGTAGGTAAAATCTCTGTTTCATTGGAATATCCGTGAAGCTCTGTAGCATCGGAAAAATTTCTCTCAGGTTTAATCCTTACTTCTGAGCTCTTCTCAAACTTTCCAGACCATTGAGTTGGCAAAATTTCAGGTTCAGAGTTAATACCAAAGTACTGGTTATCAGTAGATTGATTTCTCTGTTGTGCTGCAGCTCGATGTATGGGCATCCCGTTTCCATGATTGACAAATGTTCCATCCCATGTCGGAGGTAGGACTTCAGGTTCTAGGTATTGTCCATAGAAATTACTTATGTTACTTTGTTGCTGATTTCTGTTCACGCTCATCCCCTTTTTATTCCCGTGATTGTATACGAACTTTCCATTCCATCCTTCAATTTTGATGGGAATGTATTCATCTTCACTACGGCGCCTTGGCATTATATCGATATATATATATATACTATGTATAGGTACTACTTAGTTTGAAATATTAGCACAAGCTAGCTTATAACTCATAAACTGTTTAGTTCAGAATTGAAGAAAGAACTGATTTCTATTATTTCACAATTTTCTACTTAGGTTATTGCCTGTAGAAAAAGTATGCCCCATGAGTAGGAGAAACTGACGCCTACTCGAATTAAGACTCTTTTCCTGATTTGTACATGGTTTAAAACTTGTCAGACGTCATGAGTAATTTTCGATGGATGACGCGAGATTTATATGAAAATGTAAATATTTATTTATGCGTGCTTAAATGGATTTTATGTTTTGAAAAGTTGCTGTGACTTTATTTGGAAGTTCCTTCATTTGGAAATGGGAACTTCTCACACGTTAGACTTAAAAAAAAAAAAGTTTGCGAAAATCCACCTGGGGCTTTTACAGCTTCCACAATTATTACGCGATTATACTTTGTACTACGCGGAATCATGAATAGAATAATAGCAACATTTTGATGAAAACTCGGTCAAGATCAACAGTATATTCCGCATTTCTGTTTTAATCCATAATCTCTTACAAATAACACACTAAGCTAAACGGATTGTCTATAAATTGTTTTTTGAACTCATAACTCTTCAACGGCTACAGTTAGGATATTTGTGTAATAGATCAAATTAAAGAGGAGAGCCCAGAGTTTACAGCTTTTATAAAAAAAAAATACATTAACACCTTTTTGTAAAAAAAAGAAGGCAATAAAAAGGTAAGACAATCCGAAATTCTTAGTTCAAACCACCATAACTCCAGAGGGGAAAGGAGTACGGGGCTGGTCGAGCAGTAGTTGGAAAGGCCATGAAGCTCTGCATACAATGAGACCGTAAGTTACCGTATACCTTATCCTTTTTGAGATACAGGGTATTTTGTGAAAGACTAGCATATTTACTTAATCACCCTGTAACTCCGAAAAATGCTACCCTCTTTCCTTACAATTTTTCGTTTGACTAAGTGTGTACTATCATCTCCTGTCTTATGGACCACCATGGACGAAACACTCTGTATAAGGAGTGCTATACTTATAATTGTTTTTTGGAATAATGTTCACGTTTCCGCCACTGTCACTCGTTACACAGCAAACTTACAAAAAAAGTGTTTATACAAAAAATGTTGGGAATTTAGTCTTCTTCAAATTTGTATCAACAATTTTCGTTAATCCGAGATGGCGGACCGCGCACCGCTCCCCCCTCCCACCGTCCAAAGGGTCAAAGCTTGGATTTTTTATCGGGGCAGGGAACTAAATCACATATATATAAATCACAACTACCCCACCTTTTGTAGAGCAAAAACCTCTATTGACTGGACTATTGGCCCGAAAAGTGACGTCCAAAGGTAAAATTTAAGTGCCTCATATTGAGGGGTATCCGAATCATCCTCATGTATGTTATGCGATTTTTCGTAGTTTTCAAGTTGACCTTTTTGATGAGTTTTTGAAAATTTTCGAAGGGGATCTGCTTTAAACTTTTTTTTTTAAATTTGTAGAAGGTTTTTACGGAATTTGTAACCTATTCTCTATGAATTGTACTTTCATTCATAAAATAATCAGCTTCGTAACATTAATGGAAACTACAAAAGTTTTGACCTAAAATGGAGAATTTACATTCGAGCGAGCCATATTTGTTTTTATTAAAAATCAAAAACGGCAGTTTTAAAAATAAAAATTATTTTGTTTATGTCAGGGAATTAGATCATTCTTAAGGCACTTTCACATCAAACGCAAGAATCGAAAAAATGTAAACCGAAAAACTCAATTTATTCCACTTTGAAACAGGATTTTTGCTCCAATGATTAATAAAATCATGGGAAATAGGATAAGCTAATAGTATATTTATCTCAGATTTTTAAGATAAACACAACTTTGATGTTTTATCGGCCGAATCTTTCCACCGAAAAAGTTTTTCGGCCGATAAAACATAAAAGTTGTGTTTTTCCTCAAAATCTGAAGTAAATATAACTATTTTCTCAGTAAAATTCTTAGTTTATCCTATTTCCTTGGATTTTATTAATCATTTTAATAAAAATCTTGTTTTAAAGTGGAATAAATTGAGTTTTTCGGTTTACATTTTTCTGTTCTTGTTTTTGATGTGAAAGTGCCTTTAGAGTATAGACGCCAGAGGAGAACAGTTTTTAAAATTAAAGCTTTTTAATTATAAAATGAAATAGTTTCTTTTCAATTTTATCCTCGTTCAATAATAAAGAACTTCTACAACAATATTTGTTGACAGTTCATTGAGCTGTACATTAAGTGAATATGCAGAAATGCATTATTTTTATGGAGTTGCACAAGGCAACAGCCATCAAGCAGCACGACTGTATCGGGATTAACTTCGACACTGAGGTGGACTACAACCTTTCCGATATCCCGATCATAGTGTTTTTATAAACACGCCCAGCACAGCGCAGTTCGTGGGAATCCACACGAGTACGAAAACTATGGCTGGTACTCTGAATATCCCAAGATCATCTCTCCAAAAGATACTCCGCGTGAAGGTGTAAGCCAAGTATGCTAAGGGTAGGCTTGGCTCACATCAATTTGCAGAAAATTTTTAGATTACTCTGTTATTGAATAAATAATCACACTGGGTTTTGTGAAATTCAAGATTTGCCAATTCATTTATTCCTTCTTCAAAATCCCTCTGACAATTTTATCCATCTGTAATTCCCTACGGCCGTCCTCAATAACAATTTTAGCTAATAGGTATGGTTAGTTAGGTTAGAAATTTTATTATAATTTATTATACGTGTTGAATTATGTTAGTATAATTAGTATGATTAGGATGAATTACTTGATCAGAAATATTTTATGATTTTCCTTTCCCGGCATGAGAGTTTCCAGGAACAACCACGCGTATCGCTTCTTAAGGTCCTTTTAAATTTTCTCCTTTGTGGATGCCTTGATGAGAGCCGTAGGATGTCCAAACAGTTACAGTTTGTATTCAAATTATAAGGCCGAATCGCTTGCGCAAAATTATGTAAAAACTTTTAGCCTAGCAGCTTCTCTTGTCCACGTCTTAACTTTTCGCCGGTCCAACCAAGAGCAAAAAAAACTCTCCTTTTCCGGTTTATGCAAGCTTGTTGAGAATATTTCTTCAAGGTCGCGCGTGTAGGGTAAAATTTTAATTGTTGATTTCTTTTATTGTTATTTATTGTTATTTATTATTTAGTTTTGTTTCCTTGTAGTTTGTAAATTTTTATTTACAGTGTGCTTATTACTAATATGAGGGATCTTGTAGTATACAAATGTATTGGCTAATGACAAATTTAGACTTGTGATTCTTTTCAACCTTACGAGGTTACCCTACGTGGAGGCACATTACATTACAAAGGATACCACGCATATCGTATTCAGCGAGTCTAGGCTTTATTGTCTAGATATTATGAATTGCGGGTTATTTTTTGCCAAACCATGCTGAAAATACTTAGCAAGAGGTCCTGGATTTTTTACAAAAATAAAATTTTGTGGACTGATGAGTCACGATTTGAGCGAACTGGAATATTCAATATTCATAATACGCACACTTTGGCAAAGAAAAATCCACACAAGACGAAAGCCTCAACTTTTCAACATCGTTTTAGTGTAAATATGTGGTCTGGTATCCTCAATGACGAATTAATTGGAACTATCGTCCACGCTTAATGCAGAAACCTACAAGGTACCATTGTTGCTGGAATATGTAAATCTCGAAGTTAGATGAACTATGGTGTTATCAAAATGAGAGCGCCCCATATCACAACGCATTGCAAGCGTGAAATTACTTTAATGAAACGTCCCCTTATAGATGGATCGGACCGAGCGGACCCCTGACCACAGCCCCATGGATTTTTTTTGTTGGGGTTTTTACAAAGAAATTATATACGCCCGAGGAGGGTGTTTGAGTGAAGAAGAACTGACAGGGAAAATTGAAGAAGCCGAATGTGCGTTAAAAGGCAATAGAAAATAGACGATTAAAGGAAAACTTCTTGTATATGTGTAGGGTGTGCATTTCTTTTGGAGGCCGTAATGAAAACCTTTTGTAAATACATTTACTTTTATCACAATCGACTGTGTTTTATTAAATCAATTAATTTGTAATATTATGAAAACGGGTTTCACTATTCACCTCAGCTCACTGCCAGCTACAATTCGTAGAAGAATCTTTTTTTCTCTGGATACTTTTAGGATGGTAACTGGAGTGCATGTGACCCAAGTGCATGAAAATGAGTTTTCCGGCGACTTACACGTCCCGCGAAAGTTTTCTGAATTAGGAAAAAGTACTCGGCAAGACCTTTAATTTAATATGAAACATGCCGTATTGGAACCACCACCCTCCCGGGGGTTTCTAACCGGAACCCTAAAAGTATCCAGAGAAAAAAATTCTTGAATGAATTATAGCTGATAATAGGCTGAGGTGAACAGTAAAACCCGTTTTCCGATCGGATATAGCCCTACGGAGTTAGAGCCGATCTAAAGTGCGAAAAATATAGTATCCCAGTTCGAATAAATTTAAGACTTTTGAACTAACAAGGATACTTGATATTACCGCCTTACATTCCAAACAAAACTGCCATCAAAACTACTGTTCGGGCAGGCGTCATCAAATTTAATTCTAAGTTGATATTGCTAACAACGGCTTTTGAATTTGTTGTGTTTGTAGTTGTTGTATTTGTTGTTGTTGCTTTAGTTGTTTTTATTTGTTGAATTTTTTTACGTTTTCACAGTTCCCGCGGTTAATGCCCAGTGCTTCTTCAACTTTCTCTGTAGTTAAATATTATACGGAAATATAGCTGTTTAATGAGCAAAAATTCAATAACTCAGTCAAATTTCAACCTACTTTAGTTAACAAATGCTCAGTAGACGTGGAATTATATTCGCTATTAGTAATATGAACAGAAAAAAAAATATTTTAGAGCAAAATAAGCCATCAAATTGTTGTCAAAGTTGAAAAATGTGTAAAAAATGGTAAATTTTGAAATATTTTCGACAGTAACTTTTCATCGCAACGAAATAAGGAACATATCATTAGAAAGGCCTATCTCTCTTCTTTCATGTACCACAAAAAAATTCGCCATCGAATAAAAAATGGTGGAGTTATAAATTATTATATACATGGACCTACCGAATAACGGCTTTTGGGTCTAAAATGAGATTTTGAGGGTGATGAGAAATTTCTAGTATGCCACAACTTTTAGTTCCACTAAGCCTACAACTACACTATGCCCCATCAAGTGTAATTAGATCAATAACTTGTACGGCTTAGCTATTCGACTGTAACAGATAAGCAATTATCGGAAGACTTTAGATCCACCTCAGCATATACAACATAGTGGTAAGATATTGTTCTCAATTTTTGCAGCTGCATTTAAATTTTGTTTTTTTTTTTTCGGACCTCGACACAGAATCCCACATACATAATATTAAATTTTACTAAATATTTCAATGAATATTTTCTAAAATATATTGAGTTAGATCTGTTTTCAAACAATTTAACAGTCCTTCATTTCATTTTAGATCTTTATAGAATTACGAATTTTGCGTACTAACTCGATTCCAGCTCTGCAACAGTGATTTTCTCGTTGGTTGTATAGTTGGACGTCCTCAACATAAACAATATTTCTGTATAAATGTTCAAGCATTTCATTATTCTTTATGTTAAAAACAAAAATCATTGCGTTATACGAACAGATTAATTACTTCATGTACTTACTGCAAAATCTTTTTGAGACACATGTTCCTCTTAGAACGAAAAGTATTCTAACTTCGGTTAGCCAATGGTTCACCGCACGGATTCATACATTGATTTCAATGCGTAATAATGCGTATCGTAGATGGAAGCGATTTAGAACTTCTGAAACTTGGCACAATTTTCGTAATCTACGAAATTTTGTGACTAGTGAAATACGAAAATCTAAGAAGTACTACTTTCGATCGAAATTCAACACGGAGCTACTTTCAAATGAGCTTTGGCGCAATTTGAGAGTGATTGGAGTTGGGCGAACTTCGGAATGTAAGACTTACGTTGACCCTAATGAATTAAATTCAAACTTTGTCAGTTGTAGTTCGGTTCCATCATCTGCACCTTCCGTCGTGAGATATAGCCCCACGGCAGCTACCAATAATACATTTTCTTTTGCTTGCGTCACGCAGGAGGAAGTGTTTAACGCTGTTTTCTCAATAAAATCAAACTCATTAGGCATTGGTGACATAAGTCCTAAGTTTGTAAAATTGCTTATACCAATAATTTTGCAATCTTTAACGTATGTATATTCTAAACAATTTTATTTTTCGTTCCTATTTTCCCTCCTCCTGGAAGTTGGCTAAAGTTATTCCCATCCCAAAAAAGTATCAATTGAGCGCCACCGAATACCGACCTATTGCATACTACCGTTTTTGTACAAGGTTCTCGAAAAACTCGTTCGTTTACAAATTGTGGATTATTGCGAACGTCATAACTATTTGAATAAGTTTCAGTCTGGTCTCCGGTGCAAATACAGCTGTACAACTGCTCTACTGAAGATCACTGATGACTTTCGTTTGGCATTAGATAGTGACATGATAACTGTTCACGTTCTATTGGATTTTTCTAAGGCATTTGATTCTATATATCACTCTTTGCTTATCAACAAATTAATAACTAATTTTCGTTTTTCAAGTTCGGCATCCAATCTCATTCAGTCATATCTTTTTGGCCGCAGTTAGCAGGTCACTTATAATGGAAATTCCTCAATCTTTTTACCAAACACTTGTGGAGTACCTTAAGGCTCGATACTAGGTCCACTATTATTTTCGCTATTTATAAATGATTTGCCGAATGCTATTATCAATGCTCAATATCACTTATATGCTGATGACTTACAAATTTACATATCAAAGCCAGTTGGCTTAACTGAAGATGCTGTCGATCGCCTTAACAACGACTTTTGCTCAATACACGAGTGGTGTATACCGAATAATCTTCATTTGAATCCTATCAAATCTAATGCAATTTTAATCTGTAGGTATAGACTGGATACTTCGTCAATGCCTCGTATTGTGCTCAATAGTATCATCTTACCTTATCGCGAAAAAGTGTTGAATCTAGGAATCATTATCAACAATACACTTTCTTGGTCTATTCAGGTATCCAGTGTTATCTGTAAGGTGTATGGATCTCTGCGTAAACTCTCTGTTTCGGCCTCCTATACTCCACTTTCTACTAGTATGATGCTGGCTAAGTCACTAATAGTACCACTTTTTACTTATGCCAGCGAAATGTGGTCCAAATGTGATTCTGTTTCCTTACGTAAGTTAAATATTGCATTTAACTCCGTTGCTCGGTATATTTATAATTTAAAGCGTTTTGATCATGTTCTGACTTTGCTAAGAATATCCTTGGATGTCCCCTGCAATCATATCTTCTGTTTAAAGATTTGCTTTTCCTTAATGGTATTATCTCTTCTGGCAGACCATCTTGCTTATTTGAAAAAGTGCGTTTCTCCCAATATTCACTTAGTGTAAGTATATCTATATCTGGTGCTAACTTCTCGGTCACTGAGAAGCAGTATTTTGCTCGGACTGTCAGAAATTGGAATAGCTTACTTTTGATGTTGCGAAGAGAAAGAGGCGTTGTTATTGTTATGAGGCTCAAGAGTGTATTATTTGAACATTTTCGTACTAGCTAATTGTTTTTGTTTTTTTTTTCTTAAATTTTTTATTTCTTTTACTCTTAAATATAAGTTTTATTTTCTTTTTCTTTCTTTAAAATTTATTTTCTTTTTAATGTATCCATATGTGTCGTTGCCCAGTAGTTAACTTTAAACGTATTTTTTATTTTCTCTTTATACTTAATTTTACTTACTTATTGTTTTTATATTATATTATTAGTTGTAGAGTATATCTAAGTTAGATTAAGCTATTTTTGTTTAAACAGTCTTTACACCTATGCTACATATAGTTATAAGACCATTGGGCTTAATTATGTAGAGCAAATAAATAAATAATAATAATACGTCAAGCGTTGATATATATACCTCCAGTGGAGAATCTCTAACATCTATCGTGTGGGTGTATCCAATTTACAATTCATTATACTTATTTTGCAGAAGTTGAAGCCTATATTTCATTCCTACAGTACTAGAGAATAACAGCGAAGAACAATAATTAAAATTTATCAGTACGACAGAATTATATATAAAATATACTTCAAGGTATTTAAATTTTGCTACATAATCAATTTCTTAATTGTCAAGGTAAATATTTTCTGGATCAATGATAATAAAGCACATTGCCTTAGTTTTTTCAATACTCAATTTAAGTTTATTCATTTTAAGCTAGTTGTCAATGCTTTCAAGGTCTTCCTTTATGTTGCAAATACATTCGTCTGCTTGGTCACACCAGATAATACAAATTAAGGTATCATCTGCAAATAACGCCAGTTGACTGTGTTTTATTACTGACTTGATATCATTTATGTACAGAAGAAACAATTAGACACCCAGTACTGAACCTTGGGGAACTCCCAATTCCACATCTATTGGATCAGACATTATACCATTCACACTCGTTTTTTGTGCACTGATCGAGATATATGAGTTGATTCGCTTATGTTCAGTTCCTCTTATTCCGTATGTCTTAAGTTTATTTAGTAAAATATCCATGTCTATAGTCTCAAATGCTCGTTTAAAGTTTAGGAATATTACCATTATTATCTTACCAGCCTCCAACTCAGGCAACATATTTATTGAACGTAATTGTTCCCATTTCGTTGTATTGGGAATCTTTTGAATCAGAATAACGACAGTTTCTTCCCAACAAGGAAATGTTTCATTTTAAAGGCTTAAATTTATTAACTTTATTAATATGTGATCTATTATCTCTATGGATTGAACAATCATATCGCAGGTCAGGCCAATGACGTCTCTTTTATTATTGCACCTCTTTAATGTTTAATAGAGTGTTTTTTCACTAAAAAAAAGATAAATTTAAATGTACTCGATGTTGCAAAATACAATTGAAGAAATTCCACTACTGGAATAGAGAGGTTTATGTATTTAATACTTTCACCAAAGTACGTATGTGCAATCTCACTCGAATGCATTATATCATTGTTTCCAAGCTGTACTACATTCAGATAATTGCTCCCTCAATGCTTTGGTCCAATGGCAAGTTCTTTTATTGTCTTCCATACGTTTCTTTGGCTTTCCCTTTTATTTAATACTAATAATTTTATGTATTCATTCTTTGCTTTATTAATTGCAGCTTTATATTTCGCATACCTCTATAACGATTCCATGTATCCCTTTCATAACCGTAGGGGAAGATATTGTACCTTGGTCCAATTGTACCTTGGTTCAATTGTACCTTGGTCCAATTGTACCTTGGTCCAATTGTACCTTGGTCCAACTATCAGTTTGAATGTAACCGTTTCCAGCAGACCAAAAAGTTGTTCTAAGAATTATGCAGCAAGTTGAGACAAGCACATTCATTTAGTGCCTGGAAGTAAATAGATGCAGTTGCGTGTTTACCGTAGTGACAAGTGTTTTTCACAGTGCAAAGTAAATTTTATTGCAAGTGTTCTGTTGAAGTATTCCTGCTAATAGTAAGTAGTTTTCTTGTGTGTCAATTTTTTTTCTATAAAGTAATATTTAGAAAATCATATGCTATCACAATTTCAACTTAAATTTTACAGTTGATCAGATTTTTTTTTTTTTTTACTCTATCAACTGCAAAATTGTACCTTGGACAAAATTTCCATTGTACCACGGATCGGTCCAAGGTACAATACTTTAATTATTATTACAGTTTCCATATAAATTTTATTTATACCAGGAAAATGCCGAGAAGTAAATCTGGAGTGAAACGGCCGGAATTCAACAAGGACAGATCACATCTTCTCGGTTGCCAAAGAAGCATCCAAATGTCTTGGTTTCTTGAAAAGGTGTAAGAAATATTGCAGCCCATCAAATATAGCGCTCCTCTACAAGTCCTACATCAGACCCAGAATGGAATACAATTCCCATATCTGGGCCGGGGCTGGTCGCACAGCCTTAGCTTCATTGAATATTGTCCAAAAGAGAGCCTGCAAGCTCATTGGCGATGTGGCAATTACTCGTCATATCGACTCGCTCGAGCACCGTCGCAATGTTGGATGCCTTTCGCTCCTTTATCGCTATATGCATGGCCAATGTTCTGATGAAATATCTAGTCTGATCCCTCATCCTCATCCTTTTACCCTTCAAATTACCTTCGGCCGTACACTTAAATTCCGTGATGCTTTCTTATCCCGAACTGTGCGAATGTGGAACAGTCTACCATCTTCTGTCTTTCCTACGGCATACAACCTGCAAAAGTTTAAGGGCGACATACATCGGCACCTCCGCCACTCTCCTCATATCCCTTAATCCTTTCCCTATCTCCTTCCTGCCACGCTGTGCTTTGCATCATAAGGTATCCCCTGAGCTTGGCTTAATAATATAAAAAAAAAAAAAGGAACTCTTACAGACGGTTATCTACCATAAAATGAGTATTTCCAGTTCTGCAAAGTTACACAATACTTCGAAGACAACATTGATACGACATGTCAATAAGCATAATGCTTCCGGGAGATCGCAATTCATTTATGAGAGCAATATCGTACATAGGCAAATTTTTACAATAGAAGAAGAAAATTTTCTCATAGATTATATTACAACTGCCTCAAAATTACATTATGGATTAACTAGACTCGAGCTAATGAAGTTAGCTTTTCAGTTTGGCCACAGAAACAATAAGGTTTTACCAGAAACATGGCATCAGAATAGTGCGGCTGGTATAAATTGGTTAAATGGTTTCTTTAAGCGGCACAAATCAATATCTCTCCGCAAACCAGAAGCGACAAGTTTGTCACGAGCGACTAGCTTCAATAAAAGCAATGTTGAGGCTTTTTTTAAAAATCTTAAAGAGTGTGTTACGATATTCTTTTGCGCCGGAAAGAATATATAACTTAGGTTCATGTTCCACCCAGAATTATAGCACCAAAGGGCGAAAAGCAGGTTGGTAGTATTACATCTGGAGAAAGAGGGTTAAATGTTACAATGATTGCTGCAGTGAACGCAATGTTAAATCATGTCCCACCGATGCTCATATTCCCGAGAGTGAATTTTAAGGATCATATGCTACATGGAGCTCCACCGGGAACTATTGGCGGAGCAAATCCTAGTGGATGGTCGAATGAGGATTTGTTCTTGAGGTATCTCAAACACTTCATTTCCTTTGTAAAACCGTCTGAGGAAAACAAAGTCCTCTTGATAATGGATAACCACGATACACACATTTCTATCCCGACTATTATTGAAGCGAAAAATAATAATGTCGTTCTTCTAACACTGCCACCTCATACATCGCACAAGCTGCAACCTTTGGATCGAACAGTTTTTGGTGCGTTCAAGACATATTATAACCAGGCAGCAAACGAGTGGATGCTCAATAATCCCGACAAGCCCGTGACAATTTATGATATTGCACAGATTATTGGGAAGGCATATTCTAAGGCATTCTCTACTCAAAATATTGTCAAAGGATTCGAGGTGTCTGGAATTTATCCAGTCAACGAAAAATTTTTCACAGAGGACGAATTTTTATCCACATACGTGACTGATAGACCTATAGTTAGTGAACCAGTAAAACAAGATCTACAAGGACTATCGTCCCCAATAGCTTCAACATCTTTTCAGCCAGAAATTGCTTCTCCCGAAGCAATTCGACTGTTTCCTAAGGCTGCACCGAGGAAAGCCACTAATAGAGGTCTACGAAAAATTAGGAAGAGCAGGATTCTTATCGATACACCAGAGAAAGCAGAATTGGAACTTGCGGCGATGATCAGAAAGAAAACTACAAAATCTGCAAAGCGTAAAGTTCTAAATAATTCCAAGGCCTCAGATGAACAGAATATTTTATCAAAACTACGTACATCAGCGAAATCATGTATTGCAAATAAGGCGGAAACACCAGATGGAGATTTTGAGGGTGACGACAGCGATACCTATTCGCTTTCCAGTCTACTTTTGGCAGCTAATACTACAATTTAAGTTGTCTACCTATTATTATTTAAGTTTGTCTCTATGCATATATTATATATTAATAACATGAAAAGGTGTTCTTCTTTTTTTTAAATAATTTATTACTTAGGACCAAGGTACACATCATGATGGACCAAGGTACAAGACAGAATTGTGCCTTGGTCCGAAAAAGCATATGGACAAAATCTACGGTAAGTCAAAAATAGTAAACATTAGTAGAACAATAAATAATAAATTTTGTGACAGACATTTCAGGCTCCAATTTGTGTAAGACGAATTTTATGTACATGTTTTGTATTATGAATTACAGAATGATTTGTGAAATTCGGACCGAGGTACGATACCTTCCCCTACACTGCTCTCATATATGCTGCGATTTTTTCTCTTTTCATTCTATCTAGATCTGATAAGTACCAGGTGCATCCACAATCTCTAATAGTTTTCTTCTGCATCTTCCTTATTACACATATCATTAGTTTTGTCTCCAAATCTTAATGTATTTATAGTTTTATTTTGTTTATTGTCTTGTACCTTTGATTATAATCTGTATAGTTTCATAATCAGAGACTTTATTTTCATTATCTATTACTGTCATGACATAATCTATCAAGGAGCATGAACTATTAACCCGAGTTGGTTGGTCAACTAATTGCTTTGAGCCTCTATTCTTCATACTACTGTACATAAATTGTTGACTAGCAACATTTCTCAGTAAATTTATGTTTAAATTGCCCATTATCCTCCTTTTCTAAATACTACCAGACTGTATAAAAGTTTTTAAATTCTACATTTGGTCGATTTGGAGAATGTTGAATGTTGGGTTTAAAAAGGAATAGTTGAGATAATTTTTTCTATTCGCGTCTAACATTTCATTTAACTAGGGATATTATATGAAAACTCTGAGTTTCAAAGAAACATAGAATTCAAAAATTGTTTTAATTAGTAGGTACATTATTACTCTCAAAATATTATTTGTTACTTTCCAAAAACGCTAGTTAAATCCCCGGACGAAAAAAATATAAATCAATAAAGAAGCATCACCCCGTTCTTGCGAGTTTTGAGATATCCATCGCTCCGCAGCGGGAAACGGAAGCATTCCGAAAACATTATGTATATAAGTATATAAAACTAGTATATTTTAATATACAGGGTCTAATTAATAATATAAATGAATTAGAACAAATTGTGATGAATGCGAAATATGATTTTGTGCTTCTTTCGGAGACGCATCTATTGGAGGAAGTGGGTGAAGTAGCATTGAAAGGTTATTTTATTCTTAGATGTGATAGTATATCTAGTCATACTGGTGGAGTTGTTATTTATGTCAGGAATGATTGGAAATATGAAGTTCTTAGAAGTGTTGCAATAAATAAAGATCTTTGGAGCTTAACTGCAAGATTAATAAATGGTAAAAAGGAGATTATAGTGTCAGTAATAAATAGGTCACCATCATCGAGTAAAAGCCAGTTTTGTGAGCTATTCAAATCATGGATGGATGAATTATTTGAAATGACAGTAGACAAAATAATAGTGGGTGATTTTAATATAGATTGGTATGAACAAAACAACATAACATACAGAGAAGAACTGAAACAGGTAATTAATGACAATAATTGTAAATTAATTATCGATTTCCCGACTCGAATTACACAACATTCGCAAACACTTATTGATTATGTAATCACAAATAATAAAAACATTAAAGCGTCAGTTAATAACAATTTAAAAATATCAGATCATCAAACTATTGAAATTATAGTGCCTGTATGTAGTGATGTAATAAAAAACAAAGGTGATATATCTAAAATTTTAGCACATATAATACAACTCGCTTTAGCAAAGCCCTTGATCAAAGAAATGTTAATGGTTTTGATAAACTGGTGCATGTAAACAGTCAGGCTAATTTCCTAGTTAATATATTAAAAAAAGCAATCGAGTCAATGTCAGTAAGAAAGCCCGCGAAATGGGTAGCAAATTCATGGTTTACGTCGGATTTAAGTAAAATGAAGAAATATAAAGTAAGGTTGTTTGAAAAAGTAAAATTTCTGGGGAAAGAAGAAGATTGGGAGCGTTATAAATCTATAAGCAATATATACAGGGCCAAAATAAAGAAAGCTAAGAGTAATTTCATTAAATCGAAAATCGAAAATTCGTGGGACCAAAAATCAATGTGGAAAACCATAAAATTTTTAGTACTGAAAGACACCAGAGAGGAAGTTAAAATAGTCGAATTTACGGATGGTCATTACGAGGATAGTGCAATGGTGGCTAATAAGTTAAATGATTACTTTATAGATAGTTTAAATGTAATTATTGGCTCTATAGATATGGTTGTATACGTGAACTTGATAAACCCTGTTTCTACCCAATTAGTATTTAAACCTATAAATTCGAAGGATTTAATTGAAGTGTTGATGCGAATTAGTAAGAAACGTGATTACTACGGAGTAAGTTCAAGAATGATTCGGGATAAGATTGATGTTTTGGGTCCTATGTTGCTAAAAGTAATAAATAAATCGATACAAACTGGAAAATTTCCTGATTCGTAGAAGGAATCAGTTATAGTTAAGGTAAAAAAGGTTCCCAGAAGTAATAGGTGTGAAAACTTAAGACCGGTAAATATGTTACATACCTGCGAAAAAAATTATGGAAAAGGTGGTCCAAATGCAATTGGCAGATTATGTGGAGAAAAATAAAATCTTGGTGGAGTATCAATCGGGATTTCGGGGTAAGCATTCATGCGAGACAGCTTTGACATGGGTTTTAACTGAGTGGAAGCTGGCAATAGATCAAGGCAAATTCGTAATTGCAGTATTTTTGGATATGAAAAGAGCCTTCGAGACGATCGATCGAGCAATTTTGCTTCAAAAGCTAGAGCAATATGGTATCAGGGGTACAGAGCTACAGTGGTTCCCATCGTTCTTGACTGGTAGAGCGCAAGCAACTAAAATTAGTGGTATATATTCGAACAGTAGAGATGTAACGGTTGGTGTTCCTCAAGGATCAATTCTAGCAACACTGTTGTTCATATTATATATTAATGATATGGGAAAAGTAATAAAGCATACAGAGCTTAGACTATTTGCTGATGATGCGCTAATATTTATAACGGGAGTGAATGTTCCAGAATGTGTAAATAAGCTAAAAGAGGACTTAACGCAAATTTGTGAGTGGTTAAAGATGAACAGGATGAAATTAAATATAGATAAAACGAAGTGCATGTGTATTAATATAGATATAGACTTGTGTGTGGAAACGGACAACAAAAATATTGAACTAGTCAAGGAAATAAAGTATTTAGGGGTAGTTATAGACTGTAAATTAAAATTTAATAAATTTATAGATTATATTTGTAAAAAAGTGGCAAAAAAGATCTCATTCTTCAGGAGAATCAGAAACAATATTTCGACAATTAGTGCTATAAAGGTATACAATATAATAATCAAACCTCATTTCGAATATTGTGCTGCGATAATTTTTATGGTATCTAAAGAAGATCTCAATAGGTTACAAAAGCAACAAAATAGGGCAATGCGAATAATACTTCGATGTAATAAAATAACACCAAGGCAACATATGCTGGATGCGCTAAAATGGTTAAGTGTAAGACAACGGGTGTGTTTGAGTGTGCTAATTACTATATTTAAAATTAAGAATAATATGCTTCCAGGATATTTGTGTAGTTATATTAGATATGTCAATGACGCACAACCATATTCGTTAAGAAATAATGATAAGTTTAGATTAAGTAAATTCAAAAATACTAATACGCAAAATATGATAATGTATAAAGGTTTGCAAATGTATAATGAAATGCCAATGGAAATAAGAAATGAGAATGAACTAAGAAAATTTAAGAAGAAAATAATTGAATATATAAAAATAAATGTTCCTATAGTATAGAAGTTTAGGTAAGATTATAAGCTATGGTTATAAAGCATACCATACCCAGTTTATTTCTTTTAAAGCATTGATGTCGTACGACGGGAAGGTATATAAGTTGGTCACTTGCACACCTCACCTCTGCATGACCTGCAAGGTGAAAGGAAGCCTTCCTTATTAATTCTTTGGAAGGTGAAAAGAGTAATCCTTTTAAATTAAGTGGAAGTATTCATTTTGCCGTTTCAGAAAAGTGAATGGAACCATTAAGTATGAATTTTCCGGAAGGTTGGAAACCATTCAATTTATACTCTCAGGCAAGGGGAAGGAATGTTGTATACCAATATGGTTGTTGTGTATATTTAAATGAGTACGCACTGTTACTTTTCTTTCACCTCAGCGTTGGCTGTTGTAATCCGGGGGGAGGGGGGGGGGGGGGTATATTCAACTTCACAACGTTTCTGTTATAACTTTCTCTTATTGAAATATTGAAACTTTTATTTTTTACAAACTTCTTAAATAAAACTTGATTCCTTTTTCTTAACTAAAAACCATATACGCGTATTTTTTCTAATTTTAAACTTTTCTTAACTTTAACACTTAGTTTACCGAATTTTGAATTGCCCTTAATGAGAGTGCTTAAGCGCGCCTTAATCGAAATTTTTCTGCTTCTCCTTTTTTTCTTTTAAAAACGTAAGATCCGCCCTCGAGAACAAAAATCAACTCTTGCTATTTGAGATTTTATTTTATTTCGTGCCGCTCGTGATTCGTGATTAACCCGACAAAACCCAACTCTCTTCTTGATCACTTTTTTTGTGATCAAGAGCTGTTGTTCAGGGTAGAAAATGCTTAATTACATTTTCTTACCCTAAGAAAATTTTACCATTAATTCTGGACTTGTTTAATCTTGTGCAGAATTATTCGCGTTGGAAGGTGACTTCAAAAAATGTAATCTTAGGCAAGTGCCACACTAGACCACTGATATGCTCATGTACTGATGTGCTGATGTACTGATTATCAGCAACACTAATATCTTAATGAGGCATGCTACATTGTGAGAGGTAGTGATGTACTGATGTGATACTGATCTGCTGATAATCAGCAGGTGACCTGCATGTTGCTGATTTTGACTTACATCAGTCGATATTTAATTTGCAAACTAATTAAGTCGGGTTAGTTTAAAATATTAAATATTAGTGAATGAAATTTTGTGTTAAAATTAGTGCAAAGAGTTGAAAATCGAAGGTACCTATGGGAATCAACGTGTTCAGACTACTGCAAAACAGATAAATTGGAAAAAGCTTGAAATTGGAAATGGTGGTATGTTTTCTTGTGTAATATTTTATTAAATTATACTCCCTTATAAGGTTTTCCATAGATTTATTTATCTACTATAATTCGATTTATAGTTACATTGTACATATTAACATTAAAGATTTTATTTAAGGATTAACACAGTAGTCCCATTGCCAAGGCAATGCATTTTCTGCTGTTAAAAATAATTAAGTCGGGTTAGTTTAAAATATTAAAAATGAGTGAACGGGATTTTGTTTCAAAATTAGTGCAAAGTGTGGAAAAACGTAGGTGCCAAAATCAACGTGTGCAGACTACTGCAAAAGAGATAAACTGGAAAAAGCCCGGACAGAAATTTCGTCGAAAATTGGAAAAGATGGTATGTTTTCTTGTGGAATTTCATTTTATTAACATACAACATTTTATTTATGGCTTCACGCAGTAGTCCCATTGCCAAGGCAATGCATTTTCTGCTCTTAAAAAATAATTCACCATTCGGTTTCGATTAATTTGTGGTTTCGTTAGTCCCCTTTCTGCTGTTGGTAAAGGGATAGCTATTCCCTGGTGTTCTAAAGGAATCGGTTCCGGAGTTATATCCGCTACTGACATAAAATTTCCTTCTTGCAATCGAAAAAAGTTATATAGGACGCAGGCAGCTTTTATTATAGAGTGCACAGTAGTTTCTTTACAGCAGATTGGTATCTCAAAAGTCCTGAATTTAGATGTGAGTATACCGAAAGCACATTCTACGCTCTTTCGAGCACGTGAAAGTCGATAATTGAAAATTCTTTTTGTATTTGTTAACGATCTTTGTAGAAATGGGCGTAGAAAGTTTTCTGTTAGAGGGAACGCCTCATCCCCTACAAATATATATGGAAAGTCTTCAGTATCATTTGATAATGGAGAAAGCTTTGGAATATTCAGACTATTGTTTTGGAAGCACCGATTCAATGTTGAATGATGAAAGATACCACCATCACTATTTCGTCCTATTTCGCCTACATCAATAGTGGTAAATAAAGCATCCGCGTCTGCTGCAGCCATTAGAACAACGGAATAGAACCCTTTGTAGTTGTGATAAAGGGAGCCACTCTTAGGAAATTTTTTTATTCTGATGTGCATTCCGTCTACAGATCTAATACAGTTTAGCAAATTCCACATGCCCTTATATCTATCAGCAATTCGCAACCAATGATCTGTCGTAGGCGGTGGCATATACTTTCCATATAACGATTCCCAGATAGCTTGCGTGGTTGTTGAAATTATTTGGCCGATAGTACTTCTTCCCCGCATAAACATATGCGATAAAGCGGTATAACTGCATCCTGTAGTTAGATACCTGGCGAATTTTTATTATTGTTTAGAATTAAATAGTTTTGCATAGGTTTTTGTACTTTTTACTTTTCAGTAAACATTTGTAAAGACAAATGGAAAAATGTGCGCACAGGTTTTATGAGAAGCTTAAAAGAGTACACACCCAGCGGCTCTGGAGTTTCGTTCAAGAAAAAACAATTTTATTTACATGACGCCATATATAAAACACGGAGATCAAAGTAGAAATTTGTCTACAGTTATTGACAGCAGCCAACAAAAGGAAGCAGAGACTCAAATAGAACCTGGGATCGCAGAAGTGGAGCAGCATTCATTAGAAAATGTCATCAGCGCTAATCTTTCTCACGAACAGCAGCCATTGTTTGAAGAAGTACCAAACATTACTGAACAGAAAGATAAGGAAATTGCAGGTCCGTCGCGAAAAAGAATTAAGAAAACCCAAAACCCTCAAAATAATACCGATAAGGAAATAGTAAATTATTTGAAGCAACGGCAAAAGGAATTAGCACAGACAACTAAAGAAGAAACATCCTTAATGTCCTTTTTTAAAGGAATATCACAAGATATTTTGACATTATCGGCTGGCAATCAAAGGAGCTTTAAGAAAAAAGTTCTTGAAATAATAGAAGAACTACATGCTGGTGAAAATAAATCTCAGACTGCAGAATTCATACTCGATACCTCCTCTTCTACCTGCTACGAATACAATTTGCTTCCGGTTGAATTAAATTCAGATATAAATAAAAATAAATAAAGATATTTTCACCTACCTGAGTGTAATTAATATCCGTTCACTAGTTGGTACAGCTTTTCGGAAACTTGTATCTTGTCTTTCAATTTTTTTACTCACTAATCGCTCTAACAAATCGAATGATTCTTTGGACATCCTGTAAATTTGCTTAAATTTGTCTGGTGTTTCATTCAATTCTTTTGCCACAACTGCTGCACTATACTTTAAATTTTTTGTAATACATATATGGATGGACCAATATTTTCGTTTATTTGATTTTTTCTTCTTTTTTTAATAATAACAGCAGCAAAAGCTCTTCCTCCTCGCTGAATTCCATTGTAAGTACTTGAGAGTTTGACATAGAAAAATCAGATGACTTTTAAGTTGATGTAGCATTACCTACTGATGTGATGTCAATCAATCAATCATTTATTTTGAATTTATAATAGTACACTTTAAAGTACGGCTAGGTTAACTGAATAAACTATAAAGTAAATTGAAATACCTACAATACATTAGAAAAATGAAAAATAAAAACAAAAATAAAGAAAAATGAATAAAACAGAGAGAAAAGAAAAGAGAAAAAATATGTCCTCGCAATATATCAGCTGCTGATTATTTTAAAATATCACCATCACCACATCAGCATATCAGTGGCCTGGTGTGGCCCTTGCCTTAGAGTGCTTATAAGCGATTAAAATATCACTTGAACACAAGAAAGATAGTTTATTAATTTAATTCGATTTTCGGGTGTAAAATTTCATTTGATTGTTTGAGTTTTACATGTTTTTATGTAGTAAATGTTTTAAATGGTGCTCAAACTCTGTTATACAGAAACACAAAATTTTCGTGCAATATGAAATAGCAAATCGCTCAGTCCATTGTTATAAGTCAGTGATTGAACTCAAGCAAAGAAAAACGCATGCGATACAATCACAACACAACGGATAAGCATTGACGTCGGGCCGCTACCATCCAAGTTCCAAGTGCTGTGCGTATATGTAAAAAATTTCTCAGCTGAAGTAGGTACACCGATTTCTGTACTTCGGAGTGTTGTGGCGCTTCTTTACTGAAATCAGTCATTTGCTATTTGGTATGAAATCAAAAATCTTCAATTATCTTCTATTGAATCTGGTAACTCCCTTCATATCATACGAAATAACAACACAGCTACTAGCAAGCGGCATCCATCGGTATTCAGTATTTTTGGCCGGTCTGGTAATCGGTTTACGGTACGTCACAAGCTGATAAACACACAGAAACGATATCACTGCGCCTAAGCTAAACTTGATTATAAGCAATAAAATTCAATCATTTAGAGAGTTATGAAATGTTCGCAAATTCTGAAGTGAAAAATTAGCATATATACGTGTAAAATTTTGGGTGTTTTCAATTTCTAAATCGCACAAGTGATGTCAGGTACAAAACCTATTTTCGCTTTTATTGAAATTGTAATGCAACTTATTTCACAGACGCTATAAAAGCGAAAGTCTTAACGGCAGTGGGAATCGGAGTAGCAGCAGCAGTTGGTGCTCATTACTGGTACCGTTCAAAGTACAATCAAGTGCCTCCGACAAAGTGGAAAAAAGTCGGAGCTTTAGAAGAAATATGTTTATTCCCTATAAAATCATGCGGTGGAATTGAATTGGAATCAGCTAACTGTGGAATTTTAGGAATTCAACATGAAGATTGCAAAGATCGAATGTTTTCTTTAATCGATGAAAACAATAAGCTTGTATCTGGTTGTACTTACCCAAAACTGGTAACAATTCAACCGAGAATTATCGGGAACCAGTTAGTCATAACCGCAGATGGTATGAACGATCTTGACATTGACTTTGAGTCTATTGCAGATGGTAAAACAATAAAAGCGACTATATCAAAAACTGATGTTTACGTTGTTGAGTGTGGCCTGTATTATGATAAATGGTTTTCGAAATATCTTCTTGACTCCGAATCCGGTTTGAAACTTGTATACTACTCATATCCAATTCCTACAAGAGAAATAGTTGCGAACGTATTTAAAAATGGAATCTTTCAAAAAAGCGATACTGTAAGGTAAATTAAAATTTGTTTCCATGGCAATAATTAAATAATTCCATATTATTAGGGTGCTCTTCAAGATGTTTCCAGTTATATGCTCATAAACCAGACTTCACTTGATGAGCTTAATACTCGATTAGAGAATAATAAAGTACATTCCAGGCAACTTAGAGGGACTTTCTTAATTAAAACTTCAACGTCAGCTTATGACGAGGATAAATGGAATTGGGTTAAAATTGGAGAGGATACCATATTCAGATGTTTAGCTCCCTGTTATAGATGCATTTTTCCTAACATCAATGCCTTCACTGGAGAACGAAATTCCGATGGAGAACCGTTAAAAACCCTCAATAAGTAAATCACTTTAATATACCTAGATTGTAGAAGACTTTAAAATAATTTTTATTTTTTGCAGGTACCGTAGTTTCGGGAAAGAAAAATCACCAAGAATGGGTGTTCAACTAGGAATTAGAGTTCCTGGAACTGTTAAAAGAGGAGATTTTGTGTATGTTGAGGACTCTTAGAACTTCGTTTCTAATTAGAATATGTCCAAATCCGTTGCTTATGCTGAATATTAACTTATTATGACAGTTCGAATATGTCGCAAAAATTGCAAAAAGTTCAAATTCGATACTACATAACTCATTTGTGTAACACAGCGTTTTCGATGGCATTTTGCAAGCATACCAGAATATTGCACTTTCCTTACCGTAAACCCTGGGTCCATCGAAAATTTCCTGAAAAAGTTCTTATATGTTGTTATAGCATTATTGTATTTATGCATTATTTATTGGTAGTGTTCCTCAAAATTTCCTTCCATCTTTACTGCAAGAAAAAGTCAATTATTACTGTAATACCAATGCTGCCGTGTTAAATCAAAGTGACGTATCTACATTTTTAATCGCTTTTCAGCTGAAGCCATTTTTAAAATCTGGGATATTGCTTACCTAATAGTTTTAAGAGAATGAATACGGCATTTCATTGTGTAAAAATTATTTAACTAATAACAACAAAAACAAAATAAAACAAAAGTAGTGATCATATATAGACGTCACTTTGAATTAATACTGTAGAGTGAACCAACGGATAAAAGTGTTGACAGAAACTGAGATCCATCAAATATTTTTTGTGGACAAGTATACTAAAAGTACAAAACTTTTACAGCTCTGGTCCCATCGAAGACCCTACTTAAATTTGAATTAGTCTAATAATAAATCAAATTAAGCTAAGTAAACTTAATCGTGACATCACTTGCTTTCATAATAATATTAAGATTGAGCATAAGCAACGAATTTTGACAGGCCCTTGATATACCTAATATTTAAGTTTTGGTTTTAAAATTAATTGGAATTGTTTGTAAATTAAAAAAGTACATATCATAACTGCGATTTTATTATTCGCAAAAGTAAATAAATAATAAACTTCCGAAAAAGTGTTCCATGGGATACTTCTTCTAGCTTTGAGAACTCAATAGACAATAAATAAAATTATATAAAAAGTGTGTTCCTTTGTTACGATAGACATTTTTTTCTGGCATAACTGCATCTGGGAGTAACGTCATCACTAAACACGTCTATAGAGAATCAACCCAACATACTCAATACCCAAGGTATATAGAATACAAGGTGTTCTCATTAAAATTTTTACACTAGAGCTGTGACGTGTTTCGTCCTACATCGTATATACATTTCTATTGAAAGGGCAGAAAGAGGAGAGAGAATATTGTGTTCTCTGTACCGTACTTTCCTATACATTCGGACATAAATGGCGGAACGTGGTTCGTAATGAGAATACCTTGTATCTCTGTACCGTGCTCAAAACCTTCGAGGATTAAGGTAAAGGCCGCTACTTATGCTCAAGCAAATCATATGTCGTTAGATTTTCTTGTATGCAATAGTTTCGGCCGATTTAACTATGTCAGACTTCAGTCTCAAGCTCCGATTATCGCTACACACGCTCATGCAAATTAAAGCCCAGTTGACATTATGCTGATTGACAGGCGCGGATACATCAGCATCTGGTTTATACACCACTGATGTTGTTTACATTATGTATACGGTTGGAAAAGCACAATTTCGCACTGACAAAAATGATTGGTAGTGAGGTTGTTCTCTCGGATGTTGCTATCATGGCCGAAATGTTACAAGCGGAATTGGTAGAAGAAGAAATGTGTTAAACGGAGGTTATGTTTACGAAAGTGGATCCAAAAGCGAGAAAAGTTAGGTCTAAGCACAAATTATAATATAATAATATTTATATATTTTATTTTTATGTTTTACATATTATAATATATTAAACTTAAACATTCACAGTTTTTATGTAGTAATAAGCTTTAACGTTTCACTTTTACTCCATTTTATCGCAGTTGCAGCCATACTTTTCTTCTATTGGGTAACAAAATGGTAAACTGAGCTCTAAACATAGGCTAAAAATGCCGCTTTATTGAGTCTAAGAGCAGGAGAGTTTAATATGCTCGTTAAGTCAGCTATAGGGTAGGCTGTAATGCCGATATATTGCCTATGCTACTTCTCCACTTAAGATCAAACTATATTCCGCTTGATTGATCTTACAGGCTTAAGAACCAATGAAGAGTTTGATCAGGCTAAAATGCCGCTTTGTGATCAGATAGGCTTAGGAGCCAATTTTATGAGAAAAGTACACCTTGATATGTGAAACAATTCTGATTTAATTTAATCAATATCAGTCTTTTTATATATGTAAATTTGATTACATAGCTTGAAGGTAAAATCATTCCATAAGCAAGAATTAATAAAGAAACTGCTAAGTCAGCAATTTCTCTGCTTTCTTGCTTATAGAATGACCTTCTACAATATTGATCGTATTTATTTATTGTGACACACTTTTGTGCTATTCGAAAAATAATTGGGTCACTTGACTTACTGCTAAATTTGTAGAAAATTGCTGATTCCCATTTTCTTTTTAATTGCTTTTAATTTATTGGCGTGTAGGAAGTATTGAAAATGTTTTCTTCACATTTATTTTTTTTTACAAATTATGTTCATGCCTCATATTGCATGTTTACTAGGTAATATGATACTTGCACAATAATATATGTGTTTACATGAATGTTATTACTTATTACATGTCTTTACGTGTTTTGTTTACAAGATTTCACTATTAATAAACTTAAACCATTATTTAAAAATTGCAAGGGGGCACAACCTTCTATACAAGTTGTTTCATTATCGGTGCACATTACTCAAGGGTTTGATAGCTGAGGTGGAGACAACAAACAAAAAATTATAAGGTGAAGGGTGGACGTTTCGGGGGGGGGTGTATTCCTGATTCCTGAGTATTTTTTAATTAAGCATCTTGAAATTATTCTCAAATATTTCTAAAATTGATTTTTTTTTACACACAAAAGTTTTTGAAATAAATAACGGTATTTATGAAATTTGTGTGTAAAAAAATCAATGTTTTGGAAATATTTGAGAATAATTTAAAGATGCTTAATTAAAAAATACAGAGTAATACACTTTTCGACAGCTACTATTCTTGGCTATTTAATAAGCTAACAATAACCAAAATGTATAGGGTGGTTCAAAGATTATACTCATTTATTCTCACGAATATTGGCGAAATCTTCAACTGGCCACAACTCCTAAAGGAAGGTTTCTAGGGGCGGGTTATGTGGAACAATTTTTTGATCAGCTTGCCTCAAGGAATCGCGTGGTATACCGGAAGGTATCTTGATCTGAATCACCCTGTATATGTATTTTGTTTGTGAGGAATGAGGTTTTAAAAAGTGGCACCTCAGAGAGTGTGGCCCCAGCTTGCTCCTAATGCGCCTTATGGTAAATGCGGCCCTGAGTAGGGTATAAAAACGATGCAGCATTAAAGCTTAATTCCTTATAAGTAGTGCTGTGTTGAGAGAGAGAAGACCAATCAAAGAATGTGACTGGCTTTACCTATGTAGGTATATATTTATAGATATTTACATTCAGTTGCATATCTAAAACTTAAATTGAAGTCAGCCCTGTGATATGATTTTTTAAAATATGCTTTCCTGAAATATTCAACCAAATTGACAAAATTTTGATCCAGAGGAAAAATAAAAAATTCGATTGTGAAATATTTTGAAAAGCCTTATCAATTCAAATTTTGTCAAAATCAAGGTGGGATAAATGTTCGACTTGATATGGAATCGTTGAGATAACTTTTTCAATTCGGGATAACGTTTCCTTTAAGTAGGATACAAAATCTCTGAATTTCAAAGAAGCCCAGTTAGTATACATATTACTCTCGAAATGTTGTTTGTTATTTTTGAAAAACGCTTTTTAAATCAGCAGAACCAAACATCTTCACGCTCATCTTCAATTAGCTTCGGTTGAATCTGGCAGCTCCCTTCATGCACAACAAACAACAATAATCTATTCCATCGTTCTCCTAACCGGTAATCGGTCACAAGGTGATAAACACACAAAAACAATATACTGCGCCTAAGCTAAGCTTGATTATAAGCAATTAAATTAAATCATTAGAGAGTTATGAAATGTTTGCAAATTCTGAAGTGAAAAATTAGCATATGTACGTGTAAAATTTTGGGTGTTTAAAGTTTCTAAGTCGCACAAGTAATGTCAGGTAGAAACCTATTTTCGATTTTATTGAAATTATAATGAAACTTATTTCACAGACTCAATAAGAACGAAAGTCTTAACTGCAGTAGGAATTGGAGTAGCTGCAGCAGTTGGTGCCCATTACTGGTACCGTTCAAAGTGCAAACAAGTGCCTCCGACAAAGTGGAAAAAAGTGGGAGCTTTAGAATAAATATGTTTATTCCCTATAAAATCATGCGGTGGGATTGCATTGGAATCAGCTAACTGTGGAATTTTAGGAATTCAACATGAAAATTTCAAAGATCGAATGTTCTCTTTAATCGATGAAAACAATAAGCTTGTATCTGGTTGTACTTACCCAAAACTGGTAACAATTCAACCGAGGATTATCGGAAATCAGTTAGTCATAACCGCAGAGGGTATGAACGATCTTGACATTGACTTTGAGTCTATTGCAGATGGTAAAACAATAAAAGCACATCTATCTGATACCGATATATATGTTGTTGAGTGTGGCCTAGATTATGATAAGTGGTTCTCGAAATATCTTCTTGATTCCGAATCTGGTTTAAAACTTGTATACTACTCATATCCAATTCCTACAAAACAAATAGTTTCAAACATATTTAAAAATGGAATCTTTCTAAAGAGCGATACTGTAAGTCAATCAAAATTTGTTTTCATGGTAACAATTAAATAATTCCACATTATTAGGGTACTTTCCAAGAAGTTTCCAGTTATATGCTCATAAACCAGACTTCACTTGATGAGCTTAATACTCGATTAGAGAATAATAAAGTACATTCCAGGCAACTTAGAGGGACATTATTAGTTAAAACTTCAACCCCAGCATATGATGAAGACAAATGGAATTGGGTTAAAATTTGGGGACGATACCATATTCAGATGTTTAACTCCCTGTTATAGATGCATTTTTCCTAACATCAATGCCTTCACTGGAGAACGAAATTCCGATGGAGAACCGTTAAAAACACTCAATAAGTAAATCACTTTAATATACCTACATAGATTGTAGAAGACTTTGAAATTATTTTTATTTTTTGCAGGTACCGTAGTTTCGGGAAAGAAAAATCACCAAGAATGGGTGTTCAACTAGGAATTAGAGTTCCTGGTACTGTTAAAAAAGGAGATTTTGTTTATATTGAGGACTTTTAGAGCTTCATTCCTGACCTGTCCGAATCCATTGCTTATGCTTAATACAAACTTAAGACTGTTTGATTATACCGCAGGAATTGGAGAAAGCTCCAATTCGAATCTGGCTCGATAAGCAAAGCTCATTTGTGTAACACTTATAACAATTTCGATGGTATTTTTCAAACATGCCATGAATATTGACTATCCTTACTGAATCCATCCAAAAATGTGTGGCAAAGTACTTAAGGTGAAAACCCAATGATTGCTATACGTGTGCTATGCGTTGACAGGTCAGTCATTGTGTTTTCATCTTTATTTGCAGGTTCAATTTACGCATTTACATCACTGACATATATATAAATGGACTGCTTGATCTCCTGTTTCATGTGGCACCAATTTTGATTTCAGAAAGTATGCTCTCACTGTCATGCTACCAACTGTCGTAAACTGGCGTTATATTTTGAATTATTTAGGAATTTACGTATATGCATGCCACGAATTTACCACAAAAGTATTTGGGACTATTTGTATTGTTAAATTTTAATTATCAGTCGAACGAAGTGTTTTTTACAAGGCTGTTTTGGTTGGAAATACTGTTGAATCTCAAACAATTTCGCGTTCCGAATCGTTACAGTTCAGTGGGAAAGTATGCTCTCACGGAAAGAGAGAGGAATATGAAAGTGGTGTCATTTTCTTTCATATATTTTTGGTTCAACGAGCAGTCCATTTATATACATGTCAGTGATTTACATATACTTTATTTTTTGGTGACGTTCATAAAAAACTGTTGCTTCTTCGATCTCTACTGCCAAAAAAAAAACACGGCAAAGCATGATTTTCAAATTCAAACCGCCAATTCTCCACTGTTTAATCACAAATTACTTAAAATAACTATCACTAATTACTTTTAAATATCATAACTTACTCTCAGTTTGAGAAGTCGCTCTGCATTTATAGTGGTGACTGGTGAATACTCGATCCAAATCAAATCCATCGATAACTGTAATACATTGCTATAACAAGCTTGACAGAAACTGAGATCCTTCCTCCATTGAACATTTTTTGTGGACAAACTATACTACATATAAGTACAACTCGTGAACACTGTGGTCTGTGATACTATCGGCTATTTTCTTTGCTTAAGGAATGAGTCAAATATTAAATCAGATGAAGCTTGCTTAATCGAAACTTCACTTGCGTTCATAATAAATTTCAGATTAATCATAAACAATGGACTGGGATAGGCCCTTATTATAATAATTGAGTTTTTGTTTTGAAATTAATTTAATTTGTTACTTAAAAAAAGAAATCATATCAGAACAGTGGTAGTAGTATTCGAAAAAGTATGTAAATAAATTATAAACTTCAGAAAAGGTTGCTGGAATTAAGTATTTGCTATAATTCATGTTCTAGCAGATGTTGTGCTAAAGTTTTACAGACTGTCAGTAAATAGATTTATTTCTTTATCGACTTTCTTAGAAGTACTATTCTGTTAGGACCATATTAATCGAAAATCCGGTATAAAGTGTATTTATCAATCTTGGATAAACAATTTTAATAACTTATCTTTTTGAAAATCAAAGCCAAAAAAAATCCAAATTTTAACGTTCTTAAAATTATCAATTGAATAATCTTGATTCATAAATATCACCCTTAATTCATATACAACAGGATACTTTATTAACCAGGATATCCTTTTTAGGTAATTTAACAACAATGTCAAAACATATAAGTTCCGACATAAAATACGAAGGTATGAGGATGAATGGCTTATACCGGGCGAGGGTCAACTCCCGAAGTTTATCTGCCATTATAGTCAGTTTAAGTACTTATAACCTTTCAGGATTTTATATCTCAAAAGGGAAAAAAATGGAGCCTGTCTGTCTGTCAGAGACGTTTTTTTCGAAAACGATGTTAAGGTCATTGTGACGCGCACATATTTCGATAGTCATAAATTATGAAATATTTTTTTTAAATTTTTAATGAAAATGAGTTGGGCCCCTCGATAAATTTTTTTTTTTTTTTGATTGTGGACTACTTTCAAGGATACAAAAAAGAAAAATACTTAAAAATGTTTGGTAAATTACTTTAATACTTTATTCAAAATATAGAGCACAAGTGAGTACAAATAATAAATTCCAGTTAAACAAGTATGATAATGGTAAATAATAGAGATAAAACAAAACATTACGAGAAAAGAAAGAAAATTACAATATAAGAGAAAAGAAATAAAAAGAGATAAATTACAGTTTTTTAAAAGGTGACAAATATTTAAGGAAGTAAAGCAGGGAAAATAAATTAAAAATCAAAATACTAAAGCACTTATGTTAATAAGGGAGGTTTTCTACATATTAATAAAATGGGCCAATAACATCCTCTTGAAATTGCCGGCAGACCGCAGTCGTCGAATCTCAATTGGCAGGGCATTCCATACCTGCGTGCCGTAGACGAAAACGCATTTTGTGCTAAAATTAGTTCGATGCCAAGGTATCAAAAGACCACTTACACGATTGAAAGACAAACATCTTATACAATTAGCTAAGCAATTAGGACTTAACATATTTATGATTCTAATGATCATCACTGCAATTCGGAATTTAAGATAATTATTAAAAGTGCAGCCAAAAATACTCCTTGAAAATTCTGAGACATGGTCAAAGCGTCGTAGTCCATAGAAATATCTAGCGCATGAATTATAGGCTATATTGAGCTTAATACGACAAGTACTACTGAGGTTCGCATACACAACATCTGCGTAGGTAATAATTGGGATAAGCAAGATTTTAACAAGACGGAGACGTGTCTTTTTGGGAGTATAAAAAGAATGAACCCACAAGCCTCTCAACCCATTGAAAACCTTACTCACAATTGAATCTACGTGTCTGCCCCAACCAAGCTTAGCATCAAATATCATTCCAAGATTTCGAACCGATTCAGAATATGGCACAGGCGTAGCATCAAGGATCAATGGTGGGAAACTCGAGTTATTGATGTAATTTTTATAGATGATAATTGCTTGAGTCTTGCAAGGATTGAGCATTGGCCCATTCAGAGATTTTGAAGAGGTCACTATTAAACCTGTCAATGGCTACATTAAATTCACTAATTCGCATTGGTATCATCAGCGTACAATTTAACAGAGCAGAAACTAGGAACCTCAGCTAAGTCATTTATATATAGACAAAAAAGTAAAGGGCCAAGTATTGATCCCTGAGGAACACCTGAGTAGATTGCTTTTTTGCTAGAAAGCTGATCATCGGATTTAACTACCTGAAACCTTCCAGAAAGATAGGAATGCATGAGCTTAATAGCTGAACTGGACAATTTAAACCTTTCCTTCAACTTTCTGCATAGTATATCTATATCCACACAATCAAATGCTTTTGTAAAGTCAAGAAGACAAAGTATACTAGCGCACTTATCCTCTGCGTTTTGTCTAATAATCTCTGTTACATGCAGAAGTGCAGTAGTAGTACTACGACCAGAACGAAATCCCTCCTGATTTTCACACAAAAGTCCCTGGTGATTTATGTAGTCATTTAATTGGATAAAAAGAATCCTTTCGAGAACTTTAGATAACACAGGTAGTATACTAATGGGCCTATAATCACTTGGTACACATGCTCTAGAATGTTTTTGTATAGGTATAATTTTAGCCTGCTTCCAGCTTGAGGGATAAAGCATTTGTGTAATTGAGGAATTTATTATATGCGTAAGAGGTGACATTATTATAGGAAGTAAGAGCTTAACGAACTTTAAATCAATATTGTCCAAGCCCACTGCATTTGATTTGATAGATTTTATTGCCAGAATGACTTGTTCAGAATTAACATTAACAAATGAAAAATCACCACTGTAGGTGTCAGATAAAAAATCAGGTACAACGGTCAATGTTTGTATTGGGCCTCGCAAAGTAAAGTAATCATTTAGCTCCTCAGGGGGAAGTTCGCAAGAATTTTTGTTTCGACCCACTATACTTAGATATTTAATATTTTTCCACAGTTTACTAGATGGAAGACCCGTATCTAATTTACTTTTGCAAAACTTCATTTTTACTCTTCGAATCTCCGATGTAACTTTATTACGCAGGTATTTATAATTTCTTCTTAAATATTCACCCCCATATCTTCTCCAGCGTTGATAGGTACGGTTGCGTTCCGTTAACAGACCCTCAATTGATTATAAAGATATAGCCCAAATTGTATGAAAAACACCGTTAACTTCTATGTTTCTTGGCTAAAATTTTGATATTATTTAGATGTATATGGATTTGCAAGAGTATTAAAATGTCTCAATGCTCATTCAGAATTTCTTAGCTAATATAAACTTTAATTTCTATGCAATTCCTAATGTTTAGGGGTCGCAAAAATCAAAAATAGTGATTTTTTGGCTGTTTTACACTTTCAGGAAAACTGTTTCAACATTTTCTTTCATAACTTTTTAATTTGTCAGTATTTTATCGATTCCTTTTTTCAATTTAATTTTGAAAATTAAATTATTCTACTTATTATAATTTTTTTAAAACAAAAATTCTGACCCGAAACTTTAATTTTTTGTCTTCGCGTCAATTTATTTTTTTGTGAAGAACAGTGGCCTGGACGCAGGCATACTTTTTCTACTATAACGTAATCTACAATTGATTAGTGTACGAACTGTTCTCAAAATGCGATTTTCAAAAGCAAAGACAGGTTTTCGTGGAACTCACCCTACACTCGCCGCCATTAGCTGATGCGTGCTGGCGTGTCACCCTGCATTACACTCGTGACGGAGTGAGTATCAGTTTCGGTTGATAGTCTGGTCTGGAGTTCACATTCAAGTCGCACTCACTCACCTGCTACCATAATCTCATTTGTTGAAAAACAATTTTTTTTTGTGTTAACATGTAAGACAATCTTTCTAATAAGACTAATCATCTTGAGTCCGCCTGTTTGAATATTATCGAAATTTTACAACACAATCGTAGTGTTTAATGAAATCGGGAAACACAAAATCGATAACGTCTTTACAAATGTTCCAGGAGAATTTATTTTATATATTTATACAGTGGAACAGCTTAGAACAAACTACTGAAAAGTGAATTTTAGAATTTTAATTAAAAAAAAAAAACCTCAAGATACTCCCATAAGAGGGAACAAATTGGCATTTTGGATTTGTCCTATTTTCGAACTTAAATCTGCATTGATTTTATAAAGGCCGTATGCAAAGTTTTAGTTCGCGAAGCAAAGCCGTTCTCGAGTTATCGCGAAGATAAGGCTGAACCACAATAGAAGTAAACGTAAGTACATTTACTTACGTAAAACGAACGCGCTCTTTAATTTAACAGGCGTACACAAATTAACTTTAATTCGAGTGAGGGGAACTTTCGTTAAATTTAAAAGTCAAATTGCAGTCAGTAAAGGTGCGGTAAGAATCGCTCATTCCGTAAGAAAATCAAGTGTCAAACAGTTAAATTATTACTAAATGATTAAAAGTGCAATGTAAAACTTAAAATGGAATAAAAATGGTACTGTGAATTAATATAAATCACAAATCTTCAATTAAATCAACTTCCAATTGTTAATTTTTTCACTTTTAACACTTTTTAAAATTTAACACATAAAATTTCATTCGGGCACTGCGAATTAATAGAAAGCTCAAATCTTCAATACATCAACTTCCATTTGTTAATTTTTTCACTTTTACCACTTTTCAAAATTGAAAACATTAAATATCAAGATAATAACTCTTACGGAATGTGATATAAATTTAGGCTAAAAGTATCAATTTTTTGTAAGTAAACCTCAGTCTCGTTTAATTTCGTAAAGTTATTTACTTCTATTGTGGTTCAGCCTATAGACAGACAGACAATCGGATGGACATTAATGTGTGGACCTGTCAAGTTTTAAAAATAAATTTCTTAAGTTGTGTGAGGCTTTCTCTTGTAAAGTGGATAGCGCACGCAAATAAACCCAGTTAGAGGCCTAGAACTCTCCTGCTTCCAGTCGCTGCCAAACTTCTAAAAGCACAGCATCTTAAGGCCAAAACACAGTGAGGACGACACAACAAAGTCGCCGTAAATTGTTTGCTGTCAAAGATTCGAATATATGGAAGTCCCATATACTTAACACAATGAGGGCGACGCGATAAGTTGCCAACAAAAAGTTTGGGAAAATCTCTAAATTAGTCGCCAACATAATTGACATTTCTGTGTGGACAGTGAATAATTGACAGTCATGTTATGTGGATTTGGATATTTTTATGAAACAAAGTAAATTAAAAGATAATAGTAAATAAACTAGTTATTAAAAACTTGAATAAAATTAATTTCATTTATTAGTTTGACAAATTATGGGTTTTGAGGAGGAATTAATAGAGAAAATCCCATAGATATCTCTTCTTAGTCTTCTTTTGAGTTTTTTCTTTATGCTTTGCAATTTTAAGTAAACCGCATAAGCTATACTAGCGATTTTCCTTAATTTTTGTCTTTTTGCCATTTCTTTTACAATAAATAAAGCAAAGATAGCTGTCAAAAACATTTGTCAAGTCGCGTTCATTGTGTTTTAAATGCGACATTATCGCCAACTAAGTTGCCAACATTGTTGTGTCGCTCTCACTGTGTTTTGGCCTTTATGCGAATGCACCAAATTGCGACGAGCGACGTTGAGCGATAGACGTAGATGATCAATTTCTAATTTTGCCGTCGTCGCTGCAATCCTACCAACATATTTAATCGAATGAAATGGTTGTGGCATTCACTTTTGTCTTTTTTAGGTGGTAGCACGCCGCGGTAATTTTAAAATAATGAGCTTTGAGGAAAAATTGATCGAGGAAATGCGAAATCCATAAAATAATTTATAGTTTACAAGACAGGCAAGACAAGTGGACAAAAAAATCGTGGGTTGGATGGATATTTCAAAGCGTTTAATATACTTAATTTCCGCATTTTCAGTTTTTTTCCACACTTTGGTTCATTGAATTTCTTTCAATATAATATAAAATATTCTTGATAAAAATCTCCTTTTAAAACGCTCGAAACATTTAACAAATGAAATTTCAATATCTTTTTCTTTCACAATCGTTGCTCATCGCCTGTCGTTGCAATTGTGCTCCAAATTTTTCGACTGCCTGTTTCGCAGCGAATTTTTCGTTGTCGGCTGTCGCTCTATCGCTCTGTCATCGCAATTGTGTTTAAGCAAAGAACATCTAACGTTAAGTTATATGTTCTTTGGTTTAAGCCTTACCCCAGCAAATATCTTGAAATGACCTAAAAAACACAACAGCACTGACTGCTTGCTGTACATTTGTAACATTTATTCTATTTAACACCAGAGGGCACAATTCCCAGTAAATTTTTGCAGTTGTTCTACTTTGACAACGGACCCACGTATTTGTTTACTAATTTTCTGACATTAAAATTTTACAAAGAACTTTTGTGTGTAATTAAATATGTGAAGGGAAAATTTAATTAGCAAGCTTTAGCTGTGAATATTATTTAATGTTTTAACAATATAAACACCAATTAAAAATTCGATCATTAAGTAGCAAAGTAGCATAAACAAACCTTATCGAAGTATATTCCAATTTCGTGGGTGAGTGCACGATTTTAGCATTACTACGCACAAGATCAAGAAGGTCCTCTGTTGCATCTCTCCATAAAAAGATAAAGTAAAAAGAAATCAGTTTCTAACGTTTCACAATACATATTTAACAGTGAGTGAATGAGTCATCATTATTATCGTTTTTTGAAATATAAAATGTCCAAAATAATTTTTATGATTTGCAGGAAGGTGAAGCCCCGCCATGCCTATCCTGTACAGTGTTGTATCTCGGGGTCCTGTGATTTTGGCCAAATTCGCAGAATGTGTTGGCAATTTTGCAGAAGTCACTGAACAAATAATATCAAGAATTACTCTAGATAATCATAAATTGACATACTCGCATGGAACCTATTTAATCCATTATATATGTGAGAACAAGATTATTTATATGTGCATTACGGACGATGTGAGTCAACTCTAACATTTAGTCTATGATGTTTTCAATTTTTATATAACAATTATGATTTATGTTTTTCAGGAATTTGAACGAGCTAGAGCTTTTTTATTTCTGGCTGATATGAAACAAAGATTTATATCAACTTATGGACTTCAAGTTGCTACTGCAATCGCTTATGCAATGAACACAGAATTTTCTAAGATCCTGGCACAGCAAATGAACCATTTCAGTCAATCTAGGGAAGTAGATGCAATTTCTAGAGTTCATGGCCAAATTGATGAACTGAAGGATATTATGGTGAAAAATATTGGTATGTTTTTAAATTGAATTACTAAACATGTAATATCTGGAGGAAAAAATTCATCTTAAAGATAAATGTGCGACAAAATTGTATGACTTTTTAAATATTATAGCTTCCACAGTAAATATCTGCCTGGTACAATCAATTTGCTCCCTGAATTGCGTTCTGCTTACTATTTTATAACTGAAACTACCTATTGAAAAAAACTTAAAATTGTGAAAAAATTTTCCTGTAAGAGCCACGGTACACTGTAAAAAGGCACAAATTAAGGACTTTTCTATGCCCTATCGGCATTCCATAAGTCAGTACGGTAATATTTATTTTTCTGTATGTAGGTACATCCGAAATCAGTGCAAGTTTAGCAGCACTTGTCACTAATCAGCACTACGGGTGCTCTCAGCTGCGGTTATTGAGCTGCACAGTTTTAGTTATTGAAAACAGCAAATAAGCATAACACTATCGTTTTTTTTAACTCGATGTGTCGGTTGCTGCTGCTGGCGGCGCCCATATATATATATTTGTGTTGTGTTTCTGTTTGCCTCCAACAAGTTGAATTTCATTTTAGATTTCTGCATGCAGCAAAGAGCTAATCGGTGTACTGCCACTTTAATTAAAAAAAATCGGCAATTTTCGCACTAAGTGAAACCGTCGTCGTTTCTGATGCTGATATTAGTCAGTATTACATCCCTGTGGCGACATGTTATAGCTTCGCATTGAAAGCGATCATCGAAGCGAAGATTTCGCTCTGGCGGTATGTTATTAGATTTTCGTTCGACAGGCGTTTTTGCTTGTTTCGAAATTATTTCCGAATTTTTTTCCCTAGCACAAATGACATTTATAGATTCTTTTTCTAGTTGTTGATAAATTTTAATAATAATAAAATTGGAATTTATGAATTTTTCAAGCGCAGTGGCTTTATTTGTGGAGGATAATGAAAGTGACGAAGAAATAATTAATTACTGGGACAAAAGAAAATTTTTAAGGTACCGGTATTATGTTATGGATATACCCAACAAAATGTGCTGCCTTATTGATTTTTGAATTCAAGAAATATTCTTACAAGTTTTAAAACTTCAAGTTTGAAAAATCTATATAATTAATATATAAAATCGTTTATATTGAATAAATTAAAAAAAAAATGTAACATTTAAATCTAATTTCTTAAACTTTACATACATTTTTTAATCTTCGCTTGTCCTATCACTCTCAGCAAAACTCAGTGATATTCTATCGAAATTATCGCCTGTCGAAAGTGTTACAACATACCGACTATCGATAAATTGTCGAACGTCGAATCTTTCGAAGTTATAACATCTTGCTCCTGGTTATAACTTGGTAGCTCTTCTTTCTCCACATCGCATTATATATACGAAATTATGTGGCCTTTACGTCCTTAGAGATCCCTTCCGCCAATCCAGATTTTAACTACATCTGAAATAGGTTCAAACTCCACAAGCCATCATCTACTTCTGTTTCCTGTTTCTGCAGCCCTAATATCTCTAATGACGACATGGTATCTGAAATTGTCTTGGCAGGCGATTTTAATGTCCATAACATACCGTAGCTTAGACATTCTTCTACCACAAGCCCTGCGGGCCGATATCTTGAACTCTTCTGTAAGTCTTTTAATTTGCAACAGCTAGTGGATGCACCAGCGCGAATTCCTGATGCATTTGGAGATAGAGCTAATCTACTTGACTCGACTCCTCTCTTGGTAATTCAGACCACCGTTTAATCACGGCTCAATTTATCACCTCAGCCTATTTCGCCCTACTTCTCCACGTACAAGTAGACTTCTCTAGCACTATAAAAAAATTTTTTTTGCTTCGACGGATGTTGATGAATGCACATTGATACTTAGTATCAATTTAAGTCTTAGCATGCGTGAATACATTATAAGCAATAAAGCGAAAGAGCCTGCTTTTCGCTCCCATCAATTGCATCCATGTCCAGAACTGAAACAAGTCTACAAGACTACACGAAACACCTGCAAACAATTATCTAGACAGAAAAATTTCTTTTTGACTAGAATATTAGATAAAAACTCTTGGAAAGCCGTAAAGGAAACAAAGGTTTCTGGACTCTGGTCAAAACCATCAGAAACAACTTCAGCAGTTCCTCTGCATCTTCATTGCCAACAACGGTGAAGTGGTTGTTGACTCCCTGGATAAAGATAATATTTTGGCTGCTAGACTCGATTCAAATTCCCGTCTTTCACCCACTTTACAGATACTTATTTCGCATCTCCCGTGTGAATGTGTACAAGAACAAATACGCAACCGTACGAGAGATGTGTTCAAGGTCCTTATTTTTAATTAAAAGCTGCGCTAAACCTCTGCGCAAGCTTCTCTACTTGTGTTATTCGGCTGGAAAATTTCCAACTGCTTGGTAACTAGCCCGATTCTTTCAAAGGTATTTGAATCTGTAATTAACTCGAAATTAATAAAGTATCTAGAAACTATTCAACGATCACCAATATGGCTTCAGAGCTGGACGCCCATTTGAAGACTTGCTAACTTTTCTTATGAAACGTTGGAACCGTAGTCTACTCAACTTTGGTGAGTCCAAATTCGGTGCCCTAGATATTTCGAAAGCTTTTAATACAGTCTGGCCCTTATACCCAAACTTAAAGTTGGTCTCTTCCCTCCTCTTCTATTATGGATGGAAAGTTTTTTATCTGACCGCCTAATATGGGTTGTACTAGGTGGCGTTTCATCAGAACCTCATCCTCTAAATTCCGCTGTGCCCCAGGACTCTGTTATTTCTCCATATCTCTTTTTAATTTTCATCAATGATCTGCTTTCGCTTACTCGTTTGACACTCTTACGGACTCAAGAATGAATGCCACATTTGTCAAACGAGATTGCATGATTAGATCATTGAATAACGATCTTGATACTATCCTCACTTGCGGCAATGCATGTAAGTCCCAAAGCGCTCTCATATCCTTAAGGCTGGGTCTATGTCATAATTGGGACAACTCGGTGCACAGTTAGCAAGATGGGCGGGGCGTTAAGATTTTTGAATAAATCTCAGTTAATTAATGGAATATTTATTTAAACACCTAAGGCAACAAAATAACGTTTTCTAATTTTTAAATTTGTCCCCCAATTTTTTTAATTTCTCTGGTTTGCGGAGCGGGGCTGCCACAAATTTGAACTAAATTAAGTACATTTTTAACATAAGCTTTTTGAAGTTAATAAGCAGAAAATAATGCTTTCCGATTTTTAAAGTTCTACTTACGACAATTCGACGCAATAATTTGTTTTACCTGCATTTTACCCATTAAGAAAGCAATTTATTGCATCAAATTTTCACAAAAATAAGTAGAATTTTGAAAATTGAAACACGTTATTATCTGCTTATTAACTTCAATAAGCTTATGTTAAAAGTTTATTTAATTTAGTTGAAATTTGAGGCAGCCCCGCTCCGCAAACCAAAGAAATTAAAAAAAAAATCATTGAATTTTCATTTTTAAATCATTTTCAATAAAAATTTGGGGACAAACGTTATTTTGTTGCCTTATTGTTTAAATAAATATTCCATTAATCAATTTGCGATTTATTAAAAAATCTTAACGCCCCGCCCATCTTGCTAACTGTACACCGAGTTGTCCCAATTATGACATAGACCCAGCCTTAAAACAAGATCATAATTTTTCCGCTACCGTTGCTTTTGGTTGAGCACTGATTTTTGATACACCGCCTTTATACATTCTGGCATTAATATTTTCAGTAAGTTAAGCTGGACAGATCACATGTTCTCTGTTGCCAAAAATGCATCGAAGTGTCTTGGATTTCTGAAAAGGTGTAAGAAATACTTCAGCCCATCGAATCTATCGCTCCTCTACAAGACATACATCAGTCCTAGAATGGAATGCAATTCCCATATCTGGACCGGGGCTGATCGCACAGCATAGCTTCATTGGATATTGTCCAGAAGAGAGCCTTTAAGCTCATTGGCGATGTGGCAATAACTTGTTATATGGACTCACTCGAACACTGCCGCCTTTCGCTCCTTTATCCCTACATGCATGGTCAATGTTCCGATGAAATATCTAGTCTGATCCCTTGTAGAATGATTCCTTCTGTGGAGTACCTTGGAAACATTTATAGCGAATAAATTCAGTAGATTTATACGACAGTAAAATAGGGATCCTTTTGGTTCTGGTTTTAGATGACAACATCACATTTTTTAATAGCTTGCTAACATGTTAGATCATTAGCTCCTTGTAAAAGATAAGATTTCGAACTAAGGTTATGCAACTTCTCGTGGAAGAATTTCATGATCACGATATGGAGCCTAGTAAGGGTAACCAGCCATTTATTTATCCGAATGAATTTTCAATGATTTTCCATGCAGAATGCTGAAAAGTCAGAATATGCATTTGAACGTTTAATAACTGTAATTAATGTTTGTATTTTTGTAATGCTATACTATACTATAATCAAGCAAAATAATTCTTAGCGTAACGTGCTCATTAGTCTTTCTATTATTCCTATTGGTTGATTGTGGAAAATTTAATCAAATGTAGCTACATCCATGTGCATATAGTCTGTTCGGAGATCATTATAGAAATTATGAAATTCACCGAAATCACTTCTCTTAAAGTTAATTTCATGAATGCAGCTCGTCTTTTTTTTAATAATTATAAAGAAATTCCACTTACTAAGTTCACACAAAATTTCGTCCTCTTCAGGGGAACTGGAACTAGAGTGTTGAATTCTGTCTATACTCTTTAACGAAAACTGGACTGCACTTTCGCAATATCTTAACTTACTTCAGAAGTATTCGATGTTGCTTTAGTCAATGTGCAGTACTTCACTGTAATTCCGCGATGTGCTATTGAATGATTGGTCTTGTGATGTGCTATGTGCGGTGCTAGTTGCGGTGCGGCGCTCTGGCCATGCGCTAATAAGGTATTCCCTAAAAAATGTTTTGTTCACCTGCGCAATCAGTTGTTGTTTATAAAAATATAATTATATCTGCTATACTTACGACTGAAGAGAATCAATTTTCAGCAGAAATCATGTTTCAAATTTTCCGGCTAAATTATTTTAATGGTACTATTAATAAAGATGAACTTAAACACTTGTTGGCTTCTTTAAATATTAACAGGGATATAAACGCACCGCAGGCCAATTTCTGGTCTTATCACTCTTATTGAAAGGAACAAGCGTTTTACCCGGTATACTAGAAATTACTCTCTTTGATTTATGTTGTGCAAATGCAATAATGAAGCCATTGACTCGCTAAATTAAATTGGGCAATACAAAAAAGTTGATGTTTACAGAACAGAATAATTAATATATGCATTAATTTGAGGTCGAAAATTTCAACTGAAAAAATTAATAATTTACTTACTATTTATATACGCAGATATTAATACTCCAACGAAACCTCACTATATATCAGGAAAAAATTGGTTTGAAAACTAATGTCTAAATAGCGAGAAAGTCTCTTTTAAATGGCTAAATATGTATCGAAGAACTAGCGCTACATTTATTAAACACACGTAGAAACCAAGCAATTTAAAATATAAATAAAATGTCTTATTACAAGACGCAAGAAAGATTCCAAAGCTTGGTTGCCTTTAGGCTAATATACGGTGGCGTCACTTAACTAATTACTTAGTTTAGAATTCAGAGGTGACCATAACAGTTATAAAACGCTTAGATCCATTCAATATAAAAAAGGGATAGTAAAATTGGGACTATAACAATATTCAACTAAAAGTTGTAAAGGAATAGATTATCTCGGAACTATCATTAAATCCTTACCTTAAAAACTTTTAACAATCAAACAGCTGTTATTGTAACTTGCCAGATTTTCAAAATGGTGATTTCTGTATTTCAAACTGTTTAGTAGGTGCATCCGCTTTGGATCCAGTACTCGAAACGTAGAAGTTTAACCAATCCATAAGGCGAACACTAATCTGTAGTCTGCCTTCTTTCGTTTGACTCCCTGAAATGTCTAATTTAACACATAAGACATGAATGTAAGTATGCTCCTACCTCCGAGGCTCGAGCCACTCTTACATACATTACACCATGCCAAAAGCTTTATACTGGGTAATCTGTTGTCAGTACATAAAAGAACGATTTAGCGATGTTCAATCTACTACACCACATTGTCCATGAATAACTACTTTACGATTTGTTTGGGGGCATGTCCATATGATGTAAATAACAAGCAAGCTAATACACCCTTGGCTGGATCAAGAAATCGAGCGAGTGCAGTTCAACAGTGTGGTATAATTCTTTTTGGATATAATTAAAATAGTCCAAATTATTGATTGATGAAGTGAATAATAATGAACCTTTCAACCAGTTCACTGTTAGAAGACATCTGCATCATATACCAGTACAAGTAGCTTCTTATTCAAGAATCATAGCATCTTAGAGCTTTTTAATTTTAATCCAATACAAAATAATTTTTCTTGACTTAGTAACAGTATTGTAATAAGTACCGATATTTGCGCACACACACACACAGTATACATTCCTATTTACAGAAAAACAAAACGAACCCTTTTATTTTGCAGATAATCTAAAGGACCGTGGAGAAAAACTCGAATTACTCGTTAATAAAACAGAAAATCTTAGGAACACGGTAAATTTCTAACTTTACTCTTTAAACAGACAATGAGTTTCCAAGTTAAATTAAATATTTTTTTTTCAGTCTGTTACATTCCGAAAGACTTCTAGGAACTTAGCACGCCAAATGTTTTGGAAAAATATCAGAATGTATGTTATTGTTGGCCTTATCATTTTGTTCGTAATATATGTGATCATCAGCATGGCATGCGGGGGACTTGCTTGGCAGAGTTGCATCCACAAGTGAAGAAAGGAGCAGGAGCTATTAATATTAAGACAATTATCACATTTGTTACTGATATTTCTACCCATTAAAATTGTTTCTAACTTTTATTCATGATTCTGTAATCTGGCCTGCCTTGAACAGCTCCCGAAGAGGATCAATTTTATTTTACGTAAGCTATATATATATATATACATATGTATATAAATTTATAAGTTAGAGATAATATTAATTTACAAACATAACTGTTTCTGTTTTTTTACAAAAACAAAAAGAATTTACGGCGACCTTTTGAAAAATCTATTCGAATATTATAGCGGGTGTTGATTGCTAATTGTAAAATTGTGAACAAAAGTCGTTTCCGAATGTGTGATTTAGGTAAGGAGAATTATAAATGTCATTAAATCTATTTGACAGATTAAATAAATCAAATTTTAAATTTTAACATATATTTTTAGATATTTTGCGTTCATGCTCTTTTCTATTTTGAGTTTGGCTGCAAATCATTCTAACAGGAGAAAATAAAATGAAGGTAGTATGCTTGTCAAGAGTACTCACTCCCTCATACTGATAATAGGAGTACAAAATTTGTGCCACGTGAAAAGGCAGTGGGAGGGGATTACAATGAAATTGTTTTTCTATTTCGCATTTTTTGAATAGATATCGACGGCAAGCGTCAAGGTCCTAAACACTGACATATATATAAAAAGGACTGCTGATACTACTGAAATTGCTTACATTATTTAATATTATTATGGGATCACTTTTCTATAGTTGTCTCTTTTTGGTTTCACTAGTTTATTCCGCGGAACTACAAATAATAAGATCTATCCAAAATACACCATAGTCCAGTTACAGGTCAGTGGTTTTCCAAATGAATATATAGAATAGAAATAGATGGCAAATAAGTTGACCCATATAAAATCGAAAATCAAGCAGTCCATGTTTATATGTCAGTGGTCCTAAATCTATTTTGCTTACTTTTAGGAAACATCAAAAAACTGTCTAGGATATATAGATTTTTTTTTTTTCAAATATAATGCAGCTCAATAAATAAAAAATAATGTCATTAAGTTATTTTTACATAATAATTGGTAATTATGATACATACTTTAGTTAGAGCAATTTGAAGTAGAAAATTAAAAATTCGAATTATAGGTTTAGCTCGTATGTCGTCTTCTTCTTCTCCTTATGTTTTCAGAGTCGAAAACTGCGCTCCACTAAATGTGAGCTGGAGTTTCTACTCTCTGGCTTGACCTTACAAGGTATAACGCCATAAATTATGTATGAAATTCGAAATTCGCTATTACAATAGTATTAGCGGTGTACTATAAAGCACAATGCTTTTATGATAGGACTCAGGAGATGTGGAGTCTAGCATATATTTGTAAGGAAAAGTGAAGTAAGAGTAGATGGGATATATGAATATGATATGATAATGTATAATGACTGGAGGTGTGGACAAGGATTGGTGAAGTGATTAAGTTTGTAAAAGACTGATCTATCCACATGAGATTATGAGGCAAGGAGCCCCGTTTCATTAGCAAATTTGACAATCTGTTTGAGGTCTTTCTGATTGAATGAAGTAAGCACATCATCAAGTGAATTTGCATTGTCAAGGATACCAAACTTTTTCCTCGTATTGTTGAACAACTTGCAGCTGATTAAGCTGTGTTCGATGGTGTTTGGCACATCACAATCAGGGCATGTGACGAGGTCAGGTTTGCTATTAAGGTGAACAGCTTCGCGTCATAGTTGTGTCCAGAGAATTGTCTGTTTAAAAACCTAGATTCTTTTGACGAAAGGCTGTATTCGTGCCAGGGGGTTTAAGGGTGAGAGGGAAAATTTTTGCAAAAAAAGTGTCTTTGTTACGGCTTTTGGTCATGACCTCATCATGCCAGTTAGAGAGTAATTTATCTTTTATTTGTGAGATCGCATCTTTAAGGGAAATTTTTGGGATTGAAATTGTGTCAAGAGACAGAGCTTTAGCTTTAGAGTCCGCCAATTCGTTTAGGGGAAGCCATACAATTTGGAAGAGGTTGGCTGAGTTGGATAAGGCAATGGTTCGTATATTATGGGCATAGTACGAGTAGATTGGCCTCTGGATTGCGGTACACGCAGACTTTGAGTCAGTGAGAATAAGTATCTTGGACCTTAGAAAAAGACTGGTTAAATCCAATACAGTTGAATCGCCAAGAGTTCACTGTGAATAAATGATTACATTTATTTACTAAGATTAGTTATTTATTTAAGATATACAATACACAGTAGTTATTTGGCACGTCTGTCGTGCTCTTGGAGTTGACTTGACGGTAGTCATGTCATTTCTGGTATTAGCGCCTTATTTAATTTATATATGATTTCGTCATAAATTGATAATTCATCCCTGAAGTACCAATATGGATGTACACATTTTGTTGTCTGTTTTATATTGTTAGGCCAACCGTTGAAAATATATGATGCTAATTGCTGACTCGTTCCATCAATCTTTGTTAACTTGGTCATGTTATGTAACTATGCTGAGTGAATGAACTTGGACGTGAAGTCCGGACTGCCAGCATAAGCTGATAGATCACTCCGTGATCGGCGATAGCGCAGGGTGGCACGCTAGCACCTCGACTAGTGCGGAGAGTTATAGGGGAGGTTTATCCAAAGCCTGCCACCGGTCACGATTCATAAACAAAAAAATAATAATCCTGCCTATCAAACGCCATCGACACCACATCCAGCCCTGAAGGGACCCTTACATCACTTACCACTTTGCTTCATGAAGGCGCAGATGTTGAACCTTCCTGCTGGTTGCCCCATCCTACCAATCGACACTGAGGACAGAGTATGTATATTCCAGTGTCCCTATTGATCTGAAATTCAAGACGTAGTGGAGCGGAACAATGAACTTTACATGACCCCTACAATATGAGAGGGCTCCAGGAGAGTGAGGGAAGAGAGACCAAATGAATTATTGCATTGTTACGTTACAATCATATTTATTAAATCTGCACCCCATCACGTACATAAGTGAAGAGCCAAATTGTTAGTTCTAAGTAAATAATCGACTGAATTTAAATCTGCTGGTACAGTCCACTGTAATTAGTCATTTTCTAACTGAATACCTTGCAAAATCGGAAACTAATTATATACCTTAGGTAAGGCTATAACTAAAGATTATTTAGATCCACTCCTCGTTGCAGTCAGGAGGGGAAGACTGAATGACTTTACTATGTGGAACTTAGCCGAAGAAGCTGTGTGTATATTTATGATGAAACGAGTCTTTTTACCTTAAAAATAGAGGTAATATAAGAAACACCCACCCGAGTATATTTACAGTAACATGTCAGCATAATTAAATCTAAGCCAAAACAAAAATGTGGTGTATGAAGATGAATGCGCGTATTTCGCAGAATAAAATATTCATTAACTCTAAACATATGTACCTGTACCTAGTTCAATATCTCTGGCCACAATTAACGAAACCGCAGTCGTATGTCACTTCAAACAAAATTCTCTCAACAAGTATATACCTTAGTAATTTAATTAACTTAGCTCTAAAGTTATTTAATATTTCCACACAATAAATTGTCAGGTTGTAACATGTTTATGCGTGAAACAAATGTAGACGCAAAAAAAGTCTTATATTCTTCGTTTGCCATAACGAACGGTTTAACCCACTCGTTAAATAACGAAGGGTTTGCGTTCAGTATATAACAAATGCGGATTGCGGATTTCAAGAATACCACATGCGTCGATTCCGAATGGACAGTGTAACGAATACGGAATGTGCTTCGTTATTCAAGAATAAGCCCCCTGGTGCATTACAGAATGTACTACCCATACCATTTCACAATCTGTATACTCTGCTCTAGTATATAAAATTTGTATACTATTTTCTGTGACATGTAGTTCTTTTGCTACTTAATACCTACCTAGGCCTTACAATTTGCTATTACAGAATCGATGTCGTAACCGCTTGTAGTTCAACTATATAGATACATATTGTTGCGAGCGTGGCCTTTCGGTTCGTTATTTAAAACACAATATTAAATATTTTGATATACAAGTTCTTTATTTAACTCTAATCTTAACAATTCACAAACTTTCAATTAATCAACTCAACTCTAATTATCGCTTAATACTGTACTTTTCAATTATCGCAATCTAATTACAACACTTCCGCACGTTATTACTTTCGCTTGTTAACACTGCAACGTCTAAGACAAGACTCTTCTTCTGGCGGTGACATCTGTTATATTTATACCCCAGAAACTCTCCAGATTATTCTAGAGTGTTCTATTCCAGAACCTTCTTGACTTTTCTATTCATTCTATTCCTGAACCTCCCCGAACATTCCGTCATCGATTCTCCGAACCTGAAGTTGTTTACTATTCATTTGCCAATAGATGTCACCGGTTGTCTATTTCCATTGCACGTAACACTGCCCCCTTCTTAAAATTGTTCGTCCCGAACAACAGGTGGTCCACGGTCTTGATGCTTGTAATATTGACACAAGCGATCCAGATGAACGATTTTTCGTTTGCCTCTTGTACCACGTTGAATCCTGTATACTACGTGATTTATTCTAGTTACTACTGAATACGGTCCCTCCCAGTGTTGTTGTGAATTTGGAGAACGACCCTTACGTCGGTTCGGGTTGTACAGCCAAACAAGATCACCTTCATTGAATCCTGCTGAATTCGCACGTAAGTCATAGCGGGTCCTCATCCGATTGGCACTTACTGCTAATTTTGTCCTCGTGGCTTCTTGTACATCAGCTCTCCTTTCCAATGGGGCTCTGATATTACACTTATACATTTCCTTTCTGCTGCTATGTGGCGGCCCTTTGTAAGAAGCACACACAGTGCATCTGCGACACCACTTCTCCACATCCTCCCGCATATGTAACCAATAAAACTTTTCTCGTATTTTAGAAATTGTTTTATTCACTCCCAAATGTTCGTTAGATGTTCCACGATGCATTTTACCTAGAACATCGTTGATCTTTGATGCCGGCAAGACTATTTGCATTCGGAATGATTTACCGTTAGGTGCCTCCCATTTGCGTTTTAAAATACCGCATTCCACATGAAGAGAATTCCATTGAGCCCAGTAGCTTTTCAGATTTTCACTCATCCCTGAAATACCCTTCCATTCTGGTTTTTCTATATCTGCTTTCCAAGCAAGAATAGGCGATATGTCCGGATCTTCTCGTTGCGCTGTTCGCAAGTTCTCGATGTCCCAACCTGTTGATGGTTCCACAGTTACCAACTGTATAGTTGCTGTTGTTTCTTTTTCTTCCACCCGGCCGCAATGTTTGCATTCAAGTTTGCATGGACGTTGTACAAAGGCTTCTGCATTTCCATGAATAAGTCCTTTCCTATGTTGCATCTCAAAGCCATAAGGTTGGAGTCTAGTCGCTCCAAGAATAGCTTGCTCTCTCGTTCGCCAACTTGGACATTGTTCTCTTTCTTTCTTTTCTGTTGATTCCCTTCGACGGCGCTTCCTGCAGTCGCTTTGAAGGTGTCCCAATTTATTACAATCCCAGCATCGAAGAACACTACGTGAAGGGTTGCTCAGTGATAACTGCAATCTATTGCAAGTCTGCTGCCCAGCTCGATATCTTTGCAATTCCACTCTCCTCTCTTCATCTAGGGATTCCACTCGTCGGCGTTTTCTGCAGTCCCTTTGTAGGTGTCCTGGTCTATTACAATTCCAGCATTGCAGAATACCACGTGAAGGAGTGCTCTGTGATGGCTGCATTCTATTACAAGTATATTCGTTCGCCGAAATTTCTCTCATTCGTACTGCACTCCGTGAAGCTTGTCTGGCGGATTCATACACTAATGCATAGGCTAGTGCTTCTGCTGTTGATTTCTTCCCTGCTATCCTTAATGCATGTTGTAAATTTTGATCTGCAATAGCGTTCACAAATGCCTCCGTTGCCACTTCATTAAGGAAATCCGCATTTACGCTGGAGTATGAAAGATGCGCTAATCTTTCCACATCAGCCTGCAATTGTTGTAGTGATTCGCCATGCTTTTGAATCCTGTTGCGCAACTGTAGGCGATATACTTGCTGCATGTGCTCATCTCCGTAACGTAATTCTATCGCCTGTACTAATGAAGTGTAATCACGTTGATTTTCAATCGGTACAGTTTGTAAGAGTTCTGAAGCAGGACCTCGAAGTGCTAACACCAAAGCTATAGCTCTGTCTTCATTATTCCATCCATTTACCTCTGAAGCTGCCTCAAATTGTCTCTTGAAGATATGCCATGAATTTTGTCCATCAAATATTGGCGGTTTCATTCTACCTGCGCCAGATATTTCAGCTGCTACGTTTAGAGGCTGACGATGCCTTATTCTATCCAGATCTGCTTTAAAACTGTCAAGCTGTTCTGTAACATTTTGTTGTACTCCCGACACTTGTTGTCGAACTTCCAACACTTCCTGCTGGATTTCCTCAATTTTCACATTTTGTTCGTCTAATGAACCTTTCAGAAAGTTCTTCTGTTCCTCCAAACAAGTTTCTAGACAATTCTGCAGAGAATTCTTTTGTTCCTCAAAAGCATTCTTTTGCTCGTCCAGACGGGTTTCAATAGATTTCTTCTGCTCATCTAAACGGGATTCCAGAGAATTCTTTTGCTCCTCGAGAGAATTCTTTTGCTCCTCGAGAGAATTCTTTTGTTCCTCGAGGGAATTCTTTTGTTCCTCGAGAGAATTCTTTTGTTCATCAAAACGGGCTTCCATTTTGCTCATTAAAGCACTCAAAAGCTGTTCCATTTTCATTGTAGGCTCTTCTTCGACTTCGGTTTCTTCCAAGTTATCTTCGAAAACAAATGTTTCAGGATTCTTTCCTTCCTCTATCAAAGCTTGTCTGAGTCGCTCGACTAGAACTTTCTTTGCACCTGTCGTTTGTAATGACCGGTTCCCTAACTCCACTTTCAAATCCTGCGTTCGAAGCTCCTCGAATTTTCGCCCCATTACTTTAGTAATTCACTTTAAGTTGAATATAAATTATTTTCAAGAACTTTCAAAATTTAACACAATTTCACAAAATTAATCACACTTTGAAATTTAAAGTCAATTGCCACCACTTTATTTCGCGAATTTATCCCACTTCTGACACCAGTTGTTGCGAGCGTGGCCTTTCGGTTCGTTATTTAAAACACAATATTAAATATTTTGATATACAAGTTCTTTATTTAACTCTAATCTTAACAATTCACAAACTTTCAATTAATCAACTCAACTCTAATTATCGCTTAATACTGTACTTTTCAATTATCGCAATCTAATTACAACACTTCCGCACGTTATTACTTTCGCTTGTTAACACTGCAACGTCTAAGACAAGACTCTTCTTCTGGCGGTGACATCTGTTATATTTATACCCCAGAAACTCTCCAGATTATTCTAGAGTGTTCTATTCCAGAACCTTCTTGACTTTTCTATTCATTCTATTCCTGAACCTCCCCGAACATTCCGTCATCGATTCTCCGAACCTGAAGTTGTTTACTATTCATTTGCCAATAGATGTCACCGGTTGTCTATTTCCATTGCACGTAACAATATGTATTAATATGTTGAATTAATCGCAATACCTATTTCTGAAAAAGTTTCAGACTGTAAAAGCGAGGGGAATTAAAGATGACTATCGTGGATAGCGGCCTAGCGGCAATAAATTTCATTTCATTTGAATGCTCCTCAACAAACGACTTTTCTTTTATTTTTTATTTTTTTTTTTTAGAAATTCTGTTTGCTTTTTACGTACAGACAATATGAACGCACCCGTGTTGGCGTCACTTCAGACATGACATTTCTCATGCCGATGCCGGTAAACCACTGACATATATGTCAGTGGGTAAACACATAAAAAAATATAGTTACTACTGACAGTTTGGCGGTGTGGTTTTTTGTTCAGATTTGCTTAAAAAGTTAACTTTACTGAGAATTAAAATGGATTTTAATGCTCTACTGCAACAAGCACAAAAATTGACGAATGAGACACAAAATATAGAAGATTTGCCGCGTGTAGAAAGGACTATTCCTCAAGTTCTCCAAGCAACACAGGAACTTCACTCACGCGTTACACAAACAGGAGCTCAAGATTTTCAAGCGTAATTATACACTTTCAAAACAATATACTTAAATTAAATGTAATAAATTTTATAATTTCAGTCATCTCTTACTTGGTTCTAAGGGTATTGATCTGCCAAAAATATCACAGAAGCTAGAGACATTAAGCTCACGAAAAACATTCGAGCCTTTGGAACCGATATCAGATACGGATATACAAAGTTTTTTGAAGAATGAAAAGGAAAATGCTATTCTTTCAGTTATTGAAGAGGTTCACAAAAACGTGAGTATGAAATTTACGATTAGGTTATCATGTACCACTTTCCTCTAAAAACAACAAATGCTCAAGCATAACAAACAATATTCCAATGTGGTCTATGGAGTCCACTCTGACTATCTTTGTAAATTTAAATTCAAAATATACAATATAAGTCCCTCCTTAAATGCTTTATTACAGAAATGTTGGTTACAACAAAATGATATCTACTTATTCAAATTCAAAATTTATTTATTACAAATTCAAAGAGCATTTATTTGCAAGCTCCTGATTAAAGCAACTTCCAACTCTGGGCATTCCGACATTAACCAGTTTTGAAATAGATTGTTGCAATAGCAAACAATAAATTATAAATCTACATAGCAGCCTAACATATTCAGTATTAGACATCAAACAGGTTGTAATAGATTGTTTATTTATTTAATTTTTTATTACAAACCCCGGCACAAGCGCCACGTAAATAAACGTTGGGTACAGCGGTTGAAGTAGTAAGTACCTACTCGTAGTTGGTAAGCTGCCCGTCCTTCTGATCGAAACATGGCATATGCCTCTAATCCACGGTATACATGCTAACAAGATATGACTATCCGGTATCATAGATTCGGCATTAATCGATGCGCATAACGCGTTTCTTAAAAAATAAAAAATATAAAGTTCAATATTTATGTAAATTTATTCAACTGGATCAATTTAAAATTTTAAAATGAGTGCCATTTTGCTTTCTAAATAGAAAGATAAATTGAACGAAGATTATTAGAATTGTATTCCACATTTTAATTTGCCACTAACCCCACTTTTTACACTTCGTGATGATGCATTGCAAAATTGCCTTCTATTTGAGAATATTACCATTACCATTAACTAATTTCACTATAGAAATAATAAAAAGATCTTAAATAATCAATTAGAAGTGAAAATCACAAGTATTTCAGTCTTATTTTGCATTTTTTTTTTTTTTTCGATAAAACTTTCGTGGCACTTTGTTTTGATCCGAACTTGAAATGAAGTTTAAACTAACAAATTCAATGTACATATATTTATGGTAAGAAACTCTTATGATATTTATTGCAACATTTTCAATGGATCCAGTGGAATAAATTTACATAAATATTACAACTTTATTTTTCTCGTTTTAAGAATCTATTCGTATGACGTCACACGCACTTGACAGCCCGGACGATCATACCTTGTTACTCTGTATATCGTGCTTTAATCTACGTCTAATAAAATAATTCTTTATTAGTTTTTTACACTATTGAGATGTGCATTCTCTGAACTTTTTATTAAACAAAATATAAGCATGTAATTATTAATGACAAATATTAACTTCAAGTATAATTAGTAAAATCATATCAAAATAATATAATATATCAGAATTAGGGAAAGTAATATCAAGAATTAGAATAACAAGAAATCAATAAGAAAAAGAAAAACTAAATAAAATAATACGTTATAATTTGATATTATTTAAGATATTATAAATCGCGGAAGTAAAAGTAAGGAATTCTATATGAGCATGAAGATATGGAGCACTATGCTTATTTATAATTTTATGCATCATTACATGCAGTCTGTTGAACTATCTATAATACAATGAATATAGTCACCATATGAGCCGTGGTGTATATTCAACATGTCGCCATAAACTTTAGGTTACGATTGGTCTTTGAGACGCTCCGTAAATATGACTTTTGTAAGGATTTGCCCGATTGTTCGTGTCCCGAATTATCGTAAGGACGGACATGCAAAATCAAAATAACTTGCGAGGTTGTCCAAATCATTTTGCTTTACCATCATTAAATTTGTGCGTTACAAACGGATTGACAAACTTAACTTAGTATATCCTATGATTACATCTAGGGTTTAAAATAGTTTAAATTGCCATTGGTTCTGCTTTGAGATCTCTCACTTTTTAATGGGAAAACTTCGATTTTATTGGGTCAAATTGTATTTAAGGATCAAGCTCCAGATATTGTTAATATGTCCTAATAGTTAGTCTGCTGTCCCTCTGAGCCATGACTCGGCATTCTGCGATGAACATCAATATCGTTGAAATATTCATACATCTTTTTCATGCAGTTGTAGATTCACAACTCTTTCGTCATGCAAGGAGGGAGTTCAAATTGTTTACGGATAGTTTGCGAGATTCTCATCAACAATGGAACATTGAACTCAACCACATTGAGTAGTGATTTGTTGTCACCAGAGAAGATCAGGGAAGATCAATACCACCCTTGATGAATTTGTGTAGCTTGTATAAAAGCAAAGAGCAATATTTGTTGGTGTTGATTAGGATCGGTGATAAATGAAAGAGAATCCAAAACTCCACATGCCTGTAACTAAAGCTAAACACGGCCAAATTTTGCGACTAGTTTTTCCAAAGTCAAATAGGTTATTGCTAGTGGTAATCGAGCGACATATACTCTAAAGCCTCGTTTAATAAGTATTACTAACATGTCAGCTTGTAATTTAGGAATCGGATCTCTGATAGAGTCGTAAAGGAGTCTTTGAAAAAATGGAGAGAGATATTTTTTAGGCAAGTTTAGCTTTTGTAGTGTACATAGGAGAAGTTTGGTAGTACATAAAAAATATATTAAGAGCAAAGTAACGTAAAAGGTGGTCTGTATAAACTTGTTTTGTAGAAGCGTTATTTGGAAAATGGATAAGTATATGAGAAATATTTTTTTCATTGTCTTCAGGAGTTTCTACAATCATTGCCCTCATATGAGAATGATATATATATATATATGTATATAGACAACTACCAACACATTTACGGTCATAAGACAGCAAGTTTTTCTGTATTTGTTATACTATAACAAAATTCTTATAGAAATGTGCTCGAAATCCAAACACAAAATTGAATATTAATGCGTATAAGAAGCATATACACACATATGCCTAATCTACAATGCATGGTAAAACCACGTCGTCAAAACGATATCGTTTGCTGAAGAATACATATAAATACACGAAATGTGTAAGTAGTGGTAAGCTGCCAAATTAAACAGCTGTTGACCAGTCATTTATCTTAAATGTAATTGCGTCCTCGATTTCATTGTAGAATTACATCAAAGGAAGTATTTGGTCTCAATAATGTATACTATAAAAAGTTAGTAAACTAGAAATTGCTTGCGACAAGTCGAATAATATATATATATATATATATATATATACGTAATATGTAAGTAGTGGTAAGCTGCCATATTAAACAGCTTTTTACCTGTCAATTATCATAAATGTAATTGGTTTCTCGATTTCATTGCAGAATTATATCAAAGGAAGTATTTGGTATCAATAATTTGTACTATAGTATAGGAAACTAAGAAATCGTTTGGAACAAGTCGAATAATATAAAATATTGCATTCAAGACTGAAAGTAGACTATCTTGTTTTTTGAAAAAACCTGGGCTACCCCGTCCTTACACTAAAAATTTCTCGGGGTAATGGTTTGACAGTTGCCACTTGTAATTTGTTATTGATTGGGACATATAAATTACTTCTTCAGCGGAAATAAGCAAAAATTAAAAGAAAAGAAATAGAAAAATAGCTAGAGCACATTTTATTTGTATTCACCCATTTTATAAATAACTTTTTACAATTAATTATATTCAGGAGAACTGTCAGACAAGTGTCATTATATTAGATTTACCCGATGTTTTAAAAACTTTTTCGATGAGTGCACAAAACCCCGGGTAAATTTGGGGAAAATTTACATGGTGTTTTCATCGAACAAACCTATAAGCTCTTGCTCATGTCGTCATATGAATGAAAGAGAAGAAAGATTTTTGCACGCATGAATTTTCAAATGCAAGAGTGGAAGCAAACAAAAAATCCATGTCGTTTTGACGACGTGGTTCTACCATGCATTGTAGATTACCCATGCACAAGACGTTCTGCGGACTCTTTATATATTTCTTACCGAAAAATGTTATCACAATATTGAAAAAATTTAATTACTTTTTTTTTGTTAGACTTATCAATCCGCACAGAAACAAAAGTGGGAGCACATCAAATCGGAATGGCGTCAAGAGAAAATAAAGCTTCTAAACGCTCTTGTGGGCCCTTCCCAAAATTGGATCGATATTCAAAAACTGCCTGAACAAACTGTACTGAATGAATCAACTTATGGAGGAAGGTCTTGTCTCAACAGAATAGTACGAGTAGTTTGATATTATATTTTAAGTAAATCCAAATTAATTTCAAATTTAGGAAATGGGTTACGCAAGAGAAGTTTACGAATACAACAAATGCATCATAGAAGGGGTGCTACGTCCAAATTTAGTTAAAAAATTTGCAAAAATTGCTGAAACTTTCGATGATCCGGTAAATAGCACATACATATCTGTATACATAAAAAATAAAATTTAACAGTTTTATAAAACAACGCTTTTAGAAAGTGTGTGAAATATGGGAAATAATGAAGTACATGGTGAACGTTACTCCACTATCGAAAAATCGAGATCCAATTCAAAGTAGATGCCAAATGACGCAGTTCATTAACCAAGCTAAGAAATATTTAGAAAATCGGTAACTTAAACGAGATTAATACTTTGAAATGCTGTAACAAGTGTCCTACTTTTAGGTATAAATTATATATGTCGACTGTTATTTCTGGAAATTTGCGTGAGGCCCAAAGAGGTGGAATTCCGAGCACTTTCAATTTAGTATCCTCCTTTGTCGGACTTACATTCAATGCTGGAGTGTGCTTTGGATTGCAAGATAAAAGTATTGAGGGAAAGCCACTTTGGCCAATGGTTTACTACTGCTTACGATGTGGAGATGTTCAGTCAGCATTGAAATGTATGCAAATGGCAGGGTAGGTTACTTGATAAAAAAAAATATATATATATATATAGATATATATGAACATGTATAATTATGGCAATCTCCGCTAGACCTGGTCACGAAGATTTTATTCAAGTTCTAGAAGACAAAATTAAAAATCCAGATCAAAAACTCAACTCGAAACTAGAAGGTCAACTAAAGATGCAATATAAATGTCAAATTAAGAACTCAACTGATCCATTCAAAAAGGCTGTAAGTAATTTAAGTTTTTCAATAAGTAAAGAAACGAAGTCTTTGATTGATTCGTCAGGTCTATTGCATTATCGGAGGATGTGATGTCACCGAACAGCACTTAGAAGTTGCTAGGACTACAGATGATTTCCTTTGGATTCAACTCTCTTTATTGCGTGGAGATTCCTCTGATAATTCTGAAGACCTAACATATTCTAATCTTCAAACGATGATTCTGGAAAAATATGGAGAAAAGCATTTTAACGCTGCAGATCAACGACACTTATACTTTCAAGTTTTAGCACTTACAGGACAATTTGAAGCGGCCATTGAATTCTTGTCGCGAACAGAAAGATATCGTGTTCATGCTGTTCATATTGCGTTGGCGTTGAATGAAATGTTTTTGATCGGAGGTCCAAGAAATGTACAAGAGCCATTGTGTATGTTTTTTTTTTTTTCATTTAATTAACTTTAGTATTATATTTCAACTTGTGTTTGTGTTTAATTTTTAGTATCTGTTGATATCGAAGATCCTGTTCCTATGAGAAGATTGAATATTGCTCGACTGGTTATGTTATATGTGAAAAAATTTGAAATCACTGATCCAGCAGAAGCGCTACAGTATTTCTTCTTTTTAAGGTAAGAAAGCAGACAAATTACATTTCTAAAGTTATTGAATCTCAAACATTCTATTCTTAAGGGATAATAGTTTCAAAATTGTGTAAATATCTTTTAGGGTCTGTGCCGAGAATGAATTCGTGAAACCTGTAATTCGAAGATAACTACTTCTTTGTTTGCTGTGGCAGGATAAGTCATTGAATAAATAACTAATATTAGTTATTTATTCAATGGGATAAGTAAAGAAAAGAAAAAAAAACTCTAATTAGATCATAGCAAGCGAAACTCAGTGTCGATCGGTGTTCATGTTGTTAGTAACGGATTCTAGCTTACTACTTGTGGGCCATATTGACGGAAAAATTTTTACGAAATAATTGGTTATTCACTATATAAGAGTACATTTGAATTTTTAGCAAATCTGTTGGTTGCAAGTCGCTTTTGTTAACGTATTTAGTGAAGAAAATGTTACCGAATTTATTTTTATTTCCGAGCTAACAGAATATAAAATAGACGTTGATGCACTAGTGCAGTGCTTCAGACGCATTTAAATTTCTATTTCAATCCATGCAATGTTCCTTAACATATTAACAAACCACCAATATATATAATGCGAACAATATTTCATTATTTGTCTCCTATGCTACAAGAATTTTAGCTAGGTCGCTATCTTTATCTCTGATTTTCTCATGGGGCTCGGAAAGAACAATGTAGAACAGTGGTTGGCATCATCATCGGCCACAGCTTACTACACGCTCATCTAACAAGGATGGCAGTTGTTGACAGCATTTAGTGTCTGGCCTGCCTGGAAGGAGAGCCTGAGACAACCGACCACTATCTATGTGCTTGTCCAGTCTTAGCGCGGAGCAAGCTGGATACTCTAGGGTCTGGCTTCCTATCGGTAAATGAACTGAAAATCTTCCTCGCCAAGACCTGATGCGCTTCATTAAGAGGACTAGAAGGTTTTGGTGATGGGGTGTCGAGCAAGTTAGCACAATGAGCCGCTTTGGCTTACAAAAGCTTTAACCGAAAGGCCTTTAACCCAAAAGTTTGTCTGTGGTTCTGATCAGCAATCAAGGGTATAGATCGAAGAACGCGACTTTCTACATAGAAGTTATATTTGTAGAAATGTTATTGTCCAAAAAGTTCTAGTGATTTTTGACTAAAGCACATTACGTTTATTTTCGAAGGTTCTGAAAAAAAAAAATGTATAGCAGAGATCTGATTTGACAAGTTCGGAGTTCTACAAAGATCTTTTGTTTAATATATTCCAGCAGTATTTTAGGTTTTAAACATTATATTTGTATGCTGACTATATCCCGATCTATCTAAGTAGATCTATATAGACTTCCAATTTGTGCAAGATATCAGCCTGGTCTATCAATAACCACAGTTTTGAACGCCTCAATATTTCGGATTTCCTTGACATTAATTTGGATGGTGCATTTTTACCATTTATAAACGTTGTCCATAATCTGGATTTCATCATTAATCACTCAATGCGCTGTTGTGCTCACACAAGATCGATTATGCTCAAGTTTTATGGAACCTGTGAATGCTTTGATTATCTACTTCTATTGATTGGTGAAATCACTACTGTTACTTCTTTTTTTACTCTGCAAACTCAAATCATTTGCTCTTAAACGCTGTTCTTGATCCTGTATTTTAGCTCACATTTTTCACTTTAAAAAACTCAGGTAAACACATAGATTGTTTAGCCTCAAATTACAAAGGAAATTTGGCTAGCAAAAATTTTCTTTTAAATGTTCTTAATCTTAAACTCTTATCATGAGTTCCTACAGGTGTTATTGTTGATTTCAAATTTTGCTCTTCTATCGAGGTTAGTTAATAACCCTCTTTAACTTCGAATTCTTTGCTATGGAACCTACGCATGTTCCGTTGTGGAGTAAGATACAGCGCGTCTGTTGCAATATTATATCTGCTAATTCTTTTTTTTTTTTTTGCATTTAAGTTTTCCATAAGTTTTTTGTTCCCAAGAGTCTGCAAGTAGTGATTGTATTCAGTTCAGACTGATGAAAATGTGCCAATCTACTTTTTTAGTCTGACAATTTGAAGACCTATGACTATTTTTGCATATCCTTGTTGCTAACATAACTAGCAACACCAGCCATCCCGGTGAGCTCCATTCTAATTCAATGTCATGTGCTTTATTTGAATATAGAAATACTGAGATTTTAGTAAAGTGGCAATAAAAATATCTTTTAACTATTTAGAAACTTAAGAGATCCGGATGGAAGAAACCTGTTTTTGGTGTGCGTTACTGACTTGGCTATCGAATGTCGAGATTACGACTTATTGTTTGGCAAAATGCAAACGAATGGAGTAAGATCAAGGTAGTTTTTTTTTTGTTTTTTTACGTTACGTTTTAATAATAAGTTTTTCTTTAAGAGGACTATTTGATCAGTTTGAAAGTATCGAATTTGATACGAAAATGTCTGCAGGTATGGTAGCTGATGAGTTGGTCAAGAAAGGAATGTTTGAGGATGCTGTCAAACTATTTGATTTAGCTGGGGTATGAATTATAACTTTGTTTTTTAGTATTTTTATCTCAATACAAAAAACTTTTAGGATTACGGTCAGGTACTTCGCTACCTTTCTATTTTACTTTCACAAGTGGTTCATCAAACATCGAAGAAAGGATCTCTTCGAGAAAGGTTACAAATTGCTGCCGGTGAATTTAGTGAAAGAATAAAAGGTAAGGGAAACTTACAATTTAAAATCATAAATTAAAACAAAAATAAATTTTTCAGGAACTGATCTTAATTGTGATTCTCAAATCATTCAAACTTTTACTCTCCTCTGTGAGCTTGTCTTGTTTTTCGATTATTATCATGAAAAGAAGTATCAGCTTGCGATAGAAATTTTATCAAATACAAAATTGGTGCCATTTTGTATGGATGATTTAGAAACGTGCATAAACAATTTTAAGAGGTAAATTCTTTTATTTAAAATACCCTTTAAATATCGCTCTATTGAGTACGATTTTCAGACTAGGTGGAGAGATATGTAAAGTTTTTCCGGATCTTCTATTGGCAACAATGGACATTTTATACACCCAATATAAAAGCGTTAAGGGAAAAGAAAAAACAATGACAGACAATGGAAAGGAAAGGGTAATATATTCGTTAACATTTTACAATTGATTATGCTGAAAGTATATGTTTATTTCAATTTCAGCAACTGGCACATCTAAGAGAAAAGGCAAAGGCTTTAACGAATATGGCTGCAACGGTCCCATACAGAATGCCAGGAGATATAAATAGCCGACTAGTTCAGACTGAAATCTTAATGCATTAAATATTTTCTGTTTAATTTTATATTGTATTGTAAAAATAAAACTAATTTGTTTTTTGTACTTGGCTTGTATTTAAAAAGCATAGCATAGCATAGCACATGTTGCTGGATTCAGCGCAGTTAACTGATTTGATATGTCAGCGGTGTAATGGGTGTATGGGCTCATATTTCAAACTTACCCCGCCGCCCACCTTCAACTAACGACATAATACTCCCTAAAAGATTGACTTTGGGATATCGTAATATATGATTTTTACTAGAGACAACCTAAAATGTTTAATGAGATTGCAAATTTGCTACCTGTACTTATTTTCATTCTTCGTGCCTAAGAATATGTAATGGTGATTACGGCCATCTAGTTCAAATTTAGAGAGCACTTTTTAAACTGGAGTGGAAATTTGCTTAAATCGCCTTATTTTTACGATTTTTTTTTTTTTTAGAAAAATGTGAAATTATACAAGTATTGCACATTACACGATCTACTGAGAGTGGAACAGGACTCTTGCGAACACTATGTACGTTATACATGTTATCTCTTCTCGCCTTATTGATAAGGACTTACTTTATAACTCGAATAGGGGGCTGTCTGACTGAAGCTATCGAAATATTCTGGACGAGGTCTGAAGGATTTCGAAGGATCGTACGAAAGGGGTGGCGCCAAAATAACGTCTTATTGATATCGCAAATCATCGACGACGAATTCAGTATTTAGGCAGAGGTTCCTGTTCAACAAATGAGCGACAGGAATAATAACAGCTCTTACACTGGTAAAAATCATGTCATAGTGAATAACAGCACATAAATTATAAGAAAATATGCGTTTATATTATGAATAAGTATCTACCAAATCTTATTAAAATAGCATTAATTGTGGATTTTATTTAATATCCTACCTGACTCTCACTACATACCAATCTTTGTCTTACGTCCTCGTTGCCTTACTTATTCTAGGTATCTTGTAACTCTACGTCTTCGGGCCATTAAATGATTGTCAGTTAAGAGGTCAATAAGCATAGTGGCAACTAAGACTATACTTGTCAATTACTTACTATTAGCGTGGCAAAATATATACATATCAGTGTCTTCAAAAATTCAATTTGTTTTTCCTCCAGTCTAGAAACTGTTCCTATTTATGGATAAAATTGCATGCCTTCAACTGTATCATTATAAATAAATTATAAGGTTCACATTAAGTTTTAGTTCTTTTCGGAAGTATTGACTCTGTCGACATGTGAGGAAAGCAACCTTAATTGCTGTTATTAGCATACGTTCTCAAAAACTATTAAAAGATGTAATATGCATATATGCCGGGTAGCCCAAAATACAATTTATCGATTTGCAATTAAAATAAAAAGAGAAATCACACAGGGTCCAGGGGAATAATTGCGAAGGGCCAATTGTACGTTTCTCGAAGATAAAAAAATTTATCTAAAGCTGTATCCAAGAGCTCGCGCACTGCAGTATAGCAAATCGGTAAAGTGACACTCGATATTTTCTACTATTAGAAATATACTTACTGGTTTGAGTCAGTACATACTAGGAGTTATAGTGCGTGCAATAAATGTGATTGAGTGAAAGAAATGGCATTCTGAAAGGTCATCGGAAATGTTCAAGTTACTGTCGATTTAGGGATACGAGGATTATGGCCTTTTATTAGTCTCCATGCAAAATGGAACATGCAGCGATACGAGAAATCAATTTCGAAAATGAAAAGGTTTTTTTTAATGCGTATTTAAAATTATTATATTTTAAAATAAATTCATAGCGTTCAGAATTCAAAATTAGCCTAAGTCATTGCTGTTATCATCAGTTATTTTTGTCACGGTTATCCCCAAATTAACATTGTTGAACTTTCCTTCTTTGTCAGATCTATAGTCGAGTATCATCTCTTTAAAACTCACGAAATCGGAAAGAGATGTAAGGAGATCAAAGATTTCTCCATCTAATTGTGGTTTCCTTTCTCTAAAACATGATAAAGATAACAAGTTTCTTTTCATTTTCTTTTTTCTAATAAAAGTCGTCTTACTGTAGCTCTTTAGAAAATGCATCCATGTCGAAATCTTCCATACGAGCTCTCAGTTGATTCATTATAAAAGTTTCAATTGTGTTTGTATATTCCTTAAATATGTCCATGTACTCCAACTTGTTCTCTTCGGAATCTTCGAACTTTTGCCAGTTGTTTTCTAGAAAATTATGCTGCAAATTCTATGAAAATATACAAGAAATATATGTAATTAGTACTGAAACAACTGAAGGATTCTCAAGAACCTGGAATTCATCCTCAACGACGATGTCCTCTATGTGGCCAATTACTCTGTCGAAATAATCTGTGGTATTACCGGTCTTAAAACAGACAATGGCATCATCATCTATGTTTATTATTTTTCTTTCCATATTTTGTTAAATTCTTTAAAATTCTACACAAATATAATTAGGAAGGATGAAAAGTTTGACGGATAATTTTGACGGCACCTTGGCAACGTAGGCTCAATAAACTGTCGATTGATTAAACTTTGGTGTGCTCTAGAAGAAACGTTTGGGCATATAGAAACATGCAACAAATGAGAATCAATGAAATTTAATTATCCTTATTATATTTTGGATAAAATCCTCGAGTATATAGTTTTTTTATCAGTACAATATAATGGAATTCACATATTAGATATTTTAATTTTTTACAGTAGTCTGTCACACAATGTAATTTGTAATTTTGTTACTGTTAAAGGTACATTTAGGTTCTTGTTGCTGCCTGTTCGCACATTATCAAGAGGCACAACTTCAACTCAGTTTGAAAATGTCATCGTAGGCGTTATATTCTGCGGCTGTTAAAGCAATAAATCCGCAAATTCCTAGTAAAGCGTTCGAACATTTTGAATGGAGGTGCTTTGTCCAGAAAATTATTGGACCAATGATAACACAACAAGATACCAACATGGTCTATAATGCACTGTTAAAAGATGATAATCTTGTGTACACATTCATGAATAAATTATTATTATTATTAGCACTACTAAATAAGTATAAAGAAATCGAGCAACCTAACCGTACATCTGTGCTTATCATCATGTGAAAACTATCAAATATGTATGTACTTCTGAAATATATTGTTGTGTGCTGCAATAAGCTCCCCATTTCGAATGGGAACACATGCGCCCTATTTGTGCCTAGTCGCGCGAATTAAATCTTTACTATCTTCGGATAGGGAAAAAAGAAAAATAATAAAGAGAAAAAAACAATTATATTACGGTAATTAATTATTAAAATAATCCTAGGTTAAAGTTTGGTTCAACCTTTCCGTTCAAACGTTAGTACAGAACTCTCTTTTATCTTTTTCCTAAAGTTAAGCTTTCACAAAATGTATTGTCAACAGGAAATTGCATTTCATTCTCTGTATAAAAACTCTGAAATAAATTTTTGCGTTTTGTTAGAACATGAAAATTTATTGTTACATGATTTTTTGTTTGTTTTGAACTTAGGTTGCGGTAATGTAAAATATTTCACTTTGACTGTTTGTCTAATATAATTTTATTGTGAGAAAATGTAGTTGTGCGTGCTTCATATTACACGAAAAGAGGCACTGTCTAATGGTATCTTAAAGGGCATGATTCCAAAAATAAATTACATATTTAATCTTCCTTTAATCACTCTAACGACATTATGGCGGGGAATTGTTCTGGGTTTCCCTCTACGAAGAGCTCTTTCGGATGGTAAAAAGGGAAAGTCAAACTTTGACTACGGATGCATACTGATTCTGTGGTATTTTCTTATAGAAAATACTGGCAAAAATTTCGAAGCAATCTTTTGCTCTTAAGACAGAATCACAAGTGAAAGCATTTGAATTCATATAAAGCATTTGTGCCTTAATGTGATGCTAGTTGAGTTTACCATGCGATGTCGTCCACATGCCTGAAAAATAGAGCTCCTTATCTAATACATTTCTTATTGCAATATTGCTACTTCTTCGAATTTTAAATGTCTCAAGGTGAACTATGAATGCGGACATTGCTACATAGATCAGTCCGGCAGGAGCATAAAGACTAGAATCAAGTACTAGTATCTGGATTCAATGTCAATAATTTTTTATATGAAGTACGTAGACTCGATTAGCATTAAATAGACAAAACACTACTGCTGTTGATCGACCTTACATCAAAGGGTACTCCATAGTGATTTGATCTATTTTTAAAGAAAAACAAGGAAGAAATATTGGACCAATTTTGGCGTTATCCTAAATGAATGCCTATAAATAAAGCGACTACTCTGTCTTGGAAGTTGTTTTTCTAATTTTTTTTTAGAACGTTTTGTCAGAAGTTAAAAATTTCATAACCAATTTCATAGGTTTTCTCATTCCAAAGTACAATGGAATATAATTTTATAAAAAAACAAGTAAAAAAGCTAGAATTGGTCTAAGACCAATTCTTATGATACCCTAGATGAATGCCCGTATTAAATTTCGTATGGTCACTGATCTATTCAAGTATTGCTTTTGAAGTTGTTTTTCGCATACATTTCTAGAACAGTTTGTCCCACAGAAAAAATGGTAATAACCAATTTTATAGGATTTCGTATTCTGCAGAAGTTCTTAGTACAATAAAAATGTCTTGGACTGATCGTTTTCAAAGTATACGTAAAAAACCGAAATTTTTATATGGCAACACCAAGAAGGAGTTGCCCGATTTAGTCCATTTTTGACATTTTATTTGCTAATGTAGTAAAAACATCATGTACGAAATTTCAGCTCTCTACGTCGATGCGTTCTCAGGCAGTGTCCAAATATATAGCGGAAAACGAAATTTTTATATGGCAACCCCCACGAAGGAGTTGCCCGATTTGTCTCATTTTCGAACTTAATTTTACTTTTTTTTTTTAAAGTCCGTGTACAAAATTTCAGCTCTTTAAGTATACGCGTTCTCGAGTTATCGTGCGCACAGACGGACGGACGGACATGCAAAAATCGAAATAACTTTTAATATTATGAATGGGTGTCCAATCCATTTTGCTCTACCATCATTATTTCGAGGTGTTACAAAAGGAATGACAAACTTAGTATACCCCTATGATTTCATCTATGGTATAAAAAGACAGCTTAAATTTGTAGATGGTAAAATCGGGCAACTCTTTCAAAAGCATTGCCACACAAAAGTTCTTATATTCTCTATAGTACATATATTTGGACAGGCATTGAAGTAGAGAGCTGAAACCGCTGAAACCTTATACCTACACGGCGTTCTCAGTCCTCATAATGTACGTTCTAAAATGAAGGAAATCGGACAGCTACTACCCTACTGGTTATAACCATCTATTTCATAGGTTTTCAGACGACGAAGAACTCTCAGTACACAAAAAATGTCTGGGAATATTAATCGTATTCCATTATATGATATGCAAAATAGCTATGATTACCGGGTTATTGTTCTTGGCAACTTCTTGGGATTCTCCGCTACAACAGAAAATTGAAAAAAAATTTAGAGCAGAAAGTTTCAACACTTAATTTGCCTTATAAAATTCATACTCAGAATTTATCCCGAGTTTATATGCGATGAGATCAGTTTAATCTTTTCAAGCGTCTACGGCAAGAAGAAGTCAAGCCGTGCTGATAAGTATAAGCATATCGAATTAATTTTGATTTTTTCAACTCCTTTAAATTTTTCTATTCTCGTTTGTTTTTTGAGTCACTCAATTTTGCTATTTGGAACTTTGATAAGTCAAGCCACCACTTGAAACTTGCTGCCCCCTAAATCAATAAGTTCTATGATGAAATAACGAATACAATTTTTTTTTCCTTTTACTGTTCCCAGATGACAAAATGGAACATGTTCTAAAATATACTTTTTGGACACAGATGATCGGCTCCAAAATGGGTGAACTTCATTCAATTTCGGTAAAAGTATTCCACTGGATATGAATAGAATATAGTTCTACCTCGGTGCAGCAGCGTTCGGGTTTGTGTACCGTCGGATACGTTTTCGATATATTATTTTATATCAATTTTCGTTTCGAAACGGAATCTCGGTTAGTGTTCTCAGTAAGTTCAAATGTCTAGTTTGTGGTAGTTTCTAGTGAGTAATTTTGGTTGTTAGTTTATGCTTTTTAGGGTTCCGTACCCAAAGGGTAACCATTAGAACCCTATTACTAAGACTTCGCTGTCCGTCCGTCCGTCACCAGGTTGTATCTCATGAACCGTAATAGGTAGACAGTTGAAATTTAAAGATTATATTTCTATTGGCGATATAACAACAAATAACAAAAATAAAATAAAATTAAAGAGGGCCCCACATAAGAAACGTGATTTTTTTGGCGTTTTTTTCCTCGTTTTATTCACATTCATTATTATTATCATAAGTAGGAATTTTTGTTTTTAAATGACAGCCAGACGGACGTACCAACTCATTTTGCCGTCTATCAATATTTCCATGGGTTATAAATGTTAATATGAACAAAGTTAGTTTACCCTGATTTCTGTTGTGGCCCAATCTCTTAGCACACAGTAGCGGAACTCGAACTATCAGTACAGCAGATGTTCATACGTTGAGCAATGATTAATTGATTAACCAAAAATGAATTCGTATTGATTGACCTCGTATTTATTTACCCAGTATTTCGCATCGGGTTGAGACATCCAACGAAAATATAGGCACACAGATAATATACAGAGACAGTCAGAAAAAAACATTCGTAAATAATACTTGACGGAAAGTTTGGTAATTGGGAAATTTTTTGTAAAAAAACTGAATTCACTTTTTATAATTTTATTTCAAATACATTGTAATTTCATTAAATCATTTTGTGATGCTATGCGCTACGTTATATCACAGGATTGAATCAATTTAAATTATTTTAGACTTATTGAGAAATTCTTTTTGCTCTAGTATGCGACTCTTATTTCTAAAATCTAAATGTTGGTACAGTAAAAGTTTGTTATCAACATTTCCAATTTTCTATTACAAGTATTTTTCCATCGTAAATATATGTACAATCTTTAACTTATTAGTTTGTTGTGCTATGATCCAGTTCAGGTTCTTAGCCATCCCAAAGTTGGTGTGTCATATTATTTGATTTAGATACCTCTAGCTCTTTGAATAGATAAAATCAACAGAATTTCCGCTATAAATTCTAATCTTCTTAATTTTGTCTGTTTTTAATTTTAATTTATTAAGTTTGTAAGTAGGGTGAAAAACAAGTTTATCAGATGTCGAATAGGTAACTCAAACTCACCTGACTTCAAATGAATAGCTCGAAAATATTTAATTAACCAATAACGTGATTAAAATATTATATATTGAAATTTAAATTAATTTATTTTACAGTCATTATATTTAACATTATTTATCATAGCTGTACAGTTTGTAGACCACATCCATATATAATACAAATGTTCTTACTTTTTGAAGAATTACACAATTCTAAACCTTTCACGTCAGCTACACAAGTATATAATCGTTTTTCTAAAGATAAATTAGACAAATTAAATTTACAAATCTGTTGATCGACCCCAACTGAATACAAAAACTGATTACAAGTAGAAATTTTGATCCCATTTACTTGGGCACTATGGAGCCAATTTATAATTTTCTTTTCTATAACAACAAATGAATTTTTTTCAGCTTTTATTTTGGAAACTACTACACTTTGATCATCACCACCAGTCACCACATATATGACATCATTATAAATTTGAATATCAACAGAATTAATTCCGCTATCATGAAGCTTGTGTTGAAAATCTGGAATAGAATTCTTGGAAAACTTCTCTATGTCCCAAAGGCATAGAATTCCATCTGTTGCGCATGTTATTAAAAGTTTATGTTCTAATATTTGTTGCAGTCTAACGTGTAAAATACATCGGTTATAGCAAATTTCTGAACAAAATGTTATAGTACCATTCGCATAGATAAAACTTCTTATGTATCCATCAGAACATCCTGCAAAAATTTTGTAGCTATCTTGATTGTTATCCTGCAAGATCTGCAAAGCCATAATCCTAGTTTCTGGATCAAAATCAATTTCTTGTGTATTTCTTTGATATTTTCTATCAAAATCATTAGACTTTAGCATAAAATTGCATTTTTCTTGGACAGTAAAATCGCTTAGATTAAATTGCAAAACACAAATCTGCGCTCGGCCCCCCGCTGAGAAAATTAGCCAGGATTCTGCAGATGTTTTTACAATTTCTATTGCTTTTATACTTGAAATATGTAAAAACATTTCCGTTAGAAATTTTAAATTATCATTATCTTTGGTATACTTAAAAAATTTCAATAAATTATCCTCCCCGCCAGAAATAAGTATTTGAGAGGAGTTATCGATTTGAATGCTTTGCAAAATATTACAAGGTTTAATATGCCAATAGTGATGATTTAATTTTACTTTGCTATTGGAAATATTTTTTAAAGGTCCACTGAAGGAATGTAAACGCCTATTTTTTATGTAGATCAAATCTATTTCATTCTTTGCGGCATTTATTTGAAAATCCCAACACCTATGTCCTCCACCACAGGGCAATTGAAGCAAAAAATCAAATTTTCTTTGCCAAACAATAAAATGGTTATCATTGAAACCTACAACTATGGTACTGTCTCCGCCTTTCGATTTGCATAATCTATCTATCCAAGCCACAGGAACATTTTCTGTGTAAACTACATTAATTTGAAACGTTTTTTTATCCAATTTAATAGTTCTAATAGTACTATCATGACCACAAGTTCTAAAGTAGCAATGATCTCCAAAATATTTCTCTAGCAACATATGAGTTACTCCAAAATATCCGTGACAATGTTTTATTGTTGCTTTTAAATGAAATTTTCCATTTTCCTGATGAAATAAAATAACATTTCCTTGTCTATTGCTTAAAATTAAAAACATATCAATTTTAAGTGCTGCTGTTACCCATCTCTCCTTAGCTGGCGGTATTTGAAATTCTATAAATGTTTCAAAACGATCAGAACTAAACTTACATAACCCACTGTCATCGCAAATTAAATACTCATTCTCAGAAAAAATAAACAGAGAACGAATAATATTATTCATTATGTTTCCTTCGAATATTTTATGTAATTCATCATTATAAAATTTATAGAGTGTAACAATTTTATATCCGGCGGTAATAACAATATCACCGAACACTTCAAAAACTGTACATTTATAGGCACTACCCTCTGTAAAGAACTCCCACACAGAACTAACCATATTCTTAAAGACTAAATTGTTTTTATTTGTGATACAAACAGTATGAGATGTCCCTAAAAACTTAACTTTAGCTAAATACTCTGCACTTGAACCCTGAAACTCTATTTCTCTTGAAGATATTGGTGTAAAATAATTTTCTATTCCATATTTAAGTATATTTCCACTAGAAGTGGAAGCAAAAACTGTTTTTGTAGTAACGTCATATGTAAAATCTAAAATAGAACCTAATTGATGTTTCATCTTGTGCAACAGTTCACCATTTAAATTCCAAAGGCACATGCAAAAATCTTCTCCGCAAGAGATAACAAAGGGCTGATTTTCTGAAATAAGCCATTTTATATATACAATGCACGAACATAGATAGTTACAATAAATAATAGTAACGTACTTTCTTTGATAATTTTCGCCTGAAATACTCTAGCTGTATGTCCATAAGTACTTTTGTAAGGCAATAAACATGTCTTCTCCCAATCGATTATGCCTTTGTCAATTGGATTTATATTCCAGAATCGTACCGATCGATCGTCCGATGTTGTCGTCATCAAGTTAAATTCAAGATTTACATTAATTGAAAAAATCACTCCCTGAAATAAATTTCCTTAAGAAATAATTATTTGGATAATTTTTATATAACTATTTTCTGCTCCTCTAGCAATTATTTTCCAACGCAAAGGAACATGAAAGGCTTATAAAGGGTTTTCCAATAAGAGGTGTTATTTTAATTAGCCCGCTATTTCGTTAGATGTCACTTTTGGAGCTGTCATTTTTTGACATTTGACAAGTAATAGAAACTACGCCATTAATAAAAATGGAACGATACACGATTCAACAACGCATTGAAATTATTAAAATTCACTATAAAAATGGTGAAAATGTGGCAGAGACGGTTCGTAAAACACGAACATTTTTCGGTCGTCGTGAAGCACCTTGTCGAACACCAATACAGAAATTGGTAGAAAAATTCGAGCTGTCGGGACAAGTTAGTGATGTGAAGAATAAAACCCGTGCACGTCGCTCAAGAACAGCCGAGAATATTGCTGCTGTAGCCGAAAGTGTTGAAGAAAACCCAGGTTTGTCCATTCCTCGTCGTTCTTTGGAATTAGGCATTCCACAAACGTCATTACTCCGTATTTTGCATAAAGATTTGGGTCTTAAGGCTTATAAAGTTCAGTTAACACAAGAACTCAAGCCGGCCGATCATCAACAACGTCGAGCCTTTGCTGATTGGGTCCTTGAAATGCATGAAAATGATCCGGAATTCCATCGAAAACTCATCTTGAGTGATGAAGCCCATTTCCACCTTGATGGCTTCGTCTACAAGCAAAATTGTCGCATCTGGGGCTTGGAAAACCCAAGAGTTATTGTTGAAAAGCCTCTCTATCCTCAACATGTGACTGTTTGGTGCGGTTTATGGTCCCGCGGGGTCATTGGACCTTACTTTTTCGAAAATGGCCGGAGTTGGATGGTATTGATCTGGACAACGTTTACTTTCAACAAGACGGCGCTACGTGCCATACAAGCAACGAAACCATTGATCTTTTACGGGAAAAGTTTCCGGACAGTGTTATCTCTCGAAGAGGTGATCACAATTGGCCACCGAGATCTTGTGACTTAACATCTTGCGACTTCTTCCTTTGGGGCCACGTGAAAGAGAAGGTCTACGCCAACAGCCCAGCGTCGATTCAAGACCTCAAAAATGGAATTCGTGAGGCTATCGAGGACATAGGGCAGCCACTTTGCGATTTGGTTATGGAAAATTTCATGAAAAGGATATGGTCCTGTAGGCGTGGTCGTGGTGATCATTTGGCTGATGTTATTTTCCATTATTAACGGCATACCTTCCTCTTTATAATGAAATAAAGATCCGATCATTTATCTCAAAAAATGGCATTTTGCTTTGAATATCAAAATAACACCTCTTATTGGAAAGCCCTGTATTTCATGCCCCCTTGGACTACCACCTTAGTTGATGGGTATTTTAGTCAGAATCCTGTAACTTGAATATTTAAAACAGTTTAGTTTCAAGAAATCGTTTGTAAAGGTTTATTCTCGTTTGCTCAAGTAAAAACAAAGATAAAACCCCATGCAAAATGAGTGAAGATTTTTTATAAGTAAATTTTTCTTTATGATAATTTTATTAATTAAGGGTACATCATAAATTTTCATCAGACAGACAACGAAATTTAAGTAACAAGGTACAAAATTTAATGAGTTTTGGCGGTGAGATGTGTTGATGGTGATTGATTTTCAAAGAGGAAACTATGGTGGTTTGGTTGATTTTATTGAGAATTTGAAATATCGGTCCGCTCATCTACAAATGCAATTTCTAATTCAAGGTTTGTTAGCATCCCTCGGGGCATTGTTGTATTAACTTAATTGATAATAACATATAACATCCCTCCGCATGTCGCACTGCCAGAAGATATCGCAAGGCCCCAAGAAAGTCATAGGCTTTATAAAAGCCCTTAAGTTCGAATGGGAGCTCTAGGGCATCCCCCCAAAAATAGTAATAATAAATCCCTCCGCATTTCGTTAAATTGCTGTAAGCGGCACATCTACACTGACAATGTTTAAATTTCCAGCAAAGTGGAAAAAAACAGTTATCTAAGCCATCGCTACTCCCCAAGTAGCATATCTGACTTCTGACCTATAAACACATACAATTAAAACCCAGATTACTTGCGTTTAAGTCTAATCATCACAGAAGCTAAAGAATCGACATTTTTGAAATGGTTTAAACCCACAGGCAGGGCACCACGCAGCATTACAATAAAACAAAATTTCGAGGGTTTATGAACCATTCTACCGGACATGAACAATACTTCCAAAGCAGCATAGCAACAACGCTTAATCCAAAATGTTTGAATGGATTCGGGGGACTACCGCATAGGCAGCTAAAATTCATTTTTTCTTGGGTATATTTACCAGAAAGCTTTTCATCTGAATTGCTATATGTTTGTAAGTTTATTATTTTTCTAGCAAAAACCCTGCCTAAGCTCCTAACAACCAGATGTTTAAATATCTTGTTCATTGATATCAGCTTGTAAATCAGACTTATGTCACAAGTGCACCTGTGAAAAAGCTTTATTGAGAGTTACCACCAAAAATTTTGAAAAGCTTGATAAGAATAACATGGAAGTTCTTGTACTATTGGACATCTGAATCAATCACAGTAAATTATTGCCGAAACAGGCTTTGAATTTTAATTTCACCACCTTCGAAATTTGAGTTATTAATAGCTTTTTATCTGGGCGAATACAGCAAGCAAAAATTCTGTCTTTCTAATGTAATAAATTTAATCTATGCAAACCCTCAAGACTCTATTATAAAGCCACTATTCTTCAATCTTTATATCAATAAATTACTGTATGTTGTTCGTTATGTTATTCAAACATTATGCGGATGACACACAGGTTTTCATGTGCTGGCATGTCTTATCAGAGGATTGCATTTTCAAAGTCAATAGTGACTTTGAATGAAAAGCTGAATGGTCTACATTAGATAACCTCATATTGAATGCTAAAAAATCTAATTATATGCTTCTTCATCGGAGAGGTTTGGATAATTTAATGATACAACTTCAATGTAAAGAGTCTTGTAATCTGTATACCGTGTTTCAACACACATTTCAGGGAGCTTATATATTGAACAAGATCTTGAAGAGCACCCCAGCTAACAACAATTATTGTGTTGTGAGTACCTGAGATATAAACAAAGACGGCTTGCAAATGTTCTTTTACCGGGTCATAATTGGAACCGACAGGAAAAGGATTAATTAAATAAATTTCCACAAGAAGCTAAAAGTATTGCAGATAGACGTTTCTAATTTTATGTTTGTACATATGTATATATATCTTCACATATAATATAAGTAATAAACTGTACATTGTGATAATTAATAATAATTAATTTTTAAAAAGGAACTTCAACGCTGTTAAAAGAATGTTTAAATTACAACATCAATTTTATGTATGCCTGAGTAACGCAACGGAAGTACAATTATCATATTTTTTTTAAATTCTTACCTGGTGAGCAGATATTCGATGTAGCAGCGGACTGTGTGCATTCGACGTAGATGATTTTGGTTGCCAAATAATAACTTCCCCAAAAGCATTGCCTAAACATTAAACAAGAGTATTTGGAATAATAATAAATAGGTATGTATATACAAGTACAGGGTTTCCAGTTTAACCATCACCATTTTGAATATAAGAGAAACGACAAATTTCATGGGGCGGTGGCAAATTTAAGCAGAAATTAAGAAAAACTGTAACGTCTTTCACAGTCACCGTGCAAAGATTTCTCTTATTTCACTGTGTAGTACAAATTCTAAGTTTTCTAACTACTGTTCAATTATCATTAAATTCCAAAGTCTAAGAAATTCCGAATTGAAGATATTGAAATGTAGATGCTAAAGATGAAGGGAGTAACTGTGAAAGATGTTTCAGTCTTCTTTAAGACTATAACGAAAATTGTTCAAAACTTTTATCTTTCCCATACAATTTCTGTCCTCTCGACCTCCTTCATCATTCCTTGGAAAATGGTGATAGATAATATTAACCTTACCTCCAAAAACAATTAAATTATCCCAGTGGTCTCCCAATAAAAACGAGCAGTATAAAGTGGATTTATCTTCACATGAACTCCGCTTAACAATTTCAAAACACTTGTCAAAAGGGTGAAATTTTAACTTTAGCGCAACACTGTGAGCTGTAACTAAACAAAACACATCTTCTGCACAAAGTACAGCTTCGCTTATCCAATCAGTTACTTCTCCAGTACTCATTAAGGAAATATCTTCCTAGAATAATCCTATTTATACATAATTTAAATAAAAATACATATTTATCCCGTACCTTTTGAACAGAAAATAACATAAAATGCTTCTCACCAAATACAAGGATGCGTTCGCCTCCATTCTTGATTTTAATTCCGTGAATTTTTTTACAGAGATGGAATGGTAAAATGTGTTCCTTTTCGCTTCGAACAATTCGAATTTCATTTCCTATTCCTGATAACGCAAAATATGAAAGAAAACAGAACAAAAAAAAAACGATTAATTAATTAATTTAATTAAAAGAAAAACTATCGTTTTTGTGTGAGAAAGCTATGAAAATAGCTATTTTTGATTGAAGACTAATACTCTAAATCTCTTTACAGCTGGCTTAAATTGAAAACCTAATAATTTGTACGCAACCTTAAAAATATTTATTAATTATTAAAAAGTAATAATTTTATGAGGGAATCATTTTATTTATTATTATGATAGGTAACAATTATACACCTTGAAGGCTTTATTATTCAATTATATAAATGAATAATTGTATTGTATTGTATTTAATTATTAGTTTTAAAGAACTTTTCTATACATTTGTAAACTTAATAATAAATTCATTTTACTACTTCTCTATACTTATTTTAATTAACATTTATGCGAATGAATTTTATTAATTTATTCTTAAAAACTCGAATTCTTGTTTCCAATTTTAATTCTGGTAAGTTATTGTAAAATTGTAATCCCTTGTACATCAAGGAATTTTGGGTGCTGCTTCTAATACCATCTGGCAAGTCTAAAGTTCTGATTGTGACGCAAGGTATACGGTTGGGATTCTGCAACAGTTACAACATTTTCTCGCGGATATGCGGGTAGTATATTATGCTTCATTTTAAAAATAAACACCATTGCTTCGTACGTAAGACGTTGTCTAACATCCATCCACTGTAAGGTCTCAAGTATAACTCGAATCGGAGTATATATATTGCATCTCAGAATCAACCACATCCATTTATTATGTAAGAGTTGAAAGCGATCCTTTATTTCGTTCGAACTTGCATACAGGAGGGTCGAGCAATATGAAAAATGTGGGAAGACTAATGCGTTATATAACATTAAGACATTTTTTAGAGCCGGTCGTATTCTTTTTAGGAATCCTGTTTTTTAGCATTTTTTTTACAAATATAGTCGGAATGCTCTTTAAATTTTAGTTTACTATTATCACCCCGAGATATTTAAGGCTTTCCACGCACTCAATACTTGTGCCATCAATACACACTGATATATTGTCCATGGAGTTGAGCTTCATACATTTGATCTTAGATAGATTTAATCTTAATTTGTTTGCTTTCAGCCATTTACTCATGTTTTCAAGGTCCTCATTCAACTATTCAGACATAATTTTCACATCATACATATTAAAGTATCGGCAGCAAACAACGCCACTGATCTGAATTGCAGTTTTAATATTATTAATGTATACGAGAACTCCTAACACTGATCCTTGTGGTGCTCCAATATCCACTTCCAATGGGTCTGATAATATGTTAACTTTTGCTCTCTGCGATCTTTCCTCCGAATACGATCTAAACCATTTAAGTTTCACTTCTCGCACACCGTACATATATAGCTTTTTAAAAAAATTCCTGTCCACAGTTTCAAAAGCGCGTTTAAAATGTAAGAATATAGCCACCACAGCATTGCCATCATCTATTTCCTTTTTCCATTAAAATATTAGCCAATTTAACACTGTTTCGCATGAATGTCCACCCCTGAATCCCAACTGCTGCGTAGAAGAAATTGAACCGTCCAAGTCTTTGATGCTGTTCACAAAATAGGAATTTAGCTTATTTGCTATATCAAATGAGTCGTACACATACTCCTGGGCAAATGACAGCCAATCAACCCAGGCTGTTTAAGGAGGAGACTCTGGGCTTTCGAAATTTTGTACCAAAAATGTATATGTTAGTGGGGGTATTTTAAAAAAAATAACGGGAACAAAAATTAAAAACCAAAATTTTGAATTTAAAGTGTCATAACTCTGGAGTGGGGAGGAGTGCAGGGTGGTTTAACATTCATAGGAAAGACCTTAGGGTTCTGCATACAATACCGTCTGAAAATAGTCCTATGCGCTGCACTTTTGAAGATACAGAGTGTTTAATGAAAAGAGCATATTTTACTAATCACCCTATAACTCGGTAGGGTGACATTTTTCCCTCCCCCCCTCCCCCGCCTGCCTGAACAACAGGAATCATTTGGCAAAATATAGTCATATTAGTCTGGGACACCCTGTATAATAGCATATATTTCAAGCGAGGCGACAGAGGCACTCATGATTCAAAAATACAGAAAATGGCGTTATCTTGTTTTTGCAGTAAGCTGATGATATGTAAGTGTAGCACTGATCAAATATAAGTGTTGTTCCTTTTCTGGGCCGATCAGTATTCTAATAGTAATTCTCATCTAGTGCTGCAAACGTGGTGTTAGTAATTATCGTTATATTAGCTGTGTTTTTTTTTGTGTGTACCGTTCTAGAACTCCCATATACTTGAGAGAACAATTTGTCTTGTCGATTGAAGCGAACTATTTGTACTGTTCGTTCATTTATAAATCTTCTATGAAAATTTTTTGAGGCGTTCTTTTGATCTGCACTGTTCTGCGGACACAAAAGAACAGCTATTTACAAAATCTCTGCAATTCTCAAAAATATTTAAAAACGTCGTTTTTTTTTTTTGTTAGCGAGTGTATTTCCATCATCATTTAAGGGCACTCTATGAAAACTAGTCCTCTATGTTATTTTTTTGCGCTAAAAAATGGGACCTGATTTCTTCAATAAATCCTTTTCTATTCTATTCTAGCTTAGATCTTTTATTTTGATATTAATGCTTATTATTCTGTCTATAACAATGTCTCTTTTGACATATCTAATAATTTCATACTGTTTGCAATCACTAACACACCTATTGTTTTGTATTTTTCTATAAAATTAATGAGCCACTTGTAACATCGACGAAATACTCACCGTCCTAGGACGTGGCTCTGTGGTCGGAGTTGCAAATAAATTATTTTTCTATTGTATTCTTTACTTAAATAAATTTGTATTATTTTATTTACCGTAAATAATTTCATCCTGACATAAAAGTTCCACTGTAGAAGATTCGGAAATCAAAACCATTGCGATCTATGCGATTGGTTTCAAATTATTCGTGCTTAACTAAAACTGGGTTTTCTTTAAAACAGAAATCAGAGAAGTAAAAAAATGTAAATAAACAAATCACATGTGGTCTGCCAACTGTCAATATATTGACTATTGTTCTTCTTCAGTACTGCTGAGTGCTTGGTCCTCCAAACTAGAAATAAAGGTAGCAAGTTGTAATTACTAGGGGCCACACGCTGCAGTATGATTTACTTTTTGTCGATGAGAAATATTGCTAGGGCTCACACGCTTCACTTTTTACTGGCGAGATGCATTCGGAGGTAGTTAAAATTCCATTCAATTGGGAGAATGGGCAGTATTCCAATACTACTAAAGTAAATTGATTCAGTCATTTTAAAGTTGCGAAATTTCTGATCAGAGGGTTGAACAGTTGTAATTTAATAATCATTACGTGTTATGAATTTGTAATACAGTTATTGTTTATATCAAAAACTGTGACTTAATTGAACACGCACACTTTTAATTTCGGTAATTACATAAGGTGCTACCGCGGATCTTTTTATTGTGCTTGTACGTCTGAGCACAAGGGGAGGAAAATCTTCCCACTTCGACCTGATCGGACGTGTGTGAAGTTCTTTACCTGCAATTTGAGGTGATAATATTTTTTTTTTTTTTTTTTTTTCTTTTTTTTTTTATATTCCTCCAACCACCACTCTCTCCATCACTCTAATTCTAGCATGACTCATCAAATATACTTATTATAATGTTTGAACCTCTTCTCAGTCAGCATCTAGCTGGTATTAGAGAAGGGTACTTATTATTATTATAATGACTTTATTTTAGAACTCGATTATTTTATAGAAGTCTTTTGTTCCTGTTTTTGTGTTTTTTGTGTGCGTTTTTAAATTTCCGATTATTCCTATCATTCATTATTCAAATTCAAAAGCAGATTTCAGATGTATGTTAAGTTCATTCAATCAACCTCGCAGTCAATGGGCAAATCCCTAACTAGGCCTTTTAGCTTAGAACTAAATACAGTAAAGCTTGAGCTTGCCTTGATACCTTCAGGAAGCTCGTTATAGATTTTGGTCGCCGTATATATAAGTCCTTTTCTGATCCTGTTTGTTTTAGGTTGCTGTACTCGTAGTTTTTTTTCTATTCCTCGTTCGATGGCTATGTATACTTATGTGTGTGTCTATTCGTATATTTGTTTTGATGAGTCCACGTGCAACTTTATGAATAAATTTAGCTTTTTCAAGGTAAATCATTTGATTAATGCTTAGAGTTTTCGTATGTGCGTGTAATTCCGTCGAAGGTGTTCTCCAAGGCATACTGAACAGGATTTTTAAGGCTCTATTAATTAATCTCTTCACCCTAATTTTTTCAGATTGAATGCACTGACTCCACGCCAGTAATCCATATCTAATATGCGACGCTATATGTGCATTGTAAATTGCAAGAGCTGTATCATTATTTAACCTAGGGCCTCTTCGCAATACACCTAATATTGGGTTGATTTTGGAAGCTATTTCGTCGACATGCCTGCTCCAGTTGAGTTTCTCATCAATATTTATACCTAGATATTTCACCTCAGTTACTCTTTCTATTTGCTTGGAGTTAATACTCAATATTGGATAAATCTCAGCCTTGTTTCGTTGTTTAAGCACCATGTATTTTGTTTTATCCTCATTGAGAGAAAGTTTGTTACCATTTGTCCAATTTGTTAATCTTACCATATCGTCTTGTAGTTTGCTTTCCAACTCTTGCTCATTTTCGGCGTAGTAAATCAAATTTGTATCATCCGCATATATATGGTACTTCCCCATTAGACCGGCAGATGAAATGTTTTTTATATACAGCAAGTATAGTGTTGGTCCTATTATAGAACCTTGAGGTACACCCGTGCGAAATGGTAAGGAAGTGCTGAGTGTTCCATTTATCTTAGTTCTAACCTTTCTGCGTGATAAATAATCTTTGATTAGATCATTAGTTTTACCTCGCAGTCCTAGTTCATCCAAGATCTCCAGCAATATCTTATGGTCAACTGTATCGAAGGCTTTTCGTAGATCGATAAACACAACGCCCACATACATACCCGCGTCTAAGTATTCATTTATCATGTGCATTGATTCAGTAATGGCCGTATCCGTACCACATTTCTCTTGAAATCCGTATTGATTTTTATCAAATCCCCCACTGACAGAGATAAATTTTTTTATTCTTGTATCTAATAGTTTTTCGTAGATTTTCCCTATTGTACTTAAGAGTGAGATTGGACGATAGTTACTTGGGTTTGTTGTGTCACCTCCTTTGTGTATTGGGATAACAAGAGTCTCTTTTAAACAATCCGGGTATTCACCTTTCAGGAACGCTCCATTGATAAGAGAGGACAAAGGCTCACTTACCACTTCCACAAGAATATTTAGGTCTTTCGCCGTGATGCCATCAATGCCAGGTGCAGAATCCTTTTTTAAATTCCTAATTATGTGTTGTACTTCTGCTGTGTCTGTGGGTTGCAGGAACATGCTTTTATCATTGTATGAATTACGCACATATGGATTATTTGGGATTTTGTTGTTTAAATTAAATCCAATTTCATTGAAATGTTTATTCAAATGACCAGTTATCTCAAAATTACTATTGTATATTTCTCCATTTTCCTTCAATTCTCTAATGTATGTTTCCCTAGTTCCTCCATCCCTATTCAGTATGTCGTTGTTTATCACTTTCCAAAACTTCCGCGGATTACTTCCGGCTTCTCTCAATTTTCTATTAATATATTCCTCTTTTGTTTGTCTTATTAGCTTTGTTACCTGGTTCTTAATTTTCTTGTAGAGGTCCCTTAATCTTGTGTTACCAGGATTATGCAGCATGTTGTTATAAGCATCTCGTCTTTCTTGCATTGCACTGAGTATACTGTCAGTAATCCATTCGTTACTTCTAGTCCGAATGTTTTTATATCTAGTGTTAGATTCCTTTGACTCATTTATAATTCTAATGAGTTTTTCTATACTAAGTTCCGGTTCTATGTTCAACTTATACTGCACCATAGATTTGAAGCCACTGTTATTTGTTTTCTGCATTACTTTCGTTTTCATTCGTTTCTTCTTAACGGATATACCATTCACTGTCATAATTAACAGTGCGTGATCAGTGTAAGGAGCATGGTCCATGTTTAAGGATACCTCATGGTTTAATAGTAGGTCAGTGACTCCGTGATCAATTATTGTGCTGCTCTGATCCGTAATTCTAGTAGCGTTCATTGGAAGTAACTTATTTACAATATTGAATCCCAGCGATCTCAAGCTGTCCATATACTGTTTACAGATATTAGTGGATACCAGAAGATCTATATTTGTATCACCCATAAATATAAGGTTTTTATTAACACTTAGTATACTTTCAAGTCGCTCGATGAAGTCCACAGCATTTTCATTCGGTGATCTATACATTGTTAATATTTTAATTTTTTTATTATTTTCCCATGAAATTTCAGCAAGTATTGTGTTGTAGTCAGCTTCATTTTTGAGTTTTCTGTATATTACATCATTTCTGAGAAACATTACTGAACCACCCCCCCTGTTATTATTCCTACAATTGAAAATAGCTTCATATCCAGGAATACTATAATACTTTGTTTCATTTGTATATAGCCATGTTTCATTGAGAATTATTATATGTATGTCGGTGTATATCTTTGCCATAGCTTGCACTTCATGCAATTTATTTCTCAAACTACGGATATTTAAGAATAAAATATTCAATTTTTTACTACCAGGCATTTTATATGGTCTCGACAGTGTAGTCTATTTTCTGCTTCTTTTCTATTACTCGTCTCATGTATTCGGGGCATTCTGGGCTTGAGGCTGCATGCAGACCGTAATGAGAGGTCTGTGCGTTTTTGTTGTGCATGCAGTTGACACAGCGTACTTCGTTCGAGTTGCAGTCAGCAGTCTTGTGTTGTCCAGCGCAGTTACCGCACCTGTTATCGTTTTCACAATTTTTTGAGTCGTGATTAAATTGCTGGCACTTGAAGCATCTTCTAATGAAGACATGCTCTTTAACATAATGGCTGTTCCAGTCAATATTTATGTACCTTTCAACCAATGTATAGTATGTGTGGCCTGCTACTTCAAGAAAAATAGTCCATTTATTATTGTACTTACTTTTTGTGCTGTGAACAATACTAATTTGGTCTTGTTCAGTTATGAAATGGTTAAGGTCGCGCAGTTCTTGCATTAGCTCTGTATTTGTGTAATTTTTTTCGAGGTTTGTAATTTTTAAGCGCGGGAGTTGCGGTTTTGTTAAATACACATTGTACCCGTTTCCAAGGTTATTTTGCGCCTCCTGCATTAGCAGTTGTGTGTTTTTACCAGTATTAGATGTTTTAGCTGGGCTACAGGTGCTTTGATTTTATTAGGTTTTATTTTCTCCTTAGCTTCTCTTTCCGTATCATGTGATGATTGCTCCTTTTTAGGTTTGATCACAAGTCCCTGCGATGAAACTTTTTTAGCTTTCTTTTCTAATTTTTCAGTTGAAAGGTCCAATTTTGCAACTCCGCTATATGAGATAGATTTTATTCTATCTTGCGTGTCATTGACCTTTTCCTGTATTTGGTTTAGTTGCTTCTCTTGATTACTAGTTAAGGTGTTTAGAATATTCAATATTTCCTCAAATTTCTTTTTCATTTCTTTCAAATTGCATTGTTTGCAGCTTGTGCACATGAATGAAATATTGGGATTAGTTAATACTAAGTTTTGTTCATAATCCGTCAATTTGATACATTTTGTACAAAAAATTTTATTGCATAATCCCCCACAGACCCAAATAGGATCTTTACGGATTGATTTTTTGCATTCATAACAATTCATTTTTCCAATTTTCCCCCCACGCACACAAGTTTATAAATTCACCCACACACCCGTCGACAGATTTACTACACTCACGCCGAAAAAGATTTGCTCACACACACACTTATAGAATATTTCACCCAAACACACACAAGCTTATAAAATAATCCGCAATAGAGATCCGCTATATGAGAGCTACTTTTCCTTTTTGATTTTAATTATAATAACTATATAAGATAGCTTAATTCCGCACTGTTAACACTTGAAATTGCTATCAAAATTAAAAGATTATATTAAGTTAAATTAATTAAAACTCCCACTACATAAAAATCAAAAATTTGCGCAATAGAGATCCGCTATATGAGAGCTACTTTTCCTTTTTGATTTTAATTATAATAACTATATAAGATAGCTTAATTCCGCACTGTTAACACTTGAAATTGCTATCAAAATTAAAAGATTATATTAAATTAAATTAATTAAAACTCCCACTACATAAAAATCAAAAATTTGCGAGAGATCAAAAAACACGTCTGAACTGAACTGACATCACATCAATCAATTCTCATTACATGCTGTGAATTTGTGACACAATTATTATTTTTATCAATAATTGTAACTTAATTAAAGATTAACCTCCCAACTACAATGTAGCAAAATTATTCTGATAACACGTTTTGGCATAAGTGTAGCAAAATGCGCGTGCTTCGTGCTGCAACGTATGACTTAGTCCTAGAATAAGGAACAACGTACACGTTGCAGTATACTTAACATGTGTCAATTTTCGTTGATGATAGACACTGAGGGAGGAAAAATTTCCTTCCCCCGATTGTTTATCATCGGCGAAAAGTGACAAAGTAAAGTTACTGCAACGTGTATGCCTAGGTTAAGAGATAACGATTGCGCCTCTGTCAATTTGTGTTGCACGATAAGGAACACATGTTTTCTAGTCTTTCCAACGTTGTTGCTACGCTCACTAAAGTGTAATCTGCACGAATTTTTAACTGATTATTAATTAATTCAAATATGTAGTGAAAGTCCTCATAAATTTAAAATTAATGAACACAGCCTAAATGCATCGTACTCGCAAATAAACGCTATACAACGCATGGAGAGATTGAACTTGAGCTGTCATTTTCTTATTAACCGGGCATCTGAGGGCGTCTGTGGATTGTTTTTGTTTGGGTTCTCGAGTAAATAGTTGTGCAGTGTAATTTCGCGACAGTTTTAAATCAAGTTTATTTTAAAAAATGGATATTTACAGCAGCATATTTTACATTTGCCTTTTACCTTTCATCTTGGCGGAGCCGGGAAGTGATTTCCATGGTAACATATAACCTAGATTTGAACGATATCAAACCCCTTTTAAAAATAAACTCAGAACTTATATCACACTTCTGTGGATGTAGAAATTTTTGAAGACATCACCATATGAAATTATTGAAAACAGCGACTTGATAATATCAAAGTCGTTTCCGCATTGGCTCCAAGAGACTTAACTTATTGATACAAATAAATATAAAATTATTAGAATTAGTTTTATATCCTGTAATTGAAACCAGTTGGCATGATTTGGTTTCTCACAAATAATGTAACAAAAGTCCGATCAAAACACCCAAAGGAGTCCATTGGCATCCATTATGTTTATTTACCGAACACACTTTATATGTATAAAATATATAATTGTTTTTTAATTTAAATAGCATTACGAAATGATTTCAATTTCACAATATACAAAAAATTTCATGCTCGATTTATTTCTGCTCACTCCTACTTGCTCTCCAGCTTGAGTTATCCGGCTGCTGTTGAGTTGGAGTGGAAAAAATTAGAGCGTGTTGATAACGTGAACTTGAATAATATTGTCAAGTCAAACAAAAATTTTACGTTCGCTCATAAATGTTCACTCATTTTAGAGCAATGTGCTTGAGTAAGTCGTAGACTGTCATTACTAGCGTTTTCATACCCAGTAAAAAAAGCAAAAGAGAATATTAATAAAATAGAAGTAAAAGGAAAAACTTAATTAAAACTACAGTTTGGAGTCATTATAATTAACATATTAAAAGAACCCTGCGTGTCAGCTCACCAAAATGAGCTTGCAATCATATAATTAGTCAAATGGAGCTCGTTAATGAAGTCGGTAGCAGTTACAGCCGCAGTCAAGCATAGTCCGTGTAGCTGCTCCTATCTTTATGAACGATTTTAGCCATTGCTAGCTTCAGAAATGTCATCATTGGAGTACGAGTTACATTTCATGTAAATATACAAAAATAAATGGTTACATTTTCCATTACTACAATAATATTTCTTTTCCTTTCTGTAATCTAAAAATAACAAACAAAAATGTCAAACATAATGCGTTTGTGTTAGTTAGCTATGCTGGGGCGCGTTCATGAAGTCGGCTGCAGCTACAGCCGCAGCCAGTCTTAGCTATCTCGAAGCCAGGCATAGTTGCGTGCAGCTGCTCCTGACTTTATGAACGATTTTAGCCATTACTAGCTTCAGAAATGTCATAATTGGGGTATGAGTTACATTTCATGTAAATATATAAAAAACAATTTATTACCTGCTTCGACTATTAAATAAATAAATGGTTACATTTGCCATTATTACAATAATATTTCTTTTCTTTTCTGTAATTTAAAAATAGCAACAAACAAAAATGTCAAACATAATGCGTATGTGTTAGTTAGCTATGCTGGCTAGCACTCTCAAGTGGGTACCGGTTGCAGTCGACTACGAGACCGGCTACTATGATTTTCCGAACGCCAAGGACTATCATTTAGCCAAGTCAAAAACTGACTATTGCATTTCCGGACGACGATAGCCACATCTACAGCTACATCAGCCGGCTGCAGCCTACTTTATGAACGTTCTCATGATATTCAAAGCTCAAGCACTTCACTAAGCATATCTAATCTGTATTAAAAAAACTTCATTAGTAATCCCCACCGACAGATAACTTATTTTCTGTTTTTCAGTCCCGTCCAGAGTTCTACTATCCAGACTATCATTAGTAAGTATCGCTTTCGATAAGGCGAAGTTCCTTGAATAATTCTTCTAAAACCCAATTCTGGAATATGAGGCCAAGGTCACCATGCTTTATAGTACCCTGGGATACGGTAAATTTGTGACATACAGTTTGTCCCTCCCGCTACTGTTTGATTTAATGCATAAGTACTCGCGATAGTTTTTAATTCAGACATTTCTAGAACCTCTAATTTGTCAATTAGAAATTGTTTGAATATATTTTCTGACTCGTTAACAAGAATTTCTATTTTTTTAAAATAATTTGTTATTTTAATATAAACAACAATTATTATAAATAACAATTAACAATTACATAATAGAACTATCTGACCTAAAAAGTATTTTACTCAAGTTCTTCTTCTAACAAACTCAATACATTTCTTTAAGTAATTTTTATTTCACTTTTTATTTCTTCAGGTAGCTCTTTGAATAAGAAGAATCCTCGATATACTAATGATTTCTGCGCTGCTTTATGTCCCCATCTGGAAGTCGAAACTTTTGATTACTCCTTAGCTGATATAGGATTGAATGTTGCCAACGTAATGTGCAAAATCCCTTAAGTAATTGTTTCTCCATTAATTCTTACTTCAAATTCTTTAAAATTAACAGCCAAAAGTTGTCTTGTTTACATTTAGCTTCAATTTGTTTCTCCCGAACTACCGATACAATTGATCTAAGTCCCATTCTAATTTAGTTTTACACTCTTGTAAACTTTTACCTTCAATATACCTTATTGCGTCATCTGCAAATAGATTTATCTCACATAAACTTATCAGGTCATTTATATCATTGATGTATATAAGGGACAATAAAGTTCTAAGAACGGAGCTTTGAGGTACTCCCAAATCCATTCTCTTCAAGCGAATACAGGGTCCTATTAATTCGCGTTCTTTGGAACCATTCACTCAGGAAATCTTCAAACCATTTTATTGCGTTACTTTTGGTTCCATATGAATCTAATTTTTCTAACAAAATATTGGGTTCCACTGTTTCAAAACCCGTTTTAGATCTAAAACAAGTAAAAAAGCTAGAATTGGTCTAAGATCAATTCTTATGATACCCTAATGCCCGAATGTAATTTCATATGGTCACCTCTCTGTATGTTTGATTGTTGAAGCTAGTTTTCGCATATATTTCTAGAATGGTTCGTTAGACAGTAAAAATGAATATAAGTAATTTCATATTCCGAAGAACTTTTCAGTAGACAGCATACGTAAAAAACCGAAATTTTTATATGGCCAACACCAAGAAGAGATTGCCCGATTTACATCATTTTTGAAATTATATTTACTGTTTCTATTAAAACCCCGTGTACAAAATTTCAGCTGTCTACCTTAACGCGTTCTTAACAGTGTAACTCTCTGCTTTCTCGAGTTGTTTCGCACACAGACGGACGTGCAAAACATAATAACTTTTAATATTATGCTTGGGTGTTCAGTGGTAAAAAAAACTCTTTTACAAACGAAAAATCTTTAAAAAGAAAAATTATCTATACAAAGGTAGGCGTTTCGTATCAGCAGGAACCGTATACTCATCAGTATGACTCGGTTCCGGCCTGCCGTATACACCAAAGTGAACAGACAAGCTTACTTCATAAATGCACTTCAAGTATTTTTTTTAATGTGAATTATATACGAGGCGAATTGCTAAGTATTTACTTGAATACTTAGCAAAATTAGCCCTATGCGGGCCTATCATTTCATAAAGAGTTTAACTATGAAATAAATTCAAAACGAATTTAGTCAATATGAAATTGACCGAGTTTGCTGCGAAGTCCGCAGCTCGGGAATTGAGTGGAAAAATTTTACATTTAAAAATTCTTTAAAAAAAAAAAATCAATTCAACTCTAGATACAGAGAATCCAATCCTTTGGATAGCACAGATTCTCCATACTTTTTTTAAAAATAATAATAGAATCAGAAATAGTTTGAAAAAATAATAAATCCAATCCATGGTCTCACCTTAATTTTAAAAATTGCGATACAGATGTAACACTGAATCTATCATTTATGAACACACATAATTGAATTACATTTTCATAATTTCTGTTCTTTTCTTAACGACAATATTATCATTGGCAACTTTATTTTTCAGTGACCTACCTAGATGCTGGAGAAAGTATTAAACACGAACCTGTATCAGCACGTCTTGGATTTTACGAAACACAACTTGAGGTATATTGCTATCGAGGCAGTCTCAAGTCGCTACCTCGAGTTTTCCACACAGTTTCAATCCAACTAGAAATCGAAAATGATGATTTTACACAATACGAAGGATCAACACCAGAAGCTGTAAAAGAAAACTACGATGAACAGAGATCAATTTTCAATCTTAATATTCTTTCATATAAACGAACACGAAAAATTCTCAACCCTTTTAATCAAACATGCATTGGCATCGAAACTGTTCAACCATACCGAGTACGACTAAACTTAGTACGTTTGGATTTTTACAAAGTTATTCTTCTATGTCTGGGACTTTTCACTTTTTGGTTTGCATCAAAACTGAGCAACAACTCTGTTTTCTACTACATAACTGGAATACTCCTCGGAATATTTGCATCATTTATCGTTTTAGTCTATTTATTAAGCAAACTTTTTCCTAGACGGCCTGTTATGTATGGAGTCTTAATAGGAGGGTGGACCATCGCAATTTATCTTTTCCAGATGGTATGGGAAAATATTCAAGTCATATTGAGGACTCATCAGACGTTTGTTCTTTGGTACATCTTAATAACTGGCCTGATAAGCTTCGTTATATGCTACAGATTTGGTCCACCGAAAAATCAAAGAAGCAAAGATTTAATTAAATGGGGATTACAATTGACTAGTCTTGTGATGATTTTCTTTTCAAGCGAATACGAAGAGGCAAGTGTTGCAGTAATGCTTATGGTCACGCTAGTATATTATTTCCCTCAGCGATGGTTGAATAAAGTTCGATTGCTATACTTATGTAGATTTCCTCCAAAACCTAGACTTCTGAGTAATGAGGAATATTATGAACAAGGTGTCAGAGAAACCACCAGAGCTCTTGGGGATCTCCGAGGGTATTGTAGCAGTCCTGAATGTAAACAATGGAGAATCGTTACAAAATTAAAAGATCCTATAAAATTCGCATCATTTATGGAAGGCGCTTCACATATCTTAGATGAAGAAATCCTTGAGTACGAAACATCACGAATTGATGGAACTGATTCTGAATTGAGTGAAGATGAAGAGGAAAGGAAAAATCTCCAGCATAACAACCAACAAGAAGACATTAGTGAAGATGAAGATGATAACATTGAAGAAACTTACGGCCAATCTAATTTAAGAATTCAAAAAGCACCTACCCAGAGAAATGGTAGTGTACTTAGCCCTGGTCGGGGAGCGTCAACAAGCAGTAGAGCCTCTTCCAGAAAAGTGATTTATAGAAGTTATGGAAATGAATATAGCGATGGAGACTAATTAAGTTATATTTTATAAGATTGTGAACTACTACCTTAAGATTGTACTGTTTTTTTCCTTAGTAAACTGCCAAATAACTTAAGTTTGTTGGTGATAAAGAATTATAAATTAATATTAAAAAAAAGTTTTTTTTTTTTTTAAGAAATTATCCTAACCTGGCAGTAAGATACTAATTGATCCGCTTTGTTATTCGATCAAAACGCAAAAACTTACACTTCCTATCATTTGTTATCAACTCTGTATAGTTCAAGATTTAGATTCAAATTTGTCTAGGCATTATTTTGTTGCATTGTAGCGATTAGGGTCGCTTGCTATTGTGCTCCGAATCAATAGCTGCATAAGGCATTACAAATAATGCTCTAAAGGGCATGTTATTATTTGGTTGTGTAGGCGTTGAGCTTGGAGATGTGGCCTTTGAGCTCTGTAATTGTAATTCACGTGGTTTTTTGTGCTAAATACCTGAATCAGTGGGCCTAAATCATGTAAGTAGATATGGAACGAAAGTTATCGCTTTAGTATCTTTCTTGCGTAACTCAATATATCGAACAACTCTGATCTAACTGATAAAATTTCTTTCATCTGCTGTATAAAAAAAGCAAAACCGAAGCTGAGTGACATTGCTTACTGGGAATACTGATATTTATGCCGTTGAGAATCTTACTAAAGCTATTTTTTCTAATGCTATGTAACTGAAAAGAAATGGTAAACTTTCTTTAGTTTTCACTAAATTTGGGATTTTTTATTAAGGGGAGGTTACCGTCGAGAGTCATGAAAATGCATGAACTTTGGGATTTTGTTTAAATAAAAGAAATACTTTTCGAAATGGGTTTATCTATTTTATTCTTCTATCAATGGAGAATAAATTCCAATTTTATTTATTAAAAAAAAACAAAAAATCCAGAATGGCAGCTCCAGTTCCCATAAAAAATAAACCGAGCAAGGCGTGTTTTGGTCTGCGCGGGGCGCTCCACAGCTCTGGCAGTTCCTCCGAAACAGAGTTGAAAATGATTAAATTAGATAAAATTTGGGGGACCGTATCTGTCTTCGCGACAGCTCAACCAACTTCTCCTCTCAAAGGTTATGGTTGTCTAAACTTTCAATTTCGGATTATCTTCAAATCATAGCATGCAAATCTTTATCTTCTTGATTTTATTATTGTTATCATCTTTATTTTATTTTTCTATTTTATTAGTTCATACCTCCTTCGTTTTCTCATATCATTTATAATTTAATCATTTTTCACCGTAACATTTTTTTTAACCAATTTGATTAGGCACACAAAGTATTATGTTCTGGCTAGTGATTTTGAGCTGGAAGGGTATGATGATGGCAGTTTGTCAAGGTGTATGATACTGTAGGCTGTCCTCGCGGGACTCTATAACGGCATTAGTGGCATTTAACAAAATTATCTGTTTAAAAAATCTTAGTTTGTTATTTGATCGTTTTACAAAATTCTTGTCGCTGTTTTGGGTAATTATACAAGGTAAGCTCTTCTTACAGCTTCCACTACCTACAGATATAGGCACACTTTTAAATTTTAAAATACCTTTCATTTTGGCTTTAAATCTTTGTGTTCTTAGTGTGCCTTGTCTAGTATTTAGTCTAGTTTCTTGTTTGTATTGTTTAAGCCTTTTGCGACCTTTTAAATTTAATTAGTTTTAATTAGCCTTTTTTTTTACATGTTTTTAATTTTAGGAGTCATTTCATACTATATTAATCCCTCGATAACACTTTACCTCCTCAATTCATCTATAGTCCAACTTCAGTCTATTTTCAATCCATTTTTAATCCATATTCCATTCGTCTCCAATACATCTTCAATCAATCTTGAATCCAGCTTCAATCTACCTTCAATCTATCTTCATTCCATTTTCAATATATCTTTAATCCATCTCTAATCTATTTTCAATTCATGTTCAACGCATATCCAATCCATTTTCAATCCATATCCAATCCATCTTTAATCCATCTTTAGGGCTGTCGACTCCATCAACCAACTTCTGCCCCACAAAGTTAATTTTTACATGCTTTCCGACTGCTCAGCACAAGAGCTAATGCGACCAGTCGCTGTTTGACGCCTAGCCTCTCCATGCTCCAACGCTCGCCACCTTTGGCATTCTGCTCCCGTTTCTTCTTTTCTTGATTCAATTCGTCACCGTTTCCTGCAGTCACTTTAAAGGTGCTCTGGTCTATTGCAATTCCAGCATCGAAGAGACCACGTGAAGGAATGCTCGGTGATAAATGCATTCTGTTGCAAGTACATTCCTCCACCGAAATTTCTCTCACCCGTACTGCACTCCGAGAAGCTTGTCTAGCAGATTCATGCTAATGCATAGGCTAACACTTCTACTGTTGACTTCTTTTCTGCTAGCCTTAAGGCTTCTTGTAAATTTTGATCTGCAATAGCGTTCACAAATGCCTGTTGCCACTTCATTAAGGAAATCCGCATGAAACGATGAAACGGAAGTATCGAGAAGCTGAACTGGAAGTTCAAGTTCGCTATGTACTGTTCGTCCACCTTTCAGCAGAGTTGCGACTATTCCGATTATATATTAAAAAAAAAACTTGCTTAGATTTATATATTTTTAGCGATTATACTAAGTTTATAAAAAATAGCCTGATAGGAATCGTCCGCCTTACAAACAGTTTCATGCTTTTCTTATATTTATTATCATTTGAAATTATTATTTGAGTTGTATTTGTTTCGCAAGATTTTTAGGATTACTTTGTTTATAAATTTTTCTATTACTAGGTACTCAAAAATTGCCTGCTGCATTTTATATCTCTAATAAGAACGCATGACATGTCAGTTGGTTTTTTATATCTTTAAGAATTCAAAGCCTAATTTGCCACAAAATATTCCATATTTCTATCCTTATATGTGCTCCTACCCCATTGTACCTTTTTACCCCGACATAACACATACATATTTCCATATGAAAAATTATTTAGATTCCAACAGTCTCATCAGGCTCCCCAAAATGATCGCATGAGGGACACCAAAACGTTAGTTCACTGAGATTTCAGGTAATATATTTCGAAAAGAGCAAAGTAAAGTTCCTTATTGGTAAAGGTATAAAAATTAATCAATATTGTCAATTGGAGCAATTATACTAGGATGAGATATTAATTCATGTTAGATAAATATATGGAGGATATTCTTCCCACAACAGGACTAATGGTACACAAAATGCGAAAACATTTTAAAAGTTGTGTTAAATCTAAATTCCCTTGGTTATTCGATAAGGTTATATGCTGTCTAGGCTAGAAGGAACTTATTTAACATTGAAACTTTAATGCGTCGTTTTGCTTACAAAAACATTGGGGCGGGTACTACACAAATGTTACATTCTGTATTTACTGTTTTAACTTTTTTTAATCAGAAGAAAACATTTATATAATGGGGTCATCAAGCAAATATCTCATTAAATTCTATTTCAATCCTTTTTAAAAAAAAAAACGAAAAATAATCCTAGATTTACCTAACTCTCAATGAATACGGCCCCAAAGGGTTCACTTGAATATATACAATAATATAAAATAAGTAAAAAACGAGTTTTCAAACAAAACTGAGGCCAAGTCGCATGAAAAAGTAGGAAATGAACTTTTCTTCACACACAGAGACGGACTCAGATTTTATCTTCACACACAGAGCTGGACTCAGATTTTTTGATTGGGACATTTCTCTTCATGAATCAAATCACTTATTACCTCTGATTGATCTTACTGAAATATATCGGTGATTGTCAGCGAATAAAATCTGAGTCCACCTCTGTGTGTGAAGATAAAATCTGAGTCCATCTCTGTGTGTGAAGCAAAGTTTATTTTCTACTTTTGCATGCGACTTGGCCTCAGTTTTGTTTGAAAACTCGTTTTTTACTTATTTTATTTTCTGCCTTTTTCACGTTAACTAAATTGGAAAATTCTGCATTTTTCCGATAATTTTCCCGCTTTTCCGGGTTTTCCATGGAGTTTTCCACAAAAGCAACTTTATGCAACTCATTTCGCTCTACAACTTTGTCTTAGGTTGCAAAACGCTCAAACTCTTCCTTGGTCGGAAAAACTCCGGAAAAGCGTTTTACATGAATTTTCCTCGATTTTTTCTGCAAGTTTTCACCATTGTCGGAGAGAAAGTAATGATGCCAGTTGATAGGGAACTTGATCCTGCATAATTTAGAAAACTTTTTTACCGGAAAAATGGGAAAAGTCTGCATTTTTCCTGAAACGGATTTAACTAATCAAATTTGTATCAAATTTTCAAATGATTTTTCCCGATTTTCCGGGTTTTCCATGGAAATTTCCGGTTCAGATTCAATTGTCACGCGACATGAACCTGTGTACCAAATTTCAGCTCGCTGTGATGACGAAAAGTGGGTCTACCAGAGTGTCGAAAATAGTAAAGAAATAGACAAATTCGTGTACGAGTTAAAGGGAATGGCTGGCCTCAAAAAGAAAACATTTCATAACATATAGAAAAAACATTTAATAGTAGTTAATCACAAGTATTAACAAGAAATATAAATAAATTGTCTTAAATTATCAAATAGAAATAAAAACTAAGCTCTATTCCTGCTGTATGTATATAATGTAAATTCTTAGTTTGCTATGAGCAACACAATAGTTAGAAGATATATCCCCGGTTAGGAATTTCATGTATCGAATAAATATTAATTCATATGGAATTTCAATACATAAAAATAGAAAAGTTGACTATTAGAAGCTGTGTAATAACGAAAACTTTACACTTTCAATCAAAACTTACCGCCTTTTCCATTTATCAATAATTCTAAAATTCATTTAAAGTTTAACCTCGATATTTATCGCCTTGATTAATTAATATTTTTGTTTAATTTATATGTAAAAGCGATAGCATCTTGGTATCGTTAAGTATTCTTTGGTTAATTGTTATGAGGTCTGAACTTTTCACTAATTATTGAACAAAAACAAAAGAAAAAAACGTTCAATGAGCATTTTGGTTAATTCGATTACACTTTTAGGAAAATTTCAGTAAATTATTGTTAAAGTTAAGATTTTTAAAAAAATAATAAGTCAAAAAGAAAATGAAAAATAATTTGAGTAAATATCAGTTGGGCTTCGTATCCAAGAAGATGGAATCGTTTCCGTATGACCAAACCAAATCTTCACCGAATTTGTCCAGATGAGCTAAATTTTTGTATTTGAAGAGAACCGGGTTGTCGATGTACGCTTCACATGGATAACACCATACGGAAAGATCACAATAACTTAATGCAAGCGGATGCTCTGTTTCGAGGTAGTGAAATAACATATGCTCCTTAATGTAGCGGCCACAAAGAGTCTTGAAGCAATGTAAACAAATCCAATTTTCGTTTGTTGAATTACACTCGGCACATGGTGAACTCGTGTTTATACCTTTAATGAAATTATTAAAAGAAAAAGAAATATTTTGTTTAACAGATATTTTAATTAGGGAGTAAAAATGAAAAACTTTTTGGAGAAAATCCATAATTACAGTAAATTGCAAGATTGGACTGGACAGAGATAATAAAGATCATGCGGAACGATCCAAAAAACAAAAGATCTATATTCTCTCCTACATGTCACTTGTCAACATAGCCCATGCAATGAAAGAAGTTACATTAATCTGTGAATCTGGATACAAAATTAGAAAAATTAGCTGGTGACTAAATGTAAATTGTCCTTTTGTCTATCTAAACTATCGCTTATACTACTTATTTCAGAATTCTATAGCTCCTCAAAGGTGATCAAATTGATATACCTTTCATACAAAATTTTATACGCTTCTCAGCAAAAGCTATAGTTTTATCAATTGAACTGCGATTTCTTTAATAATTTTGGTAATTTTTCCATATATAAATTATAATTAAGGCAAAGGGATGGTTTACATGTTCATCGGTTGTTGCTTTTCTATAAAAAACAACAAAAAACAATTAGCGACGTTGCAGAAATTAGGATTAGCATGAACACGAATATTTCTGTTTTACGGTTTGGCAAGTATCTTATCTAAGGATTTAGACCGTATCGAGTCTGTGTACCAAGCACAAATCCATACGTGTCGCTCTTGGAATAACCATGATCCTTCCCCATTTTACGAGGATTGGTTTAAAACTTCTGAATATTCACTAACTTAAAAAGCATTATATTGCTCCCGATGCTAGTCAGCAAAATCTGTTTCCATGGTAGAATCCGAATTTTAAAAGCCTGCCTCTGTTGCATGTGTAAATTTTGCAAAGTTTTCCTTTATATGAAATAAATGTATTGTTTTGCGTCTCATATCATTTCATCTAGTGCTGAATTGCATATATTCTATCGAATCTGAAATTTTTCTAATTTCATACAGAAAAATCAAGAAGACCTTTCGTAGAAAATTGTTATCAATTTAAAAAATTGATAACAAAAAAGATTGTTGCTAAAACTGCAACTGTAACTGATGGTAGTGTAAAATGCATTTTGTATCAGCAAGAAGTTAATACTCTTCACTATTGGCTCAGTTTTCCTTGGCTTTTTCCAGGCATATACGGCAAGCGAGAACCAACCGTATTGAAGAGTATTAGTTCTTGCTGATATGAATTGACTTTTGCACTTTAAATTTTTCTAAAATTTATTTGATGGCAGATTTCGCGTCAGAAGTATGTACATACGTGTTGAGCAATTGCAAAAGGTGAATAATTTTTTTTTTACTTAAGATGAGTCAGACCAAATGCAAATTTCGTACATTTGTCAATGCAAATTTCTGGCCAACTATTTATAGCAGAGTATAATGGTTTATATTTTAAATCAAAGATAACGAAGAAACGTCGGGAAAAATTAAAAGATTGGAATGGATATATTAGCTCGGAAACTTCTAAGAAATGGTAAAATTTGAATTTTTTAAATCAAATTTCTGTTATTATGTATTCTCATTTCTTTAGATGGGCTTATTTTAGAAAGATAAAGTCTACTAGATCTAGTGAATAACGTCGAGTTTTTTCATTAGTTGGGTTTTTTTTTTCAATTATTTAACTCTAATAGTACTTTTTTTTCTTCCGATATTTCACTGACGAGAAATTGTAATATTTCATTGAAAGTTGGTGAAAAAGAAAGTAAAATAGTATGTTTAACAATTATTGGAAAAAAAAATTGTAGCAGAGTTAATTCTCGTTAAAAACTTTCAATTTATTTGAACTACAAATATTTATTTTTCGTCTTAATATGGTTTGTCACATGTTGGGTTTCTGTCTTATAGTTACTCCAGATGTCTCTAATAGGTCACAAGTTTTTAAAGGTACTTCGGTAATATATGTTCTGAAATTTTATTTCCACGAAGGATACTGTTATTGACAGTGGTTTTTATAACTATTTCTTTTAATATGTAAATAAATAAAAATAACAGCAAATTATTGTGGTATATGTAGTGTTTTGTTTGTGAATTTATTTATTAATAAGGAATGCAAACGCAAGTATACAGTGTGTCCCGTAACATGTTCCTTGGCCATTTTTCTCGAAAATGTTCGGAGAGATAACACAAAAGGCGTAATAATAAAAGTTACATATTATTAGTCAAGCTGCCCTTAAAGTCTAGGCACTGAAGACATAAAAGGGGGCTTTCGGTACGAAAGTTCAAGCAGAGTTGAAATTTAGTAGTTGTGTACAGTTCGGTGTCCTAATTAATATTCCGAATTTCGACTCTAAGCGTCCGCCACTTGCGGCTCCATATTGGAAAAACAGTACCGAAAACCAGTTTTTCGAGAATCTTCTCTCCAGCGCCACATAATTTAAAAATGACTAATATAAAAATTATAGAGCATGCATTTTCCTGCAACTTTTGTAGGATACATTTTTCAATCAAATGAATAGTTCACGAGTTACAGCGGAGGCAAGCTCAGCAAATTCTACTATTCGCAAAATCGCTGCCATAGAGACACGTGTAAAAACAGTGTATAGCAACCCTACGAAGGAGTTACCCGATTTATCCCTTTTTCGAAGTTGTAAATATAATTTTTTCAAAAAGACCGTGTACAAAATTTCAGATTCTAATGTCAATGCGTTCTCCAGTTATCGTGAAGACGGACAAAACAGACAGATGAGACTGTCGGACGGGCAGACATGCAAAATCAAAATATCTTTTTATATTATGCGTGGATGCCAAACCATTTTGCTCTACCAGCATTATTTGTATGCTTTACAAATGGGATGATATGTATACCCTATTAGATTTTATCTAGGGTATAAAAACATAAAATTCAACTAATCCAATGAATATAAAACAATTTAAAAAAAATAAATTAACGCCCTCAAAAATAGAGCTAAAAAATGGAAAATATTTATGAATTTTTATATACATATTTATACAATTATGGAAGTCGGCGCTAAATTGACAAAACAAATTACTTTAGTCCAATCTAGCAATAAAAGACAGCCGGGACTTAAGGGGAATATGTTTTTGAGAAAACGGAAATTTATTAGTATGGTCGTAAGTCAGTATTACTAATTAATTTGGCTATGAATTCCAAAATTCCACATAAAGATTGATAATATCGTAATAATAGTCATTTCGTGATAACGTGACTTTATCCGTTATACGTAAATGCCTAGTCAGTGCTACAGCTAAAACTTCCTGCATTTTGATATTTTTCACTTTTTAGCGCTATTTCTGAAGCCAGTTCAATTTCTGGTTTAAATTATTTTATTATTCGATTTTTAGTTTAATTTTATTTTAATATCTTATTATTTACAATTTGTCGTTGAAAAAAAAATAAAAAAGTGTAATTTATGATTGTGAAAAACGATAAGCCGCAGGGATTTTCATATTATGTATCACAAAAAGTTTCGTAATGGAATGATAATCATATCGAAAAAAGATCGAAGCAAATATGACGAAAATGTAGTAACGTAGTGTATGTGTGGCCCAAACAATGATGAAAAATTCTGTTACCTAGTTTATCAGTTCAAAAAAAGTAGTTCACCAATCGTAAGTACTCTTCAAGGTCTTTCATTTGATATTAAATATGGCATTTTTCAACCTGTTGCGGGTTACACCCCGTAACCAAAAATGTATTCTTAGTAATTTTTTTATCATGGGACCAATGGGGGAACATCCCCTATCCAACGAAAAAAAAAATCATCCAAATCGGTTCACGAATTACGATATTATGCGTGAGCATACAAAAGAAAAGTCGATCGAAATAAGAAAAATTTCAAGAGGTGTACGTATGAATTAGCGAAATAAGAAAATTCACAAAACTTTCTGATCGTTAGTCGTCAAGGGCCGAATCACTCGAGCGATCTCAACGAACTGTCTATCTTTGTCTATACATATTACAACACGAACTTTATATGGTAAAATGACTTTTCTGAATTCCAGTAAATGTGTTTTGTGAGTCAAGTGCTTTTGCTCCTTTCAAATTCTTCGCTGTCTTCCTTCTTTGGATTTAATTGATCATTTTCCTCATCCTACGGATGTGTCTTATTTAGGGCTTTCAGGCTTATCTTTGGCGCTCAATTCGATTCGATGTCGTCTCTGTTCTTCTTTTTGATTCTTGGTTTAGGTATTGTTCACTTCTCGTGATGTTGTTAGTTCTTTTTCCTATAGTTGCTGCGCCACATCAGCTGTAATAAATGAATTTCTCGCAAGAATTTGCCTCTTTTGTGAGAGGACATAAACCTACGTATAGTAAATTCTATGGTCTGGAGATTTCGCAAGTATATGAATTGAAACTTTTGCCGAGTACTGACTCATCTTAATAGAATTACAATATCCCGATTTATTGCGAATTCTAATGAATGAATGAAGTACTTACTCTTGAACCAAAACGTTTATGCTTAGGATGGTAGTATTATTGTTGGCGATTTATTTTTTAAACGTATCTTGCGTGCTTGTGTTAAGTTGGTTCTTATAAGAATCCACATAGCTTTCATCTTTTTTTTCAGAACTTTTCTGTAAATGTGTGACCAGGATTTTTGCTTTTTCACAAAATGAGTGTCATTACCGATTTTATTTTACATTCCAAGTTTATGAAGTTTTGTTTTATATCGACTCAAAACAAGAAATGTATACTGCTCTGTGATGTTACTATTTGTTATGAGAACACTAAAGCGAAGATTTTGATTGAGGTGTCTTTAAAGTGAAACTACACAGATCTAAAAATAATCCGATGAATGAATGAATAATACATGGACGCAATCATTAACCAACACATACATGGAAATATATTAATTAAAAAAATACATGCTTGGTAATAAGTCTACAAAAAAATCAACTTACGGGTAGGTGCTTCATCTAATTTTAATTTTGATAGATGCGGACAACTATTCAAAGGGACTACCGCGTACATTTCCTCCTTAGATAACGCCTAGAATTGCACAAAATTATTTTGTTATTAAAATTAATAAATTTTTTTAACATTAGTAAAATCTAACCTCGAAATTTTCCGACAAGAATTCTGTCAACGTTTTCGATTTTTCTGTTGGTTTACTTGGTCCTGGTTGATCACTTCCTCCTACAGCACCCTCACTATTATCTACACTACTTTCTTTTGATTCGTTGTGCTTATTACCACTATCGGCACATTTTGTTACATGCAAATTTTTCATAAGGCCACTAAGCTCCATAGTAACATTACCATTTTTGTATTCCGGTAACTTTTTATGGAAACGCAAAGATTTCCAGAATTTTCTCTGTATTTGCAAAACATTTTGTATAGTTTCTATACAACTGATATATGCAGAGGATTTAGCTATCGCTGGAAGCATTGGAAGCGGATCACCTAGCAGAGCCTTTGTGCACATTGTCATTGCATAAGCAATTGTATTCACGTTGTACCCTCCTTCCAAACAAATTATTAGTTTTCCATTAGCAAGAGCCGATAACCAATGCGTAAAATAACCATATGCTTCGGGAGTTACTTTGCATCCTCCTAAAGGATCGCCAACAGCAGCATCGAACCCAGCCGATATAAGGACTAGTTCTGGATTAAACTCGTATGCAATAGGCATTATGATATTTTGAAAAGCTAAGGCATATTCCATATCACCCATTCCTTTCTAAAAGAGAACAAATAATAATATGAAGAGTTTCATTTTATCTATAGAATTGCTCATACCTTGTTCCATGGAATATTCACATTAAATCCTTCACCAGACCCTTTTCCAACTACATCAAAATTTCCATCAGTGCTTTTCGGGAAGAAGTTTCCATTATCGTACCTGTGTATACTTATGTACAAAACTTTGGAACTCGACTCAAAAATATGTTGAGTTCCATTCCCATGATGAACGTCCCAATCTACAATAAGTACTCTAAGAGAATAAATTATTAACTAGAAGCTAGAACCAATGAATCCAGATAAAATTATTGTTACTAACCTTTTAATGCCATGGTCACGTATTGCGTATTGAGCTGCAATCGATATATTATTAAAAATACAAAAACCATGTGGCAAATCAGATTCTGCATGATGACCTGGGGGTCGTACTATGCAAACCCCACTTCTTGATTTGCCATTAAGAACATTATCGACTACTTGCAGTACAGAGCCAGCGGCTAAAGTCGCACATTCGAAGGTCTTTGGATGGAAATATACAGAATTGTATGTGTCCGCAATTGTTCGAAGTGCTTCCCTTTCTACACTACGGCGTATTAAATTCACATGAGATCTAGTATGAGCCAAACATATTTCATCTGTCGTTGCATGACGACACTTAATTTTCTCCATTCGCTGAAAGAGTCCATATTCGTTGTGAAAATCTCTGATTTTCCGAATTCTATCAGGATGCTCTGGATGACCCCTAAATTAGGAATTATTTCTTAATACACTTAGTTGAATTAAAACTTAAACTTACTCTTCAAACATATTTTTATGCTGCAACATAAAGTCATCATACACATAGCAAACTCTTGTCCGAGGAAAGTTTAATTTTGTAGCTGAGAGAGAATATATTGGAATTTACTAACTGACATTTTTATACCATAAATTTTGACTGATTCTTACTTAATTTTAACTGCCTTAATCGCTCCTTAAAGGCCTTAATTACGTCAGGTTCTTGTATAGCATGACAATCTCTGGTTGGGAAAGGATCCGATAAAGGATTACCTCCTTTGAAGATTTGAATAACTTTATGCAAATCAGGTTGTGGATTAACATTGTTCAATTCTTCCAGTGTGTAAGTGTTTTGTGTTTGCAAGCTTTTCCAATAAGGTCGATGTGAGTAAATACAATTCAGAATTGATTCCTGTATGCTGTCACAAGGTGGTGATAGAGTCTCTACCATAGGACAAGGATCTCCCAAAAGTGTACGCAATGTTAAAGCTGCACCTTCTGCCAATGATTCTAAGCAATATCCTCCTTCGAGCACTACTGCAACTCGACCATTAGCAAGGCTTAATAGAGGATTCAGAAGATGTGGGTAAAATGATGGAGTTATTTCCATTTCGCCCTTAACAAAATATATTATAGAAAAAATTAGATTTTGATTGGCATTCATTATGCTTATATTAAGTGGTTAAAAAGCTTTAATTTCTTATGGATGATGATTTCGTTTATAGCTAGATGTACATATATATTCTATTTATCTTATTTTCAGTAGATGGTGAAGATACTAACTAAGTATGAACATTTTCTAGTTTATGTGAATCCAGTGGATAGAAATTGATCTAATATTAAACTAGCAAAAAGTTTTATGGATTTAAAAGCAATTTAGCGATATCCTATATGAATTCCTATCAGTCCAGTTATCCATGTTATTGTAAAGTGTGCGTTAAAGATATTTGTTTATTTCTAGAACAGTCAGTTGGATCATAACCAACTTCATGGAAAGAATCATTTAACGTACCAGTATCAAAATCAATAAACACAAAGAAATGTAAGGAGTTTCGCTAAAGGTCTTCAAGAAGATATTAAGAGTACAAATTCAGCTGGAAAATACTTAAGGGAATATTATAATAATCTTGGAACAGTCCGGATTTCATCTTAGAGAGCAATAAATTTTATTATTAACTACTGAAAGGAAGAGATAGATCAAAAGAAATCATTAAGGCTGGGTCTATGTCATAATTGAGACAACTCGATGCACAGTTAGCAAGAGGCGGGGCGTTAAGAGGTTTGAATAAATAAATAAAGTTGATTAATGGAATATTTATTTAAACACCTAAGGCAACAAAATAACGTTTTCTAATTTCTAAATTTGTCTCCCAATTTTTATTGAAAATGATGATTTTTTTTAATTTCTCTGGTTTGCGGAGCGGGGCTGCCACAAAGTAAGTAGATTTAAAGGATTTTTAACATAAGCTTTCTGAAGTAAATAAGCAGAAAATAACATTTTCTGATTTTTAAAATTCTACTTATTTTTATGAAAATTGTATGCAATAGATTGCTTTCGTAATGGGTAAAATGCGGGTAAAGGAATCTATTGCGTCAAATTGTCGCAGATATAAGTGGATTTTTAAAAATCGGAAAACGTTATTTTCTGCTTATTAACTTCAAAAAGCTTATGTTAAAAATTTATTTAATTTAGTTCAAATTTGTGGCAACCCCGCTTCGCAAACCAGAGAAATTAAAAAAAAATCATTGAATTTTCATTTTTAAATCATTTTCAATAAAAATTGGGGGACAAATTTAAAAATTAGAAAACGTTATTTTGTTGCCTTAGGTCTTTAAATAAATATTCCATTAATCAATTTGCGATTTATTTAAAAATCTTAACGCCCCGCCCCATCTTGCTAACTGTGCACCGACTTGTCCCAATTATGACATAGACCAGCCTGAATAGGTTTTTTTTCAGACCTGAAGTGATCCTTTAAAACGTTGGAGAGAGACATTCTTATTGCAAAATTGAGCAAGTATATGAATTAAATTGATTCATGGATATAGATTAGCTGAGTAAAAGAACGCAGGAATAAAGGCCAATGAAGCTCGCTCAACAACGATTGAAACTGTAATGGGATTCCATAGGTATCAGTCTTAGGAACACTTTATTATTATTAGTTTATATAACTGACTTTAAGCAAGCAATAGTCCATTCAAAACTCATGCTGTTTACTGATGACATACTGATATTTTGTACTGGGGAAAACATAGATCATATTAAAAGAAAAATAGAAAGCAATCTGAATGAAGTTAAGGCATGAATGCGTAGCAATCGACTAAAATGAAATAGTACTGGTAAATCGAAATGTATGAAGCAAGGTAGGTGTGTCGAACAAAATTAATAGTGAGCCAATTGAAGAAGTAGATGAAATGAAATGTTTAGGTATAATATTGGGCAATAAACTAAACTTTAATATACACATCGATTATTTTTATGTAAAAATAATAGAAAAAAGATAGCATACTTTAGAAGGTTGAAGAAGTCAGATTCACTAGCGAGAGCAATAAAAATCTACAATGTGACTATAAAATCGCATTTTGAATACTGCCTGACCGTACTTTTTCTGTGTACACGTACATCGAAGGGCAGACTACAGAAAAACTCAATATAGAGCAATGCTAGAAATCTTGCAATGTAGTACGATACACATAAATTGGGTGCATACTTTTAACTCTGAAGCTGATGAATATGACCCAGAGAATTGATCTGAATGTATTAAGTTTATATTTCAAATCCAGAATGGGGGATCTACCGCCATATTTAAGAGCTAGAATAACATTTGTGACGGATGCGCTGGAATGTAGATTTAAATAAAAGATTAATTACCTACAATAGATCTGGTACTCAAAATTCTTAATATACAGTGTGTCCCGTAAGTCGACGTCAAGCCGCAACCAGGTGATAGACCAAATCGTAACAGTTACCAGAAAAATATAAAAAAAAATCTAAGTCATGTATTTTTCAAATTATAGGCATTTCTTTTGTTTTCGAGAAAATGTACACCTTGTGATGGTTTTTTAGCTCCTGTTGCTACAAATCTTTACTTTTTTTCAATTTTATTTTTCTTATGTAATCCCGAATAGTGCATATGTAACCTGTTGCTTTAAATTCTAAGCCAAATGCTCCAGCTTGGAAGAAAATGTCACATTTTGCCGAACCAAGAATAGAAAATTAATATTTCACCCAACTTTAACTGACTGTACTGAAAAAAAAAAAAAATGTACTACGCCATGGCATTTGACGCATTTAATAAGGATTCTAAAATGGTACAACACTTGCTACATTATTTCTTAGATTACGGAAAAAAAATCTTTTTCTTCAAGAAACCCAATTTCGAAAAATTTCTTTTCACCTACTAAAATTGATTCTAGTGTACCCAAAGCTTGCCTTAATAACCACACAAGAATTCCAATCTACAATGCATTTATACTGCCAATAATTACTTACAATATAATTAACTGGTCACAATGTAGCAATAACTCACTAAAATTAATGCATAGAGTATTAAAAAAACCATAAAGTCCATATTTAATTTACATAGACTTGCACCAACGCATGTGCTGTACGAATCGACAAAGTCCCTGAGCTTAAAACAATTAATTTATGTCGAAAAAGCTAAAATGATATATAAGATACGAAATAAGATGTTAAAGTCGAACATAAACTTAATAGAGCATGGAGAAATACATAGCCATGGCACACGATTACGCCAACATATACGCCTACCTTATGCTAGAACAGACAGAACACTAAAGAGTGTGAAACATACTGTACCCATTTACAATGGATTACCAGAAGAAATAGAAAATGCAGAGCAAGTGCACAAGTTCAAAAAACTAATAAAGAATTATGCACATGAAAATGTTACAATAGTATGATGTGTAAACTGATTACAATGTAACAAAGATAACTAGTCAATAAAAAAGGTAAAAGATGAAAAATAGGAGAAGTGCTCTTCACTAATACCAGCCCTTGGCTGTGAAGATGCCCAAAAATCATATAAAAAAAAATAACGAATAGTCAGACTAGAGAGATGGAGAGAGTGGTGGAAAGGAGGATAGCTCTGTATAAATATACAATCCTTATGTATATTACGTGCAAAAAAAAAATATATATATATATATATACAAAAATAAAAACTACATGTATTATGTGAAAAGTGAATATAAAAGAAAAAAATAAAACTTTAGTATATAGGATTAGCATAAATTTAAGGGCGATCTAAAGCAAAAATGAAAGAAAATACTAAAAAAGTTACAAATAAATACTATATATGTATGTCAATGATAATAAGACCAAAAAGGACAATTACAATACATCAAAGAATAGAACAAAGTATTTAAAATAGGGACAGTGCAATGTATAAACTAGAGCTATTATTTATTTACTTGATATACTACGTACAATAGAATAATAATATAATAAAATTTGAAAAAGATCAACAAGTTGAATTTATGAGAATGAAATCATAAAGTTGCTTACAGATTTTTGAATAGAGCACATATTGTCAACAAAGTCAATCATGCCACTACAAAGAATAAATTATTGAATACAGCGACTAATTGGACCATCAAGGAAGTAATTTGTTTTATGAAGAGATTCATATAGAATGGAGAAGAATCTTAAACTCCTAGATTGAATGTAAAAATGAATATGCTCGAGCAGGGAAGGAGAAACAATTTTATAAGCCAACAGATCTCTTATGAACATAACATTGCGGGTCTTCCGTCTGGTAGACATTTTTTGTGTCGATCTCATGGATCAGCGCAAAGTATGTTATGAATTGGATCGCTAGTCAAAGATAAAGTATTAACACACAGTCTTTTTTTTTTATCTTCTGAATATATCTGTTAATAATGGGTATATCATTTATAAAAACTTGAGGGCATGGCACGAACTTTAATTGGAGATTTCTCCTCGAGGAAGACGTCCATACCCACGACAGTGGCAATTACAAAACGTATATTTTCGAAACGTTGCATAGAATTGCATTAAACCTACTGTACCTTTTCACATAAAAATATTATTTTATAATCAGCTTATGCTTAATAAAGTAACTTTAATGGCTAAGAATTTTTTTTCATTTCTGGTATCCTTATGGTCCTGAAAGGATTAATAAAATATGAATGTATTTACTGATTGATATTTTTTCACCAATAGATATCTCGAAACGTTTTCTTTTAAACAAACGAATTCTTCATTTATTTAGGTCTCAAAATTTTATCAAATTGACGTATTTAAAAATTCATCTCTCAACATTGATCAAATATTGTATAGAGTAAAACGAGATTTTTGTATTACCTTTTATTTATAGGGTAAACTGAATTCACAATCGCGATGAAAGTAGTAAGTAGATTCAATGTAGGTAAGGTATATGAAATGGCAGAATAATGAAAACGATTTAATCTTATATTACGAACAAAACGAATATCTAGAAAATGTACGTAAGAGTATGCTGACTTATCATCACCCATTGCTGAATCGAATCCAGCACTAACAATCATAATTAAACTAAAAAAACAATTAGATTAATAAAACTAACCTCTGGGCATCCAACTGCTGCATCATATCCAGAAGAAACTATAACAAGTTCAGGCTGGAACTGATACAAAAATAATAAAAATGATCTTTTATTAATTAATTCTTTAGCAATAAATCATGCATTGTGGGCGCATTTCAGAATTGAACTGATGAGACGGCAATTTTCCATTTTAGACCAGGTGGTCTAATGTAAGGTGAATTGATATCTCATTTACTTTAGTTCAATTCTGAGCTACCAACCCACCGGATTAAATCGAATTAAGTCATTTGCGTGATTGAATCTGGTGAATTGAAACTTCAATACTGCCCCAGCAAATTTTTATATTCTGTCAGAATGCCAATATCTGTGAATAGCAATACTAAAATGATGGGATTTGCATTCCGATAGAACTGAGAAAAATTCTATTATTAAACCATGTGCTGAATTAATATACCTCGACAGCTACTGGAATCAAGATTTGTTGAAATATTGCTAAGTAGTCGGAGTTGGTCATTCCATTTTTATTCAGAGGCAAATTGAAATTGAAGCCTTTTGCTGGTTCTTCGCCAATGTAATCGAAATCCGATTCACGTAAATGTGGCCAGAAAGCTCCCCATTCAAAACGATGTATAGAAAAATATAACACCCTACATTTGTAAAGGAAGTTAATATCTAAGCCAATTATTTATTTAGCATGAAAATAATACCTAGGGTCGTTATAGAAAAATCTCTGGGTTCCTTGTCCATGATGAACATCCCAATCCACAATCAAAATTTTGTTTAATTTGAGATTTTCCAGAGCATGTTGAGCAGCTATAGCGACATTATTAAAAAAGCAATATCTAAAACAAAAAAATATCAATATCCTCTTACACTGCTTTTTCTTTATTTTTTTAAAGCTTACCCATTAAACTCTGCTTTCATTGCGTGATGTCCTGGTGGGCGGATGATTGCCATACCATTTTGCATTTTTCCACTAAAAATATTATCAACCAACTCTATTGTGCTCCCAACCGCTAAAAGCGACAACTCATATGTGCTCTAAAATCAATAAGATTGGAATGAAAAGCATGGGAAACAAGTAAAAAACTAAATTACGGGATGTAAGTAGATTGAGTCGTAATGAGAACTTAAATCTTCTAAGGAACTTCCGTCTGCTTTGTCACTTGTTGATTTCAGCAAATCATAGTGACTCCCTGTATGCTTTAGTAAAATTTCTTCTTTCGTGGCTTTCCGGGATGGTATCCTTTTACAACGTTCTATTAGTCCTAATTCACAGCATCTAAAATATCCGAAATAAGAAGAATTATAATATACATAATATATTCATAATTTAAGAGGTATTTACATTCAGAAATGATATTTTAAAATTCTTTCAAAAATATACATATTCAATGTTAGAGAAAGTGTTGAAAGAAGTAGTTACAGAATTTTTTTTTAACACAGAAATAGTTTAGTAATGTATCTGTTGGTAAATAAGCATTTTTATACCCTAGATGAAATCTAAAGGGTATACTAACTTTGTCCTTTTGTTTGTAACACCTAGAAATAATGATGGTAGAGAAAAATGGATTGGATACCCATTCATAAAATTAAAAGTTATTTTGATTTTTGCATGTTCGTCTCTCTGTCTGTCCTCACGTAACTCGAGAATGCGTGTACTTAAGAGAGCTGAAATTTTGCACTTGGGCTTTAAAAAAAAAAAAAATTGGACAAATCGAAGGAGTTACCCGATAGGGTTGACATACAAAAATTTCATTTTTCACTACATATTTGGACACTGCCTGAGAACGCGTCAACGTAGAGCGCTGAAATGTTTTCATCAAAATGGTAAATAAAATTTCAAAAATGAACTAAATCGAGCAACCCGTTCTTGATGTTGCCATATAAAAATTTAGGATTTTTACGTATCCTGTGAAAACGGTCAGTCCTCTACGTACTGAAAAGTTCTTCAGAGTATGAAATCCTATTAAATTGGTTATAATCATTTTTGTTATTCAACGAACCGTTCTAGAGATATATTCAAAAACCACTTCAAAAATCAAAGTTGCGGAAATGGATGACCATACGAAATTACAAATGAGCTCTAGGGTATCATAAGAATTGGTCTTAGACCAATTCTAGCCTTTTTACTTGCTTTTATTATTATTTGGAGGTTGCAGACAGAGATTCCGCCTCTCATCTAGTCAGAGTCACGGTTACCCCTGAGATATTTTGTGACATTATCCCTAAGCGACCATGCTAACTTGAGGACTTTAATAAAACCTTGTAATATCCTCTCCTATATGTTTTCGCATTGTGCGGCCAAGAGTTTTACAGTTGTAGAAGACGTACTCTGCAGTTTCGTCATCACCCATACAGATACAGAAGTGGTAGGCTTCGGTATCGACCTTACCAATAGCATTCTTAAGATGGTATCTACGTGGATATTGTCCAGTAAGTATGCTCGTTATAAGTCTTTAGTTGTTTTTCTGCTAAGCATGAGAAATATATTTAAATAAAATAATAAATAAGCATAATCTATACTCTATTCCTCTATACGAATACATCGGTATATTTTAAACAGATTCTACTCTTGATTGTTAGTCCAGCTATGTTTTCATGCAAATTTGACGTGTGTAGGCTTGAAAACAATGAGTTTTGAAAATATGTCACAACGAAAAATATATAAACCATATTTTTTATGGGCGACACGATAAATGTCGTGAAAGGAAGGATAAATATCTATTTTTGTTTGACCTTTAAGCAAAAAAAAAAAAAAATGAATTTTAAAAAATTTTCACCACGGAAATATCTCAATTACTGAGCAGCACACTGGTGAATAATATGAACCACTTTACACCACAATTCAGCCAGTAACCTAATCAACATGGACGATTCGCCTATAAAACTCCAACGCGGCATAGACTCTCGCTTTCAGCATACATTTAGTTTCGGAAGCTATTCAGTGATTTTTGAGGAGCAACAAGGTATTCAGCAACAAATAGTAAAATAATTCTTTTTGGAAACTACATGGCATTCAGTGATACTTAGAGCAATAGGTATTTAGTGATTTGGAAATAATAAAGTATTTTGTGATTGTTTGGAAGAATAAGGTGACAAACAGCATTATTATTGCAGAGCATAATTCTACCCTAAGGCCACAACGGTACATGCTCTGAAATAAAACTTCAACGTTCTTCACAAATTTCAACAACAACGATCAGGGTGACCTTAACACCAGTCCTTTTTCCTTTTGCGCATTGGCACGAGAAATTATATCAATCGCATTTGATCTTTTATGTGCCAATTGTGATTTTTTTTCTTCTTTTTTTCTATAAATTTATATAGCAGTAAGTACAGTATTTGAATTTAATTAGATAAGGTTGTGTGATTTAGTTTTAGAAAAAATTTAATATTTTTTGGAAAGTAACATAAAGACGCAATAAAGTGAAAGCATGCTGAGCATCTGTTGTTTTCATACAGTAATTCCCCATCGCTACACTATTATTACCAAAGCCACCAGGGAATTATCAGACCGCATTGGGTCTGCTTTAGTGAGATAAACAAAGGGATCAATGAGAGCATTTATTGCATCTTTTTGAGATTCTATTTGAATCATTTATCCATCAATAAACAGTCAACATATCAGAATTTCATGAGATATTTTTCGCAAACCTCACCGTTTCCGAGATAAGTTCTTATTGATATTGCTTATCAAAATCACTTAATTTTAAGATAAAATATAAAAGAAATAAAATCGTGATAAATTATTTTATTTAGTACAACAAGAATTATAAACCTTTTAAAGGGTTTTCCAATAAAAGGTGTTATTTTAATTAGCCCGCTATTTCGGTAGATGTCACTTTTGGAGCTGTCATTTTTTGACATTTGACAAGTAGAAACTACGCCATTAACAAAAATGGAACGATACACGATTCAACAACGCATTGAAATTATTAAAATTCACTATAAAAATGGTGAAAATGTGGCAGAGACGGTTCGTAAAACTCGAACATTTTTAGGTCGTCGTGAAGCACCTTGTCGGACCGCAATACAGAAATTGGTAGAAAAATTCGAGCTGTCGGGACAAGTTAGTGATGTGAAGAATAACACCCGTGCACGTCGCTCAAGAACAGCCGAGAATATTGCTGCTGCAGCCGAAAGTGTTGAAGAAAACCCAGGTTTGTCCATTCCTCGTCGTTCTTTGGAATTAGGCAATCCACAAACGTCATTTTGCATAAAGATTTGGGTCTTAAGGCTTATAAAGTTCAGTTAACACAAGAACTCAAGCCGGCCGATCATCAACAACGTCGAGTCTTTGCTGATTGGGTCCTTGAAATGCATGAAAATGATCCGGAATTCCATCGAAAACTCATCTTGAGTGATGAGGCCCATTTCCACCTCGATGGCTTCGTCAATAAGTCAAATTGTCGCATCTGGGGCTCGGAAAACCCAAGAGTTATTGTTGAAAAGCCTCTCTATCCTCAATGTGTGACTGTTTGGTGCGGTTTATGGTTCCGCGGGGTCATTGGACCTTACTTTTTCGAAAATGAGGCTGGAGCAACAGTTACGGTGAATGCATTGCGCTATCGACAGATGATTAATGATTTTGTATGGCCGGAATTGGATGGTATTGATCTGGACGTTTACTTTCAACAAGACGGCGCTACGTGCCATACAAGCAACGAAACCATTGATCTTTTACGGGAACATAGGGCAGCCACTTTACGATTTGGTTATGGAAAATTTCATGAAAAGGATATGGTCCTGTAGGCGTGGTCGTGGTGGTCATTTGGCTGATGTTATTTTCCATTATTAACGGCATACCTTCCTCTTTATAATGAAATAAAGATCCGATCATTTATCTCAAAAAATGGCATTTTTCTTTGAATATCAAAATAACACCTCTTATTGGAAAACCCTTATTATGGATTTACAGCTCTGTCCTCTCTTCAACTACCCCAGAACAACATACTGATAGGTGGGAGCACGTTAAAGTGAAAAATACGCTATTTTAATGATCTACTGGAATATATTGGGGATGTGAAAATCCATGTGTAGGCTGACGATGGTCAGATATATACAGGGTGTTCCGTAAATGTCTTTAATCCTTTCAGGGGATGAAAGTAGAGGTTATTTGGGTAAAAAAAGTCTAGATACTTTTATATCGAACTGCGCTTGGTTTTCGAGTAAATCGATAATATCGATTTTCGAGATTTTGCATACCTTTTCAGAGTAATTTCGTTATAAGTTCTATTGTAATTAATGGATTGTGACGTTCAAACCTTTATTTAAAAGAACACATATTGGCCTTTCTAAGAATGTATAATAAGTTGTAATTGTGCCTTCAATTGTTTAAAATAAAAACAGTTTTCTTTAGAATTTTTTATTTCACCAAAATTTTTGTCGCGCTCCAGTGTACATTTATTCGAAATATCACCATTGCACGAACTTGGCAAAACTATGAAAAAATTTGCGCACTATGTCCCCTTTCCAAAATGACCTCCCTAAGTGCTATCAACAATAACAATCAAAAGTTATAAGCAAACATTTGGAGGATGTGCCCATCGAGGTAATCTTCAGTTTTTTCGTAGGTTTCTGTCTCCTCCTACAGTTTTTAACCTACGACAACCATTTATATGTCATTGTACGGGAATCTGAACTGGCTATTAGATAGGGCAATTTAGATTTCGAATTTCGAAAATGGAGGGGGTAATTTCGAAAAAACACTTTTTTACCAAACTTGATATTTACGTAGATTTCGTTATTCCGCATCTTCATTTTTTCGGGAGGGGCAAACTCTGGGAGGGGCGGGCGTTCAAAGTTTCAACTTTAAGCGGATATATTTGAATAAAAACCACCAAAAATGTCTTTTCCATTTATGAATTTAGGGCTTACTTGCTAGAACAATGCTTGGTTGAGAGAATATAGCCGCTTAAAGTTGAAACTTTGAACTCCCGTCCCTACCAGAGTTTGGCCCTCCCGAAAAAATGAAGATGCGGAATAACGAAGTCTACTTAAATATCAAGTTTGGCAAAAAGGTGTTTTTTCGAAATTACCCCCTCCATTTTCGAAATTCGAAATCTAAATTGCCCTATCTAATAGCCAGTTCAGATTCCCGTACAATGACATATAAATGGTTGTCGTAGGTTAAAAACTGTAGGAGGAGACAGAAACCTACGAAAAAACTGAAGATTACCTCGATGGGCACATCCTCCAAATGTTTGCTTATAACTTTTGATTGTTATTGTTGATAGCACTTAGGGAGGTCATTTTGGAAAGGAGACATAGTGCGCAAATTTTTTCATAGTTTTGCCAAGTTCGTGCAATGGTGATATTTCGAATAAATGTACACTGGAGCGCGACAAAAATTTTGGTGAAATTAAAAATTCTAGAGAAAACTGTTTTTATTTTAAACAACTGAAGGCACAATTATAACTTATTATACATTCTTAGAAAGGCCAATATGTGTTCTTTTAAATAAAGGTTTGAACGTCACAATCCATTAATTACAGTTCATCTTCATGCAACGAAATTACTCTGAAAAGGTATGCAAAATCTCGAAAATCGATATTATCGATTTACTCGAAAACCAAGCGCAGTTCGATATAAAAGTATCTAGACTTTTTTGACCCAAATAACCTCTACTTTCATCCCCTGAAAGGATTAAAGACATTTACGGAACACCCTGTATAGCCATATGAACGTAATTGAGATAACCTTATCTTTATATCGATTTATTCTTTAACAATGCATACCGCGTCAAGATAGGAAAATGGCGAAGCAATTACTAAACTATTAAAAACTTCTAGTTTTTTTAAGGTCAATTTTTGAAATACCTAGATAAGGTAAGATCAGATAATTATTATTAGTGCAAATAATAAACATAATACATAAGTTAGCTCCCTAAATCATTAAATATATATCTATCCTTTACAAAGTGGACTCTAATTTAATTTAATTTTATTTTTGATTCCTTCAACCACCACTCTCTCCATTACTCTAATTCTAGCATGACTCATCAAATTTACTTATATTATGCTTGAACCTCTTCTCAGACAGCACCTAGCTGGTATTAGAGAAGAGCATTTTATATTATTATATTGAATTTATTTTAGAGCTTTTATTCATATTATTCAAATGCAGATTGCAGATGTATGTAAAGCTAATTCAATCAAACTCACAGTCCCTAATTTGGCCTTTTAGCTTAGAACTGAATACATTAAAGCTTGAGCTTGCCTTAATAACTTCAGGAAGCTCGTTATAGATTTTGGTCGCCGTTTTATATAAATCCTTTTCTGATTCTGTTTGTTTTTGGTTGCTGTAATCTTAGTTTTTTTCTATTTCTCGTCCGATGGATATATAATCATCTTATATAACCACTTGTGTGTGCATCTATTCGTAAATTTAATAGAATTGACACAAAATTTAAAAAATTTAATGATTTACCATTAGAAATAAAAAGAGAAAGTAATTTCAAGATTTTTAAGAGATAATAAAAATAATTATCTTATATTTGTTTTTATGAGTTCACGTGCAAATTTATAAATAAATTTAGCTTTGTTCTATTTATTTTAGTTCTGACCGTTCTGTGTGATAAATAATATTTAATGAGATCATTAGTTTTACCTCGTAGTCCTAGTTCGTCTATGATCTAAAGCAATATCTTGCGGTCAACTGTACAGAAGGTTTTCGTAAATCGATAAACACAACGCCCACATACATACCCACGTCTAATGCACACAAATTCTAAAGCAATATGGTCGATTTAAATTCTAAGAAAAAATGAATTTTCGCCTATATTGAAAAACATTTTCGGTTCGTACTCATGATATATTTAGCCGATCAGTGAGTTATTGAGGTTTGCTATGAGCTCTTCCATACATCACTTTCTTAGTACTACCGTCGTTATCTGGATATTTCTTGTCTGTGGTATTACTTTCATATGTCTATCTATGTCTACTTTTATATAAATAAATCAAGTTTGCTATGAGAAAAAAATTTATAAACAAAATCATAATGGCAGACTTCCCCCACTGACATGTATAACATAGACTGCTGACACCACTGAAATCGCTTACGTTATCATGGGATCACTTTTCTATAGATGTCTCTTTTTGGTTTAACGCACTGACATATATATAGATGGACTGCTTGATCTCCTGTTTCATGTGGCACCAATTTTGATTTCAGAAAGTATGCTCTCACTGTCAATGCTACCAACTGTCGTAAACTGACGTTATATTTAAATTATTTGAGAATTTACGTATGTATATGCATGTCAGTGGGATTTACCGAGTTTACCACAAAGGTATTTGGGACTATTTGTATCGATACATTTTAGTTATGAGTCGAAAGAATTGTTTTTTACAAGGATTTTTACAAACAATTTCTCGTTCCTAACCGTTACAGTTCAGTGGGAAAGTATGCTCTCACGGAAAGAGACAGGAATATGAAAGTGGTGCCATTTGCTTTCATGCATTTTTGATTCAACAAGCAGTCCATTTATATATTTACATGTCAGTGGTTTAACGACTGGATTCCACTGTACTTGAAATAATAAGTTCTATACGAAATCCACCATAGTTCAGTTTCTGTTCAGTGGATTTTCCAAATGAATATATAGAATAGAAAAAAATGGCAATACAATATTTGTAATTCTTTCCCTATCAACCATAGCTACTTTACGGGATAGGCAGACAAAAATTGCTTAATTTTATTTCCTTAAAAATCGAGTTTAAGGAATATTTGATGTTATAGGAGATAATCTTCCAATAAAAATAATAATTTTGAATATATTTGGAATTTGTTGAGCTTGTAACATGACTGTTAAAGCGAAAATGAAACTTGAAATTAAGATAGTTTTCACACCCCTCCCAACAAAAGTGGACCCATATGAAATAGAACATCAAGCTGTCTATGTTATACATGTCAGTGACTGCCACCTTAAAACTTAATTTGCTGTCAATTATAACCCCTAGATACTTAATTTTACGCACTCAAATTTAACGGCTAACCTTTTTTGAAAATGAAACCGTTAGATTATTGATTTTTCATAAATAAAAATTATATAACCACTTCATAGGTTTTTACAATCGAAAGTATTCTTTTGTTGTAATCCAAAAAGTGCATATAAATATGCACCATAAGTAAAATGGATTTAAATTACACATAAGTGTACACAAAAAAAAGGGAGATTTAGAAGCCTCTTAAAGAAAAGGCCATTTCAGCAATATCAATTGCCACAAAAAATACCACGTAGATCCTATATGTACAAACAAAGTATTGGGTGCCTAATATTCTAGAAATAAATACAATGTATGTATGTATGTACATCCTATATGTATACATACAAAGTGTTTGATTTCTAACATTTCGAGGTGACATACAATGTATGCCCCATGTGTGCATACAAAGTGGTTACCTCTTAAAACAAAAAATGAGAATTTGATGCGATGAAGACTCAAGACTCTTCACCAGCAGGAACCGCTTATCAGCAAATTTCTCGTATTTACGACAACACGCTGTGAAGCCGGGCCAATCGTAATTGCTTGAAATAAAGTAGGTGTCAAATGACACCTTATTAGCCATTACCATTTTGACAAACAAGTCAACAAAAAACGATGAATGGCTTGAGAAAAGTGCTTCTCGATTAAAAAGTGCGAATTAAGCACAATGAGTACACAATGATTAAGCGGACGAAAAGTCATTCAATAGAATTATTTTAAAAAAAAAGAAAACAAGTAAAAAAGCTAGAATTGGTCTAAGACCAATTCTTATGATACCCTAGGCCTAGATGAATGCCCGTATTAAATTTCGTATGGTCACCGATCTATTCAAGTATTGATTTTAAAGTTGTTTTTCGCATATATTTCTAGAACAGTTTGTCGCACAGAAAAAATGGTTATAACCAATTTTATAGGATTTCGTATTCTGCAGAAGTTTTTAGTATAATAAAAATGTCTTGGACTGATCGTTTTCAAAGTATACGTAAAAAACCGAAATTTTTATATGGCAACACCAAGAAGGAGTTGCTTGATTTAGTCCATTTTTAACATTTTATTTGCTAATGTAGTAAAAACATCACGTACGAAATTTCAGCTCTCTACGTCGATGCGTTCTCAGGCAGTGTCCAAATATATAGCGGAAAACAAAATTTTTATATGGCAACCCCACGAAGGAGTTGCCCGATATGTCTCATTTTCTAACTTAATTTTACTTTTTTTAAAGTCCGTGTACAAAATTTCAGCTCTCTAAGTATACGCGTTCTCGAGTTATCGTGCGCACAGACGGACGGACATGCAAAAATCGAAATAACTTTTAATATTATGAATGGGTGTCCAATCCATTTTGCTCTACCATCATTATTTCGAGGTGTTACAAACGGAATGACAAACTTAGTATAACCCTATGATTTCATCTAGGGTATAAAAAGAAAAAAGCTTCTGGTAGGGTAATTAAACTGCTAGGTGAGCATTTTTGATCAGTCGAAGAAGATTAGGTTTTCGCAAAATGAGATCGGCAAAAATCACAATTTGATTAAAACAACGGGCGAGTAGAGTTAAATCACAGACTCTATAACTTATAGAGTCTGTGGTTAAATCCAACAAATTATAAAGTGGAGGTGATAATTAAAAAGACAGAGTGAAAAGCCGGAGAAAGTGAGTTAAAAAAAAAGCATTTACAAGTGGCAAAAAAAAAAATAAAATAAAAAAGAAGTGTTTCTTTAAAAAAAAACTATAAGGGAGCTGAAAAACGGAGTTGGCTGATTGCGACTGGATTTTCGCGAAAAGGGTTCTTTTTTAAGGAACCGGGTTTGAAGGTGAAAGTGTAAAGAACAGTTAGCAATCTTGTGGTGACTAAATCAGTTTGTAATTCTAATATGATTTTGGCACCAGAAACTAAAAATAAACGCTAATAATAAAAGCACAGTTGAGGATCTGTTATTGTAGTTATTGCCAAGCCCCGATATACATAACAATTTTGGCGCAGCCGGTAGGATTCGAGGAAGCCTTTTTGAAATAAAAGTAAGTGCTTGAAAACCCTCGAATTTCTTACAAAGTGAAAGAGGACTTGGACTAAAGTTGAGTGCTGGGCAAGACAAGCTTACCCTTTAACCTGGAGCTGAGTCTGGCTTCGGGGGCACTTGATTTGGTCACCTCCAACGCTCGAGGTAGTGCAACTATAACTGCCTCTACTCAACAGAGTAAGTAGACACCCCCTCAACAAAGTGCAAAGCACCAACGTGGGATTCCAGCGGGCTTCGTCCCTGCCCAGAAGGACGAAAAGGAAATCAGTTTCGACCCACTCTTGGAAAAGGCATAGCCGAAACGAAGATTGGACGAACCGAACACTGGTAATTGATAAAAGAGGAACTTCTGCTGTTTAGTCTGGGAGGAAATAGAAGAAGGCATACAGCCCCTTTTCAGGCACATCAAAAGGGAATCGGCGAGAAGGCATAAAGCCCCCCTTTGGGACAATACATCAGCACAGGGAATAAAGCAAGTAGGCCAAAGGCCCCCCTGTGCCCCTAAACAAGGACCTGCATGTCGGAGGACAAGCCTACTGTCGACGAAAATTCCCGAAAGTCAACAGAGGAAACTTCTCCACAACAATCTTCCTTGCCGGGCGACTCAAGGGACGACCCGACTCGGCTCAGAGGAAGCAACCCAGAGGAAACTCCATCGACATCGTCAGAACAGACAACTGTACAGCAGAACGAGGTTCCACACACTTCAAAACCGGCAGGAGTTCAACTACGAAGTGGAACCGTACTATCAGGATTCCAGCCGACCCAAGTAAGTTTAGATATATATTTGAAAACTTTGTTAGACAGAGCGCGAGGGGCTTCAGGAGTCTCTATTACACAGTGTGATGCGTTAGAAAGGAAGCTAGTACAAACTCGCAGGCAAAGACTTGCTCAAGTCCAAAAATTTAAAAAGGACACAGAGAAGTTTAAAAGAGAGCTCCTGGAGTTAAAAGAAACCTCGTGTCCTGTCAATTTTAGTAATAGTCCAGTTATATTTACCAATTTAAATATAAGTGAAATAACAGGTGAAATAAGTGATAGTAGTAGCGAAGGGCTGTCTGCGGCAGCAACATCTTTGAATTGGCTAGGAGGATCCCTTCTGGACAAGGACCAAGCTATACTAAAATGGTCGATTACGAAAAAGTGGTAAAGTTAGCTGCCCAGATGGTTCCTCTTTTTTCTGGTGCGCTTGATCCTCAGTTGAGCCAAGAACTCCAAACTTTTCTAGGCTGCTGCAAACAAGTGGACCGTTGTCTTGCGGGAAACGAAAATGAAGCTCTCCTTCAAATATTGCCTACACGGTTACGAGGAGAAGCCTACCAATTGGCCACCTCCTCAACATGGTCAACGATGGAAGAATTAGAAAATCTCCTAAATAGAGCATATCTTCCACGAGAGACTTACCAAGAATAGGTTAACAGACTAATTACTTGTCGTCATGTCCCAGTGGAAAGTTTGATCATGTATATACATAGGATCAAATTATTGTGGACGCAGTGCAAACAAGCAGCCGAGGTTAAATATACAGCAGCCCAATATGAAGCAATAAGGCCCCAGTTAGAAGATTTCACTGCCCTCAAAACAGGTTCTAATAGTCCACATCTTAGTGCATATCTACTAACTCTGCAGGTATCCTCACAGAGGACTTAAGTCAGAAGGCACTAGATATGGAAAGGTTACAGCAAAACATACAATCGACATACTCGCTCGCAGGAATACAGCAGACGACACAAGTGGCGCACAATGTCGTACAAGCACACCCCCAAACAGCAGGATTTACACATCCTCTAGCCCAGGTGTCAGATCAACCTGAATATGGTAAGATTAAGTTTAGAACACACAATACAGAGAAAGACGCGTTCAATATAACTCGACCTCAGGGGGATAATATACCGAAACCAACCGCACAACAATATCAGCGAAATGGAGACTACCAAAGGCGACCAAGGTATTCACAGGCCCCTTTTGGTTCCAGAAAATTTTCACCTATACAAGTAAAGTGTAGCTATTGTCAAAAATTGGACCACACATACGATGAGTGTTTTACCAGGAAAAACACGCCATTCTGCAATAATTGCAAAAATTACGGGCATGATGTTGGTGATTGCAGACGCAATCGCAAGCCCCCTGAGCAGTCTCAGCAAGAGACCCCCAACACAGGCCCTAGAGTGTATAATATCAGACTAAAGTGTGATTTTTGTAATCGAAGAGGACATACGGTAACCGCATGCTCACATAAACGTAAGTGGGAAGTTTCCGGAAAATTTTCCGACAAAAAAGTTTTATAAGCTATACGGAATCATTTTTTCCCGTCCTACTGGCATAATACTTTCTCTTCAACAATTATAAAAACTTGCATGAAAAATCGAGGAAAATTCATGTAAATTTTTAAAAAAAATTTCATAGTAATAGGAAAAGTCATGTTATATGGGATCAAGTTGGAATACAGCTAAAAAGCGCTGTTTAAAACATAATTTGAATTTCAGAAAACCGTTGCAGTACTTCAACGATTTGATACTCGAAAAATTTTTGTTTTCGGATCGGCACCAAACATGACTTATGTCGATTTCGATGGGACTTCGGTGCAACACCAGTATTGCACTTTTTCCAGCAGTGCAACACTGAAAATGTTGAATGGGACAATTTTTATAGCAGAAGTGCAACACAAGTTTTGCACTCACTTCCCCTACTTTGCACCGGATATTTTCTCGGTGTTACAAATACATATTGAGGTCGAACTGTCATCTGCTCTGTCAAAGTGTACTGTCGCGATTATATGTGAAATTTTGGAGTTAAATGAATTAAACATTTTTATTTGGATAATTGGCTTTAAGTTAAGAAAAAATTTGTTTCTATATATTAATAAACAACATTTATTACCTTTGGCAGTTCCGTGTATATAATACGTGTGCCCACAAATACAAAGAATATGACAGAAATATGTTCGATGGACTTCAGTTCTCGCAGTTCTCCGCTGCCAGAAAAAGTGCAAAACTGAAATGGTCCCATCGAAATCGACATTAAAATGTCGGTAATAATAAGCTTTACAAAAACTTCCAGGCAAACACAGTGCTGACTTCCAATCATCTCATCGTAACTGCCTTCAAAATTTCAAATTTTTCGAAACCTCGGTAAACCGTAGTCCGAGTTATCGAAACTGTTCGGATTGTGTTCGAAGTACGGTCAGTCGATTGGAAACTCTCGAGTCGTATGGACGCAAAAAAATTTCACTGCGAATATTCAAAAATTGACTCAAAATAAAGAAGAAAGAAAGAAATATAAAGAAAACGGAAAATTCAAAAGAAAGTAAAATTAAATTAGAATTAAGTAAAAATATAATTAAGTTCGGTTAAATTGATATTAGAACAATTTAGTTATCGTGAAAAAGGCAGAAAATAAAATAAGTAAAAAACGAGTTTTCAAACAATGAAAAGTAGAAAATAAACTTTTCTTCACACACAGACTCAGATTTTTTGATTGGGACATTTCTCTTGAATATTCTTTCTCTTCATGAATCAAATCACTTATTACCTCTGATTGATCATACTGAAATACATCGGTGATTGTCAGCGAATAAAATCTGTGCCCACCTCTGGTGTGAAGAAAAGTTTATTTTCTACTTTTTCATACGGCTTGGCCTCAGTTTTATAAAATTAAATTGCAATCACGAAAATTTTTAAAAATTTAATAGTTTCAGTTCTCGTTAGACAGCGTATCACAGAATTTTAATTAGCTTAAATGAATACTGATTAATCCTACTGTCATCTGCTTTGAAGTTATAGATCAACAGATAAGAATATGCTTAAGGGTCCAAAACCATAAGTTTAATAGGTCATTTAACCCAAAGCCTTTAGTTAATAATAGTAGTAATTCTGAACATAATTTCTGTAATAATCATCATCATCATAGCGTATATTATTCAGAAGTTACAGGATGATTGTCATAATACGAAGGAAAAACTCAAACACCCTACTTTCCGAACGACGCCTTTAGACCCTCCTCTCTCCTATAGAGAACATTTTTTTTCATATTTTGACTACAGCAGCACCCGGCGGAATGTTTTTCGTTGTGCTGATTTTTGATAAAAAAAAATATACCTTTAATTATCTAGATTAAGTGCCGTATCGGCTTTTCTGTTTCAGGTATAAATCCTAATGAAAAAGCAAATGTCGTAGGTTTTATCTTAATTACTCCAGCCAAGATATAACTATTAAACACATAAAAGTTTGTTATCGTTTGCATTCTATTTGCAAACAGGTATTGAATGAACCGCAGATTCACTAGACTAATTTTAATTAAAAGTGCTTTATTACAGTAAACATCTATTATTGTAGTGTAGGTATGTGTATACCATAATTAAGGGACTTGAATAAATTAGTGCAATAAAATGAGCCAACTACTTAATTGTTACTATATTCATCAAAGATATCAAAGCAGACTACAAAAACTACTAATATGAAAAATTAATGAATTACAGTCCAATGAAAATTTATTCCGGCTAGTTTCTTTTCCTTCCAAATTTGATATCTACCAAACCTTAACAAAATTCCAGAAAACTTATTACGGAGATGGTTACACCTGATAACAACATAATTAGTTCTATTCGAGTAGGTGAATTGATATTTCATTGTCTTTATCAATTTCGTTGTATAAGATCACGAACACAGACTTGCTCAATTTCTGATTTCTTTGTTTTTATTATATTCACGTTTTTAAATGTAAATATAAATATTTAATACTTACCTCTCCAAAACAACTTGAAAACGTTCTGGCCGCTCAGGATGAGTTGGGTCCCAAAGACATCGATGTTGTGTCATGTTTTCGTCGTATATTATTCCCGTATCTCCATGAATATGCTTTAAGGAATTCATTGCCTAGAACAAGAACAAATTAGAAAACCAATAACACTTAAATATGCCGTACATTTTGAAAAATGTCTTTAATGACAACTTCCTCTGTAACTTTCGACTGCATTTTTTGTTTAGCTTTCTTTTTTGCCTCAAGTAGAGCAGGATTTGGCTTGCGGTTCTCCACTGTTTTTGCCATAGACCTAGTTTGGACTTTTGTTTTCTGTGCTCCACTTCGTGTCAAAACAGATGAACTCTTTTCATAGATAAGATAAGATTTGATAACAGAAATTCCGTTTAATTTATGTTCTTCAAAGACGTCAAATTGAATTTTTTAATGTAAACAAGACTCACCATGATTAATTTCGTATCTTAGAGCTGCGGTTAGAGAAAATATATTTCTTTGTATTTCTGAATTAGGATAATTTTTTATTTCCGATGATTAAAATGTAAAATTACAAGACAATTAATCCGTTGTCTGCAAACTCTTGGAGGCATAAAAGTAAAAAATCGATTGGCGGTTTGAAACAAGAATGAAAGAATTCTTCTTGCTGCTCTACATCGATACCAAAATCGGGAATCTATACGCTAAAACAAGTTTCCAGTAAATAAGAACAATCGTTTATTGCACACCCACAATGAATTTTAATTTAAATACAGCCTCCCACACTGATTCGCACTATTTTTTGTCACGTTTGAGTTCAATTGTACTTGCTGTTGCACTGCACTACGAATTGTTCGTAATTTACAAAGTTGGTTGTATATTCTACATATGTACTCATCTTTAATTATCACATATCTGCTAATTATTTCCCGTTTTAAATATGCGAACAATTTCATATATCAAATCAACCGCACTCGTTTTTATTTATCACAGCTGTTATTAGTAAAAATATGTTCAGTAAATCGATCAAAACTAGCGTAAACCACAAATGAATTTCGACGAAAATTTATTTTTACGCATAAACAATCAATCCCGTTTACTAAACCACGAACTGTTGTCAGTAAAATTTTGTTTTTATGCGACGACTCACCCCACACCCGCTCGCCGAAAACCAATTTAGCAGACTAATGAAATGAACGCATCGCAACGGAAGGGAAAGAATTGTCAAGCCAAATCGGTCTTCCCACACGAAAAGTTTTTAGAGGAGGAAAGAATTTCCTCCCTTTGTGCTGAGAAGTGCCAGCACAATTATGCTCCGCGTAGTTACGTGCAGCATGTCGAGCCACTGTCGCCACCCTGTATTTAAATCAGTACCCACACACGGGTCTGCACTGCGCGAGATGCAACATGTTTTTGATATGCAGCGTTGCGATTACGACATGCCTTGTCAGTAGAGAAGCGGCATTTACCGAGTTGAGAAGTGAATTTTTTCGTGAAATTAATAAAATGTCTGCTGATTTAGTCCATAGCATGTCTGACCGTGGGAGAGTTCCATGCGGTACGACATCGACGGGACAGATATCGTATCGATACTATGTCGATACGTACCTAACCGTCAAGGAAAGGGCCTTATATGATTACCGAAATTAATTGCAGCGTATCAAGATTACTGTAATGACTCGTCTGGGCACAAGAATACCAAAATGCACATGCCTCGTGTTGCAACGTGTGGTTTGGCCCATTTATTCAAATGGAAAGCATACATAGCCCTAGCCCACATGCATAAGTTTTTACGAACGGGTGAGAAGTATTCGGGGGTAGAAAAAATTCCGTGCTACCAAGTTTCGATCGGGAGAACAGGCAGCATACCAATACTATTGCAAGCAAATTTCTGAAATTTCTAATCGGACGGATGTACAGATGTTTACCTGCGATTTGAGGTGATAATAACGGGTTTTCCAATAAGAGGTGTTATTTTGATATTCAAAGAAAAATGCCATTTTTTGAGATAAATGATCGGATCTTTATTTCATTATAAAAGGAAGGTATGCCCTTAATAATGGAAAATAACATCAGCCAAATGACCACCACGACCACGCCTACAGGACCATATCCTTTTCATGCAATTTTCCATAACCAAATCACAAAGTGGCTGCCCTATGTCCTCGATAGCCTCACAAATTCCATCTTTAAGGTCTTGAATCGACGCTGGGCTGTTGGCGTAGACCTTCTCTTTCACGTGGCCCCAAAGGAAGAAGTCGCAAGGTGTTAAGTCACAAGATCTCGGTGGCCAATTGTGATCACCTCTTCGAGAGATAACACGGTCCGGAAACTTTTCCCGTAAAAGATCAATGGTTTCTTTGTTTGTATGGCACGTAACGCCGTCTTGTTGAAAGTAAACGTTGTCCAGATCAATACCATCCAATTCCGGCCATAAAAAATCATTAATCATCTGTCGATAGCGCAATCCATTCACCGTAACTGTTGCTCCAGCCTCATTTTCGAAAAAGTAAGGTCCAATGACCACACGGGACCATAAACCACACCAAACAATCACACGTTGAGGATAAAGAGGCTTTTCAACAATAACTCTTGGGTTTTCCGAGCCCCAGATGCGACAATTTTGCTTGTTGACGAAGCCATCGAGGTGGAAATGGGCCTCATCACCCAAGATGAGTTTTCGATGGAATTCCGGATCATTTTCATGTATTTCAAGGGCCCTATCAGCAAAGACTCGACGTTGTTGATGATCGGCTGGCTTGAGTTCTTGTGTTAACTGAACTTTATAAGCCTTAAGACCCAAACTTTATGCAAAATACGGTGTAATGACGTTTGTGGAATGCCTAATTCCAAAGAACGACGACGAATGGACAAACCTGGGGTTTCTTCAACACTTTCGGCTACAGCAGCAATATTCTCGGCTGTTCTGTAGCGACGTGCACGGGTTTTATTCTTCACATCACTAACTTGTCCCGACAGCTCGAATTTTTCTACCAATTTCTGTATTGCGGTCCGACAAAGTGCTTCACGATGACCCAAAAATGTTCGAGTTTTACGAACCGTCTCTGCCACATTTTCACATTTTTATAGTGAATTTTAATAATTTCAATGCGTTGTTGAATCGTGTATCGTTCCATTTTTATTAATGGTGTAGTTTCTACTTGTCAAATGTCAAAAAATGACAGCTCCAAAAGTGACATCTACCGAAATAGCGGGCTAATTAAAATAATACCTCTTATTGGAAAACCCTTTATAATAATTTAATAATGTGCTGTGAATTTGTGATACAGTAATTGTCTTTATAAAAAACTGTGACTTAATTGAACACGCAAACAATTAATTTCGGTAATCATATAAGGAACTACGCGAAGCGTCATTATTGTTATGGCACGTCTAAGCCAAGGGAAGGATATTCTTTCCTTCCCTAAACTGTTCTCGTCTGTGTTTGGCTTTATATGCAGTTATGACAGATTTAAAAGAAAAGTGGCATAAGACCAGATTGTTGAACACCACCGAATTTCTTTAAACTTTCAACACTAGTTCCTTTTTACTCCCAAATCACAAATATGAAATCAAAATTTTGCGAACCGCCGGAATATAATGCAAGCCATGAAGTCGCCGAAGGCACCGACACCACAGATTAGATATATAGTTGTATATATAAAATCTGTGCCGACACATTAAAAGGCCTTAACGTGCCGAATACAGCATGCAGTAAGAGCTCACTCTTACTGCTTTTTGTATACTCGTCATGGAGGAAAAACTAAAATTTCATCTTAAACAGGTCCTAAAGCCCAAAATTGTCGCTCCCACAGCAAAATGAAGTTAAAACAAATTGCAGTTAAGTATGTTTTCTTTCTAATAGTTAAAAAAAATAGCATATAGAACACATTTATGGAAATTATAGCCTTTGAACAAAATACAAGCAACTTTTATATGAAAAACTCCTGCAGTAAGACAAGGCAAGAAGACTCTGGAAAAAAAAACCGTGAGAGTGAGCTCTTACTGCATGCTGTACCCGGCCGTAATCCCCCCGCAAGATACAAGCCATGAACAAAGTCGAAAAAAGAGAGCAGCGGGCCGGTCAGCAGGCGACATCCACAGTCTTCTTGCCTTGTCTTACTGAAGTTTTTCATATAAAAGTTGCTTGTATTTTGTTCAAACGCTATAATTTCTGTAAATTTTTTCTACATGCTTTTTTTTTTTTTTGACTATTAGAAAGAAAACATATTTGGCTGCAATTTGTTTTAACTTCATTTTGCTGTGCGAGCGACAGTTTTGGGCTTTAGGACCTGTTTAAGATGAAATTTTAGTTTTTCCTCCATGACGAGTATACAAAAAGCAGTAAGAGTGAGTTCTTACTGCATGCTGTACCCGGCACGTTAAGGCCTTTTAATGTGTCGGTGCCTTCGGCGACTTCATGGCTTGTATTATATTCCGGGGGTTACGTATGGACAGTATAATGGCAAAATGGCTGTAATAATGTTTGTAACAGTTTAATAGTTCTACGAAGCTGTAACCCCCGGAATATAATACAAGCCATGAAGTCGCCGAATGCACCGGCGTGTTAAAAGGACTTAACGTGCCGTGCCGGGTATAGCATGCAGTAAGACCTCACTCTCAGTGCTTTTTGTATACTCGTCATGGAGGAGGTGTATTGGGTTTTATTAATTTGCCCTGAAAAATTTTCTGGAATTTTTCAACTGCACCTTATTTTATTTCTCAGAAAAAGGAATCGATTTTTTTATATTGGCGCCGAATGAATTTCAGTACTCTTTAAAAAGAATTATTTTTGGGGTCGTTTTCGGGTAGTCATAAAGGGTTAAAATAGTTATAGGCCTAACATGCGAGGGCTCTGATGGATTGGAGCACTTGGGAATGGGAATTACCTTGCCTGACTTCCAAGGCAGAGAAGGTTAGCTTCAGAAATTTTAAAGGGATGCCATCCAGAGCAACTGCATTTGATTTAACACATGTAAAAGCGTAATAAACATCAAAAATATCAACATTAGAAAAGGAAAGAGTCCTCAGGTTCAGCGATATTATTACCTTATTACCCAGCGTAAGTAACAATTTTTCCAATTTTTGGTGACTGAAGGTGATGGATAGTTTTATAAGGGGTATATATATAATGGTTACTCGGTTATACTATATAAGAATTTGAGTGGTTATATAAGAGTTTTATAATATTACCAATTGGTGACGTAGTTATATTAGAATTTTTTTAATTATTAATGGTTCTCGTGGAAGTAAGTTACTAAAGGTTTTATAAGTTTTTAACGTCTGAAAGCCAATCACTCCACTATAGTTCCATAACAATATAACGTCACCTAAATCAAGTCACAGTAAACTTATAGTCCTCCATTTAAGCTCTATAAGGGGTTTATAGTGGTTACGAAGAGGTTTCGAGTACTAGTATATATAACCTAAGTTATATTATTTGGTAATGGAAACATTACGGTTACTACTATATAAAATAAATTGTTTCTGGGGGCTATGAACTTCGGTAGATAAATAGTCGCCATCTCTCAGGCGTATATTGCTCAGAGGGAGCCCTAAATGCAACGTCACGCAGGGCCTCCGCTCTCTGGATGGCTGGAGCATGATACAAGTTGGACACAATCGATCTTTTTTAAAATGTTTTAAGGGGAACGTGCTGATTAAAAAGTTGAAGAGCTGTCTGTTAAATACTGATAGCTATATGTCTACATTATTAGCTAGATACATCTCGAAGAAGTATACGTTGCCAGTATACTTCTTCGAGATGTATCTAGCTAATAATGTAGACATATGAAGGCCTCCACATTAACGCCTTTGTAATCACGATAAGAGAATTCTTCAGTGACCTGGGAAAGGGGAACGTCGAATGAAGTATATATATAAAGGCGTGTTTAGAGATACCCGGCACTTGAAACTGGTTCCGAAGGTCTGGTTCTAGATAAAACTAGAAAATGTTCCTCCGGGGAAAAAAACACGAGCAGTATAGGTTATATCTTTCACGTTGCAAAATAAGACTCCGTGCCCAGATGCAAACTAAGTCGCAACACGCGTGGAGCCAAATATAGACTCCAGCTCAGAAATATCAGGACAGCCCTAAAGGCAGCGCAAAAATTGTTTAATTGTAACAAGATTAACAGTAAAACAGATTTGCTACATGCAGCCACGTGCTACAATCACAGCATCACACACCATCAGCCAAAAACCGAAAAAAGCAACAAAGGATGAACTCCAGTATTCAACAAAGATCAGAAATAGTAATAAGAATAATCTGACACTTCCACCATCTTCAAATATACATGCTGAACATACATTTCTCCATTTCCCCTATTCAAGGACCCCAAAGAAAAGCCACACTCACGTACTCGAATTTTATAAGTATCAACAGTTCCTGTTCTCTATATATTCTAAGGTCCGGGTACTAGAGTGATCTGTGGAAAGCGTCCGGAAATAAGAAATTTTGAGCCGGGTTATTGGTGGTATGGGACGCCTTTGGATTGAATGGAATGGTAAAATTGGCCTTCTCTTCATATCGTATGAAAATAGCCTTGAGTAACCTCGAGCCCTCAGACAAAAATTCCCTTCCGTATCTTGCGCACTATCCTAGCGATCATTTAATTTATCAACAGGATGACGCTGCGACCCATATAAGGAAATCCAAAAAATCTGGTTCTTGGGGCACAATATCATCCTTTTCGGCTGGCCGACCCGGATGGTTAGTTCGAACAGTATATAAAAACGTCAAGCAATTCAACACCATCAATGAGCTTAAAAATGCCTTTGAAGCTGCTTGGCTAACCTTGACAATGCCGAAAATTCTACTGGATATAGTGGTGAACAATGGTGGAGCTACTGATTAGGAATTAATAAAAATTAATTATTTTTGTGCAGTCTCATTACTGTTTAATTAACCTATGTGCGTCTATAATAATGCAACAAGCATTATGCATACAAAAGGTCATGTCCGAAGTTTGTCGCTTGTCGTTTTTTGACGGAATTGGGTCGGCTATACTGAACTTTTTCTATTTTCAATCACTGTTCTTTCAAAAAAAGCACAAATTCACATATTTCCGACTCTTAAAACTAGTTTTGCGTATAAACGGCACGTGTCTACCAATATCTATTTCTTTTTTCAAGTGAAAAACTGAACAAAACTGCATATGTCTATCAATGTGCACAACAAAAGCCATATGTACGTGAATGTGCGGTGCGGAGCCAATAATCACATGTCTATCAATGTGTGCAGTTTGGGCAGTCAGAAAGCAACACGTCCATTTTGTTTTTGTCTCCTAGTATATATTTCATATTCTTCTATGTTCTTAACATATCGGGAAGGGCACCAAAAATAGCACACGCTATTAAAATTATAGTGAGATAAGTTGGAAAGTTGATTTATACAATTTTATGCGTTTTCTGTAAATTTTTAGGAATGGGACGTGTGACCTTCTTTTCTTGATGTCAGCGATAACAAAAATGGCAGATGTGCTTTGCCATAACTCATTTCCCTCTTTCTTGCTGCAGAGATGGGCTTCCGCACTATTGCATGGTGCGTCTATATAACTTTGCAACGCAGTATATAATATACGGCTCTGCTCGCACCGGATATAAACTTATTTTATTGAACATCCATCTAGTTTTTTCACTAACTTATAAATACATGCTAGTTTTTACGGTCCCATTTTTCTTTGTTTCAGACAGCCTTCACATACATTTTCAACGTAAAATTTTAAATAAAAAGGCATTATAAGCGCAGAAACCTGCTGTTAGAAATATAAATTTTATTTTAAAACAAACATGTTCCTAATTTACTAAACATTACACCTACCATGTAAACACTTTCTGGTTAAAACGCGGCCATTCTGCTATATTTCACAAAAATATAAATTAAATCCTCAGTGGTAAAAATAACAACGAGTCTTGAGGTACAAACAGAAATTATTTAATGACGGTCTAAAAAAAAGTAGAAATTAGATTTTTGGTTCGATTAAAGCTGTGGCAAGGTCCTTCATTTTCGGATAGTTTATATCACGACTGTCTAATTGCTTTTGCGCCCATAAAATCATTTTAAGTAGATACATTAATTTCGGACTGGATTCTTCTTGGTGTTCAATTTTTAAAATAGCAGCATTCAATTCACTGGCAACCTAAATTTAAAAAGAAATTAGATATTTTTAAAATTTTTATTTATTAGCACGAATTTAATTCAAACGCAAAATTTAAATTTAGTTCAAATCACAACGAAATTTGTGGCATTAATTTATACAGAAAAGTTCTTCAGACTCATTTTATGTTATATAGCGTCTTCCAGCTGTGGTGGTGCAGTTTTTCGATACTGATTCTTCCACAAAATTTTACGCAGGGGGGTCAATTCCTATCATCCTCTATACATGATATAGGTATTTGACACTTTTTGTCATTTTTGGTGAAATGTGCTATATTTCTAAAACTATGGCAGTTATTGATATCGTGCCTTCTTAAGTTAACGTTAAGTTACTTAACATTTTTAGTAACGAATAATTCCTATTCATATGTAGTTTTGAAAGAGTTCCAAATTCAAGAGTTTTTAACGTTACTTTATTTATAGTAAAATAGCCTAATAAGATTCCCCTACGTAATAATGTATAACTCATATGTGTGTAGATTTAACAATGGACACGTTACTTTTAAAGTGATGTTTTTTCGGTTATGCATAAATATCTCTTAAATCTACAATTGTATATCCCACATGAATACGAAATTTTTAGATATTATTTACAACAGACCTAGTAGAATTTTCTCTACAGGACGGTAAATTTTGACATCGGAAATTCTTACTTTTGCAATTCCTACCGACTGGAAACATCCTTAATTAATTCCATCTCAAGACAAACACCCATTCATCACTGATTATATTCAGGCATAGTGCAATGTGATGTTGTTCGAGAAAAATGTTACATCAAATAATATAATAAAATCCGTGTGCGTGTTTTTTTTTTTATGACAGAGTTTTGATTAACATTTCTTACAATTTACTTTAACTTTATTTGTTATTTTTCCTTGCACACATTTTTTTGGTTTTTCATTATTTTAATAAATTAAAAACTAGCTAAAACAAAAGAGGCCTGTTTAATGAGCTGCTCTAGGTTACTCTAGAGTAGAAAACTGAGTTTAATGAATTCAGAGCACTGCCCCAAGTGACCTGAATTATGTTTCAGGAGTCTGCTCTAAAATGAACTGGAGTGACCTAAAGCAAAATTTTCTGCTCTAATGTTTTCGAAGGAGTAACTTATACCGATTTCCATTGATAATGTTTTTTAGCAGAAATGTTACACCAAAATCGTGCCATTGACCTGAACCGCTAAAAAAAAGTGTACGTGAAATGACTCTGGTGTTACAAGCATATCGATTTCCATTGATCACATTTTCTAGCAAGAGTGTTACATTTTTCTTGCTGTGCTACACCGAAATCATTCCATTAACCTGCTCTGATAGAAGCAGTGTACGTCAAATAACCCTGGTGATACACTCGAAAAATCGGCGGTGTTACACCGAAAAACGAACACATCTACATGAGAAATGTCACAACTCAATTTAAAATATTATTCTACCAAATTCATCCGCAATCACACTAAAGTCTTTGAAATTATCATTTTCATCATATTTACGTTATTCGTGATGTCTTTTAACGCGATGAGAATGTAATAGTAGCTCATATCGGTATAATTTGTTAGAATGAAATTTTGCTGTGATTGCGGATGAATTTGGTAGAGTAATAGTTGAAGGTGGATATGTGATATTCAATGACATTCAGTCGTGACATTTCTCATGTACATGTGTGCGTTTTTTGGTGTAGCACCGTCTATTTTTCGAGTGTAGCACCAAGATCATTTGACGCACACTTTCTTGAAGTTCAGGTCAATGGAACGATCTCGGTGTAGCACTGGAAGAAAAAAGTAATACTTCTGGTAGAAAACGTGATCAATGGAAATCTGTATTAAAATACCGATGGAAATCGACATAACAGCGGGCATTTGACAACTGTAAATTGTGTTGACAGTTTTGTTAACAATTCAAATGACTGTTTTTTGTGGAAAAAATAAATTTCTGGATTATTCTAGTGGAATATTTTAAATAATAATTGTGTTTTTGTGTGAAACAAAGATTTCTTTACATTAATCTTGCGTTAATTTAAACAATTGTTTTTTAAGGTGGCAGATAATTTCAGAAGTGTGTTTCATGAACTGTATACTTCTTTCTGCTATACTTTTAATTTGAGTTAACCTAAGTTTAGCTGCCCTGCTCTGCTCTTAAATTTTTTAAACAGACCTAATAGTAACTAAACAAAAGTGTGATTAATTTAGTATGTCAGGAAATTACGCGAATAACAACAGCCAGTTTATATAATTTTACCTTTTGTCTATATGATTGTTCCAGTAAATCTGCAAAAGGACTATTTTGTGGTTTTTCAAAAGCAAGCAGGGCAAGTGTCCTCTCTAATTCCGAAAGTGCTTCAGGAATTGTTTCACCAGCCTCAGAAAGTTTCGTTTGAGCAAATGACAAAGCTTCATCGATTTTACCGGCCCTTGTGATAAAAGAAAATTTCTCGCCTTTCTTGTATTTAGTTTTAGAGCAATTGAAATATACTACCTTATTAATTCAATTAACTGTAACTGTTGTAAGTGGAAAAATAAATATCTATTGCTGTCTAGTAATTCGGGATGTAACTGATTGACTAAATGTGTTGCTTCTTGTATGCGGCCATTCTGTACTGCTTCGCGGATGAGTATCCTTTCGTCTAAAGAACTAAGCTCAACACTAGGTTCTAGACCAGCCTCGACTTGAAACTTCTCCGCAGCTTCTTTGAAACCTTCTACAAAAATAGAATTGTTAATAATATAACTTTGCGGAAGAATACTTTTCCATTTTATTTACCTGTGACAAGGTAATTCATAATCAGCCTGTTCATGTCTGCTTGTTTAAACTGAAATTCTGCTAAACGTGATAACCATTCTTCTTTAGAAATAGATTCCGTTGCGTCGTTGTGACTCATATTTAGCTTTAATATCTTAAAATTGATTTACAAGAAAGTTTTTAAAACAATTTTGTCAAAAAATAATAGTAACAGAGAAACTTCTAACCCGAGCACTCTGTCTGGATGACAATTGACAATCAAATAAATCTGAAGTTTACTACATTTGCGTAAATATTCACAATTTAAACTTCTGAAAACAGAAGGTGACCTATGGCTAATTTACATCCTCGAATACGGTTTTACTGATAAAGTGAGTGAGAGGGTCTTATGCCTTTACAATATTAGAAAAAAAGGAATAGGAGATCGATTGTCAAAACATTATTTCCAACTCTTTTATAGCGAAGTATCACTTTTGACATTTCATCAAATTAACAATTGCACAAATTAGTTAGACGTCAAAAAAGAAGAAAAGTCAATGAATATGAGGAAAATTCTTAGGGAATATATTTGAAAATTTCACATATACATATTTAGTTTTATTTAAAAAAATGATATAAGTAGAAAGTCAGGTTTTAGGTAAATTTGGTTGAAGTTCTTTTACCGCTGAGAGTAGCCCTCAAAAGAATCATTTCCTCTTTCTGGCTTACAAAATTTTTAAAAACAATTAATCCTGGAATCACTAATTTTACAAAATCCCCTCCGAATACACGCCATTGCACAGTATAGAGAATACAAAATACTCTCATTGACACATTCCAGCCGATGTGCTTGCTTCAAATATTTTTAATTTGTTTGCGTGTAAACAATTAAATTAGTACACGCTAGCATCGCGTGCTATTGTTTTAACTTTTTGTTATCGATATTTATACATTATGGCTGATTTACATTACTCGAACATGCGATTTTACTGACAAAGTGAGTGAGAGGGGCATATTACTTTGCACTATTAGAAGAAAAGGAACAGGTGATCGACTGTCAAAATATTATTTCCCACTCTTTTATAGCGAAGTGTCGCTTGTGACATTTCATCAAATTGTCAATTGCAAACATAGTCAGACGTCAAAAATAGTTCACTATTCAAATTCAAAGTTTATTTATTACAAACGCCGGAATATGCGCCACGCAAACAAGCATTGGGTATAGCGACTAATTAGGGTGAAGTTCCGCTTAACAATACGTTTGGATATGCAGGGGAATTAAGGTAATTGCTGTACATAGCCATACACAGTATTTCAGATTTTGTTGTTATTATATATGTTTTTATTTTAAAATTGGGTCTAGTACACAAGGTACAGGTGAATTTACCATGGAAAACAGTCGTTACTCACCATGTCTTCCTGATGTTCAAAATCAAATTATTGGTGGACACCAAGAATTATAAGGAACAACTACAGAGAAAAAAAAAGAAGAAAAATTAATGGATGAAGAAATTTCTAGTTAATATGTTTGACAATTTCACATGTATTTAGTTGTATTTAAAAAACAATAACTAATAAAAGCAGATAGTTTTCGTTTTCGAATTCAGTTTTAAATAAATATAAATTTTATTTCTTTATTTACAGCTTTCTAAAAATTACACACCAATTGCAAGGTAGTACCAGTCTTGTACTTACCTCATACTTAGTTTAGTACTATATATTCATGTAATCTATTATACAGCCATCAGCTGATAGACATTGATGTACACACTTTGTATTGTCATCTTGTGCTATGAAGACATATCGTAGCTTGTTTAAATTCTATAAATAAAGATCTATGAACTAAAAGTTAATCTTATATTTACATGGTGCCGAAACCCGAATAAACTAATAAATAAACGTTAGCCAATCTAACGAAACAAATAGTTTAGTAATATCAGAAGGATATTTTTCATAAAAATGACGGAAAACGTTGGAGCCAATCTTCTTCGTCCGCCAAAAAAAATCACTATTGGGCATAATAAGGACATGTCAAAGGAATGGAAACTATGGAAACAACAGTATGGTTATTTCGAAATTGCAACACAGATTACAACGAAGCCACAAAACATCCAAATAGCTACATTCATGACAGCAATTGGCAGCACAGCTATACAATTATACAACACGCTGCAACAGCCACTTCCAGTAACAGGTGAAGAGGTAACTTTAGAACAGGTAAAAAGTACTTTTGAAAATTTCTTTCAACCAAAAATAAACGTAACATTTGAGCGTTATAAATTTCACAAAATTTCTCAAAAAGACGGCGAATCCGTAAACGAGTTAATTGCGAGAATACGTTTACAATCATAGAATTGCGCATATGAGCATTTAACCGAAAACATTATGAGAGATCAGTTAATTCTAGGAGTAAAAAGCGAAGAACTTCGTACAAAATTGCTAGCCCAAGACATAACATTAACAAAGGCAATACAATTGTGTCAAGCTACCGAAATTTCTCAACAACAAGTAGAAGAAATCTCAAGAGAAAATGAACGTTCCATCGAATTGATTTATAAATCAAAGCGTAATAATCGCACATTTGACTGTCGTAAGTGTGGTACGCGACATGAAGTACGTAAATGTCCAGCATTTCAACACACCTGCAAAAAGTGCAGTGATAAAAATCATTTTGAATCAATGTGTAGAAACAGTCAAACAAACAAACAAAAAGGCAAACGGTTGACAAAAAATGTTAACATGTTAGATGACAGCATCATACAAGTAGGTTTATTGTCAAATGGTACAGCGAAATTGGACAGAAAATATCACAATCGCAGATCATAAATTCGACATAAAATTAGATACAGGTGCCCAATGCAATGTACTACCGAAAAGTGTAATTGATGTTGTGAATGCTAAAATCGATAGGTGTAATGTCAAAACGCTTATGTCTTTCAGCAATCATCGTCTGAAAGTTCTGGGACAATCAGAAATAAAATGTCTCATTACAAATCAAATATGTAAAGTTATGTTTAAAGTCGTAGCTGAAAACATAAAACCAGTTCTAGGTGCCAATGCATGTGAACAATTAGGTCTCGTTCAAAGAGTTCACACAGTAATGGACGATGATATTTTTGAAGGTCTTGGATGTTTAAAAGGATTTGTATATGACATGGACCTAATTCCAAATCCACAATTCAGGATCCATCCACCAAGACGAATTCCGTATAAAATCAGGGATGAAGTCAAAAAAGAGTTGGAAAAAATGATAGAAATGGACGTGATCGAACCAATAAAGGAGCCTACTCCTTCAGTTTCACCAATGGTAGTAGTGAAAAAACAGAACAAAATTCGAATCTGTATAGACCCAACGGACGTTAATGTCAATATTCTACGACGCCACTATCCAATGCGAACTATTGATGAAATCGCAGTGAGGTTACAAGGTTCAAAGTTTTACACGCTTCTCGATTGTAAACGAGGATTTTGGCAAGTACGTGTATCAGAAAAAACTAAAAAAATCTTAACATTTTCAACACCATGGGGAAGGTTTTGTTGTAAGAGGTTACCCTTTGGGATTTCATCAGCTCCAGAAGTCTTCCAGGAAACAATGCAATCATTATTTTCAAAGATCAAAAACGTAGAAGTATCAATAGATGATATATTAATCCACGCACGATCCATAGACGAGCTCAGACGAACGACAGAGGAAGTAATTAAAATCTTGCGAATCAACGGACTGAAATTAAATAAAAACAAATGTGTGTTTGAACAAGTTAAAGTTAAGTTCTTAGGACACATCATAAATAGAAATGGAATGACTGCAGATCCAGAAAAAACAGCCGCGATCTATCGTCTAAAGGCCCCTACAAATCGAAAAGAATTGCAGAGAGTTTTGGGTAAGTTCACCTACCTCAGCAAATACATACAAAACTTTTCAGAATTAACAACGCCTTTAAGAACATTACTGTCAAAGTCAACGCCGTGGGTCTGGGATAGGTATCAACAAATTGCGTTTGATAAATTAAAGTCTACAATAGCCAAGCCACCTGTTCTTAAATTATATAACATAAATGAAGACATTAAACTCCAAGTAGATGCAAGTTCCACTGCACTAGGAGCAGTACTTCTCCAAAGAGAACAGTCCGTCGCATACGCATCAAAAGCCCTAACTGAATGTCAACAAAGATATTCACAGTTAGAAAAAGAAGCCTTAGCAGTGAAATTTGGATGCGAAAAATTCCATGAATATGTATGGGGTAAAAAGGTTATAGTCGAATCAGACCACAAACCTTTGGAAACAATTTTTCGAAAGCCTATACATTCTTCGCCTGCCAGACTTCAAAGAATCAGATTAAGTGTATTGACCTACAATCCACAAGTCATCTATAAACAAGGGATTAAGATGTACCTCGCAGATCCTTTAAGCAGAGACTGTGACAATCCAAGCCCAGATGACACCCACATGGATGAGGAATTAGAAGTACAAATGCTGCTTTCAATTTCTGATGAGGAATTAACAAGACTGACAAACTTGACACAAAATGATGAAACATGTCAAATCCTTAAATCATTGATCCTAAAAGGATGGCCGGACAATATCAAATCCATACCGATTGTAGCACGTCCTTACTGGAACTTCAGGGATGAACTGTCTGTATATGAAGGGATCATCTATAAATCGCATAAAGCATTCATTCCAGCCAAAATGAGAGCAGACTTGCTGAAATATATTCATAGCGGACATTTCAACTACGAAAAATGTGTTCGACGAGCCAAGGACTGTGTATTTTGGACAAAAATGAATAGAGACATATATGACTATATTCAAAGATGTGCATCATGTCAAGCAAACCAGAAAAGCAACATTAAAGAACCTCTTGGTCGAAAAGTTATACCGACATATCCATTCGAAATTGTAGCAACCGATCTATTCCATTTTAAAGGAAAAGATTATATCGTTATAACGGACAGCTACTCAGGATTCATTAAGTTTGAAAGTCTTGATGAAATAACTACAGGAAATATTATAAAATTCCTTAAAAACATATTCTCAATTCAAGGTATACCAAGAGTGTTAGAATCAGACAACGGTCTGCAATACTCATCACTTGAGTTTAAAAATTTTTCGAAAATGTGGAAATTTAATCATCAAACTAGCTCGCCATACCATCCAAGAGGAAATGGACTAGCAGAAAAAGCAGTACAAACTTCAAAAAATATTTTGAAGAAATGTGCCTACGATAATTCAGATGTCCAATTAGGAATATTGAACTTTATGAATACACCTAGAGAGAACTTAGGAACACCAGCACAAAGACTTTATGCACGAAACCTACGTTCACCTATACCTACTACTACATTATCACTTCTACCAAATCAGCCTATAGTAGAAGACGTACCAGAAGCTTTGCGAGAAATACGTGAGCAACAAAAAAAGTACGCCGACAAGAGTTCCAGAGAAAGGGAGCAATTAAACAAAGGAGATGTGATAGTAACAAGGACAAACAATAAAGCTGAATGGAAACCGGCTATTATTGAAAGTCAAGTTCATCCGCGATCATACATGATTAGGGACAGAAAAGGAAAAACATACAGAAGAAACTCTTCATGCATTAAGCGAACTCAAGCGCAAATGGAGTATCATACAAGAACGGTTCCCGAGAACAACGAAGACGACTCACATATACAACTAGAGTCAACGTTACCTTTGGTAGACGAGTCATCAGAAAAACATATGTCAAATAATATGACTAAACCTGATCAGACACCGTCAATTAGCAATCACCGTCAAACAGTTATAGATACTAAACAGAACTTATCTGAAATAACCAGTACAAGGTCTGGAAGAATAATTAGACCACCGGAGCGCCTAAATCTATAGCTCTCATCATTCTGGAAAAAGGGGGATGCAAGGTAGTACCAGTCTTGTACTTACCTCATACTTAGTTTAGTACTATATATTCATGTAATCTATTATACAGCCATCAGCTGATAGACATTGATGTACACACTTTGTATTGTCATCTTGTGCTATGAAGACATATCGTAGCTTGTTTAAATTCTATAAATAAAGATCTATGAACTAAAAGTTAATCTTATATTTACACCAATTATATATAGACCAGATTCCATGATACACAATTTACAAGCTTTGTATGGCCAACAAATGGATCTTCCTTTTTAATTTGCCTTTGTTGTCCTTTGTTGTTCTCTGGCAACGAAACTTTCATGCACACCACCAAAACAAGAATAAATGGAAAAAGTTCCCTTGTTTTCGATGCCACACAAATGCAATCCTTGAGCTACAATATTTAGAAGTTCCAAACCATCTGCTGAACGTCATAATTGATGTTGTTCGTGAGATAATTTAAAATCAGATCGAAGATTTTCGAAAGCATACCTAGAAAATAAAAATTAGAGTGAAAAAAATTTAAATTTAGCATTTTATATCCTAGTTATTGATGAGTATCTGCGGCTAGCACAGTTTTATTGTCGGATCTTAACGCTAATCCATTAACACGGAAACCTTCGCTGCTTTCCAATATCGTTCCTTTGAGACCGCATAAAAAAAAATTGGCCCCGTGTATCATCAGTAACAAAACGAGTCCCGTCCTTTTTTAATACTCAACATGCTAAATTACCATCCATTGAATGGGGAAATTTAAAAAAAAAACTTATCTTCTGCAAGATGTATGCAACACATAATTTTCTAGGAGCTCATTGGAACCTCCAAATAGCAAGTGCTTGAAATCTGGGTTCCAGTTCACAAATGAAATATGATTATGAATTTCCATCAATTTTTCTATTGAGAGTCAATATTTATTTGAATGAAGTACTTACATCCATCAGGATAACTTTGACACATTCCAGCTGATGTGCTGTGACTTTCCTCAAATATTTTTAATTTGTGTGCGTGTAAATAATTATATTCGTACACGCTTGTAGTTATATGTATGAGTTTGCTGCCATAATAGCAAAATTTACTGCCATAAAATATACTTCTGGCTAGAACTTTTTATGGCTAATTATGGCAGTAAAAATTTCCCCTTCGTCGGGGAATTTGACATTTAACTCAGTAAAATTTTGCTGGATTATGTTTTGTCCTTATCGTAATTTTCACGAGGTAATTTTGAAATCATGCGAGGGTGTTCACTCTGCTCCTGAGATAATTTCAACTGTCATTTATCAAATATAAAGTATCAAATGTCAAATTTCAGTGAAGTGATTCAGTCAAAATTACTTTTTATTTAGGGGAAAAAAAAAAGAAAAATATATATATATATAAATATTACTCCATGAAATAGACATTGAAAAAAAAAATAAACATTATAAATAATATTTTTTTGTACGAAAAGCGATTATTATCGAAGAAAGCGACGACATCATATTCAAAGGATTTTAAATTTGTAATGCCAGAGTTCTATTTTACTACATGCAATTGCAAGAAAAAAAGTATTACACAACTTCTTAAATGACCACAAAGAGCATATTAATCATAAATGGTGATTCATAGAAAAAGGGAAAAATACATGGCTGAATGCCGCTGAATGAGTGCGTTCATTAATTATCACATGGTTTTGCATGTAATTTCATCCAAATTATGTCGAAATTACGCCAATTTATGGGAAAATACATGATTTCGAAGGTGATTTCAGAAAATAATTCAAAATTACTTAATTTCGGCACAGTCTGAATGCCATATTACTACTATTTTTTCTTCCAAAATATCGATACACCAATGGGCCAACCTACACGCTGCAGCACGAAGCGGGAGGATTTTGCTGGCCTTGTGCCTAGACGTAATCACACTATAATTTTGCTACGCTTTCCAAGGTTAATTGTGTACATGTTCAAACAAATTACAATTATTGATATAAATAATAATTGTATCACAAATTCACTGCACTAGTGATAATTAAATTATTGTATTATCGCCTCAAATTGCATGTAAGGAACTGTACAGCTGTCTAATCAGCAATTTCACAAATTCAAAATGGCCGGAACTATTTTCTTACAGTAGGATTGGTATGCTGTCTATGCTCCCATTCAAAACTTGGTAGCAAGGAATTTTTCCTCCCCCCAAATACCTCTGACCCGAAAAAACTAAAGCGTATAGGCTCCAGCAATGCGTCTCATATTACTGCTCTACTAAGTTTTGGGTTGCATAGAGGCTCTCCTAAACTGATACGCTACGACACCGGTAGATTTACTTATTCTGAATGACAAGCTAGCGAAGTTACTTGCACAAAGATTCGTATATAATGTACAAGGTATTATGCGAAACTCGCATGAAATACTCTTTAGTTCTTCTTCAGGCATCCCTCGGTATTCATATAAAGAGCAACACCGTAGCAAAATTATTGTGATGATATGTCTAGGCACGAGGGTAGCAAAAAAGTCCGGCTTTGTGCTGAAGCGTGTTTTTATAAAAACACGTCGCTAGCAACAAGAACGCCGCAACGCATACAAAATCCTTTCTGCTTTCGCACTAGCTGTTCGTTCAGTCGATAAGCGGCTTATTTCAATTATTGGGAATCTTTAAGTACTACCAACTTTATAATTGTTTGTTTTTCTTGATTTCAAATGACAACAAAACGTCTTTTTTAGCATTTTTATTATAAAGAATGGTGGTGCATAATAACCCATCATACTTACATGTATTATAATTAAATTTACGTTTAATTTAGAATTTTCTTTTATCCCAAAATGGAAAATGAAAAGGGGTACTTGGTTTATAAAGACAAAAAAGGATTTGAAACGTTTGACCATCCCAATTTAGTGGCTATTTTATCCCACTTGACTGCTGAATTTACAAATTATAAATACACAGTTTACCGCTGCGCACTAAAAATTGTTGCACTTCAAGAAGTTTTATATAGTAAGTATAAAGCTATAATTTCAGTGTTTTGATTTATGAAAAAAAAAAACTAATTTTGCAATTACAGCTTATCATATTCCGTATAAGCTGGTACTTTCTGTGCTAGAAAGGCACGGCTTTACATCCTTTACACAAACAGGAGGCTCAACACCAATCTATCCTTTTCAGCTCACTTCAATTGTACACGATATCCTATTTGCCAGCGAAAAACTTAACTATTTTTCACAATTTTCGTCATTTAATATTGAAACTGCTACTGAAATTATAGCAAATTTCTTTTGGAATATCTTTGATCAGTAAAATACATATATAAAAAAACGCATGGAACTCTTTAAATAAAAAATAAATTTTAGGCAAAGGACAAATCCAATTTTACTGATTGAAGTTAAGGAGATATTTCTAATCCTTTGCCATGTAAGTTCAACGGATGAAATGATTTCGGAGTGTTTCAATTTGGTTGCAGATTATAACGGATGTGTTTCGAGGTACCGATTGGAGACCTTGCTGAAGATTCTAACGAAATTCTTGTCATTTATTGGAGAAAAAGATTCATATGGAACGCAAAATATAATTGAAGTTGTTGAGCAATGTTTTGCACAGGTATTTGCATTTTTAATATTTTAAAATGTAAAATAACAGAAATTGGTGTCAACATTGTCATGACATACATACACTTCGTAGTTGTCTAAAAAGTTATCAAAAAATGTATTCCACCGGTATCACTGACATATATAACATGGACTGCCTGATTTTCTATTTCATATGGGTCAACTTTTGTTGGCAGGGTGTGACAATTATCTTAATTTCAAGTTTTACTTTCGCTTTAATATTCATATTAAAAGTTCAGCAAATTACAGATGCATTCAAAATTATTTCTATTCTTGGAAGTTTATCTCCTATAACTTCAAGAATTCCTTAAACTCGATTTTTAAGGAAATAAAATTAAGCAATTTTTGTCTGCCTATCCCTAAAAGTAGCTATGGGGAACAGAGAAAGGATTACAAATGTTATATTGCCATCTATTTCTATTCTATATATTCATTTGGAAAACCAATGAACTGAAACTTGACTATGGTGGATTTTGTATAGAACTTATTATTTATAGTTCAGCGAAAAAAAGTAGTTAAAACAAAAAGAGACAACTATAGAAAAGTGATCCCATAATAATGTCAAATAATGTAAGCAATTTTTGTAGCATCAGCAGTCCATAGTATATATGTCAGTGACCGGTATATGACCCGGAGTGCGTTCCAAATTATGAATTATGTTAGCTGAGTTGACTTTTGTGCGTTATGAAGTCAGCTATAGTCAATTGTGGCTACGTTTGGAATGCACTCCCGGTATTCCACATTTTTTTCAGAAAAAAATATGATTGTTTAAGCGCTAACAGGAAATACATTTCGAAAAATTAGTTTATGCAAATAAAAACTATTAATACATACATATATATGTGAATATCCTAAAAATGTTGGCATGTAAAAAACTGTTATATGATTTGTTGAGTCTCATGTCAATATTAAACAAGTAAAACAGCTAGAATTGGTCTAAGGCCAGTTCTTATTATACTCTTCTAGATGAATGTCCGTATGTAATTTTATATGGTCACCCATTTGTGCAAGTTTGATTGTTGAAGTGGTTTTCCGCATATATTTCTAGAACGGTTCGTCTGACAGTAAAAATGATTATAACCAATTTCATACGATTTCATATTCTGAAAAGCTTTCTTTACAATAAAAACATCTACGACTGATCATGTTTACAGTATACGTAAAAAACCTACATTTTTATATGACAATACCAAGAATGAGTTGCCCGATTTAGTCCATTTTTGAAGCTTTACTTGCTATTACCCCGAACAACGTACAACTAGATAAGAAAATCTCCATGTAAACCCGGACCACTTTTTCAAGGCTCTTTAGCTTTTTATTCAACCACAGAAAGCTATCATGTGAAGAATTTATGTGGCATAATAAAGCAAGAGAGAGATGGAGAAAATGCATAGAGCTTTCTATTAGAGGGCCATTAGCTCGCTTTCATTAGACCGCTTTTTGTGAGGTTTTCACATCTAGATGTAAATTGGCCAGCTATTACTATGAAAACATAGTGTACAAAATTTCAGCTCTCTATGTCGACATGGTCTCTGGCAGTGTTCAAATATGTATATAGTGAAAAACGAAATTTTTGTACGGCATCCCTAACAAGGAGTTGCCCAATTCATCCCATTATCGAACTCAAATTTGCATTTCTTTTTAAAATCTGTGTGTAGAAAAAGACGAAATCTTGATACGGAGGAGTTACCCGATTTGTCCCATTTTCGAACTTAAATTAACTTTTTTTTTTTTTAAAAGCCCGTGTGCAAAATTTCAACTTCCTAAGTGAACGCCATCATGAAGACTGACGGATAGATATGCAAAGATCAAAAAATCTATATATTATGCGTGAGTTTCCAACCCATTTTTCTCTATTAGCTTTATTTATAGTTGTTACAAACGGAATGACAGTATACCCATGAGATTTCATCTAGGGTATAAAAGGAGAATAAATTGGAGAGAAAAAAAGACTAGAAAAAGGAGAAAACAAAGGGCGCTCCAAATATCACATAACTAATAGCAATAAAATATGCTAGTTTTCACAAAACACCCTATATCTTAAAAATTACAGGGTATACGACACTATCGAGAGCTTATTTCCGAATTTAAATCTATAATTTCTTTAAAATGGCGCTGCCCAAAATTTTAGCTTTGCTAGGTCAATACATTTTCGAATTAACTTCCCATTTTGAACACCAATAAATACCAGTATACATAAAAAATTGGTGCTATAATTAACCAGCTCAGTACGTTCACAAGCTAAATTATCGACAGACGGAAGCGCCAATATTAGCATAGACCCGACTCTACTGCATTAAGCAGAGAAATAAAAGACAAGTAACGAGGTACTGTCAGTTTGTTGGCTTAAAGCCGAAAATCAATATTTCATGATGAAACCAAAGAAATATTAGTATAGCCTATGATCTCACTTAGGTTGTGACACTAAATCGACATCAAGTTCGCTGCGGATCCAACATATTAGTTTTTTGACAATCATAAGTAAACATTTTCGGATCAGCTCTGAATTTGTTCATTTGAACGGGATTGGATCCGGAGCGGACATAAATTTTAAAAAATTCGTCATAAATATACTCGTAATAATCTCAAATGTGCATAGACACCAATCTTTCTATTTAAATATAATGCAACGTAAATGTTATTTTTCCTTTGGTAACAATGCAAAAAATTAAAATAAATAATTTTGCTAACATAGATTTTGCATTTACATAGATTGCAAATTTGTACTTGCCAGAGAAAATCAAATAAAGACTTTTTTTTTTTTTTTCAGTGTCCTGGCATAAATGGCATAGACGAATATAATTTTATTAGCATATGGACTACAAACAAAACCAGATTCTTAATATACAGTAACCTGCTTGCTCTCGTTAAACGTATAAAAGAAACCCGAAATCGTGTTCACAACAACCAATGTGCTTCTTGTTTATCAGAAAAAATTGTAGGAATTCGGTTTAAATGCCAAGTTTGTCGAAATGTGTCTTTATGTATGAAGTGTTTTTCTGTTGGATTTGAAAATGGAAAACATTTTTTGGGTCACCGAATGAATGAAGAATTTTTAGAGGTAAAATTGCAAATAGTTCGGTTTGCTAGATATATTAAAAAAAAAATTTTAATTAGGATACCAGAGGTAGGAAGTGGACGCATTATGTAGCTAAATTGTGTAATATTTTCTTTAATGTGCGGCAAAATGTATCCAATATTAGTGATGCTCAAGGTATATATAAAGAAAAAGACGCAGATCTTGTAACTGTGGATAATAACGTAGTAGAGAATACCATGAAAGATGAAACTGGAATTACTAAAAGTAAGTGTAATATTGTTAAGTTAATTAAATTATGTCAGTGATATTTTTATTAGTTGAATTTTTTTAAAGTGTTTTATGGAGGTTTTTTGATTTTTAATTGCGTCTTTTTCTCGTCTTATATTTGTTTCCCACAACCGCCGGATCAGATTTTTTAGATCCTTTTGATTTCATTCAATTTTTTAGACTTTTTGCATCCTCCTTTTTTTTTTAACTACGAATACTATGAAAATCTTTCACGATTTACTGGATAAGTTTTCCGTTCTAGTATTAGTTCCAATTCCCCCAACGGTGTTTCCTCTGTCTCTTCACTTTGTATATACACATTTTCATACTTTTCACGCATACCTGTTGCAAATAATGTTTTGATGGTTGGTTTTTTGTAAAGTATACTTCATGTTAATTAGTTTCTTTCCTATAATTCTCCTAACATGATTATAAAAGCGTTAATATGGAGGCCCTCCTAAGCATTGCGTCATCAATTGACTTATCTGATATGTATCTAACTAACAAAGTAGACAGACATACAGGTATCGGTTTTTAATAGCCGCGTTCTTCAACTTCTTATTTTTTAAAAGACCGATTAATTGATATCATGCTCCTGCTATTAATACGGCGAAGGCCCTGCGTGACCTTGCATTTAAGGCACATTCAGAGCTACATATGTACGCCTGAGAGATGGCGACTATTTACGAAGTATCGGAATAAGAGTCGCAAGGAGGATCACGGAAGAGTAAAATTTGGCGATTCGCTATATACTAAGGCTCTTGGAGACTAATTCCGGGCTGCATGATTTAGAGCTTGATTAAATGAACAGCTTCTTTGCTTCTATGCAAACAGACTCATTCATTTTTGCACTGGGCAACAATGTGGCTGAACATGAGGACTCATTCTCCTTTTCTAACGTTAAATCAAATACTGTTTGTCTTGATGTCAAACCTATAAAATGGAAAACTATTTTTTCCTTTCTGTTGTCATATTCTTAATTTCTTTATCATCATTACCACTTCAACTTTTTCTACTGTTTGGAAGTCAGGCAAGGTAATTGCCATTCTCAACAGCTCTAATCTATCACAGCATTCGGATTTCAGACGTACAACTTTTTTACCTGCACTTTCTAAGGTTTGGGAAATTTTAATTAAGAACCAAATAAATTAGGCATCCGCTATTTCTAGTCTTATATATTCTACCTTACTATCTTAGACATTATTGAGACAGTAAGGCTCAACATAGAGCGCAAGCTGGCTAGTGTACTTTTGTTACTTGCCTTCAGTAAACTCGGAAAGTCTCTTCTGTTTTTCTCGGTCTAATCTATTTTTTTCATATTTGAGCTTGCGAAGCCAGGTGTCATTTTAGAGAATCGTGAATCAGATCTTGTGGGCCTTTATAAATGTGTTCCGCTTGGCTCTATTCTGGGCCCAATTTTATTTACTTTGTTTATAAATGATCTTTCATCTGCAGTTAGGTTCCCTGTCGACCATATTTTTGCAGATGATGTGTAATTACTTTTTTCTGCGCCGCTGTCATCTATGGATCAATGTGTTGCAGATATTAATGCTGATCTTTCCTCTATCTTTTCTTGGGCCACTGGCAACAAATTAGCTCTAAATCCAGCTAAGTTTCAATCGATTTGCTGTTATGATTATCCAATTAAGCTTCTTGTGCCAGAATGTTAAGACTTGGTTTCATTCTAGATCCGACCCTATCCTTATCGCCTCATATCAATACTTTAATCAGCCGGGTAGGTCGCTCTCCATTTGGCTAAATACTCATCTAATTTTTATCTTCTTCGGATTACCCACTTCACTCACTAATACACTTGCGTCGCACAGCTCGGCGTGCACCCTCCTCATTCCTGTATAATTTCTTTTCTCTCGAATAATATTTTTGGACAGCACCGACAATTTTAATAATTAACTAGTTAATTTAATCTTAGTATATTTTTTTTTCGTTTCTTAACTCTGCCACGCCTATAATTACTCAAGTAACAATGTTTTTATACATAACGGCTCTAACAGCTTAAGTTTCTTGTAACAAATAATAAATAAAATACAATTCTTTATGTTTCTCTTCTACGAAATAATCCAGTATGCTAATTAGCATATTTAAACATGAAATAGGCCAAAATACGCGCCATTTGCGTATAAAATATTCTTATAGACTGATTTCGGAATAACGAAAAATTTAAAGGTTCTTTTTCATATGCCTCCCCTAAAAAGACAAAGTGACTGATTAGGATATCTGTTTTTTTTTTGCTGTTCGATATTTTAGGATAACCCAAATAAAACATGTTCCGCAGTGAAAGACAAGGCAGAGAGTTGTAAAGTAGTTGTGGGAAATACATAAGTTAAAGAAATTGTTAAAAGGCAGTGGATCAAGAAGAATTAATAAATCAAATCAAAAACCAGGTCACTCTACCAAAGTAAAGCATGGTTTTAATAAGTTTGAAATGAGTCTTGTTTGAATAGTGTAAAGATAATTTTTGTTTATATCACATATTGCCAAAAAGAAAACAAATCAGAAAATTTCCCTACCAAATGTAAGAACTCTCATTACTTCAGCAATAAAAAGGGCCGGAGTACTCCCTCGAACTGTTCTTACGCGACGTATCATGCCCGGCACAAATTAGGCCATTGACTTTAATTTGAGAGAAGTAAAGGATATAATTTCTTGGAAATTAGCTTAAACAATAAAAAGATCAATTGATATTGAGGGAAAAATAGAGCGATAGACAGTTTTGTAGCAACTAATTATCTTCAACAGATTTTCTTGGATCATCAAGTTTAAATTCGAGTGAGGCGACCCTGCAGACAATAATTAATAGGTTAAACGTGGAAATAGAGTAATAAATCTGTCTGTTTTATAATATACAAAGCAAATATTGGAGATTTTTTTTTGCAGGAAAATTGAGAAACAAACACGGTTTTGTCTAAATCGAAAAAACGACGACGAAAGGGTCTGTCAGTTCTTAAAAAACCATAAACAAGTTCTGTCGAATATTATCGTACAGTTGCATTGCTTAATTGTAAGATTTTTCAATTCATATTAACTAATCTCTTTTTAATTTGACATTTTAATCATATTCCAGCAAAATTCCAGGACACTTCCCTATCCTGTTTCAAGTACACCAAATCGATCGAATATGGGACCTTTGGATACAGGAAGCAATATCTCAGGATCAAGTAGTAGTAAAAAGAATGTCCGTAAATTAGAAAAACTTAAAATTTTCCTTCTTTCTACAGTTAATGGAGCAGAAATAAATAAAAGCTATTTAGAAGCGAACAAAACTGATTACTCTCTAAGCGATTTGAGTACATGGTTTCATCCAAGAAAACAAACCATTCGAAAGAATAAACCTCTAGCCATGGTAGAGGAATGTGAAGATCGTGATACCAAAATGGATAATTTCCGTGAACTTCTTTTAAAAGTCAAAGAAATTGTTGACGATTCTTACAGCGATAATTTTCAACTAGCAGAAGCAACAAGCCACTTAGAAGCTTTTCTGGATTGTGTTATAAAAGAGGAAGAAAATAAAAGACATCATGTAAAATAGCCTAGATATATTGTTCAAAGTATTAATTAGTCCTGTGATGCATTAGGTGGAATTTTTGACGCGAAAATTACATTGAAGTGAATTTGGTGAAGCTGGACTGAACGGGATTTCACTTGCGGAACTGTACTATGTAGTAATAACAGTGTAGAGGTAAATATGTTTAACATAGAAAGTCTATAGCTAACCTATCTTCAATAATTCTACTATACCATCAAAATTGCCTTCCGTCGATGCGCGTTACGGGCAACATTTCCGTGTCGAAAATTCCGTTCAGTGAGTCGCAGGACTTAAAGTCAAACAAATTGTGAACGATTCTTACAGTGATAATTTTGTACTTTCCCTAGATTGTGTAATGAAAGTAAGAAAATTAAAGACAGCGTGCAAAATAGCCTAGGTATATATTATATATAGTATTCTGTTAATAAAGAGCAGAGAAAATATTTTTTAAACAAATTTTTAATTTCAATATGAATCTGTGACATAAACATGGAATTACTTACTACATACATACAGCGTTGATTAATATTTGTGTTTTAGAAAGAGTTCGATTCAATCAGTTCGAATAACAAATAATATGATTCATGTACGAATTGATCGAAGACATATGACTGAAATGATAAATTCCACTCTTCATAATGGCACATATTGAGGTAATTATTTCAGTAATACACTCACCGACCATTTTACTTTCCTCAGTTCTTATACTTACTACCTGTTCTGCGCCAACAGCTTGTGCTTATTTACATAGATACTAAATGCACTTCATTTTGTTTAGCAAAAGTATCCCTCCAGTGTAGATTGCCGACTCTTTTGTAACTTTTCTCTAAAATTATAGCGTCAATGTGTGAAATTCCTTCAAAGGTTTTGTCACTAATGTCTGACTGAGTTTCTAAGAAATTTCTTATTGTGGCAATAGCTTGGCTTGCTTCCTTATTTGTAACATGATTTTGTAATTGATTGTGACCATTTTCTTCGTCACTAGAATCATTTGGCACACATTTAATCTAGTCATTTCTGGTAATATTTCAGAATCTGTAAGCACACCACATACTGCAACATTATCACCAACTGCAATATAATCTGAAAAAGTGAGCTCTGAAGGCAAACTTATATTTTCTGTTATACCGTACCGTCCCAAATTTCTAACGCACACTCATTTGTGTTATCAGTTGAGAACTGTTCGCAAGTTGAAGAAATTGGAAATCCAACATTCTTGAAACAATTTCTTATCGTTTGGGAGGATACTTTTCTCCAGGCTGTCAGCTATACGCATTGCTTCAAGGAGATTAATTCCTAACTTCTTTGGTTCTGCAATATTCAATTCAATTCAATTCAATTCAATTCAATTTATTCTATATAAAACAGGGAGAGTACACAAGATTTACAATCTTTTAGAGTACAATTAAAATAGGTAATATGAATTCAGATAAATAAAAGAATTAAGTAAGTACACAAGGTCTACTAGAATGGATAATCAAATAAAATACAAAAAGAAAAAAAACAAGGAGCTACAATTAATTAATATTACAAAATAAAATAAGAAAACAAAGAAATGGAAGAAATAATAATAATAATAATATAAGAACAAGTAAGAACAATTATATAACTAATAAAAGAAATCTACTATTGATTAGGCTTAATACTTAGTAGCTAATGTGCTCCTCTATTAACCTCCTAAATGTGCCAACAGTACCCGCACGCTGAATGTGTGCAGGAAGAGAGTTCCATAATCTAGAAGCTTGGACAAAGTAAGAGTTCTCTAAGATACTGTAATTTATACGAGGCAGCATGATATTACGATGTCGAGGTGATTGTAGGAATTCAATATTATTAAACAAGTATTCAGGATTTCTGGTATAAATTAAATTGAATAAGAAAACTAGAATCCTGCGTTCCAAATAACACTCCAGTGAGCAGCCCAAGAGTTGAGATCTAAATGGAGAGATATGATCATACCGCCTTAATCCAAAAATAAACCTTAGGCAATCATTAAAGGCAACGTTCATTTTCCGCTTACAAACGCTGTCCATTCGTGGGAAGATTAGAGAGCCATAAGTAAAGAAAGGAAGTATAAGAGTTTTAACTAACTTCAGTCGTGTTTGCGATGGCAGAATGCTTGCAGAAAGCCATATCAATATCAGCTAAGCATTTCTGTAAAACGAGTTTTTGATACTTACATTTAAAAGTATTATACCTTGATCTAAAGGCTGCAGGATAGAGGTTGTATTAGCTGGCAAGAATTTTAATTTGATTCAAGTTAATTCCAAATGTGTATGTTAAGCTGCATTATCCCGAAATACAATAATTTTATGTTTTTGTGATTTCTATGTTCTATCTAATTTTCTTATCCACTTTGAAAATATCTCGCCTGTCATCCGTGCCTTATTATTATTCTTATAATCCAATGGAAATGACTTAATACCTGAGAAACACCGTAGTTTGGCGGACTTCTTTTTCCTTCAATAAACTGCCACTGATGGGTACCTGCTGCTTGAACCATTTCAGTACACATTGTTCTAGTGATGTAAATTCAGGGCGTTGAAACCTTTTCCTTCCTCCTTGATTGGCGTCGTATTTTTTTCAAAATATTGTCTTTATTTTTAAGATGCTGCTAATTTCCGAGCAGTCATATTAATAAAGAACTACAAAATAAATTCTAAAATTCAAAAGCCCTTAAAATAAAATAACATACAGGTTGTGTTAATCCCTACGTAAAGCAATAAAAAACTTGAAACCGTTAGCCACAATGGAACTTAAATGCAGGACATTAGGAATAACTTCCTCCAACTGAGCAAAATGAGAATGGTACCAGTAAAACAAAATTATAACGGTATTTTGTAAGAATTTCCCTCTCCTATCTCATTTTTTATTTCGAATTAGAGGTTTTAAGAATTTTTCTAGCTAGGGAGGTTGTCGAATGAAATTTTATTCGAGCTGTAGAGGTTTTTTTTTTTAGCTATAGAGGTCAATTTACTTGTAAAATTTTTGGAGGGAAAGGAATAGATCTTCTTACTCGAGCTGCAGAGGTTTTCGAATTATCGAGGTTCGTCTTATAGAGGTTTGACTATAGATCAAAAGTATTTATTACCATACACTTTGATAATACTATTCAAAAGAATATTTCATCGGGATTTTCTGATCTTTAGTCTCCGTAAAAATGAAATTTGTATTCGGGCTGGATGTCCCGAGGTACGCAAAGTGCAACAGGTTCCAATTGTATACGTTGCTAAAGGTGAACGTAAGACTGCTTTTAGAAGAATATTTTATTTAATCACATGGCTGTTTGTCGTCTTAAAATTTTACTATAAGGCGTTAAGAAGAATTTTTATGAAAGAATGTGCATATGATGGTTAGTAGAAAATAGACTGATCCCAAGTAAATATGTATGTACGTTTATTTTTCTCAAATTTTTTTCATTTTTTCATTTCTTTTCTTTATTCTATTTTTTCATTTGTTTTTCAAGTCACTCAATTTCGCTGTTTGGGACATGTTGATGAGTTAAAACCAAGACTTGAAACTTGTCACCAAAAATATAATGGGTTGTGTGATGAAATAACAAATTAAAAACATCTTTAGCTTTTGCTATATACCGGAGATTCTAAATAAATTCCTTCTTGAACAAATACATATTATTAGGGAAATGGAAGGAGGAGCATACTGGGCAATGATTTGCGAGAATAGGATGTTGGCTTAAATAATAAAATGTAATTTATTCTTAGTGTCATTTTACTTAGAATTAGTATGAAGGAATAGACTTCTGGGTTGTAAGAAGTATTCGAGAATCATCATAATTATCGTGATATGATCTATTTGATCTTTTTTCAGGTGTTCCTCAAGGGTCTATTTTGGGTCCAATCTTATTTTCCCTATTTATCAATGACCTCCCAGCTGCAGTTAGGTTCCCTGTTGTTCACATCTTTGCAGATGATGTGCAACTACTTTATTCTGTCCCGCTGGTATCTGTGGGTCAATGTGCTGTAGGTATCAACGTCGACCATTCCTCAGTATCATCTTGTGCTTTATGCAATAAATTTACCCTAAACCCAGTTAAGTTGAAATCGATTGCCTTCTTTGGTCATCCAATCAAGCACCTTCTTGATCCCATCTCCCTTAATGGGGTTATTATACCCTATTGTGACAGGGTGTTCAGCCTTGGCTTCATCTTAGATGAGACTTTATCCTTTTCGCCCACATTAATACCTTAATCGGTAGGGTAGGATTTGGTCTTCGCAAACTTTATAATATCAACATGTACCTGACAACATCTGTGAGGAAGAAGCTTGCCCACGCCCTGTTGTTTTCCCACTTCGTTAATGGGGCGGAGCTATACACTGGAACTTCCGCAGGAAATATTGACAGACTACACACGTCCTTTAATTCAATTATCAGGTATGTGTACATCTTCCACGGCGGGTGCATGATTTGCGCGGGTACACGGACTTTCTTAATACTACTTTTGACAGGTACCTTATACTCCGTAACCTCATCTTTTTGTTCAAACTAATTCGATCTCGCATTCCGCAATATTTGTTTTCCAGGTTGGAGTTTGTTAGATCCCCTCGTTTCTTTAATTATCCCGAGTCATTCAACCAACGTCCTGAAAAATTCCTTTTTTGTTCGTGTTATTCACATTTGGAACTTATTGAATTTCGCTCACTCCTCGCCTACTTTGATGGCATTTAGATCGCGCCTTATAGATTTTTTGAATGCTATTCAATTGGAAGTCTTCACTGGTCGTCCTGGTCTTGCCCTCCGGTAACCTATGCTCTTCTATTCTAGTCCATTATATTATATTCTATTCTATACTAATCTAACCTAATCTAATTCATTTTATTCTAATTAAATCTAATCCAATTTTTTTCTGCCCTTCGTACTACGTCCTTATTTCGCGCATTGATTTATTCACTTTTACGCTCTTCGGCTTGACAATAAGTAGTGCACCTGCACCCTCAGTTCTCACTTCTGTACTAGTGCTTTCTACGTAATACCTTTCTGGACAGCGGGGATGGATATCGATCGAGTGCCTTTTGTCGGCATATTTATAATTTTCATATTAGTTAATCTTAGTATTTTTTTTCTTGTTTATTTTTATTTTTTCTGCCACTCATTTTGTTTGCTGTAGTAACATGTTCTTATACAATGGGCCTGAAGGTATAGTTGCTTATCATAACAAATAAATAAATAATTAGAAATATATTAATATAAATCTAAAGGACAATGCATTGATCTGTTTTTATGATATGTGAAGTTGGGTCAAACACATACTTTTCTAATTGATTCAAATATCAAATCATCCCATGCAAACTTGAACCAGAAACTCCTTGCTTGTTGAACTAAGCCATCTCCGATCTATCTGGCAGTAAATTTTTTTGAAATATTAGAGAAGAAAGAAAATGATCATACAAGCAAAGCTTAACGCAGCTTACTTGACCCATTGATTCCCTAATTTCCACCACTCTGATATTGAAAAGTGATTGCATAAAATATTTAAACAAATAAAAATGATTGTTTTTATAGTTTTTTGCTTTGCATATAAAATTTACCGTATAACGTCATTGCCCATATGTAATATGTCTTGTCTTCTGTATACACAGTAGATTGCATTCATCTAGCATCCGCTTCATGGAAATGTAAACGACATCGGAAGAATTTACGTCTCTATTTTCAATTTTTTTTTCCAAATTGTTTTGAACTATTGATCGATGGGTCACAATTGTCCATAAGAATTGAATTGATTCGGCTACCTCAAAATCTAAAAATGGTTATGACTGTTCATTCATTATTCCTTAGAAACTTTCTTCATAATTTTTCTTCGAACTTTATGTACACTACTAATGAGGCCAAAAACAATTCAAAAATCTCGTTAGACAGTAGATCGGGAAGTCGTGAATTTTATCGTACTACTGGTTGCTCCCATCTGGGGAGCAATATAACGAAATCAGAATCTGTTTGACGCATTGCTCGCCTGGACCTGATGTGCTCACTTTTATATCGATGCCAAAAACAAGAGTTCTTTTAACCTGATTCAATATTAATTCAGTTTCAGTGTTTATTAAAACAATACCAATGATGAAATTGAAATACATCCTCTGAGTAGAATCAACGAATAACGATTACAATAGGAAGCAAATGAAACATTTCACCCAAGAGAATGAAATTACCCATTGAAATTTATAAAAGCAAAAAAAAAAAAAATGTATCTACAATAGGAAGGAAAAACCCCTTTTCCTATAAAATTTCCAAAACTGAGAAAGAGAAGTGGTCATTGTTTTTCCATGCTCAAAGCAATTCGTATAATTGATCATATTTATGCAACCTACATAAATCCTTTGGAGGAACCAATCAGAATGGCCTTATAGACAATATAAGTAAACAAAAGTTAGTGGAAAATAACCACTGTTCATTTCTTCTATATAACTTATAGGGGTTAAAGGTAGAACGTGTGAACTGTATTGAACCTCAAAGAGAGTAGACGTAAAAAATTTATCCGGAAATTAATTCAAATATTTACTAACAATTATTGCAAAATTATTATTAAAATTACAAATAAAACAAACTGTGTTTATCTATATATTTATTTATATCTATAATCGCGCGAAAGGTGTTTACGGAAGTGAATTTTGTTTTGAAACGGTTGGGCCGTGGTGAGCGCGGTACAATATCAAGATAAGGGTTAAATAGCTTTTTGTCTAGATCTCGTTTCATGTTCTGCTTAATTATATTCGATGAATTTGCATGATGAATTTGAATTGCGGAAAATGTGAAAAATCATTTAATCGTAATGATTTAAAAACTCAATGTAACGGCTCATGCTCGCGATCATTTCATGCCAAGTGCCTTGGCTTAACGGATTACGATATCAACCTGATAAGTACAAAAGAAAATGTTGTGTGTATGTGCGGTGAGTGTCAGCGGTACATAACATCTCTTGAAAATAAAATGCAAAACGTACTAGATGTGATAAATGAGAATAAGAATAGCCTTGCCAGGCAAGAAATTGAAATTAAGGCAGTCTTAAAATATGTTAAAAAACTGAATGAAGGAGAAAGTAATGTAGTGAATGAAATTAAAAAAATTCAAGGTGAAAAAAATGGTAACGAATCATATGCAAGTGTAGTGAAAAAAGTTCCCCCTGTAATAGTAAAGCCAAAGGAAAAACAAGAAACAAAAGTCACTCAAGAAAAAATAAAGAAATCGGTTGATCCCAAGGAATTGGCAGTGAAAATAAATAGTGTTAAGAACAAACTTAATGGTGTGGTTGAAATTAGTTGCGATAGTGAGGAATCATCAAAAAGGATAGAAAACGCGTTGAGGTCTAATATGGGTGATAAGTATACTATACAGCCGGCAATACTAAAAAGCCCTAAAGTAATTGTTTGTGGAATGAAGGAGAAACATAGTGATTCTGAACTATTGAAAATGTTAAGTAATCAAAATGATATTAAAAAAGGAGTAAAAATTATAAAAATTGTTGAATCACGAAAAATGCGTAATATGTATAATGTTATTTTAGAGGTTGAAAAAACAACATTTGACAAAATTATTAAAGAAGGTAAATTAAATATGGGATGGGATAGATGCCCGGTTTACGATTTTACAAATGTTAAGCGATGTTTTAACTGCTGGGGATACAATCATCAAGCGAAAGAATGCAGGAACAAAAAAGTGTGTCCAAAATGTGCTGAAAATCATGAAGAAAAAGAGTGTAAAAACACTCAATCCAAATGCACAAATTGTCTATCTGCCAATAATAGACTGAATCTTGATCTGGATGTAAATCACGATTCCCGAAATAATCAATGTGTAGTGTACCAACGTAAATTAATGGTGGAAAAACAAAAAATTGATTACTAGCAATTACAAAAAAAATTACAATGTGTGTATATGAATATTCAAGGGGTTATTAATAATTTCGATGATTTAGAACAAACTATAAATGAAAATAAATTTGATATTATATGTCTTTCTGAAACACATCTTACGGAGAATATAGACTCTGATGAAATTTTAATTGAAGGATATGATATTATTAGATGTAACAGTGATTCGGCCCATACTGGAGGTGTACTGATATATGTAAAAAATGAATTAAATTATGAAATAGTGAAGAGTATATCAGTAAGCAACAAAAATTGGTGGTTAGTAATAAATATTAGTGCAATAGGAATAAAATTACAATGTGCAGTAGTGTATAGATCACCCAGTTCTTCAAAAAGTGAATTTTGCCAAAGTTTTAAAGAATGGTTAGATGAAGTATCTGATTTCATAGGAGACATTTTAATAATGGGTGACTTCAATATAAACTGGTATGATCATGATACATATAGGAATGCAATATACGATACATGTTTAGATAACGCGTGTGAACAAATTATTTCTGATCCAACAAGAATAACTCCCAGATCAAAAACATTAATTGATTATGTGATAGTAAAAAAGGGTGTTAGTACCATAAGTGCAAATATACAAAAGAATCTAAAAATCAGTGACCATGAAGCTATTATGATAAGAATAAATAATAATATTGCGGTAAGCAATTGCAAAGTTAATAAAAAAAAGCTAAATTATGATAAAACTCGATTTATAAGTGCATTAGAAAACAGTGGCTTAAAAAATATTAAACATATGTCTGACTTTAATACTAAATCATTGAATATTCAAAATATATTAATAAAAGTATGTGATAGCCTTTGTGTAAAAGTAAAAGAAAACATTTCAAGGAATAATTGGTTCAACTCTGACCTAAAAAAATATAAGGAGTACACTCGATTGAAATACGACAGAGCAGTGTTATTAAACAGTGAAAGTGCATGGGATCAATACAAATCTTGCAGAAATATATATAAAAGTAAAGTGAGAAAAGCAAAACATGATTTCATTCAAAATAAAATAAGTTTAAGTTCGAACCAAAAAGAAATGTGGAGAACAATAAAACAACTAGTTCTAAAAAAACAACATAGTGTTATTAAAGAAATGAACTTCCCTGATGGTAAATATAACGAAGATACTATTATTGCGACCAAATTGAATTCTTATATTATGAACAGTATATATGAGGTCAGTAACTCAATAACATATGTACCGTATACAAATCACATTGAAGAAACAGAATCTACATTTAGTTTTGAACTTATCCAAGTAAATGATTTGGAAACTATATTAAAGAATATGAATCATAAAAGAGATTTGAATATGCTGAACGCTTGTATGATTATTGATTGCATGAAAGAATTGGGACCGATACTTGTTGATATTATCAATGAATCATTAAAAAATGGTGTCTTTCCTGATAGCTGGAAACAGTCAGTTGTCGTACCAGTTGAAAAAGTAAAAGGAAATAAGAGCTGTGAGTTCTACAGGCCGATAAACATGCTTGCAACACATGAAAAGGTGATCGAAAAAGTGGTACAATTACAACTCATAAAATACCTCGAAACTAATTCTATAATCACAGAATGTCAATCCGGTTTCCGTCATGGACACTCATGTGAAACGGCAATAAATTTAATAATAACAAAGTGGAAGGAGGACCAAGATAAAAGGAAAATTACAATAGCTGTATTTCTTGACCTAAAAAGAGCATTTGAGACAGTGAATAGAAAAATTTTATTGCAAAAACTGGATAAGTATGGAATAAGAGGAAAGGAAAAGAAATGGTTTGAATCATATTTGAATAATAGAACACAATGCACAAAAATAAACGATACATTATCTACTGACATAGCAGTGGACATCGGAGTTCCTCAGGGGACAATACTAGCAGCGACTTTATTCCTATTATATGTGAACGACATGGCAATAGTTATAAAGAATTCAAAAGTGATGCAATTCGCGGATGACACTCTTATATATATTACTGGTGAATGTGAAAACGATTGTAAACGTAAAATACAAGAAGACCTAAATATTATTGGCGAATGGTTGAATATGAATAGACTTAAACTAAATATAAATAAAACAAAGGCAATGGTTATTAATTCTACGAACATAAGGCCAATGTTTATAGAAAATAAAGAAATTGAAATTGTAAATGAAATTAAATATCTTGGTGTCGTTATAGATAATAAGTTAAAATTTAAAAGTTATGTGGACTATTTATGCAAAAAGATTTCTAAAAAGATTTCATTCTTTAAACGTTTAAGAAATAAATTAAATACAATGACTGCGATAAAAATATATAATTCAATCATTAAACCCCACTTTGAGTACTGTTCAACGGTTTTACTTGTGTGCACTAATGAGATGATGGCACGTTTACAACGTCTACAAAATAAAGCTATGAGATCCATATTAAAATGTAATAGATATACACCTATTCAAGTTATGTTGCACACTTTATGCTGGATGAATGTAAAACAAAGAACAATATTCAATGTATTACTCTTCGTCTACAAAATTAAAAATAACCTTTTGCCTCAATACATCTGTCGAACAGTGGCGTACGTCGGAGAAGTGCAACCATATCCATTAAGAAATGTTGGAGACTTTAGGCTAAATTTATTGAGAACATCGAGAGCACAAAATATGATAATGTATCGAGGCCTACAGATGTTTAACCAATTACCAACCAGCTTAAAAAATGAAAGGAATATAATAATATATAAAAGAAATCTAACAAATTATGTTAAGTGTAATTATGAGCAAATGTAAAAAAATATTTGGATATAATGAATTGTAATATTTTATTAAGTAATATTTGAATTGTTTTCAAATCCTAATATTGTAAAAAATAGTATTATATTATGCTAATAAATAAATATATATATATACCTGTTATTGCTGTAATTCGCAACACCGCCGAATGAAATAGCACTCGACCATATGTATATGACATTATCATAGGGCTCTGTAGAGAGTGTATAGTATATTGAAAGCCTCGACCATTGGTGCAGAGGGATGCCGGCCGTGTGAAAATATCGAAGCTAGTCTCATAGCACTATGTGTTGTTATCCATTACAGCACTAACACTTGTAACCTGCTCTTACTTCAACACACAAAAAACCAAGTTCAGAAGATGGTGTCGAATTCATCAGTGCCAGTTATTATAGACAAAAGAGATCATCCAGAGGTTAGATTTCATAATAAGGACTTGTAGTGTAGGAATAATAATAATCTAAACTATTTTTATTTTTTTTTCAAATTAATGTATTTAATTTATTACAATATACAAAATAAGTAGTTAGACAATGCTCTTCAGTTTTCAAATAACAAGTAAACGGCCCTAGAAAAATTAATAATTTCATTATACATAATCTTGCCGAATTCAATTAGCTTAAGAAAAAAAAAAAAAAGATCAAAAACTTTAAGCTTCTTTCAACGCTTCGTTAAAAAAGGAACAAACATTTAAAAATCGACAACGAGTAAACGAAATAATACATTTAACTAGAAACTTAAGCGTTTAAATACGAAATTATCTACTACCACCCAAACAATAAATCCATTGCTTTATTCACAAAACCAGAACTGCGCTGAGGTGCTGTGGGACATGCTACTACCGCTGTATCGCACTGTGCACTTTTGTAAGCAACTTGGGAGAGTGGCCGTACTCTTGATATTCTGTAAATATAGAAGAAACAATGTAAAATTTATCCCTCATTATCAAAACATACTAAATATTACTGATTGTTATCACAATAATTTTCTTTGTCAACAATACTCGTGTCTTTACAATGGGTAACACCAATCATTATGCTATTGCCGAGAATTTTCTCATTATAGTTGAGCGCTTTGTCGCACTCCAGTCGTGAAGAAAATTTTATGTGAACCCAATTTCCATTTTGCGGTGGAAACAATTTGTCTATTATTGTCCCACATTGCGAGAAATGTGAAAGAACCATAGATGTTGCACTCTGAGGAAATCCAAAAATTGTTATCCAAAAGTCAGAATATCTCGGTTGAGGAGGACATGACAACCCGTTCGATGCTGGCAAATTATTTCTATAGTCGGACATATTTAAATGCATTGCTGGTGAGGTAATCCTAAAAATATATTTGTAGTTTTTTTTTGTGAATATTAAATATTTGAAAGACATACCTGGATGCATTAAAACTAGATTGGTTTAAATATGAATCATTAACTGATGATTGATTTAAGCATGGATTCAGTACAGGTGTACCCATTTGTATTGAGTGATTGAGTGGATATTGCTTTGTAGGGGTTTGCACCTGATTCCGTTCTGCGTGGAGAAGATCAAATAAACCCTAAAAATAGAAGAATGGTAATAATTGGACAAAAAAACATTATAAGTAAAATAATTAATTAATTAATCAAATGTTATGCTTTGGATGATTTCCACTATTTCAACTCTGAGAGATGGAGATAAAAGCTTCTCGGCTCACCGACTAAAGTTTCTATAGGGAATAGGTACATCAGAGCGGACATAGAGTAGTAGAGAACCACAATGACTTATATCTGATCTCATCGCAACGGCACGGGTTTTTTAGTGGAATAGCAAATTTAATAAATAAGGAACCAACTCTAGAAGGCTCATCGACAGGATAAAAAGAACATGTGCTTGGATGAACGCAAATTGAAGCAGCATTTGCCAACTCTTTACTATTCAAATGGATAAAAGCAATATTTAGAATCAACGACATAATTTATGTCCAGGCAGGGGCTCTATCTTCTATCCCATCGTTAGTTATCACCAACTAACCCCTTTTACGATAATTAGGGATATGTGGATAACCTAGTTAGTTATCAAAGGCAAGAAATATTTAACAATAGCCGATGATCTAATACAGATTACAGTTTGTCTGTGTAGAAAAAATATTCATTAACAGGCTCTTTTAAAAAAATTGAAAGTATTGATCAAATTTGACAAAATTACACCAAATGATTCAAGATATAAGCCAGTATCAAGCTAAGGTAATACTTAGATTTGATATCTAGGCCAAATTAAAGTATTTAAGTTACATCATTATTAGTTCATGTGACTTATTAACAAAAAGCATGCTAAATTATAAATATAACTATTTAACAATTCTGCGTTATTAATAAACTGCTTTTCTTTCGCCAACCTCAATATCTACATGAAAAACTGCGCATGGGAACATCAAGGAGGTCTAATAACATTATTTTCCCACGTTTCTCTTATTTGTTCACGAGTCGTTCATTTTTCGTCGGCGGTGTGAAGGTATATAATCAGCTGAAACACTTATGTTCAGTTCATCTTATTCCGTATGTTGTATCTTTTTTAAGTTTACTAATATGAAGAAAAAAACAGACAACTACCCCAATACCATGAGGTACAAAAATTCTGCTAGTGATGATTCATCCGAAATTTGCAATATGTTTGCTTCATTTTTTGACAATGCATTCTCTTCGTCAAATTTCCTTCCTCGAAATGGCCACTTTAGTCATATGAATGATTCTCATAATGTTTCATTCACTATCCCTACAATTGCGCAAGAGGATATACTCGATCATATTAACGACCTTCCAAATGACTTCACAACGGGGCCTGATGGCATCCCTCCAGCTTTCTATAAGTCATGTTGCCATGCCCTTACAGCTCCGCTGAGAATTATTTTCCAAAAATCACTTAATAGTGGTTGTTTTCCTCAGCTATGGAAAAATTCTTTTATCATACCTATCCACAAAAAAGGTAGTAAAAGTGAAAAATTTCTAACTATAGGCCTATCGCAAAATTGTCTTGTATGCCTAAATTATTCGAATCTATCATTTACTCTCAGCTATCAATTTCCTGCAAGAATTTGCTTTCTTCAAACCAGCATGGGTTTATTTCGGGCAGGTCCACAACCACTAACTTGTTGGAATTTGTCTCGGATACCATTGGCGGGTTTGCAAAAGGTTATCAGACAGATTGTATTTATACTGACTTTAGTAAAGCGTTCGACAAGTTATCTCACTCTGTGATACTCTTTAAAATGGAAAAGTATGGGTTTCACCCAACATTTATAAAATGGACAGAGTCTTATTTGAATAACAGAACATATCAAATATTATTCCATCGTTCCATCTCTAGAGTCCTGAAAGCTTCGTCCGGCGTACCTCAAGGGCCCGTTGTTTTTTATTCTATCTATTGACGACATTGTCTCTGTTGTGAGGCACTGCAAAGTATTGATTTATGCTGACGATATTAAACTTTTCGCTCAGATTAAATCTGTTAAGGATTGTGAACTGATACAGGATGAACTTCACAAGTTTTACGTTTGGTGCAAAAACAATAATTTGGCTCTCAATATCGACAAATGTTAGGCTATGACTTTCCACAGGAATCAGAAACCGATCACTTATGATTATGTGTTCTCGGATTCCACGATTCGCCGTCGCGAGGGTGCTGTTTGTGACTTGGGTGTCAAATGTGACCATAGATTGAATTTTATCTCCCACATTAACTACATGCTATCTAAGAGTAACTCTATGCTGGGCTTTATCAAACGTTGGTCTCGAGAACTCTCGAATCCCACCATAACATTGCGTTTGTACACTTGTTTTGTGAGACCTCTCCTTGAATACGCTAGCCTGGTCTGATCTCCATTTTAAGGTACACACATCGACCGCATCGAGTCTGTTCAGCGAAACTTCCAGCGCTTCGCTCTTAGGCACCTACCCTGGAATAATTCATTAATTCTTTCACCTTATGAGGATCGCTTGAAGCTTTTGAATATGCACTCCCTTGAAAAACGTCGCATGGTTGCCGATGTAACTTTTGTGCATCAACTCTTAAACGCGAATATTGATTCTCCCGTACTACCAAAATCTCTTTGCGCGATAGTGGGCACAATCTGAGAAGGTTACCTCTGTTAACTCCGCAAGATCCAACTTTAGTATGTATGAACCCATCAATCGCATGTGTATTGTTGTTAATATTGAGGCTGAGCATTTTGACGTTGGCATATCCAAGCATGTTTTAAAAAAAACTTCTATTTAATACTTAATTTTCTATTTCCATGTCGCATTGCATGTCATCTCATTCGGTGTTTGGGCTATGTTTAGTTTAACATACTAATACTACTACCGACTAAGTGATGAAACGCATGTATTGTTGACCGTTTATTTTATTAAACGTGTCCATGCAGCGAGCTTGTGTTAAGCTGGTTCTGATAGTCAATAAAAAAAGAACCTTTTGATAGCTTTGCAACATATTGATTGGACGAAATTTTTCACATTTCGTTGTATTGGGAATCTGTTGGATTGGAATAACGAGTTTCTTTCCAACAAAGAAATGTTCCATTTTGAAGGCTTAGATTTATTAACATCATTAATATATTATCTATTATTTTTTAGTACAGGAACTTTAGGCAAAAAATGGGTTGATTTTCGGAAAAACTCCAACCAAGCTGAAAATTGGTATACATTTACCTTTCAGCTCTCCAAATAAGGTGTGAAGTCCGCGGAATTTGGTTGTCCGCATAGCTTGTGACAGTCTAAAAACGGAGAAAATATTACCTTTTTACGGTGTTTTGCGAATATCTTCGTTCCTGTCGGTCTTACAGCTATAGTGTGAATACATATATGATGAAGAAAGTGCGGGAGATTCACTACAAAAAAGGGTGAAATAAAGTTTATTGATAACACCAATAGTTTCCCGTAATCTGGCATTGAAACTCGCAATATAAATTTTGTATGGATATTGAATGTAATGATCGAAATCGAGGTTTTTGTGCGGTATCCTCTCGTTTTGACATTTTTATAGACATTCGAGTACAAAATTAACGCTTCTCCTGAAGTTCCTGGATTATTTATATATTGGAACAATCACATCGCAGTTCAGTCCAATGACGTCCTTTTAAATTATTGCACCTCTTTGATGTGTCATACGTATTTTTTTTTTATTTTTTATTTTTTTATTTATTTATTTATGATAAGCAACTAGGCCTTTGGGCCCATTGTATAAAAACATGTTACTTTGGTAAACAAAATGAGTGGCAGAGTAATAAAAATAAACATCCCCGCTGTCCAGAAAGATATTACGTAGAAAGAACTTTTACAGAAATGAGATCTGAGGGTGCAGGTGCACTACCTATTGTCAAGCCGAAGAGTGTGAAAGTGTGTAAATCAATGCGCAAAAAAGGGACATAGTACGAAAAACATAAAAAATTACATTAGATTAGATTAAATTAGAATAGAAGAGCATAGGTTACCCAAGGGAAAGACCAGTACGACCAAAAAATCAAGAGGGCGCGATCTAAATGCCATCAAACTAGGCGAGGGGTGAGCGAAATTCAATATGTTCCAAGTGGGAATAACAAGAACAAAGAAGGAATTTTTCAGAATGCTGGATGAATGACGTTGGATAATTAAGATAAATGGGAAGCGTGGGAACCTAACAAACTCCAATCTGGAAAACAAATATTTTGGAGTGTGAGATCGAATTAATTTGAACAAAAAGATGTGGTTACGGAGTATAAGACAATCCACCGTGTAACCGCGCAAAGACCGTACACATACCTGATAATTGAAATAAAGGACGTGTGCAGTCTGTCAATATTTCCTGCGGAAGTTCCAGTGTATAGCTCCGCCTCATTAATGAAGTGGGAAGACAACAGATGTTGGCAGATACATGTTAATATTATCTAGTTTGCGAAGACCAACACCTACCCTGCTGATTAAGGTATTAATGTGAGGCGAAAATGATAAGGTCTCATCTAAGATGAAACCAAGGCTAGACACCCTGTCACAATATAGTATAATAACCCCATTAAGGGAGATGGGATCGAAAAGGTGCTTGATTGGATGACTAAAAAAGGAAATGGATTGATTTTTCACTACAAAAACTAAATTTTAATGTACCTACTCGATGTTGGAGTCCATTTTAAGAACTTCCACTGATGGGATGGAGACGTTTGCGCTTAATACTTTCGGTAAAGTACGTAAAGCTATATGCACTCATTCGGATGCATTATATCATGGTCTCCAAACTGTAGTACATTTATACTCTCAACTATCCATTTCTTGCAAGAATTTTTTCCTCAAACCAACATGTGTTTACTTCGGGCAGATCTACAACTTGTCTCGGATACTATTGGCGAGTTTGCAAAAAAAGCTACCAGACTATACAAATTTTAGTGAAGCGAACGACAAAAGATCTCAGTCCGTGATAATGTTTAAAATGGAAAAGTATGTGTTCCTCTAACATTTGTTAAATGAACCGAGTCTTATTTAGATAACACAACATATCAAATCTTCAAACTTTCATCTATGCAGCTAATACCCTGGAATTCCAATAAAAACGAACAAAATATATATTTGCACTATATTGCTTCTAGATCTAATATTATCAAATAATTTCTATCGTGATTCTATCTTCATTTTATACATTTCCTTCCAAATTAGACTACAGGTTCCTTTGATCTTTTTCATTATTTATCACTTGTACATATAAAGATTTTATTGTTTATTTTGCTATTATTACTTTTATGTATAATCCTACTTTACTTTCGTAGTTTACATAAAATCTGCCCCTTGTGGGGCAGTAGACAAAAAAACTGCGAGTAATTTCTATCAGCTACGTAGATTAAGGAGGGATGGATAAAAAACTAATTTTTCAATTTGATTTGAATTGGATTTAGATGATAATTATTTAAATCAAAAAACTTTGACAGCTCGCAATTTGAATAGTAACGGATCAAAATTACCTGAGTTGGTGGTCCCGATACACTTCCATTATGACTGTGAACTGGTGTTCCTGGAAGATTACCTCTACCTGGTGCATCCTGATGGCCAAACAATCCTCTAGATTCAAAACTCAACCTGTTAAAATCAGGAGACGTCAAGTTTGTGGGTGATGTAGCTAAAGCAAGCGAAATTAGAACAAAGTTATTTAGAGAGACCAAAATAGATTTACCGAAAGAAACTGTTCTCCCCTTTGTAGGGGACAAGGTATTATTTCTCGGTGTAGTTGGCGGATTTGTATCTCCAATTAAAAATGATGGGAGATATGGGCTACCACCTGTCGTAGCTGGGCTTCCCCCTGGACTTCCTAATGTCATTGGCTCCATTTTTTGTTAAAGAATTCTTTAAAAGAATATAATTCCAATATTTTCTTTAAGTTATGTAAATGGTTAAACTTCATGTAATAAAATATATTATATATATGAAATATTACTTGCTTAAAAGTTTTCCGATATAAACTCACCGCATAAAACAACTGTCACTTTTTAACTTCAAATTTAGATCTTCTTCTCTGTACTTAGCGGTTTTGAAAAACCAGGAAAAAGCAGATTCGCTGCAGTGGCGTCCTATGAAAAGTTAAGTTTATGTTTCTGATTATGAGGAAAAACCTAAAGGAGAAGATGTACAAAGATGATTTCGATTAAGTGTTTTGTACTGGAAATTGCGTGAATTCGAGGTGATTTCGAAATCATGGTGAAACATCGAAATTACATGATTTCGATGTAACTTGATTGTGTGGTCTTCCTAATTTATCCTTCGCTGGAATAAAAATATAAACTTTAAAAGTCGCATGTGATCAATATTTGTACAAAAATTTCAAATCTGCGATTTGAGATGATAATATAATAATTAAATTCTCATTACGTGCTGTGATTTGTGATACAGTAATTGTTTATATCAAAAACGCTGACTTAATTGAACATGTACGTAATTAAACTCGGTATTCATATATGCAATTACAGCGGTGAAAAATTATTTTGATGACAAATGTGGGCACAAGTTTGCAAATTCGCACATGCTGCGTAACAGCTATGTGTACGACCTACGACGCCCTTATTTGTGTTTTGCTGTTGTAATGTTTTGTTTTGATTTGTGATGTCTGACGTTTCCAATCCAACACGTGCAGTATGGCCAAGTAAGAAGTTTAGCATTCAAAACTTAGGGAAGCAAATGTCGAGCTGTAATTTACCGTTTAAAACTTTTCTTCTGTGCGTGAATAGAATATTATTTCAGTTAAATTTATATTCAATTTATTGAAGAATTAAAGTTAATGCTTCATTCAAACAAGAATTACAAAATGGCAAACAAAGTAGAGGTGGTCGTCGGAACTTATGAAGAGTACGTACTTGGATACAAAGTGCGACATAATCCAGAGGTATAATTTAAAAATTTAACTTAAAAAATTGTATTATTTTGACTTTATTTTAGAATGGACAAGAATCTCTAGTTCAGTCCTTCGCAGACAGATCACACCTTTCTTCCATTAGATGTGTGGCTGTTTCTGGTAAATATTTAGCTTCTGGAGGAGCTGACGACAGGATTTTCATTTATGATATGGAAACACGTAAACTAGTTCAGGTAAGAAGTTTTGTAAAAAGTGTAGTTTTACTATGATTGTTATGATTAAAGCTATATCTGCAAAAACAAAGTATTCTAGCTTTCAAATCATACAATACAATACAAAAAGCTTTATTAAGAGATCCTGTCCGAGACCACGTACATAAACGGTGGGTAAAATCGACAATAGTTAATTACTAGTGGAACAATATTAGCAAAACAGCAACAGAAGATGAATATTACATTTTTACAATCAGTACGTTTATATGAAAACTTGAAGTATACTTCAAGTAGACATACTGATATTGGTATAGATAATTGTTGGTATCGATATTAAGGTTGTCTAACCACTGATCTAACCACTACTCAGGGTTAATCTTGGTCTTAATTTGATCTTGGTTAATGACACAATGTAATTAAATGTGCTGTATTAAAGATAAAGATTTAGAGTATAAGACTGTATGTGAGTGTTTAACATACTAAACATGCTAATTTAAGCTAATTTGATTTAATTCTCTTTAATTTGATATTGTTTGTTTTGCTATTGATTTATTCATTTATGTAAACTAATTACTAAACTATGTATCATCGTGGAGCCCAGCGTTATACGTTGCTTCAAGCAGGGGTTTTGAAATAAATATACCTTGATTTGATTTGAAGTAATCAAAATATGTAAACGCGCACTTGATGACTTGAGTCAAGTAAATCAAAATTTTTGTACAAATTACTTGAAAAAATTCTTGTAAACACAACTGCAGTTTTTGAGTTATGAAAATGGTAAAGAAGAACGTAAAGATTATTGTTGACAATTCAGGTTGTGATTTTTGGTTAATTTCAAGAAAAAGTCAAGTAATTGGAATTAATTCAACCAAAACCCCTACTTGAGTTTCAAATGGATTTCAAGTTAAGTATTCATGTAAACGTACTTTTCAGTTAGTAGAACATCACGTCACACAGCGAGAATTGCCGAATAAATTCAAAACATTTATTAATCTATCTGCAAGTCCTACAGTAGAAATACATTTTAGTAAAGAAATAAAAAACAAAATAAAATAAAGTAATACAGTAGTAGTAACAAAATTAATAGAATAGCAAAGCATTTTATTAAAGAACTTCAGCTTATGCGTCATTACAAGTACATCGAGTGAGTAAAAGATAATTAGAATTATTGATAGAATACAAAAATTATTTAGCAAATTAACAATGAACACAGTCATTGCTGCAGGAAGTAAAATTAGTACTATAGATTAAGATAAGGAAGTCAATTAGAAGTAGTGTAGATATAACTTGTTGTTAGTAATGATGTAAACAAAGAAAATGAATCTAAAAAACCAAATAAGAGTGAGATAAGTTACACATATGAAATTAGGCCTAATATCACGGAGATAAATACAGTACATATAGAGCAGCTTAAAGTCATGAAAAATTCAAATACAGAACGTATAGAGAAAACTTAACTAACTCAAAGCTTCTATTATTAAAAAGTTTGTATGCACAAGCAATTTGGGGTACCAAAAACTACTTTGACTACAAGTCATTAGCTTGTTGATATTATGGCACATAGAAATCATTTATCGTTCTATTTCCTTCTTCTGAGCTATTTTGTGACAATTAAAAAAATTTTTTTTCATAGTCTTATTCACTACCAAATCACTCCAGAATGTAAATTTTATTTTATTTATTTAAAGGCTAGAAATTCTTTCCAAATTATCCTCATAAAGAACATAAAAAAAAAACAAAAAAAAATATCCTGGTATAAGGCTACATTACAATGTTGTGTACATTAATTGGACTATTATATTGGTTTACAATTTCGATTGAACACATAATTCAGCCAACTAACAACACATTTAAATTACATAATATAATACAAAATATACCTTGTCCATAAACAAATTTATTAGCATTTTGCTTTTCAAATAGAACACAAAACTTATTCTATTAGATCTGAAGAAATAAATTAAAGCTTGACTTGTCGTGTGCTTGGAAAACTATGTACAACGTTGGGCACGTTGAAAGAAGATTAAATAATCTGGATTTCCATTTTTGCAAAACAATATCCAAAACTATAGAGGCATACATATATCTATAGTGAAAAAGAATTAAATAGACCGTCCTAAATGCATTATAGAGTATAATAAGAGCAAGTAGTACATATTTTAAGCAATATGTACGTTTAAGGTGGTGACATGATGATCTACAAACTAGATTAAACAGAGATTGACTTATAAATTATATGAAGTCCCTGAGTAAATGATGTGTGAATAGACTATAAATTTAAGATTTAAAACAAAATCGGAACAATTCACAGATTTTATCGATAAAACTTTGTGGAATAGATTTCTTTTAACTACTATCTTATAAAAAATGAGAAAAACACATATACAGGGTGTCCCGTAAGTCGACGTCAAGCCGGAATCGGGTGATAGACCAAATCATAATAGTTACCAGAAAAATATATAAAAAATCAAGTCATGTATTCTTTGAATTATAGACGTTTCTTTTGTTTTCGAGAAAATGTACACCCTGTGATGGTCTTTTATCTCCTCTTGCTACAAATCCTTACTTTTTTTTCAATTTTATTTTTCTTATGTAATCTCGAATAGTGCTTATGTAACCTGTTGCTTTAAATTCTAAGCCAACTGCTCCATCTTGGAAGAAAATGTCACATTTAGCCGAACCAAGAATAGAAAATTAATACTTCACCCAACTTTAACTAACTGACTGAAAAAAAATGAAGTTTATGTAAAGTTAATTGAAAATTTAGCTGAGCTTCGGCAAAGAATTACGGAATTTGTCAACAATGGAAGATTTGCCCGTCTGATAACCCGATATTTTTTAAGAAGATGTCAAGCTTGTATAGCAGCTGAAGGAAGCAAGGCTGTTTGAACATCTTTTGTAAATAATAAATCTTAGCATTCAAATAATTTGTGTTTAATTTTAAACTTAAGGAAAAATTGTCCTAAATTTAACAAAAAGTTAGCATCTCTAACTTGAAAGCGTTACTATCTGTCTCACTCACACTTCATGTAATGACTCTCCGTCTCACTCAAACTAAAATCTTAAAGTTACAGTCTTACGGCAAGCTTTGGGTACACTGTAATCATTTTTAGTAGGTAAAAAGAAATTTTTCGAAACTGGGTTTCTTGCAGAAAAACATTTATTTTTTCGTAATCTAAGAAATAATGTAGCAAGTGTTATACCATTTTAGAATCCTTATTAAATACGTCAACTTTTAAAGTTACTTGCCAAACTGGCGTAGTACATTTGTTTTTCAGTAAAGTTAAATTTGGGTGAAGTATTAATTTTCTATTCTTGGTTCGGCAAAATGTGCCATTTTCTTCCAAGCTGGAGCAGTTGGCTTAGAAATTAAAGCAACAGGCTACATAAGCACTATTCGGGATTACATAAGAAAGTACATTTAAATGGGTATAAAATAATTAACTTAATCAATACAAATAACGCAACAAGATTAACGCCTGATTGATCATGCAATAACCAACCTTGATGCCTCTAGCTTTGAAATAGGATTCAAAATTGAAGATATCCCGTACTCGGATCACAGAGCTTTGCATATAGGCATAAAAAGTGTATAACCTTGCAGGAACCAATGAGATATATATACAGGAAAAAAAAACGGTCGTGGAAAAATTTAGGAGAATGGTTCAGGAAAAAATTCCAACTGCGTTGAACATGAGCATGGAGTCTTTAATGGGCTTCATAAAAACAGCTAAGACTGCAAGTTTAGTGATAAAAAAAATTAGAACTCGTATCAAAAATTGGATCACACCGGAAATAATTGAACTAATGAAAGTCAGGAACAAGTTTTACAAAAAGCTAAAAGTAAGTCCATTGGATATGTAATTAACCAGAAAGTACAAGACTTATAGCAAGATGGTCAATAAATTTGTAAAAATTGCCAAACAACGACACATTAACTTAAAACTTGAAAAGGCTGGAGGTGACTCCAGGAAATTATGGAAGGTTATAAATAATGATATATTGAATGAGAAGAAAAGGAATGATGTAGTTATTGATAAATTATGTTATAAAGGGAGAAAAGGGCTAACAGCAAGTGAAAACGCAGAAATCTTAAACACTTTCTACAATGAAATTAGCCAGATTCTATCCCCGAGGATTCCGTTCACTGAGCCAACTAGAAATACTATAAGTGAACTCTATGTATTTAACTCCAGTCACTTCACTGGAAGTTGAAAGTTTGATCAAGGGTTTAAAAAGAAACTCAGCACCTGGTGAAGATGGCATAACAGCGGAAGATCTTCAAATCGTATCAGATTTAGTGAGGGAGCACTGAAGGATCTAATAAATCAAATTTTCGAAACTGGAAATTACCCGGACTGTCTCAAAAAAACTATAACTATACCAATATATAAAAGTGGAGAAAGAACCAATCCTGAAAATTACAGGCCTATTGCATTGACTAGCGTATTCAGCAAATTAATCGAAAAAATGATTGACAAGCGCCTTAAACAGTTTTTACTTCAGACTGGTGGTTCTGATAGGAATCAATTTGGTTTTCAGGTAAAATGTGGCACTGAAAATGCTATAATAGAAACTATGAATGCAATAAACACTTCCTTGACCAGGGTCTATACGTTGGAGTGGTTTTTGTAGATATTAGTAAGGCATTCGATACTGTAAATCATCGTCTGTTATTGCAATTTCTTGAGGAGAAAGGAGTACGTGGACTAGTCAATGACCTATTCAGATCTTACTTGACAAACAGAATTGTCAAAGTGAAAATTCAGGAGGAACTTAGCCTGCCTTTAATTGTGAAGGAAGGAGTACCCCAGGGATCTATTCTAGGGCCACTGCTATATCTAATTTTTATAAGTAACATAAATAACGTGAAACTGAAAGGAGAGTACAGAATATTTGCGGACGACACCAATCTGTTATATAAAGCCTGTAATGGTGCCGATCTACAGGAAATAATGAACTCGGACTTGAATAAATTTAAAGATTGGATAGCTGGTAATAAACTTACGGTTAAGACCAGTAAAACTAAATATATAATATTCCAGCAAATAAACAAACCTGAATTACAGCTAAATGTAGAAGTGGGAGGCTTATCTCTGCAAAGGACAGATAGCATCAAATATCTAGGGCTCACTATTGACAGCAAACTCAATTGGGACAAACATATACAGCTAATCCAAGACAAAAATACACCTTTAGTAGGAGCGTTGAGAAAATGTAGTAAACTGGCAAGACATACAGTGAATCTTATCTACGAAGCACATATATTGTCGAAAGTCAGATATGGAACCTTAGTGTGGTCTCATACGTCGAATAGTAACAATTAACAAATAACAATAGAACAATGAGTAAAGCGCTAAAAGCCTTGTACAAATTACACTGGAGGACACCAACGAAAAGAGTACTATATGAGATATCCAATCGCTTCAGCATCGAGCAAATAATTTATATGGAGAAGCTCAAATTCATTTTCAAAATACTACATGGACTCACGAAGACAAACATAATATACCTCACTAAATCGGACATTCATTCGTATAATACCAGAATAAGTAATCACTTGAGGATAGCTTCAACCAGAACTGAAAGAGGAAGGCAAAGCCTGGTCAACAGCGCTCTGCCCTAATCAATAATCTAAGTGACGACATCAAAAACATCAATACGTTAGCAAAATTTACGAGAAGGATAGCCGCGATCGTCTCTTCAACCGGAAATGGTGACGCAAGGTAATAATCGGTCAAATTAATTAACAAAGGAAAACAATAATAAACAACACCTCTTATACCTATTGAAAAAAGTAAAGATTTGTAGCAACAGGTACTAAAAAACTATCACAGAGTGTACATTTTTTCGAAAACAAAAGAAATGTCTATAATTTAAAAAAATACATAACTTAGATTTTTTTTTATATTTTTCTGGTAACTATTATGATTTGGTCTATTACCCCATTCCTGCTTGACGTCGTAATTTAATTTTACATGTATTGTAACCGCCAACGCGTTTCGTTTTATCAGGATAACATCAATGCTCTTGTTGTACTGAGGGAATGATTAATCTAGCTTCTAACATAACTCTCATGGGTAGTTAACGCATGCGTAGTATGTATACTAAAATTAGCATTCAACAGTGGGCTGTTGTTTTTAAAATCTAGCTGATCGTTTACTATAAAATAGCCATCGTCTTTAGCTTTTTTAATCTCGAATATATATATATATATATATCTAGTAATCTGTTTTCTGATAAATTATGTAATAATTTAATGTCGTCTGAATTAGGCTTATAGCCAGTTAAGCTAAGGTGTTTAGAGAAACCGGAATTTGGGTTTGCAGTCTTTGTACTATTAATATGGTCCATAAATCTTGTTCTTATAGATCTTGGTTTGCCCAATGTAAATGCGATCCCAATTTAGCTTATAAACCCTGTATTTGCCAATATTATCAATTTTAGGTTTCAATTTATTGTTGACTAGAATGCTTTTTAGAGTTCTATTCTTAAAGAGGGCTGGGTTTATGTTTTTTTCTCTAAATAATTTATTTAAACTGCTTGATATTTTGTCAAAGTAGGGTATCCTTCTATTTAATTAGATCGGGATCCAAACCTACTCGTTAATATACAATATATGTAAAATTAAATTAAATATATATGTACGTTGTGGAAAAAACAAGAAGTGTTTTTCTTATCTTTTATAAGATGGCAATTAAGTTCGGATCAATTTATTAATTTTGTTACTAATACTCAATTCCCTACTCCTTCTTCCTTTCTTGCCAAAGCTGTGTTATGACATCGTAAGGTATCCCCTGAGCTTTGGGTAGGTACCAATGGTTTTTTTATTACATTTAGAAAAAGGGCATAACATTTAGCAAGTGTAGGGTAAAGTTTTGGTTTTTCTCTTACTTCCAAATTATAAAAATAGATAAAAATGTGTTATCGTAAACTGCTGACTTTCCCAAAATTTGCCATACATTTTGTATTGAAATTGATTAAAATTCGTATCCAAACCGGCTATGAAATATATTATCATATTATTATTTTGCCATAATTCTTTGCATATCACTTGCTTTTTTTATAACCCGCACTGTATTGATGAGGAAACAGCTTGCTATCCTATTTTTCTTCCTCATTTGACCAAGCCATGAAAGTTCAATAGGAACATACATTGGCACCTCGTACACTCATTCTTTATCACTTAATTACTAACCGTATTTTCCTCCTTTGTTTGCCAATATTATGCTTCGCATCTTACGATTGTCATAAAAACAGTATTTTTTTACATTCTCTGTCATCATAGTTCAATGTGACAATCATAAATTGTGAGCCTTGGAAATACTATAAATAGAAAATATGCAGTAAAAACTGTTGATAATTAAGATTGAAGTTAACTATTCCATCCTCTTTCATATTCATCTCAATTTTTACTTTTCTAAAACAAATTTTAGACTTTGCTTCATCATGAGAGCACCATAAATACATTAGTATTTACTCCAGATGCAACTCATATACTCTCAGGAGGCGATGATGGAATAATGTCTGCAATCAGAACAAATACTTGGCAAACAGAAGCTGTGTGGAAAAAAGCCCATTCTGGAAAAGCTGTAACCAATATAAGTTGCCATCCCAGCGGTAAGCTGGCACTTTCGTTGGGAAATGATTTAACTCTGCGGACATGGAACCTGATTAAGGGCCGTTTGGCATATACGACAAACCTAAAGACAAAGAGCCATCTTGGGAACACGCCTGGCAATATATTTTGGTCGCCATGTGGAAAATATTTTACTTTAACTGGTCAACGTATTGTTGAGATTTGGAAAATTGAAACTGCTTCAATGCATAGAGACTTTATTTGTGAAGCCAAACCGATATCATTGTGTTGGGTTACAGAATCAGAACTGATAGTGGGACTGGAAAATGGCAAAGTTATGTTACTATCTGTAGAATTTAATGAAAGCGTAAGTATTTATCGTAGTTATTTATTGAAGATGTTACAGTAAAAAAAATCGTTTCAGCCTGTACTGTTCACAGCTCATAAGCAGAGAGTTAAGGCTATGGCTTATTTAAACGAAGTTCTGGCAACGGCTTCAAGGTATTTGCTAATAAATACAATAATTATAAATTTATTAATATTTTCTGTTGAACAGCTCTGGAGATGTGACATTGTGGAGTATAAACCTTGAAGATAGGAAAATTGATGTAATCTGTACCTTGAATATATGGTGTAGACCCACTTGTATTGCTTTGATAGATCTTACGCAATTTGACGATGATTATATTTTGAAAAGGGAAGATGAAAAAAAAATTGAGGAAGTTGAGAGAGTACCTAGTGATCGTAAAAAATCTGTTGAATGTTCTCAAAGTGTTATCATAGAATATGAACTAGAAGATGATATACCAAAATCAATAATTCCTACTGCACGAAAAACAAAAGAGCAATTACCAAGAAACGAAAAGAATGTTTCTCCCAAAATCAAGCAATCTAAGAAAGTAACTGACACCAGCAATAAAGTTAAGAAAATATCTGATTGGAATAAACCTGTTGACTGTTTTCAAAGTGTCCCCATGGAATATGAAGCAGAATATGATGTACTAAAATCCAAATCACCAAATAACGAAAACATTGCTTCACCTACGATAAAAAAAACTAAGAAAGTAACTGACAAGAAAGAGCCCAAAACCAACGAAAATATCTGGGTAAATATACCAATTATACAGCGACCGCACAAAGAAGATTCTGAAATTTCAGACCACAATTCTGATTGGACTGAGAGTATGAGTAGCAACAAAGAATCACCAATTTCGCAGACAATGTCAGACTTTGTACAGAATAGTGCAAGGAATAAGACAGAAGAAACTAATAAAAATGAAATTATAATTATTGAAGATGATGATATAACAGATGAGATAGACGTAAGAAATCTGAAATTACAATTAAAAAATAAAAATTTGAAGTTTCAATGCAAAGAGTTTAGCGTAGAGTTAAAACGAAAAAAACCAGGGAGAAAGAAGAAGGAAATTCTAACTACACCACAAGATATCAAAGATCAAGAAAATGATATTGAATCTAGTATGCCTGTAGTGATACCTAATGTTGAACTGGGTCTGTCGCAAGGGAACAAGGAGATTACTACAGAGGATACGAATCAAATTGACGACAATATGAGTGTTCCACCTAAAAAGCAAAAAAAAAATATTAGTCCAAGAAAAGGGCCAGTATTGAGAAGGCAGAGTAAAAAAAGTTTCTAATTATTATTTGTGAGCCAGTTCATTTATGACTTTTCATCCAGTTGTAAAATCGAAATTTATTTATTTTTCTGGGTGTTAATTTGAAATAAAAAAGATCTTTTGTTGAAGCTTTTATATTTTTATTGCAATAATCATTATCATGGCCAATATTATCAAGAATATTTGCAAAATTCGATTTTTACTATATTGTTATGGGCTCGACTCTTATGAACATCACTGCCTTCCAAAAGTCGCCGACTCCTTCCATATTATCGAGAATATTTCGATCTGTTCACAGATTATTGAATTATTATTTTATATTTCATCGTTTTTCTAAAGGTTGAAGAACAATGGACCCAACGCAACGCAATGGAACGGAGAGAAATGTCAAATTTACACAATACAACTTACTACATACGGTTGCGATTGCCTCCGTCCACTGTGTGCAGTTTTATTGAGAAGCATTAAAAAAACCGGGTTGATATTTCTGCCGATTACGTTGCGTTCCGCCCATTTTAATTCAGCCTTATTTATATTTGATTCTAAAGCATTTAGCATTATATCGTGCTCAGTAATCAAGGAGTATGGTTCTTTAATGGCAAAATGCAACATTTGAGAGCACGTAATTAGCATAGTATCGTCAGTAGATTCATAGGTACGTACTGTTCAGAAGTTAATACAACAAGAATTTTCAGTTGGGAAAAGTATTCCTAATAATCAGCAAAATTCCAGGCCCAAAGTTTGCCAGCAATGATTCGGCAACTCGGTTACTAGGTTTCGGTTTTGCAGGACAGATAATAAGCCATTCTGGCTTGTATTTTCGGGCGGGCAAGTATCTTGAAAGTTCAAGCCATAAGAACCAGAACCAGAATCACATCATGTCTGGTTGATGTAAGTTTTTCAGCTCATCCATAGACTCAAGCGCAAATCCAGCCCAGTGGCGTGGGATCTTTGGAAGCAAGGCAAGCATTGCTTCTCTTAGGTTTTCCGATTTAATTTAATTAAAACAAATAAAAATGAAAGCAAATAAAAAATTACGACGAACAATTTCTTTAAAATATTTTCCCTGAAGGCTTTTTATTCGTGCTTTGCTGTAAGCAATAATAGATTCACCTCCCTCTGAATCAAAAACAAATCAATCGCACAACATGCAACGAAAAGTATAGCATTCGAACCCGTCTGGGTTCTGATTTTTATTTTTTTTGCATAAATTGTATCCAAATATGGTGAAGAATATGTGGGTAAAGTTGTTTTCCGATATTCGGAGGCGTTTGGAAGTTACAGTGTTGAGCAGCCAGGTGTTTGGAGCGTGCGATCCAGCATCGGACCCCTTCTCTTTCGCTTAGGCTTGTTTGTTATGGTCGTGGGTGACATAGAAAAAGAAGAATCTGAGAGGCCGGAAAAAGGCTGTTAAGTCTTTTTTGGATTGGCAGAAGACTTTAGAACAAAAGTAGCTTGACATTTATTGGGGGAAAGAAATCGTGTGAATCTCAATAGTTGAGAAGAATGAGTACATTTTTTTTATCGGAAGAAGAGGAAGGCTGCTGGCAGAAAGTGGAGAACGAAAAAGATTGTTGGTTAAGTGGCGAAAAACCAAAAGTAAAAGCAAAAAGTGATAAAACGAGGAAAAGGAAGCAAAGAATAATCGCAGCATTCAACAAGTTTTTAAGAAACAGCAGAAAGTGTGACTGTACAACTCCTAGATCAAAACGAAGGAGATATAAAAGGCCTCTAGTAGGTTGGAGAACATTCTTCGGATCTTTTGCGACGTGGAATCCATTTCCATTCCCACGAAAATATTATTTCGACCAATTATTGGGGTGGCTGATGAGGACGAATTATTACTCTTCCCGATGCTGTGTTACATACTCAGAGTTGTAGCTGCCCACATCCTGGTAAAAATAGCGGTTGGAGATATTTACAAGAAGGAATCGAGTCCGAAGAGGTTAGCAGGTACGAGGTGGCTAAAAGAGTGGCCTCCTACAAGTTAGTAATATGAAGAAATCACCGTTTTTGTCTTATGGTAGTTTTTATAAATTAACAGAAAGAACCAGACGTTCGCGTATAGATAAATTTTGTGTTGAGATAATTCTTTGCATAACGATAATTCCAAGTTTCACCAGTATTTCTAATTGGTGACCATTATTAAGAAACTCATTAACGTAACTTAAATGCCAATTGGTAGTTCCAGTTTTGTTAAGCATGTAACCTTGGTATTAATCCTTGCCAGAGAAAATTATTGAAGGCATAGTTCTGAAAGATTTTGCTAAATTTTAGTATTGAATATAATTAGTTATTTTCCTAGAATAAGTAAATTGGAAACTGAATGTGGAATGTGCTATCATAAAACTTGTGCCCAATTCTCATCTCTGATATAATCGAGTGATTTAGTAGATATTCATATGGAGAATTCACGTCCAAAGCTCGGCTACTATCGTTAGCTGAAAGAAAACTTTACCGACATACATGTGTGAATAAAGCATTACCTAATTAGACTCTTTAACAGTTGCATATCGGAACCGTCATGGAGGCGCCTCTACGATGAACCCCAGCACAAAAAGAAATGTAAGTGATCATTTTCTGGCTTGCTTTCTTATTTATACATGTATATGTATATCTATATCCTCGGTTTTATATATGGGTTGTATTTTTCATATCGTATATAGACCTAAGTAATTTTTTTGGTATTCCCGCGTTCAAATAAGATAACGTTGCCGTAAAAGTATTAATTTTGTTGGGAATTTTCGATCAAATTGAACAAATTTAAACAGAAGGAACCTTGTGCCATTTCATAAACGGGGAGAACCCAAGCTAAGTTTTTTTGTACAGATTGTTGATAACTATTATCACGTGTAGGCAATAGGTACGCGATATCTTTGAACTTTAGTAAGAATATATCCCAAGAGGGAAGTATCATTAACTCATCCTACAGTGTTTCTTTTTAGTATATTCCAGCCATTGTATACGACATGTAGATAGTACCCTCGCACTCTACTTGTAGTCTTCAAGCAATGCATACATTTTTTGTAAAAAAATTTTAACTAAAGAATTTTCATGGCGTTATGACGTGCTGAGTTTGAATTTTTCCTTCAGTCTCCTGGAGCCCTTTTCGAGCTAAGGGTTGAGTGGGTCCGCTCCTCCACTTCTCTTTTAAAGATCATCAATAGAGACACTGAGAATAATTTGTTGCCCTCAGTGCCGTATGGGCGGATGAGGCATGGCAGCTGAAGGTATACCACCTGCGTCTTCACGTGGGTAATGGTAAGTGTTGTAAGCGTCCCTTCAGGACCGGATGTGTGTGAAAGGCACGATTTTTTTTGTATATGACAGGCGGAAGCAGCAGGTTTTCGTGGACCCCCCCGCCGTACTCTACGCCAATAGCCGAAGCGAGCTAGCGTGCCGCCCTGCACTTCAACGCTGTCCGCCGAGTGATCTGTCAGCTGATGCTGGCAGTGATGACTTCACGTCCAATCTAGACACTCCAGTTTAATAACATCTTACCTGAGACCTATTAATACAAACACAGGTATAAATGCACAATAGAGAAGGCCGTTATATCCCTAAACGCATTTCCTGTTTCGAATATAACGGTTAGTTTAGTCTTGATTGAGTACCCAATCGTATTTGAATTTTAAAGGCGTTTTTCTTAAAACTGTGTTTTTCAAACTGGTAACCGCGATATCTCGAAATCTATCGAACAAATTCCTTTAAAATTTTATTCAGTACTCATCTAGACACTTTGCAAACTAGGATAATTTGGATTCATCAAGCCGTTTTTTCTACATGTTGAAGTGAAAAAACACCAAAATTCACGAAAAAATATTCAACAAGACGCCAAAAATTTGACCTTTCATAATTTTTTAATAATCCTAGTTCAGAAACTAGTTCATACTTTACAGATTAAAATGCCGTTCGGTTTTTTTATTTTAGATAAGTAGAAAGTCCGCAATCGTGGTTACCGAAAAAGGTTTTTTTTTGAAGATGAGTAAGTAAGCTGCCGTGTACCTCAGCAATGAGTGACGATTTCGGGCTGAAAAAATTGTAAAGTGTACTCAAGTATATGGTAACATTTTCACAGTTGTATGTTTATTGAGATCGGCAGAAAAAATCACAAAAAAACCGAAAAAAATGCCTTCACACGGGATGACTCCCTTAAGCATGGTTTGCACAAGCGAAGTTGCTCTCCCAAGTAACCTCGTTTTCAGCCCCTCACATCCTATTGACATACCCAAAATTAACTTAACAACAAGTAAAAAAGCTAGAATTGGTCTAAGACCAATTCTTATGATACCCTAGATAAATATTCGTATGTCATTTCGTATGGTCAACCATCTGTGCAATTTTGATTTTTGGATTGGACAGAAAAAAATATTATAACCAATTTTAAGCATTTCATACTCCGAAACCATATAGGACTGATCGTTTTCACAAAGGAGTTATACGATTTGTCCCATTTTCGAACTTAATTTTACTTTTTTTTTAAAGCCCATGTGCAAAATTAAAGCTCCTAAGTGCACGCGCTCTCGAGTTATCGTGAGGACAGACGGACGGACATGCTAAAATCAAAATAACTTTTAATTTTATGCGTGAATGTCCAATCCATACTGCTCTACTATCATTATTTCGAGGTGTTACAAACGGAATAACGAACTTAGTAGACCCTATAGATTATATCGATCTAGAGTATAATAAGTTAAGAAGTCGGGGAGATTTCCGCAAAGGAAAGGGAGAAGAAGTAAAAATAACATAAAATCAAACTCTCTTTAAAACTTTTATGAATAAAGATAAAAAATGTGAAAGCGCAGATTCCATGCAACGAAACAGAATGACAAATGATTCGTTTTCATAAATAAATGAACGTACAGCATGTCAGTGTTGGGCATTAATCGATTAAATTTTTTAATTAGATTAACGATTGAAAATTATGATTGAAAAATTAATCTCAAGAAAGTAATCGTGATTAATTTAACCGATTGATCAATTTAATCGTCAATCCAGTATAATGAAGTTCAATCGACGGGTATTAATTGTTATTTACTCCTTAGTTTTTAATCGTTAATCGTATATTTTTCGATTGATTTGTTAATTTGAAAAACTGAATGAGGTATTGGTAGCTCAAGATAAGTTTATTAGTTATTAGTAAAAAATGAAATAAAACGTTTCTTTGATCAGTGCTTAACAAGATTACTCAAAAATATTAAAAATGCTTGAAAGTTAAATAAAATAATTAGTGGAGATTAAAATAAATTAATCATTTTTGAAAACGATTAAGCGACTAACGATTGATCAATCGTTAATCGTGTTATGCGATTACATTTTATGATTAATTAATCATTAATCGTTTCACATGATTTCTTTAAACGATTAAATATTTAAATCATTGTTCCTGATTGATGATTGATACTTTTAATCGTAATCGTTAATCGTTAATATAATTAAATTTTGCCCAACACTGCTGTACGTGTACCCCTGAAAATAAGTCTAGTCGGCCACCAAAATGAATAAAACTTCTATCGAAACATTTTGTGTAAATTTCTAAAAAAAAAAATTGCTTATTGCTTGTCTAGTGTCTACGCTCATAAAAATTGTTGTCGCCCTCCAAAAGTGCGTATGAATTCTAAGGAAAAAATGTCCAGGAAATTACTAAGAAAAATTTCGGCCTTCCCTACACATCAGGTCGAGGCATCGTTGTAAGATTTTATATTCGAGCGAGGCACTGCTCTCGGCCCGGCCAATGCATAAAAATTCGAAGGAAGAAATTTCCAGTAAATTTCTAAGAAAAACTTGTGGCCTTCTCTTCATCGGATCGAGGCAACATTGATTTTGTATGGAGCGAGGTATTGGTGGCTTACCCTTTGGTGGACACGTCATCAAGTGCCAAGTCGAGGCACCGTCGAGGCATCGTTAATTTTATATTCTAGAAAAGTGTTGCATATTTTTGTTCCACGTGTCTATGATATTACTCTCATAAAATGTTCCCTAGCTTTTCTGTTTTTTTTTCTGAAATATTGACAGAGTTTGGTGTTTGGTCGCACGTTGTTGTTGTAATCCTATGATATTTGAACAGCACGTGCTTCTGTTTACATTCATTTTGCTCTGAAGAGATTAAGTGGGAGAAACTCATGCTGGATTCTCTGAAATTGTCGAGAAAATGAAAATTTTATTTGAGAGGAATTTTACATCTCCTTTCAGCATCTTGACCAAAGCGAAATTTATCTTTTTCTTAAAAAAGTGAGGTAGTGTGACAGTATTATGATTTGATAGGATTTTGGGGGATTCAATAAGATTTTGTCGTTCGAAAATAATCCTACATTCTCTCGATTTTTGTTTTTAGCTCTTTGTCTCAATCGCACTACAATAGTGCATAACCAAGTTCTTTTCCCCCATTAATGCAAAAGGCGAAAGTATATGACATTATTTGTTTCATTCTAAAAAATACGAAAAATTTTCAATTTTATTCGGCTGCTTCCTATTTTCTTATTAGGTTATCTTTGACATACCCACCAGTTTACTTGCGCCAGTACGAAAACAAATTCCACTCATTTCAATTTTTTAGCGAAGTGGAACCTGAGAAATATGCTATGTTCACATGAAGTGGAGTAGACTGGATTATCGAACTCCGGAGTAAGTTAATGCGCCATGTGGAGTGGAATAGCCTAGACTGGTTTTAATTAGGTAGTAGAGTGGATTTGGTTTCATGTGAACACGGAGTGGAGTGGATCGGATTAGATTTTGACACTTTGTCGGCGGTGAAGGTAATGATATCACATGTGTTTGTTTTAAATCCGCGCTTCAATTTAGTTTTGAAAAAATGTGTAATTTACAAGAGAGATGTATGTGGGAACGAGAAGAAATTCAAGTTTTTTTAGAGTTGTGCGAAGTGCTCCATATCATTAATATGATGGACAAACGAACTGTACGTCACAAAACTTTATTGAAGGAAGTAACTTCAAAATTAAATGAAAGGGGGTTTATAAAAACACCTGAGCAGGCTCAACTGAAATTAAAGCTATTAAAGCAAAAATATTATGAAGCTGTTAGGCATAATTCCAAAAGTGAATATTCCACTAAACGCTACAAATTTTACGATCTCATCTATTCCACGAATTGAAATGGGTAAGCTATCTTTATTTAATTAAATAATTTATAAAATTAGATAACATTAATTATAAAACAAATTTTAGATGAAAATCTAACTGAAGAGATTGAGGAAATGGAATCCCCAATAAATATAAATAAGCCTGTCATTAAAAAAGCAGAAGGTGCATTTTTACATATATCAATTTTTTGAGGGAAACTATGATTTAAATTATAAACCTATTTCAGAAAAAAATAATAAGTACGAAAAGAGCCTTAAGACATTTTCGAATGAAGTGAACAAACAAACTCAAATGTACTTTTTCTCATCTTAAAATTCTCTAACCACTTTTGTTCATCGTAAGTATTTAGTAGGTACATTTACCCAAAAATCTTTATTAGGTCTCGGTTTTTTCCACATTCGGCCATAATTTGGTTTACATCTCTCCAAACTTTTCGTCATGGTACAAAATGTTGATTGTAGAACTGAATTATAGTACCATCTTTAAATTGAGAATTGTCAGAAAAGAAGATGTCTCTCTCGTCGAATTAACCCAGTCCATCCCATGTGAACACTTATGTAGTACTTTGCGAATTAGGACTATTCCAGTCCAGTCTACTCCGCTTCACGTGAACAAGGTGTCAAATTGAGTATATTTTCTGCAACTGACAAATGTTTTGATTGATGTAGTCAAGAATTTAATTTATCAACTGATGTGGAACTTGTGAAATGTCAGCACATATGTGTTTTGGTTTGTATCAAGGTCAGGAGAAATGACAAGAGGGCCTAGTGGCTATTTTGTGTCAGTTCAACATTCTGACATTTCATAATTTTGAAAATAAGTTCTCGGATTTGAATTCGCGATATTGTGAAAAATAAATAATTAAACGTGATTTTTACGTAATATTAGTGTGAAATAAGTGCGAAATATTCTTTTGTGAACGATATTTTGTGTAATAGAGACTCCGGAGTCTTAAATTATTATAATAAAGTGTGCTGTGCTGTGCTGCAGGAACGAACGGAGTTATTGTCGTAGGAAAGCATTCTTCAAGTAACTTTAATAGCTTTACTAATTAATTATAGTGTTTCTAGCAAAATAAAAGTGAAATATTTATAAAAATAAACAGCCATGGCAAAAAATTTAACATTTTACCAAGGCCGGTTTGTTTGTTTACAATTGAATTGTCATTGGTGCCTAAATTATTCCAGTCATACAAAGGCAACACCAAGAAATATTATCTGAAAATAAGGGGGAGCTAAATATTTGTTTAGGAATTTGGATTATAAAAAATGTTCCCCTTCAGAATGTCACGATTTCATTACTGCCATGACGAAACGAATCCAAACAGAGCATACTAATACATTTCGCCGAGTGGCTTACGTTTTCACCCGATATGCCGTTTCCTTATTAGTTATTTATTCAATGATCAAGGTATATAGAAGACAAGTATTTTATTAAAATGTTGAAGCATTGCAGCTGATAGCCTGTGACGTAATTCTGTGACTAAGGCCGCTTACACATCGAAAATCGAAAACGAAGGCTTAAGGGGCTCCACACCAAAAAACAAACGGTTGGGTTTGTATAAAATGTAAATAAACGAAATGAGGTTATGTAAGACTGAAAAGAATATTCGTTCGTATGTGGAACGTAGTATTTAATGAAAATATACTTGACAGTTCGAAACGAAAATTTGCTTTTCGTACAAATAAAAATGTGTTTTAATTGAAATAAACCTTTAAATATGGATATTTCTTTATTGAAACTGTAATTAGAATAAATATCCAATATTTTGTTACATGTATTGCGGCAAATTTCTGTTAGTTTAGGACAAAGTTTGTGTTTTTCGGTTTAGTGTTTTCGTTTTTCGATGTGCAAACGGCCTAATTTATATGCATTTTTATAGGAAAGACAGAGGGAGGAGAGACAGTATTGTGCTCTCTATACCGTACTTTCCTACACATTTTACAATATTACGTCACATAATAGGGGAACACGGTTCATAATGTGAATAACTTGTATTCTATACAGGGAGTCCGATACGTACCGCATTTCCTCTATACTCGGATTCCTCACTCTTTTTCGAGAAATAAATTGTTTGGGAGGAGAGCTGGAAAATGCACGGTGTGGGCGGTAGGGGGTTTACGATTTTTAGTAATGTTTCCACTTTACACCCTGTAAATTTCTTGATATACACCCTATCAAGGCGAGATTTATCTCAGGTGATAGCAAACCGTCTAAGCTTTCCAATGAATGCCCAACCAGCCCAAGCTATATAGAAGAAACAAGGTATGCCCATTAAAATTTTGACAAATCACAGCTGATCAAACAGCTGATAGTCTGTGACGTACTTCAGTGAATGAATAAAAAAGAAAAAGGAAATTTGACAGTGGCAGTACAAGCGCAAAGAATTTTGACACATTACAGCTGATGCCCTGTGACGTACTTCAGTGAATGAAGAAAAAGGGAAAAAGAGTTTTAACAAAAATGGCGGAACGTGGTTCGAGTCGGGAATACCTTGTCTTCTATATACCTTGCAACCAGCCCTACTGTCATCTTGAACCTTAAGTTGTAGTACGTCAAAGTCTAAAAATTAAAAAAAAATCATTTTTTTTTCAAATTTTAACGATTTTCCCGCCAAAATGCATGATAATTACACAGTTTATTTACAAGATTTAGAAACCCTTTGAAAAAAAGACTCTGACTTTTCTCCAGTAATCAAACCGATATTCGTATATTTCTGCTTACGTTATATGTAATTAAAAAAAAAGAAAATTCACGAAAAATTATAAAACAAGAAGATATTTCTTTTTAAATATATTCACTTGCTAAAAAATTATTTTCCGCCTGAATTTCTAACAGGTTTAATTGCACAAAACACTGAACTCAATCAAAATATACACTTCACGCTTCCGAAATAACACAATTTCAAATATTTAATACTTATTAAAATAATTATATTTAAAAAAGTTTAACTGAACTCCCGGAGGCCTGAAATATTTACTATTGAATAGCTTACACACGTACACTGTATTCGCACGATACACCGTTTCTTTATTAGTACTTTATTCAATGTTGCTACTATTTCGGCTTGCCAAGATTCTTTGTCTAATATTCTGGTCAAAATTTTTTCTCTCTGGATAATATACTTACAAGTGTTCCGTGCAGTCCTGTAGATTTGTTTCAGATCTGGACATGAATGCAATTGATTAGGGGCGAGCACCAGACTCTTTCGGCATTGATAGCTTGATTGCACTTATCGTTAAACCAAGAGTTATTTTGCAGTTGTTGAAATCTACTATAAGAATATGGAATGTGTTCATGCATGCATGATATGACAGTCAACCCTACAAAACCAGCTTGGTGCTCTTCTCTGGGAGACGTAAGCTTGGACACTTTGTTCTTCTAAAGCTCTTTGGACACACTCTGCAACTGTCTCTCCATATTAAGCACCTTGGTCTCTACTACTAGACTCTAAACTGGCGTGGGGGATGCATGTAGAGTTGTTGATAGCCCTGGAGATCCTGGGATAGCCGAACACTTTCTGTAGTCTTGTTCGGCCTTTGCTCGGAGCAGGATCAGTGTCATGTCATGGAGTGGACTCGGTGTGAGGAGAAGCAATCAGATTAAAATTTTTACAAAAGCTGTAAATAACCATACACTCAAAAGTTATTGCAGCGGTTCTATGAAATTATCTGTAGGGGAGAGGGGAGTAAAATGATCCCTCTAAGAAAAAACAACTTGAAAATGGGAAAAGAATTTTTTTAATTTTATTTTTAATAGGCTAAGCTCTTAAAAGAGGCATTTCTCTTAAAAATGCACCACTTTTTTGAAAAAAAAAAAAATATATATTCACTTATTAAAATTTTTAAAAAATAAAAAAAGAGCAAAAGGATCATTTTACCCGCAAGTTGTGGGTAAGATGATCCCTTCTACAAACAACTTAAAAATGATATTCCTCTGTACTCTGGCTAATTCTAAGGGAACATCAGAGCAATGTTCACAAATGAAAAACTTAGGCGTAAAATGATTCTCTTCTCAAAGTGGGATCGTTTTTCAACCCCTCACCTCCTCTTGACATACCCACCAGTTTACTTGCGCCAGAACGAAAACGAGTTCCACTTCCACGCACTTCAACTTAGCGAAGTGGAACCTGAGAAATAATCAAATTAAATATATTTTCTGCAATTGATACACGTTTTGATATAGGTAGTCATTTATAATATCAACTGGTGTGGAACTTTTTAAATGCGAACAGATTTTTCTTTTAGAGAAAATTCAGTTTCAAGTGGAAAATTAAATATTGAAGAAATCTTAAATTGTTCAGCAATAAATTAAGAATTAAGAGCAATTCGGAGAAGCAAATTCTAAAAAAAAGAAAAGTCTGAGTACGTTCCTGGCATATTGATTGCTAAGAAGTAATATTGTTTGCTTATATAATTGTCTTTTAAATTCATAAAATTTCTTACAGAATAATAAAAAACCCTCTTTTATACAAACCCAAGGTATACCGGGTGTCCCCTACGTACCCTACGTACCGTATTTCCTTTATACCCCGGAGTCCTCACTCAATTTCAAGAAATGAATTGTATGGGAGGAGAGCCGTAAAATGCACGGTGTGGGCGGTAGGGGGTTTTGTGATTTGGCCAATTTTTATCCTAATAGGATGTAACTTTCTTGTTATACACCCTATGAAGGTGACTTCAAAGTAAAAAAATTGGAAAATTTTGCAATTTCTTTTTCAATTTTAACGATTTTTCCGCTAAAAGGCAAGATAAGAATAGCACTTGCTTGCAAGATTTCGAGACCTCCAAATGTTACCTTTATTTGATCCTGCACATGTACCTACCTAAATTCTACCGTTTTTGAGATATTCCCGTTTTTATGATGTATGATTGCATTAATTTTGCTAATAACAATGGAAATCTTTTAACTAAAGAAAGGAGACATTAGCGATTTTTTTATTTTACACAGCAATTTGAATTAAAGAAAATGTCCCCATTCAAAATGTCACTATTTCACTACTGCCATGACGAAACGAATACAAACACAGCACACCAATACATTTCCGAGTGGCTTAAAGTTTCACCCGATATGCCGTTTCCTTATTAGTTCTTTATTCAATGGCTAGTAACGGTTTCTGGTCCCTGGTGAAAAACATCTATGACATCTTGACTACTTAACAATGGTGAAGTAGTAGTGTATGGATGTGTACAAGAACCAATATAAATCCGTTCAAGGTCCTTACAGGGATCAATGTCTTCAAAGCCGCAGGTCCAGATGGTTTCTCGCCCCTGTTTAAAATTAAAAGCTGTGCCTTATGCTGGGATAAAACTGCGCAAAGTATTCTAGTTGTCTTATTTGACAGGAAAATTTCTAACTGCTTGGAAACTACCTCACGTTCAGCATATTCCCAAGAAAGGAGAGGGAAGCGATCCCTCAAATTATCGACCAATTGCAATCATTTCTATTCTTTCAAAAGTCTTTGAATCTATCATTAACTCTAAATTCATAAAGTATCATCAACGATCGCCAATATGGTTTCCGGGCTGGGCGTTCATGTGGAAACTTGCTGACTTTTCTTATGGAACGTTGGAGCCGTAGTCTTCACAATTTCGATGATTCCAAAATCGTTGCCCTGGATATTTAAAAGGCCTTTGACAGAGTCTGGCATGCAGCCCGTTTATCCAAACTTAAAGCACTTGGTCTCTCCCCTCCTCTTTTATTATAGATTGATTTTTTTTTTATCTAGTCCCAGTCCCAGAGCTTGATTATCTCTCGTTTTCTTTTAATTTTCATTAATGGTCTGCTTTCCCTTAGTTTCAATCCCATCCATAGTTCCGTTGATGACAGTACCTGCCCTTTATTTCGCTTACTCCCTTGACACTTGCGGTCTCCAGAGGGAATGCCGCATGTGTTAAACGAGATTGCATGATTCGATCATTGACTACCGATTTTGATGGAGCACTAATATCCGATTCGCTGTCATTAAGCATTCCTGGCATTAATATTTCCAGTAAGTCAAGCTGGACAGCCCACATCTCTGTTGCCAAAGAAGTGTCGAAATGTTTTGAATTTTTGAAAAGGTGTAAGAAATATTTCTGACCGTCAAATGTAGTGCTCCTCTATAAGTCTTTCATCAGATCAGACCAATAATGGAATATAATTCCCCAAGAGAACCTTCAAGCTCGTTTATGATATGGCCATAACTTCTCATGTCGACTCGTTCGAGCGCGGTCGCAAAGTCAGATACTTTTCGCGAATTACTTGCGGCCGTACAGTAAAATTCCATGATGCTTTTTTATTCCGAACTATGCCAATTTGGAACAGTCTACCATCTGCTGTCCCCTCATTTTTTCCCTATCTCCTTCCTGTCATGTTGTGCTTTGCATTGTATCTCCTGAGCTTGACTTAGTAATAAAAGAAAACAGAAATCTTCAAGAGTATTGAGACCTCGTCGCATAAAGGCACAGACAGCAGTCATGGGGGATGTCACCCACATACGCTTCATATGAGAATCCCAAATTTTTAAGCGTTGTAAAGAGTGAGTCAACCATCATACAGCAGAGTATCGGGAAGAGCACGCCAACCTGCTTATAGCCTCTCTCTACCAGCACACTGAGTGAGGTTTGGACACCCAGTAACTTCAGCGTTGGCTGGCAAGCGCCCTGTGTCTGTAATTTGGTGGTATGCACAAGAAAAAAAAAAGCTACTTTTAGTAACTCAAACCAACTACACCGAAACGCATTAAGCACCAGGTCCCATGGGGAGGGAACACTCCCTCAGTTGTTGCGTGCAGTGTAGGTACATCAGCGTAACAACAACAATTGCATAGCACTGAGATCAATGGGCATGCGGATAGGTATCTTGAACTTCGTGAGCCTTTTTATGTAGTTTCGGCTAGAGGTCGTCGGGTGGGCGTAAGAGGAAGATAAATTTACCATATGACAGACCATAACGACCAGAAGAACTGATGAGAATAGGTACGCTTTCCAGTATCACACCGCACCGCACACTAGGTTCACTCTAAAGGGGGAAATCGTCACGAATAAAAAACAAACGACCTGCGATAGACTCGAACTGACTCTGTTACTACCATTGTCATCTGTTGCATATTGATTGTAAATGTTTTCAATCGCGGACAGAACGAATTGAGTGTGCAAGACTAACTTCATACTATAAGAGTGTCGTGTCCCCAGTAAAACACTCGCGTAAACCACATATAAACTTTATTTACTTAATCTACTTCGAAAAACAACACAATTTGAGCTTCTTTACTGATACTTATAACTCTTAACTGAGCAACCTGATCCACCGAATCAGCCGTGCTCCTCCCTATGCAACTTGGCGGAAGCCACTTTGACCCAGTGATCAGCGCAATACCTTGCAATTATAATCACAAAGTATTACGTCAATCACTGCCGTCAGCTGGAAGCCCCTATACTGTATGTAAACAACAGTAAGCCCAGCTGAGTATTCCACTATGCAAAGTGGATTACTTAACCATGACTCAATGCCTAATTACAAACAGCAGTGGATGCGGCAGTTTTTAAGTAAACAATTCGCAATCGCCAAGCATTTCACTATGCGAAGTAAAATGCTTGGTTATTGCAAACCGCTTACCTACCCATACACTTGCTGCCAGCTTGAGTCGTGATGACACAATTCCGCCAATTGGATACTGGGCCACGACAAGAGATTTATTTTTGTTTTCTCACCAAAATAATAAAAAAACTCTTAGTTCGACGGAAGAGATCCAAGATGGCAGGCTATACATAAAAAAAATGGGCTCAATAGTTTTTAATACTTAACAAATTGTGGAAGTTTCATCTGATTCGTAGGAAAAATTCAACTGGGTTTGGATCGGACATTCATCTGAATAATCTTAATATATAAAAATCCCGTGTCACTATGTTCGTACACGCTAATCTCCGAAACCGCATATCTGATTTCAATGAAATTTTGTGAATGTGTTTGGTTGGTTCCAGCTTAAAAGATAGGATAGCTTTGGATACGATAGATGGCCCTATTGTGGAGGTCTAGAAAATTGCCTTACAGCGCTTCGACTAGGAAAACTGAAATTTTGTACACTGCGTTTTCATAAAAATTGCAAATAAAAGTTCAAAAAAGGACCAAGTTGGGAACCTCTTTTTGGTGTTGCCTTACAAAATTTTAGTTTTTCACTATGTATTTGGAAACTGCCTGAGAACGCGTCTATGTAGAGAGCTCAAATTTTGTATGCGGCGTTTTTTAAAAAAATGTAAATTTAAATTCAAAAATGGGACGAATCGAGCAACTCCTTCGTAGCGTTGCCATACAAAAACTTAGTTTTATCAATATATTTTGGCATTGTATGAGAACGCGTCGACATGGAGAACTAAAATTTTATACTTGGTGTTTTCATAGCTGTTTGTTCTTGGCTCTTTTGCCTCGATATTGCTGCGAAGAACTTAGGGTGTTACACCGTAGATAGTGTTGTGGGTGCAGCGGCTCTTAAACCGGTACACCAGAAAGCTGTCGGAGTTACAGTGCCTCAAGCAGACTCATTTAAGGTAAATTAAAAGTCTTGGTTCACTGTATCGTAGCAATTAACTGATTCTTTATTGAAATTCGCTTTTTATAATGTTACAAAAATGCCTAATTAGCTAAATACAAAAATTCAATAATGACTTACCACAGAATTAAAGAATTTCCCTAGCCACAAAGTTCTCACGAGCATTCCTTCAATTATTTCAGCGGTGTCGACTTTCGTCGGGCTTTGTCATTTCAAATAGAATAATTTTGCTGATATGCAAAATGACATGCAAGAAGATATACAAGGTGAAACCATGTGAAAATCTTAGAATATGAGGCTAGCGAAACTCTGGCTGTGATAAGTTTGTACATGTATGTATGTGCGTACTATCTAAATATTTTTTTGATATTATGTTAATTACAGAAAAGTGTAATGATGAACATCCTCCCCGCGTTGAATGATGAATTCAACTGTTGAAATCTATGTTGAAATCGGGAACTTGTTTTTCTTCATCTTGATCTGGGGTGCAATCCGCTTGACTGATGTATCGCCTCGGTTGTGGGGTTGGCTTAGTTGGCATCCGCGAACAAATGCGGGATTTGTAAGTCCAACTTATGTAGATGATAATAACAAATACGAATGCCAAACCCGTACAGCCAATAGCAAATTGATGTACATCGTGTGGGTGAATTGTTGGAAGATCGATGTGGAGCTGTTGAATTTGTTTTTGAATAGATTCTAATTCTGTCCCTGGCGGTTTGAAATCAGTCCAACTTATGTAGATGATAATAGCAAATACGAATGCCAAACCCGTACAGCCAATAGCAAATTGATGTACATCGTGAGGGTGAATTGTTGGAAGATCGATGTGGAGCTGTTGAATTTGTTTTTGAATGGATTCTAATTCTGTCCCTGGCGGTTTGAAATCAGGTCCTTCTGATATGTTAGGACGTGGTCCCTCCAATTTCACTCGTTGAGTTAGATTTGTGGTAGGCATGTACGACATCCTTGAGCTGGTCGGGAAAGTATTGTGACCGCGTATGGTGATCAGAGGCTGTTTGATGATACATTCATTTTGGAGTTTTAAAATGCCTGATCCTTCGATAACCATTTGGTTGACTGTGTCTTCACATACGACATTGATCGTGGTCTTTTCTTTCAAGGCGAACAGCCATTCATTTGGATTATGAAGTTGAGTCCAGTGTGGGCCATCTCCCGTTTGAACAATTTTGCATGTGGGGGATTGTGGTAGGTGGTTGATGAAATCTATTTCACAAGCCCCGAGGGCAGATCCCTTGTGATATATGGGATTATTTTGCTTGCATAAGTGTCGACCTCTGGTGATGGTGCGGCATGCCTGGAGACTATGTTCGGATAGCGGGTAATATTGGTTTCGATGGAGATTCACCACCAAGTATGGGAATGATGGTTGTATGGCTAAGAACGTGTTGTTGATCAATGCCGGAACTGGAATGATGCTAAACAATTCAAAATCCTCGAGTGTACATAAAGGGAGTCTGAGTTTAAAGATGATGTGTTCGGCCGTTGGTCTCCCTTCGATCGTCATTAAATTGTAAAATTGCAAGACGTCATCTATTGTTAGTGGCATCTTTAATGATGAAGGAAGATGACCTTTGATTGTGGTTAATTCCTGACGCATCTGATCTGGCGTGATCAGTTGTGGACTGATTTTTCCGTTATGAGTATCCACTAACACGTCTAGGATGACGCCTTGGATTCTTTGAAAATTTGAGCCTGTCAACAAGGCTTGTATTGCCAACGTGATGAAGACATTTGATAGTTTCTCCTGATAAATGTCCTGGTGTACACCATTAATTTCTGCAGAAATCTTGTTTATATGAATCTCCCAATTCCTGAACTGCTTGTCTATCGTCTCTTGGTTCTTTCGCATGATGTTGATGGTCGCATCAATGACAATACAGATCAGCAACTGACCCATGTACTCCATAGTGCGTCGGCGAGCCTATGACACAAATGTGGTGCCACCGGCACTGAAAGTTTCAGAGCTCTTTTTCTCTTAGATATTGCACCGGATGCAACAACACGTGCTTAGCAGAAAGATGGCGTTGAAAGTAATGTAAAGACCGATGAAACGTAGTATGTTACGGAAATCATCTTAGATTCGGTAATTAGAATCGGATCGAGGTTTAGTGAAAAGAATTACTTTTAGGATAAATAGGGGTTGAAATTGACTATACGCATATTTAGCCCTCCTAGGTAACTTCGGAACTAAAAAGTTGATTTAAAACACAAATTATTTTTAAAAAGTTCCCAAATTTTGCCGTTTTAACTTCCATCTCTCACCCTGCTGGGCCCATCCCCTAGATTTATACCTCTAGCATTGAGGCATATCTAAGCTATGTTGTAAAAAAAGAATTATTGAAATCCAAGCAACATTTACAAAGAAATATCGATTTTAGTGTGTCAAGAAAATTTGAGATTACCCGAAAAAAGCTCAATTTAATCATCTTCCAGTACAGACGAGATGCCATAAAATTTTTAAATATATAAGCTAAAACATGTTTCTGGAATAAAATTTAAATTTTTTCCCCTAATCAAATATCTGATCAGTTTTTAAATTCGATAATTAGTTTCGAAGTAACTCGAAAAGAAAGGAAACCAGTCCTTTTTAAAGTGGAAAATGACCGTTTTTTGATCGCAAAAATGGCCAGTAAGAGAAAAATTACGGTTCTAGAACAGTAAAAATATTAATTTATAATGTAAGGCTGGCCCAAAATAGTCGTAAAGACCTTTACAAAACTGCACGGAATTGAGGTTTACTTTCAGATGATTGATATTTTTGCACTAAATAAATGTCACATTCCGTAAGAGTTATTATCTTAACATTTAAAGTCCAGTAAACAGTAAAAAGCTTTAACAACCCTGACGGCTCTTCACTTACGGCAATTTGACATTTAAATTTAAGTGTTTAATTTAAAGGGTGCGCTCGCCTTTCGTAATTAACTTTACTTACGTATTAGCTCCTTTTGGACCAGAATTAACTTCATTTCGCACAAGCTTACTTACGCACTATCAATTAAATCAATTTCCATTTGTTAAGTGTTTTTTTACTTTTTTAAATTTTTCAAATAGAAAACGTTAGAAGTTATGATAAAAATCCTTACTGAATGTGACGTTTATTCAGGATAAAAATGTCAAGGAAACCTTAATTTCATACAGTTTCGTAAAGTTCTTTACGATCACCTTGGGTCCGCCCATAATATGACACCGGAAACACTCTAGGCAATGAGGAAGAAAAACTTAAGCATTTTTCATCATGTAGTAGAATCGCATTGATGTGTTCGTTTCAGTCATGGAGCTAGTAAAATACGATATTTTTAAAATGGGCTAGTAGATACCGATTGAAACTTTATTAAGTGTTAAAGAAATTCAGTGGAAGAATACCCATTATAATATAGTAAAATTTTTAAATTAATTTTAAATATATAATTTCATAATTATAAGTTCTTATATTTTTAAGAATTTTCATAGTGCCCCATTTATTTTCTTATAATATTGCTTGTCGTTGCCTTTGTATGGCTGCCATCATATAAATAACCCTACACTTTCCGTCAACTAACAAAATGACAATTAAATTTAATTCAATTCAATTTATTAATCTTAGACCATAGTTTTTTGCCTGTACCGAACAGACAAACAATTCAATTGTAAACATACAAACCGGCATTGGAAAATGTTCTATTTTATTGCCACGGATGTTTATTTTTATAACTTTTCCATATAATTTACTATTGAAACAATTAAACTTGCCTGAAAAGTGATTTCTTATGCAATAACTCCGGTTCTTTCTAGAGCACAGCACAGCCCACTTTTTCACCATAATCCGAGACTCTGAAGTGTCGATGATATAAAATATCTTAAGGCCGCTACACACGCTCAAGCAAATCATACGACTGGGCCATACATGGTCCAGTCCTATGATTTGCATGAGTGTGTGTGTAGCGCAAGTCGGACCTTGAGTTGAGACTGAAGTCTGCCATGAATGAAATCTGACGAAACTATTGTGTACAAGCAAACCTGACGACTTTGCTATAGGAATGAATTAAAGTTTGAAGAAAATTCGTTGCGAGTGGAATACTGACATATAGTAAGAATGGACTGAGCCATCCAAGCTAATTCCTATAGTCAGAAATGACACAAATTTTCGCTCAAATATATTTGTCTCTTTCAAGCTCAAAATGTACACTGAACTGTAGCCAATTTTGTATTAATTGGAATGCGTTGGAATTGATATATAAATTCAGACAAATATATTGTTTATATACGTCTATCTCTTACTAGCTCAGTTCAATTTGACAACAAATTTGCATTGAAGCACATTTTTCAGTAATATTAAAAATTAACTTTTGTGTTAATTAAAACAAATTTAACTTCCTAAATAATTTTAATGTAATGCAATACTATTTTCCAACAGCTTTAGTGTTTCCAATCGACAAATAATAATTAATTATAAATCAGTGTGCAATCGTACGAAATAAAGGGTTTTCACAGCCTGTTCAAAATTTATGCCATTTTTGAAGCAAGAACGCTCAATCCATTTGTTATAGTCGTAGCATATTGCATACAGTATTATGCTACATGACAGCTAGCAGCAGCATGCTACATGTAAGGTACTGCCTATGTGGACGGTGCAAAGAGACTCGAAAAAGCGAACGCGGAAGAAGAACAGTCTTTTGAACAAGTGTGATTTGTGAAGGCACCAAAAATAAAAATCAAGATATATTGCTGTCATCGAGATTTGCGGGATAAATTTTTTTGGAAATAAGGAGTGCACAAGTTGCGAGATTCCCTGTTCGTGTAATCATTTTACAAAATACTTGGTGTCTTCATCTTGGATCCGAATTTAAGTTGGTGAATGATCGATCGATTTTGAACTTCCAGTCATCGCGTACCTAAAGTCTGGATTATGATGAAAACTTTTTCCGGAATCCTTTAGTACCCGATAGGAAGCCCGCCTTGATTTTCTGTACAAGAAATTTTACAAATCACCTATTAGAGTGATGGGAGCTTTTTTTAAATTTAAACTGGAATTTATGTTCCCCGCTGATAATGGCGATCGCTGTTGCAGGGCCGTAGATGAAGGGTGTTCACAATCTTTTAATCTATTCACGTTTGTTCCAGTGTACATCGTATAGTGTAGTAACAGTGAATTATGCATGATAAGGTTATCCATTCTAGTAGTACAAGAGGAATTCCTTTTCAAAAAAGCAGTCTTCAAACAAAAACGCCAGACCAGCCGCGAGCGCTTGCCACATCACAGTAAGATCAGAGTACCATTCAGTAATCAAAACACATCATCCAGTCGCCGACGAGGCCCCGGGAGAACACCACGCCAACATCAGTATGGTGTGACAAGATTTGCAAGTTAAGAATGCTCGATGAATTTGTCAATAAAGTCAAATTTCGCAGGTTAGCTTTTAAGTGCAGGGACAGTATCCCAGTTAAGTGACATAATTACAGGCTACGGATAAATTTGTTTTTACAATATATTGACAGTAGCATCGCGGAGCATCTCTGAGACACCTCTGCGATGGATCCACACCAACGGAGTATATGTAAGTTGTTGTCGTTTATTATTATTTTTTTGCATTTGAATTAAATCACAAATTTGTCTATATATATAGGTGTGTTACATGCCAAAATTACCTGATAGGGGTAATTCAAAAAAAGTAGAATTTAATTTAATTTTCATACATAAGTATAAGCTAATCATGCTTAAAACATGGTTAGCTTATATCTCTGCAAAGCATAAAATTGCCATCAGCAATTTTGTCACATTCCTTTGCATAAAATCCAATTATTTTCCCACAAAACGACTTGGGAAAAATAAAAGTTTTAAGTTTCATCCCAAGTCGTTTCAATAGAAAAAAGCCCCACGACAATTCGTACCTTCAGTAAGATTTGTCGTAAATACGATATGTATGTACATATATACATACATATGTACATATCGGGCGCATGAAATTAATCCGCATCAGGATCGTTACGCGCCTCCTTTTTTTAAGTTGTGAGACTTAGTTCTCCTGATCAGGGTAGTCGCGTAGAAAAAATTTGTAATTTGCAAAATAAATTAATCGTGGGCGTCAAGTACTTTCGGTTGGCACAGGAATAAAAAGTGTGTTCGAATACAAAACCAGGTGTTCTACAATTCTAAGTTAAAATAATAAAGTGGAAAATATAAAGTTAGAGTGTTCTTAATTCAATTCCCCTGGATATATAACAACATTGGAGGTTAAAGTGTGGTATTTTAGACCCCGAATATATAACAGGTGTGTCAAATATATATTGCACTTATCTTATATATATGTATACTATATATAAATTTTTCCTTTAGCTTGGGACTACTTGGAACAACTTGAGTGAGTATGATAGCTAGAGAGTAGACGTATTTTCTAATCGGCTCCCGCGATTTTCTTTTTTATTAATAATTAATGTTTAATGCCTTCGAATATTATCTCCTATAGTAAATAATTTTTCATATCGTTTTCTTAGCCGTATTTTATTGCAACATAGTGCCTTGGTGATATTTCTTGAAAATTTATGTTTAAATATCGTAATTGCTAAAAGTGAATTTGAGTTAGCGGGTGTTGCACTAATAGACTGAATAACTGTCGTTGCTCCGAAGTGTTAGTGTGATTCTTCTCTCCAATTTAAAAATTTGAAAATGTCAACTAAGGGAGGAAGAAAAGAGAAGTTACCATCAAGCTTTCCCTCTGATGACGCTCTTAATGTAATAACACGCAGCAGTAAAGCGCAATCAGCTAATATTGGTTCAACGTTTGACACTCTCGACCAACTGGTGGAATCCCTGGAATCTCGTCTATTAACTAAAATCGATGGCCTTATGCAACAAGTGGAGTCTCGGATATCAACAAAAATTGATGATGCAATCCGTTCGTTCAATAACAAAATTGTAGCATGCGAGACTTCGGTAGCTGCTCTTCAGCAGAAGAATGATCTCTTGGAAGCACAAGTTGAGGACATTTATCGCATCCACCGCTTACGTGATTTCGTAGTTAGGGGCATACCTAAACTAGCGAAGGAGAATATACTTAATGTGATTAAAAATATTGCTGCAGTGATCGAATTTCCAGTATCGCCCTATATTGATGCCTTTCGCTTAAAGTCCAGGTCTTCATCGTCGTCATCTGCACTGGCTGCACCGATCATTGTACGCTTCTCCTCAACTGTGGAGCAAAAAGCTTTTCTTTCCGCCTTTCGTAGACGTAAGGGAATTCAGCTTTCAGATTTGAATGGTTTCTCCTCTGAGCCCTATATATTTAAATGAAAGTTTGACAGCACATAATAACTCTCCTCTTCGAGAAGCGCTCAAGTTACTTAAATTGGGGAAAATTACTTCTGGACGATCGTTAAATGGCTTTATCCACATAAAGAGAATGGTAGGTGATAACGAGATAAGAATTTTAAACCTAGAGTAACTCCGAGATTCCATATCTGAAAACTGAAGGCTGATCCTTTATAACTACCACAAATATCGTTGGGGCTGATGATGATGCATACATTGTTTTGTTTTTTGATTTTTTCGGGTTTTTTCTTAAAATTTTGTTTTTGTTTATTTTGATTAATTAATTAAATATTTTGGATTTTTTCTACTGAAGAGTTATAGTATTAATAATTTATAGCTTTTATTTGTAATTAGGCTTTCTTAGTTTTTGTGCTAATGCTGCGGCTAGTTTTTAACTCTAATTATGCTACTCCTACTGCGAAGATTCAATAATTACATTGGTCTTCATCTAATGGGTATTGTTCGATCTGTCGTAACTTATTTCACTGACGGTGTTGCTCTCAATTATGAGTGCGGATAGCAATATTTATACCGATCTGGACAGGGTGCGAATACTACTTAATATTTTATGTAATCGTTCCTCTGGGTTGAATGTTTGTTCGCTGAATGCGCGAAGTTTAGGATTTGAGCAAGACAAAATGGAAGGTATCGACAGGTACTCCACAAGCTGGAGTACTTTCATCCCGACTGTGGTTATTGGTGGTTAATGGGATTCTCATCTCCTTACAAAGGCAGGGTATAAAAGCGCTAGCATATGCTGATGCCGTAGTCATTCTGGTGTCGGGAAACTGTCTACCGACGATAAGTGAGCTAGCTCAAAGAACATTGCAAAAGCTGCTAAACTGGGCTATAAGTTGCGGTTTACGGCTTAGTCCCGCAAACACCGAACTAGTCCTTTTTACACGGAGGAGAGTTATTCCGACTTTCGTACCCCTAGAACTGGGTAATATTACTCTTAATTTTAGAACCGAAGCCAAATACCTAAGATTGGAGGATAAATGTGAATGAGCGAGTTAAAAAGGCAGCCATTGCACTATATGCCTGCAAGAAAACTTTTGGCAAGCAATGGGGATTACACCCTCATATCGTGTACTGGATGTACACCGCTATTGTAAGAACAATCGTTACATATGGGGTTCTGGTGTGGTGGAATGCTCACGAAAGAGCGACGCACCTGAAAAGTCTTACTGAAATACAGTGAACTGCTTGTTTAGGTATTAACTAGCATTCCTAGTAGAGAGAAGTTGGGGGGGGGGGGTGGGGGATATGTGTCTTTACGGACGGTTCAAAAATGGATGTGGGAGTGGGACCTGGGGTATACTCAGCGCTCCCTGGAATACAGAAATCGTACCGCCCACCGGACTACTGTAGTGTGTTCCAGGCGGAAGTCCTGGCCATTTGCAAAGCAGCAAGTGTGCTGCATACAACTCGCGTTGTACCCAGCGACCGGGTCATCAGAATTTGTATTAACAGCCAAGCTGCAATCAAAGCTCTGGGCTTGATCACCATTAGATCGCGCCTAGTGCAACGGTGTCGCTCTGACCTCGGGAAACTCAGCACTGACAACAGAGTTATCCTCTGTTGGGTGCCTGGCCACAATGACATAGCTGGAAACGAGGCAGCGGATGCTCTGGCTTATAAGGGTTCAGGTCTGAATATATGTCTAGCAGAGGATCCCGTAGTTCGGCCGATAGAATCAGTGAAGAGGATTCTAAATGTACAGGCCTGGAAGCTGGCTAATAGCAGGTGGGGAGAACTGACAACATGTGCCATTTCTAGACAGCTGTGGGCCGAGGTGTGTCCTACAAGGACCGAATCTCTGCTGAGAAGGAGCCGTAATGATGTGCGTAATCTTATCGCATTTATTATAAGGCACTGTCTCTTTGGTAAGATGGCAGAGAGTATGCAAGCCCCATACAACGACTTCTGTAGAAGCTGTGGATGAAGAGGAAGTTGAGAGCGTTCAGCACCTGCTGTGTGAATTCCCTAACCTTGCCGTGCGTAGGAAGAATGCGCTCGGCAGCTACTTCTTCGGCGAATTGGGAATTGAGCTAGCAGACACAGAGTTGGGGGACCTAGTAAGGTTCATTAACTCCTGTGGCTGGTTTCACTGCACCCCCTAAAACTGAGATATCATTCCCAGCAGGTTTCCATCAAGGTGGTATCACAATGGACCGCAAATGGTCTAAGTGAGGCTGATCACAGAGATCCCCGCATGATGGCCGCCACTTTAACCTAACCTAACCTAAGATCAAATGGACGCATTCATTGGGGTTTCACCTTAAGTTTTGCTTGTACGGAATAGTTTTGGCCGATTTCACACAACTCAACTCAACTCAAGTTCCAATATTCGCTACACACGCTCATGTAAATCAAACGACTGGACCATGCATAAGTCGCAAGATTTGCTTGAGCGTGTGTGTAGCGGCCTTACTGTGCTGAGTCAAAGTTTTCTTTGCGCATCCACTGAAATCATTCAAAAAACAATTGAAAAGTATTAAACTATTTCTTAAAGACTATGGGCGTACTCTACAGACGCAAGACTTTAGGTGGATACGACGTTTGAATGCTACAATTCGTGTGTGCACGCTTTCCGATTTTCGTCTAAATACTTTGCATTGCATATCTTAGTTGCTATTTCGTAATTGAAGCAATTAATAAAAATGAATTTTGACGACGAAAATATAGCAATTTCTTCTACAGCATTTATTATTGTAGCGAGTGAAAAACAAAGCGTGAACAAGGTGGAATAGATTCTCTCTTAAATTTATAATCATTTTTTATTTTTATTTACTTTTTTTATTCTTTTATTTTTTTTTTTTTAGTAAAAAAGAAACATACTAGGACTCAACCGCGTTGCAGACAGTCTGGGTTTTTCTTAAGGCCTTAGTAAAAATTGGATGTAATTGATTAATTAAAAATTACTTAGTTAAATTCTCAATTTTAATAACAGCTGTCTGTGTACAGATAATAAGTGTAATAGAAATTGAATAAAAAGAAATTTTTATAAATTAATTGGTTAGGTATAATTAAATAAACAGTAAAATAAAAAAAAAATGTTTTTTGAATAAATTGATAAAATTCGACTACTATCATTTTTATTCACCGTAAATATACTGCGATACAAAATGTTTTATTCCTAAAGCAAAAATGTAACATTCGTTGATTTACTATTTACTCCTTATACTCATTTCGGCATAAGAGTATATACATATACATAATAATATAATATACATAAATCTTAGCAAATACTAAAAGAAGCAAAGCGATTATTACACTAGAATTTTCAATACAATGCGTTCAGAATTGAATCTGCTGCAAAAATTACAGCCAAAATTACTGAAACTATTCCAGCAGCCAAACCGCATCTGGTCAAACTATTATGAACGTTAACATTGTACATGTCGAGAAGAATGCCTGCACTAAATATGAATAGTATACAGCCCAAAGCCAGCGCCATTACTTCAATCTTCTTATCAAAGCTTTCATTCATCAAGAACGCTAAAATGACATTTTATTCGTTATATTTGCATTCATTTTAGTAATGTAAAAATTTTAAATAAGTTTACCAATTATTAAGAACCATATTATCATGGTGTATCCAGCATATGTGCCTACAGTTAGTAAGGTCACGTCGATTTTATAATCATCACTACCTTCAAACGTGAGGCCCATAACTATAAGCGACAGTGCCTAAGAGGTAGAAGATGTTCATAATAAATATAGTTTTCTTTTCAAGATTGTGAATTACGGCAACTTACCACTTCAAATACTTTCAAGATCAAATAAACGGTGCTACCCATTTCAAAAGGACTTTGTTATTGTAGAGAAGCATATAAAAAATTTTTGAATAAAAACAGAAATGACTCAAAACATTGTAAACGTCATAATTAATAACAAATTATCAAAGAGAATTGTGTCAGCTTCCGAAAATTGCGCTTTTCTAGATTGTAGGATTACTAGACCATATGACCATATATTATACTCGCACTGACATATATAAATTTACATATGTTATTATATGTACATGGATTGCTTAGGAGTACATGGATTGCTTAGGGTTTTTTTAAACAAAAACTAAAGGTCATGTGCACGATTGTCCAAACCAATTCTTTCGCAAAAGTACTAAAATTATAAAATCTAAAATATTGTAGGAGTTCTCTATATAAAAAGATAGAGAAAAAAAATAAATAAAACCTCTCTCGATAACTGGACTAAACAGATGTGTCGATCGCCCAATTTGCCTAATCTGCAAGTAAATTGCATTCGAGCTATGTACGTACGAATAAGTATTAAAGCATCAGTGAAACTATTCAGACGTGTCTTGTATTCTTTTCATTTTTCCTCGTTGCCATCAGTTATCAGCCTTCCTACAAAAAATCAGAAGTGCGATACAACCCAGCTTGATTAGGGTTTTGTGTATTTTTTAAAATTTCCTTTTTACGATATATTAACCATCGGTGGTTCAGGTTCTAGTCAAAATTGGCTAAAGTTAATGTGGAATTGGTTACGGTGCATTTAAATTCGATCGGTCGAGGCACGGTTAAAAACAAATAAATTTACGAAAATTCCTGTGAATTAAAGAAACTAGCTAAAAAAAAAAACGCAAAATTATTTGTGATTAGGAGAAATAATTTGTTTTTGTGCTACATATTTTTGATTGCGGTGAATATTCCTTTATTTTAATAACTGTTGTTGGCAAGTGCAAAGTGTTAATTGTTGTAGTCACATGGCGGCACGTGCAGCAAGGTTTATTGATAACGCTACTGCAAATGACTTAAAGGAGAAGCTGGAGCAACTTGGGCTTCAAACTACAGGAATTAAATCTAATTTAAAATTAAGATTACAGGAGGCTATAGCAAATATTTCCGAATCGGAGCTGGAAAAATATTTTCCCGAAAATTTGCTTGATTTAACGGAAGAGACTCGTTCTTCTTCTGAGAATACAGTTCTATCTACCAATGCATTAAATCTCGAAAATTCTAGCGTAGACAACAATGCTTTAAGTAATGAGTTAGAATTCTTACGACAGACTCTTGCAAAAAAGCAAGAAATTGCTGAACTTAAAAAGAAAATTGCTGAGTTAACGGATTCTTCTGATACTGCTAGCGTTCAAAATTTTTTCAGCTTTAGAGATGTGGAGGAATCTTTTACACGATTTAACGGTGATGACAGTTATTGCATTCGAAAGTGGTTACAAAATTTTGAGGAATCTGCCGAGATTTTAGGATGGGATCACAGAATGTGTTTCGTATACGCGAAGCGGTTAATGACGGGCACTGCAAAACTCTTTTTGCGGACAGCTCGTGCTAAATCTTGGTTGGAGCTGAAAGCTGCATTGATCAAGGAATTTAATAAAAAGGTGAGCAGTGCTGAAATTCATAATACTCTGCGAAATCGTAAAAGAAGAAGTGATGAAACATGGCAGCAATATTTATTCTCCATGCAAGAGGTTGCTTCATTATCGGAAGTGGAGGAAACTGATCTAATCTTCTATATAATCAACGGTATTTCGGATTCTCACGTCAACAAAACGCTACTATACAGTGCAAAAAATATTGATGAATTAAAAGATGCTTTAAGGAACTACGATAAAATAAAATCTCAACAAGTGAGCCAGCCTGGACGTCAGTTTAAACAGCGTTTGATGGAATCTTCATCCACCTACTATCCTCGAGATAAGTTATAGTGCTTTAACTGCAACGAGTTGGGACAAAAAAGCAGCAAATGTTCAAAGCCGAAACGTAACAAAGGATCTTGTTTTCGATGTGGTAAAATGGGCCATAAGGTGCATGAGTGCAGTGAGACCCAAACTGCTGTTATGACTGTTAAGGATTCTATCAGCCGAGACGAGTTAAACAAATCTGAAGACCAGGAACAACAGCGAGCAACACAATATAATCAGCAACAAGGTTATGAGTATATATATCCTATAAATACTAACGAATTCGAATTCATTATTAGGTTTAACTTTGATGAGGTTGACAACAAAGGATTGAATTTTTCCTGCTCTTTACTGACGCTGCTAGATTCTGGAAGTTCCATTAGTTTCGTACAGGAACGCTACATACCACTACTCTTGATTACTGGAATTGACACGGAAAAATACAAGTACTGCGGAATTAATGACAGCCCACTCCACATCATAGGTAAAATAAGTCCTAAGGTTATTTTTAAAAATAAATGTATTAGTTTAGATTTGTTTGTCGTAAAAGATTCTAGCATGAAATATCCAGCTATTTTAGGTCGTGATTTTTTAAAGAAAAATAATTTGAAGTTAGGAGTTAGCAATAATGAACAAGTTATATGTAAAGACGATGACCTAACTTCCAATCACACTCAAGTTTCAAAGAATGTAGAAATCGATTTTAATCAAGAAATTTTAAACATTAATACCTTTGAAGAGAATGATAAGCCGACGGTAAATATTAACGATAAATTGTCTCACGAAATAAAAACAAAAGTTTGTGAAATCGTAACAGAGGCTTGCGCTCGAAGTCCTAACAAAACATCCGCGAATATCAACAAGAATTTTGAAATGGTAATAAGATTAACTAAAGACGAACCATTTTTCTGCACACCTCGTAGATTACCATACGCTCATAGGTTAGAGCTACAGAAAATCGTTGACGACTTGTTAAAGAGGAAAATTATTCGGGAGAGTAACTCACCCTATGCCTCACCTATAGTATTGGTTCAAAAGAAAAATCGCGAGCTTCGGCTCTGTGTTGATTTTCGCAAATTAAATAAACACACAGTTCGTGACAATTTTCCCCTTCCGGTTATTGAAGATCTCCTAGATCGATTAAGAGGAAAGAAATATTTTTCAGTTCTTGACTTGCGCAGCGGCTTCCATCATGTTAATATAGCATCTGATTCAGTCAAATATACGTCCTTTGTAACACCTATAGGACAATTTGAATATTTGAAAATGCCTTTTGGACTCAAAAACGCACCTTCCGTATTCCAGAGATACATTAACAACATTTTTAAAGACTTGATAGCTTTAGTCAAGCTATTTGTTTATATGGATGATCTCATGATAGCTAGTGAATCGGTTGACGACCACTTAGAGACACTAAATGAGGTAACGCAAATAATTGGGGAATATTCATTACAACTTAGATTTGATAAATGCAAGTTCTTATTCGAAGAAATTGTATATTTAGGCTATATTGTAAGCTCAGAAGAGATACGTCCCAACTCTGAAAATTTGCGTGCAATAAGTGAGTTTCCTATTCCCAAATGCGTAAGGGGTGTTCATAGTTTTCTTGGCTTATGCTCGTACTTCAGAAAGTTTATAAAGAACTTTTCAATACTGGCCAAGCCTTTGTACGACCTTCTTAAGAAAAATGTTTCTTTTAAATTTGGTCCAGAAAAGCTAGAAACTTTTGAGATTCCTAAATCTAAACTCTTGAGGTCACCGATATTGTCTATTTATAGTCCCTTGAATGAGACGGAATTACATTGTGACGCGAGTAGTATAGGTTTCGAAGGCATTTTGCTGCAACGTCAAGCTGATAGTAAATTCCATCCGGTCTTCTACTTTTCGAAGAGAACGACTGATGTCGAATCCAGATATCACAGCTACGAGCTGGAAACATTATCAATAATATACGCACTTAGAAGATTTCATGTATATCTTATAGGTATTCCATTTAAGATCGTGACAGACTGTCAGTCTTTGACGTTGACTTTAAATAAAAAATTGTTGAATCCACGAATATCTCGTTGGGCCCTAGAGTTACAAAGCTATGATTATAAAATTGAGCATAGGTCGGCTAAGAGAATGAATCATGTTGATGCCTAGAGCCGTCGCACAGAAATATTGTTCATTGGGGAGGGATCTTTTGAGTTCGCTTTAGCCGCAGCACAAAACCGTGACCCTTGCATTGTCAAGCTATCATCGGAGTTAGAGAAAGGCGAAAGCCAATTATATGCACTGATAAATGGCTTGGTATATCGCAAATATAAGGACGATGTTATGTTCTATGTACCCAAGCAGATCGAAGAACGTGTAATCCAAACACATTACGAATCCATTTGCCATCTAGGCGCAAATAAATGTTACGAGCACCTCAAAAGATCTTATTGGTTTCCTGATATGAAAGGAAAAATTAAAAAGTATATAGAAACCTGTCTAAAGTGTGCTTATTTCTCCCCAAATTCAGGAAAAGTTGAGGGAACTCTGCATAACATACCCAAAGGAAAGGTTCCATTTGAGGTACTTCATGTGGATCATTTTGAACCTTTGCCGGGTGCGAGAAAGAAATATATCCTCTTGATCGTAGACGCATATACGTAATGATAAAAAATGTAGTGACGACTCCGGGAGTTAATAAAAAATTGTTGGCTAAATATCGTGGACCCTACGAGATTGTCGAAGTTTTAAAAAATGACAGATACGTTATTAACGATGTGGACGGGTTACAGTTAACGCGCATTCCGTATAAAGGTGTTTGTTCGCCAGCCAATATGAAACCATATATCTTGAGTATTGATGAATTCAGTGTGATTAGGAACTAGCATCATTAAGTGACAGGTTCATGTACAGATATACATATATTACTGAAATATTGTATTAGCTTTAAATTTAATTTTTTTTTTAATTTTATCCTTTATAATTTAAATAAGAAAAAAATATATTCTAAAGAATACATTCTAAGAGTACATTTCTGAGGACGTTTAGATACAAATTTATTGTAATAAAATCATTATCTTTGTTATTTATGGTAGATTTTGTTTCGTCAAAACTCTCGTTAGGTATTTGTTTCGACCTTTTTTTTGCCTTAAATAAAAAGGCTTTCACTTTTTATTGATTGATTCATGTTCTGATTAATAATGTTAACAAATATTAATTTCGAGTTAATGCTTCGTAGAAATGATATTAGTTGTAAGGCGTTTGTGAAGGGCAATCGACGCAACTTTTCCTCATAATCGAGGCGATTATAAGTCAGTAATGGCCGAATTGTAGGAGTTCTCTATATAAAAAATAGAGAAAAAAAATAAATAAAACCTCTCTCGATAACTGGACTAAACAGATGTGTCGATCGCCCAATTTGCCTAATCTGCAAGTAAATTGCATTCGAGCTATGTACGTACGAATAAGTATTAAAGCATCAGTGAAACTATTCAGACGTGTCTTGTATTCTTTTCATTTTTCCTCGTTGCCATCAGTTATCAGCCTTCCTACAATTTCTACTTTGTGCTGATAGCAGGGATCATCTTCATTATTTAGTTTCCACTATACACTTTTCGATAATAGTTTTTTTTTAATGTTCGTTATATGTAAATATTTATCGAAAACTTGCTCGTATACATTGAAACATTTTTTGCATATTTTAAAAAAATAATCCGTTGGCGATTGAAGAGCACAGGTATTGATGGCAGTTCCATAATCTTTGCTGATAATCATAAATTCTGAAAGTAATTAAAGTTTTTCTTACCATCATTTTTTACAAATATCCTAATTAATTTTCTTTTTTATGGTTTTGAAAATAGCGTAACCTGTAAAGTATCGTTTTGCTGCATTAGAGAATTTAAATTCCTGTTCTAAATATCTATCTAAAGTACTTTCAATAAACTTTTCCTGAACTAAGTTTTCGTTTAAAGGCGTTATTTCGGAGCTATCAATTTTATTGTTATCATAAAACGACAAAATAGTCTTACTGGAAAAATTAAATGTATGAAGTGTGTGTAAAATTTCCGAATGCTTACAATGCAGTTGTTGAAGTAGATAATGAAGATTATAAAAAAAGTCGTAGAATAAGGTAAGGTTAGCGTTGGCTGGGATTGGCGCAGAGCTTATGTATATGTTGGAGTGAAAAAGTGTTATAAATGTTTAGGGTTTTTTCCATATAGCAAGTCAATGCATAAACAGACAAATTTGTGCGAAGTGTGGCCATGATGCCAGAGATTGTACGTCCACTGGATTAAAATGTAATAATTGTGTAAAGGCGAATACTAAATATGGTCTGAGCCTTGAAATAAATCATGATTGTCGTGATATCAAATGTGCTGTATATCAAAAGAAATTAGAAATTGAAAAAAGGCATAAACCAGTGTGAATGTATCTGAATGTTCAGGGATTAATTACCAATTTGAATGAATAAATTTAATGTCATTGTACTCTCTGAGACTCATCTGACTGATTTTATTGCTGACAGTGAACTGAAATGAGATAGTTACTACCTTATTAGATGCGACAGCTCTTCTAGTCATACATGTGGTGTATGTATATATGTATATTAAGACAAGCTACGAATTTAAAGTTTTGGAGAAAATATCGATTGGTAAAGATCATTAGTTGCTAGTAATTAAGTTTTATTTAATGTCACTATCAATAAACTTAGCCGTTGTCTGCAATTCCCCTAATGCATCGAAAAAAGCTTTCTGTGACAAATTTTCAGAATGGATGGATAACATATGGAATTATTAAGAGTGACTGGCTTGGACGTAAAGTCCAGACTGTCAGCATGAGCTGACAGATCACTCGACGGACAGCGTTAACTGCAGAGCGACACGCTAGCTCGCCTCGGCTTATTGGCGGAGAGTGTGGGGAGGTTCCACGAAAAACCTGCCGCTGCCGTCAAAATCAAAAAAAATTTCGTGCCTATCCATCAAAAGCCGGCACACGTTCGGTCCTGAAGGGACCCTTACGTCACTTACCTGCATACCTTGTGGAAGGCGCAGATGTTTTGCCTTCTTTGCCGGCCCCATCCTCCCATCTGACTATGAGGGGCATAATTGTTTAGAGTCCCTATTTGACCTGAAAAAGAGAGAGAAAGAGAGCGAGCCTAGACGACTTTCACCTATGTGAAAAGGCCCTCGGATAGTGTCGGAAGAATTAAAACTTTCCAAATTTCATATTTACGTTATAATTGCAGAGTAATAGACCCGAAAAAAAATCTCATCATTTCAAGGTAAGTATATGCAAAGATCTCATTACATTAACTATAGCTAGATGTATAAAAGCATTAAATCAAAAAGGTCATTGTTAAAATGTGATGTCTTGTGCTTCGCTAAAAACTAGACTGACAGCTGACGTCCTGAAAACAAGAAAATCTGAAATGCTCAATTTTCTGAACTTTACCCAATTTCGTTGTTCCTCTTATAGAATAGAAATTGTGTACGTTCATAAATTAGAGCTTTGTTGATGACGACTCAGTGGTTACCTGTAATGAAACGATGAGTTGACTTTCTAACGTTTACGCACTAGTGCAACTTCCTATAAGTTACTGCTAGTGTAAACGTCTCTTGTGAAATAGCAACTCAAACACACTGAATCTGCAGCGTGTGGACTATACCAACGAGATTTAAATAATCCACCTAAAAACTGCCACGTCTGGGCGATGCGTGTGGTCGATAACAACGAGGTTGAAATGATCCACCTAAAAGCTGCCACGTCTGGAAGATGCGTGTGATCTATAACAACGAGATTGAAATGATCCACCTAAAAACTGCCACGTCTGGGCGCTGCGTGTAGCTTCCAATAAGCTCTCACGGTACCAATGCCTACTGTCTAGTGTCAAACAACGTAGAAACCTAAAATGAAAACGATGGCCGAGCACAATCACACTTAGATGGCGGTAGTGTAGCGGTAAATGAAAGAATCATTCGGTTATTCATTTAGATTTATTGAGCTAACCTTCCTTCTATTATTAAAATTAGACTAGTAAAAAAATAACTTCATAAAAATTAACCTAATTGCAATTCAATTTAACTATTATATATTTTTTCCAATTCTACTCAAACTTCTTAACTAGACTTATATTACTATTTAAAATTCCTTTTTATATTTTATAACTTAATTAACGCTGAAAATAAAAATTATTGTTAACTGTCAATCGTGAATCAATTCTCATGTGGTGTAAATGTGACCCGTGTGGGCACAGTTTTATACCTTGATGAATTGATTAATTGACGAAAATTTATGAACAAACAACTGAAAACTCAAGAAAATTATATTCAATAAATTTTTAGTATTTGGTGATATTATTTTGTGTAATATGTCCAATACAAATTGGCATGCAATCTTACACTTTAATACCCGTCACCTAACCAAAGATTTATATCAAAGCAAAAGAAATACCTTGAATTCACTAATATCAAATAAAATCACGTCAAGATTGACAAACTCCCGAATTCCAGTAGAAAATAAATTCTTTCCAACACAAAGGCAAAAAAAGGAAAATAAACTAAAAAATGACAGAACTACTTTAATTTTGAAGAACAACGAAAAACTGACTTTAAATGCAAATGAAAAATAAATGATGAAACCAAAAAAAAACTCTAAGTGAAATTACTAATGAAAAAAGATAAAATAAAATATAAGTTTAAAATGGCACTGATGAGAAAAATTGCAAACTTGAGAATACTATGACTGACTAGCATATGTATACTCTTTGACAATTTGTTGAAAATAGAAGACAGAATGAACAAATGGCCTCCTTTTTATAGAAAATTTCGTTCCATTTTCGCTGTCTATAAAGTGAAATATTCGAAATTTTCACTGAAAATGACAAAAGGTTGAATTTTTCTTGTTGTCAATCGATAGCAAATTTAATGATCTAAATTTTGATACCTTTGTCGTAAAAATTGATTGTCAATTTGATGATTTTAATCAATTTGTATAATTTTTGGAACATTTGCTATAAAAATGTCAATTCGTTACGTTTCATTTCAATGTAGTAGATTTTCCTGTCATTTGTAATAATTTTTTGTCTTCTTCCCACTGTGAATCTCTTTCGCACTCATTGTGGGAAATGTATTTATAAAAAATCGCGAATATCGCGTTTTCCGTGAAAAATATCGCGCAACGAACGTCGCCATCGAGATCGCGGTTCGATTTTACCCGGTCTTGATATGTCAAACGTCGCGGTGACATAAAGTTTGAGCTGTTTGGCACAATCGCGCGCGGGTGCTAAACAAAGTTTTGTTGTGTATTTTTTAAGGTGTTTTTTAGTGCTTTTCAGGTAACAACATCATTATCAGGGATAACTTTACCTCAGGTAAGCGCATTATGCATTTATTGTATTTATTTAGTGTGTAGTTTATGATTTTTGTAAATTTGTGGCAAATGTCAAGTGAGTGCTTTCGTGGCATTTTTCACCTTGTTTGTCCACAAATATTTATCATAATCATAATAATTATGTATTTAAAAGTGTAATTGAATGTTTTATGGTGGCTTGACTACATAAAACATGAAATTACATATGTTTTTTTACACAATTCCTCAACTCCATGGAATTGTTGTTGTAATAGGCATATGTATACATGGTCATGATTTGACTTTGTGTACCTATGGCCTTTTTCCTTAGTTACTTAACAAATAAAACATAATTGATTTGAACTAATTCATTTTCTTTATTTCATTTCAGATCTTCGTGGGAACCCTGTTCTACCTGTAAATACTCCAGGTAGAGGTACTTTTTTATGTATATTTGTTTTTTAACTTTTTATTGATTGTACCTTTTTTCTTTTGGGTTCGCTGAACATTCTCCCTCCCGTTGAACGGTCCTGTTCAACACTCTCTGCTTAATTTTCTGGATTCCGCGTTTTCGATAATGGTGGAGCAGTAGTGTGCCATCAGCACGAACACGTAACACTACCTGATAGCGATCTGGTAGGTTTAGTGTTCGTTCCCTGTTTCGCCTCGTTTGGATATCCTTGAAGTTTATCCGTTTGACAACTTCGCTCGGGAGAAATATAGTGATGCCTTCACGGGTTATGAACTTCTGGAATGAGTTTTCCAATCTCAATCTAGCTTCGTTCATTGTAGTTGTGGGTAGAAGGCGTTCCAAGTTATCCACTTGACCACCATTGGCGATGATTTTCTCCTTCACTATCGGATTTGTCTGCGGCGTATCCATCAGGAACAAATCGTGGGCGTTGGATGTTGATGCCTCTGCTTTGGATGCTGCTGATGTACAAGCCTTTGATGTAGATGCTTCTGCTGTAGATTCTCCTGATGCAGATGCCTGCTCTACATCTGGCTCCTTCGTCTGATCCACTAACTTTGACCATAGCTCCTCGAATTCGCTGGCGTCAAATGGTGCATCAATGGGGTCATCTGGCAGCAGGAAATTCATATTGATATCATCATAGATATCCAGGATATCCTCGTCTATGTCGTACTTTTTTGACATCTGTAAAATAAAATAATAAGTAATTTGTCTAATCAACTGGGACATTCACAAACAGATAACAAATGTGACGACACATATTCATTATTGTTATCTAATTGGTACACGAAACACTTTGTTAATAGGTCTTGTGAAGATACTTCTCTGGTTTTGATTTGCACCACTCGGACTAGACCATCGGATCCGGGGTAAATCTCATTAATGATCCCTAATGGCCACAGTGTTGGTGGTGTATTTTCACATCGCAGTAACACGATATCTCCTTTTTGCAGATTAGGTTGTTGAGTGAACCACTTAGGTCTATTCTGCAATTGGTTTAAATAATCCTTAGACCAATGATTCCAGAATTGTTGCACCATCTGCTGGACGTGCTTCCATCTGGTTGCATACGAAGTGTTTTGGATAGTATACTCGAGCTCTGGAAGTGCGTTGAACGGTTGTCCAATTAGGAAGTGTCCTGGAGTTAAGATAAATGTGTCATTCGGGTCATCTCTCAGATGACATAGTGGCCTTGAATTTAGGCAGGCCTCAACTTGAGTCAACAGCGTAGCATACTCCTCAAATGTGAGGTTTGAGTTTCCAATAGATCTACGTAGATGGTGTTTAATGGATTTAACACCCGACTCCCATAATCCTCCAAAATGCGGAGCTGCTGGTGGATTCATATGCCATGTAATGAATTTTGAAGATAAATATTCAGCAGCCATTGGAGTTGCTTGTTTTATTGCTTGCTGTAACTCTTTCTCCAGTATTGCCTTTCCTCCAACAAAATTTGTGCCACAGTCTGAATAGAGGTCAGTGCACAGACCTCTTCTGCCTATGAACCTTTTTAAGGCTGCAATGAAGGCTTCTGCAGTTAAACCACAGACTAATTCAATGTGCACTGCCTTAGTTGCCATGCATACAAAAATACAGAAGTAAGCCTTTTGTAGCTTTGCATTTCTGTGACTTGCTGTTTTGATTGTTATTGGTCCAGCGTAATCTATTCCAACTTTAGCAAAGGGTTTTGTTATGTTTACTCTTGCTGCAGGTAGATTACCCATCAATTGCGTTTCTGTTGCTTGACGTTGTCTAAAACATGTAATGCACTTATGTATCCTAGTTGAAATACAACGCCTTCCATCTAAGATCCAGACTGAGTTTCTGCTTGTATTCAGAACTAAAGATGTACCACCATGTAGTGTTTCTAAATGGACCTTGTCAATGAAAATTGACGTTACATGGTGATCACGAGGTAAGATTACTGGGTGTCTTCTATTATAAGATAGTAACGCGTTATCCAATCGTCCTCCTACTCGTATCAATCCATTGTTATCAAGCATTGGATTCAACCGTAAAAGTTTGCTACCCTTAGCTACAGTGCCTTTCTGCAGCAATGCCTGGTACTCGTCTGGGAATGTTGACAGCTGCACTAATTTGAATACAGTTTCTTGTGCATATAGGCACTCCTCACTGGTTAATGTTGTAATCCTTTTGTTATCAGGATTTTTACAATTGTGTACGAAGCGCTGCAGCCTTGCAACAATACGAACTAATCGTGTGAAAGAAGAGTATCTTTCCAGAATGTCAGTTTCACAATTTATTAAAAAATTAGTGACGGTTGGTGCTCTTTGCTCAAGGATAGTTGCTTCCTTGATTTCGTTCTTGATTGGCCAATTATCTTGTGATTGTGTTAGCCATGAGGGTCCATGCCACCAGAAGTCATCGATGGAATATGCCGCCAATGTTCGAATTTTAGATTATCCTGAATTTCTACGATCCGATTGGCTACATAGATTTTCCACTTGGAAGGATGCTCCTTGATCCATTGTAGTACTATTTTGGAATCTGTCCAAGCAACTACGGGAATGTCTTCCAAGTGAATGCCTTGTACAATGGTCTTCAGTAATCTTACGAGCAGTAAGGCACCGTTCAATTCAAGACGTGGTATTGTCATTGGTTTAATCGGTGCTACCTTTGTCTTTGACGTTAGCAAATGTGTAACAACTGTACCATCATCTTGTTCTACTCTTAAGTAGATTGCTGCAGCGTATGCCTTGAATGACGCATCGCAAAATCCATGTATTTGCATGCGTGTCTCTCTTGAGTAGTTAATCCATCTTGGGATTCGTAATTGTTCCAACAGTTTTAGATTGTCAGCAAAGTTTTTCCAGGTGTGGCTAACGTTGTCTGACACTGGATCATCCCATGATGAGCCCGTAATCCATAAACCTTGCATGAGCAGTTTTGCTTCTATGATTATCGGAGATAGCCAACCGAGAGGATCATATAAGGATGCAATCCCTGATAAAATGATGCGTTTTGTGAACACTGCATGATGCGACAGTGGCTTGATTGTAAACGTGAAGAAATCATCCTTTGGGAACCATTTGATCCCTAATGTTTTGACTGAGTCATTCTCTGAAAACGTTAATGAGTTTTTCAGTTCGACATGATCTTCTGGTAGATCTTGTAACAATCTGCTATCGTTGCTGGTCCATTTTCTTAAATTGAACCCAGCGGAATTCATCATTTGGATGAGCTGATGCTGTAATTCCTTTGCGTCCTTTAAATTGTCGGCTCCAGACAGAAGATCGTCTACATAGAAGTTGTTGAATACCGCATTTGCTGCAAGCGGCCAGTTATGATTTTCATCCCTTGCCAATTGTTGAAGCGTCCTTATCGCCAAATATGGAGCTGAAGTTGTCCCAAACGTTACTGTCTTCAGTTGGTAATCTTGGAGTATACCCTTCTTTGGATGCCGCCATACAATCCTCTGAAAAGTCCTATGATCCGGATGTATTTCAATCATGCGGTACATTTTCTCTATGTCTGCGTTCATGACAGTTTTATATTTCCTCCAATTCAACAATGTCGTGAATAATGTTGGCTGAAGTGTTGGTCCCTTTAATAAATGTTGATTGAGAGACTCTCCATTTGTCGTCTTCGCTGATGCGTCAAACACCACACGTAGTTTCGTCGTTGAACTGTCCTTGAACACAGCATGATGAGGAATGTAGTAATGGTTTTCGCATTCCTGAGGCGGGCCTACCTCCTCCATATGGCCTAACTCGATATACTCGTCCAGACATTTTTCATACTGCATTTTAAACTCATTGTTTTTCGCAAATTGTTTTTGCAAGCTTTCTAAACGTCTGATCGCTTGTTGTCTGGAATTACCTAACGCTGGCGTGATGTTATTCACAAACGGTAACTTCACTCGATATTTTCCTGAGTCTAGACGACTGCAAGAATCGTGAAATATCCGTTCACACATTGTTTCGTCTTGTGAGGGAACAGGTTGTGTGGAAACTTCTTCAGTTTCCCAAAACTGTCTAAGTTGCTTTTCCAAAGCATCTGTGTGTGTCATGAAAGCCTTTACTGTGCTCTCATTTGTTCCATTTTCAGCTGATCCTAATAGCATCCAACCGAAGATTGTCTTCAGAGCTGTTGGTGTGTTAGGTGGACCCTGTACAATCCCTTCTTGTATTATCTTCGCATAAACCTTGGCGCCTAGTAGTGCATCTATCTTGCCAGGTTTCCAGAAGGTAGGATCTGCTAAGTCGAGCTGATCTAAATGCTTGTATTTGGCTTTAGATATAAATTTTGTTGGTAACGCGTCAGTGATCTTGTCGATTACCAAAAAATCCTCTGAGATTGTTGTCTTATCTTCTCCACAGGACTTCAGTGATAGCTTGGTTATCTTGCTCGAGTTACCTGTTAAACTTTTGTTTAACCCTATTACCGTCACTAGTGTTGGACTGCAAATAGCCTGCAATTTGTGACATGCCGACTTTGTGATAAAAGAGCATTCTGATCCTGAGTCGATAAGACAACGCAATCTTTGTAGCTTTCCGTGCTCACCTTGGGCTTTTACCAAAGCCGTAGATAATAGCGCATAAGATCGTTCTCGGTTCATGTACGTATGAGTTGTCGTTCGATCTCCTGTACCCTTATTGGTACTTGGTTTGACTTGGTCAAGACTGCTATTATCTCTGTGTTGTTGAAGTTGCCTAGGGTTTGAGTTGAAATCAACTTCAACTGATTTGGATTGCGGATTTGTAGCCTCTACATTCCTAGGATGTAAATTATTTGCATTAGCATCCTCATGTATCGATGTATGATGCATCTGTTTGCATTTAAAGCATCGATACCTACTGGAACAATTCCTAAGTGTGTGTTTCCTTGATAGACAGTTATAGCAAAGTCCATTTGTCTTGATGAACTTTTTTCTGCCTTGTAAATCCATTTTTTGGAATCTTGTGCAATTCTGAAGTAAATGGTCTCCATTACATGCTGCGCATTTCACTGACTTGATTGTGTGTAATGCTTTTGTTGTAGTTGGTTTTGAGTGACATTTGGCTTGACTTGACTTGGGTGCCAACGTGTCTGAAATTGCTTCTAATATTTTCAACCTTGTATCTAAGAATGTGAATAGTTGTTCATACGTTGGCAACTCTTGTGACGCTCCTTGTGATTCTTCCCACAATCTTAATGTTGCGAAAGGCAGCTTTTGTACTATCAAATACACAAGTAATACATCCCATGACGCAGTATTAACTTGCAAGGCCTTCAATTGCTGTAGACACTCTTGTGTAGTGTCAACTAGTGATTTTAATTCTACAGCTGTTTCTGAAGTTATTTTAAGTTGATTTGTCAAAATCTTAAGCTGATGATTTACAAGAATCTTCTTATTCTCGTACCTTGCCTTCAATTTATTCTATGCGGGTAGATAATCTTCATTTGTGATGGGAGTGTGACGTAGTAATTTCTCCGCATCACCTAGTAATGAGCCTTTTAAGTAGTACAATTTCTGAACATCCTTCAAGTTTGTGTTGTTGTGTACTACGGCCGTGAATAAATCTTGGAACGAGCGCCAGCCGTCATAATTACCATTATACTTTGGCAACATGATTTTTGGTAATATATTTTGTTGTTGTTGTTCCACACGAGTTTGTTGTGTTAACAATAGTGTGGATTCTGCCAACTCTGTTGTAGGATGAATCAAATCGTATAATTCTCCTATATATATACAATATGCGTTTTCCATATTACAATATGTGTCATCAGTGATATACTTTGGTTCATTTTTGGGCGGTGTTTCAATGATCAGCTGATCAATCTGTTCATAGTCAGCCCATGTTCGCTTGATTTCAGAGAGTTTGGCTTCGTACAAACCTCTTGAATGCTTTTCTGTTATTGTCTTCTTTCCATTAGTAATTGCTTTCTTCAGGCGATTCCTTAAAGCTTGTTCCTTATTTAACAAACTTTTGAGTTCTGTCATTTTAAATTAATTAAGAAATCTGAGTAGTAGACAAATATAAATTGATAAGTCAAAACTAATTTTACATAGACTACAAATGAATTGCAATATCTAATTTTAATCCCTACAACTCTAACCTAAATGAATGAGTCGAATGAATTCCTGGATGGAACCACCAAATGTTAAAATGTGATGTCTTGTGCTTCGCTAAAAACTAGACTGACAGCTGACGTCCTGAAAACAAGAAAATCTGAAATGCTCAATTTTCTGAACTTTACCCAATTTTGTTGTTCCTCTTATAGAATAGAAATTGTGTACGTTCATAAATTAGAGCTTTGTTGATGACGACTCAGTGGTTACCTGTAATGAAACGATGAGTTGACTTTCTAACGTTTACGCACTAGTGCAACTTCCTATAAGTTACTGCTAGTGTAAACGTCTCTTCTGAAATAGCAACTCAAACACACTGAATCTGCAGCGTGTGGACTATACCAACGAGATTTAAATAATCCACCTAAAAACTGCCACGTCTGGGCGATGCGTGTGGTCGATAACAACGAGGTTGAAATGATCCACCTAAAAGCTGCCACGTCTGGAAGATGCGTGTGATCTATAACAACGAGATTGAAATGATCCACCTAAAAACTGCCACGTCTGGGCGCTGCGTGTAGCTTCCAATAAGCTCTCACGGTACCAATGCCTACTGTCTAGTGTCAAACAACGTAGAAACCTAAAATGAAAACGATGGCCGAGCACAATCACACTTAGATGGCGGTAGTGTAGCGGTAAATGAAAGAATCATTCGGTTATTCATTCATTTAGATTTATTGAGCTAACCTTCCTTCTATTATTAAAATTAGACTAGTAAAAAAATAACTTCATAAAAATTAACCTAATTGCAATTCAATTTAACTATTATATATTTTTTCCAATTCTACTCAAACTTCTTAACTAGACTTATATTACTATTTAAAATTCCTTTTTATATTTTATAACTTAATTAACGCTGAAAATAAAAATTATTGTTAACTGTCAATCGTGAATCAATTCTCATGTGGTGTAAATGTGACCCGTGTGGGCACAGTTTTATACCTTGATGAATTGATTAATTGACGAAAATTTATGAACAAACAACTGAAAACTCAAGAAAATTATATTCAATAAATTTTTAGTATTTGGTGATATTATTTTGTGTAATATGTCCAATACAAATTGGCATGCAATCTTACACTTTAATACCCGTCACCTAACCAAAGATTTATATCAAAGCAAAAGAAATACCTTGAATTCACTAATATCAAATAAAATCACGTCAAGATTGACAAACTCCCGAATTCCAGTAGAAAATAAATTCTTTCCAACACAAAGGCAAAAAAAGGAAAATAAACTAAAAAATGACAGAACTACTTTAATTTTGAAGAACAACGAAAAACTGACTTTAAATGCAAATGAAAAATAAATGATGAAACCAAAAAAAAACTCTAAGTGAAATTACTAATGAAAAAAGATAAAATAAAATATAAGTTTAAAATGGCACTGATGAGAAAAATTGCAAACTTGAGAATACTATGACTGACTAGCATATGTATACTCTTTGACAATTTGTTGAAAATAGAAGACAGAATGAACAAATGGCCTCCTTTTTATAGAAAATTTCGTTCCATTTTCGCTGTCTATAAAGTGAAATATTCGAAATTTTCACTGAAAATGACAAAAGGTTGAATTTTTCTTGTTGTCAATCGATAGCAAATTTAATGATCTAAATTTTGATACCTTTGTCGTAAAAATTGATTGTCAATTTGATGATTTTAATCAATTTGTATAATTTTTGGAACATTTGCTATAAAAATGTCAATTCGTTACGTTTCATTTCAATGTAGTAGATTTTCCTGTCATTTGTAATAATTTTTTGTCTTCTTCCCACTGTGAGTCTCTTTCGCACTCATTGTGGGAAATGTATTTATAAAAAATCGCGAATATCGCGTTTTCCGTGAAAAATATCGCGCAACGAACGTCGCCATCGAGATCGCGGTTCGATTTTACCCGGTCTTGATATGTCAAACGTCGCGGTGACATAAAGTTTGAGCTGTTTGGCACAATCGCGCGCGGGTGCTAAACAAAGTTTTGTTGTGTATTTTTTAAGGTGTTTTTTAGTGCTTTTCAGGTAACAACATCATTATCAGGGATAACTTTACCTCAGGTAAGCGCATTATGCATTTATTGTATTTATTTAGCGTGTAGTTTATGATTTTTGTAAATTTGTGGCAAATGTCAAGTGAGTGCTTTCGTGGCATTTTTCACCTTGTTTGTCCACAAATATTTATCATAATCATAATAATTATGTATTTAAAAGTGTAATTGAATGTTTTATGGTGGCTTGACTACATAAAACATGAAATTATATATGTTTTTTTACACAATTCCTCAACTCCATGGAATTGTTGTTGTAATAGGCATATGTATACATGGTCATGATTTGACTTTGTGTACCTATGGCCTTTTTCCTTAGTTACTTAACAAATAAAACATAATTGATTTGAACTAATTCATTTTCTTTATTTCATTTCAGATCTTCGTGGGAACCCTGTTCTACCTGTGAATACTCCAGGTAGAGGTACTTTTTTATGTATATTTGTTTTTTAACTTTTTATTGATTGTACCTTTTTTCTTTTAGGTTCGCTGAACAGTCATGATTCCAATATACATATATAGGTATATAGGTAAGTATACCATGAAATTATAACTATATATATGCAAGTATATTATTAAATTAGTTATATATGTTCGGTATATGCAAGTATAGTGTTAAATTGAAAATATATAAATATAAAAAAAATATCAATAAATCCAAGACATATATGCGTCTAACTATCATAGTAAATCGAAAATATCATTAATTCAAAGGCACGTATATGTATCTAGGCGAGTATATCATTAAATTAAAGCTATGTATATACATGTAGGTCTATCATGAAATCAAAATTTATATGTACATGAAAAATATCATTAAATCAAAGTTGTCTACATATGCCAGTCTCTCAAGAAGCCCAAAGCTCGTACGTATGTCAAAAAAATGTATAATATAGATAAAGAATACTCACGGTTAAACTCCACGGCATGATGAAGCGCTTCAGCATCCGGTATCTATTAAAAGAATGAAATTAAAGTCAAAGGCTTCGACTTGCTCTCTTGGTAGGCTCGACCACAATTTTCTTTCGAATTAGAGTAAAGTTGGCCGGCGGCACTATTAGTTACCAAACACCCTTACGTGACACATGAACGAACTTTGTTTTCGTACAATGGACAGACAATCTCCGAACAGGTTAACGTTTTACTAAAGAAAGAAGGTGAAATGCGTACTAAAGCGCTACAACTACAAGCTATGTATAAAGCTTCTGTTTCGATGTATAGCAAAAGGATACTAGTACTCATAACTATTTCATTATTGCGATAGACTCTTTGCCTTTGTTATTTTAAACTGTATCCTTTTAACTCTTTCCGAGCCCCTTTGGAGCATTTCTCGCCAAGGTATACTGTGTTATAGCAATTTTCGATGGATATGCAGGTAATGTCGCTGAATGCATTTGTATTTAACACTGTTTTATAGATGTAGGTATATGCGAAGATGCACTTCCTACTTAAACGCATGTTTTGCAAATTACTTTGCTACTTTGGCAGCAAAATTTAAATTTTTACGCATTATACTGGTGTCTTTATTTGGGGGGGGGGGGGGGACTAATGGCCTTGGTGTTCCCGTTTCCGACCTGCGGTGTTATATTTTTTTTTCTTATTTCTCCCTCTCGAATTTTACTTGGTCATTTTGTGGTATAACAAAACCTCTTGATAGACATTTAAGATTATGGAAGCTATATGCAATTCAGAATGCTTCTTTAACATTCCTACGGGTTTCCTTTCCAATGGATACAAATTGATACCGCACTGCAGCACTCGACTGCCGTACGGAGGCAGATTAAAAATAATTCTATGAATTGCGATAATTTAGTGTGAGGAATGAAAGATATTTTAATTATACTTACAGGATGTATATTTTACCAGATGGACACGGAAACTTTTTTGTAGCCAATCTATGGCGATGTGACACGGAAATTTTTTTTATAGCCAACCTATGGCGATGTGACACGGAAACTCAGTGTTCTTCTTCTTCCTTATCTTATCGCATGTCACACCGAGCTCGAGGGAACGCATCTCTCTCGGTCGGGGTGCGTTAAAGTTTTCTGCTATGGACAGTGTTAAAAACAGAATTAGTAATCAATAATAAATTAAATAATTACTTCGCTGATAGTATTGAAGCAATAAGTCAATCCATTGTAAGTGTGCCATTTGTGAACTTAATAGAAAATGTACAATCGATCTTTAAATTCAAACTTATAGATCAATTGGATATAAGAAAAGCTATGAGATCCATAAGCGAAAAAAAAAGACTTTAACTTTGTTGGTGCCAAGATGCCTTTGGACTGTTTTAAAGTATGTATGTGGCCCGGATAACTGAAGGGAGTCAGTAGTTACACCATTAGCGAAGGTTACTGGAGCAAATAACTATGAAGACTTCCGCCCAATTAATGCTCTACCAACGCATGAAAAAATATTGGAAAAAATCGTTCAGATGCAGCTTGATGAATACTTCAATGAGCACAATCTTTTCATTGAGAACCAGTCAGGATTTAGGAGTCAACACTCATGTGAAAGTGCGCTGAATCAAGTAATTATTGATTGGAAGAAGGAAATATCTACTGGAAATAGTGTAATTGCTGTGTTCCTCGACTTAAAGAAGGCATTTGAAACTATCGATAGAAATGTTCTTTTGAAGAAACTTTATAGTTATGGAGTACTATCTACGGAATATCAGTGGTTTAAGTCATACCTCCAAGGTAGATCACGAAAACATGTCAGAAAGTAAGACTACGACTCTAGACGTTCTGCAGGGTTCGATATTGGGACCATTATTATTTAGTATATAAAGGGTTTTCCAATAAGAGGAGTGGATTCTTTTACACAAATCTTAAAGATAAAATAAAATGTTACTTTTGCTCCCTGGAAATGTATGCTGTGAACTGCCCAGTAGACGTTGAAGCAGAACACATTCATCGATCTCCCAACTGCACGTATGCCAATGGTCGAGATGTATGTGGACTATACAATAAACCGCTCACTAAGCCGGCTCCATCAAAAACTTTAATTTATGCTTTCAACACTTTGAAGTTTTTAGCGGATGCTATACTTGTTCTTGGACTGTTTTGAGAAATTTATTATTTTTACGAATACTTCAAACAGAAAGTATGAAAAACTGTTCATCGATTGTAATAAAAATACTTGACTGCTATTAACCACGTCTTTTATTTCTTCGCCTGACCTTTTTCAGATCATCGCATTAATTCGAAACGACGCAAAAACTTACCTTACCCAATATTTATACACCGCTTCTCTCTATAACCAGCCACTTTCGCTTTCAACACAAAAAAATATAAACAACAAACTTTGCCCCCAGCAGGCCCCCTCGAAGACAGAGTGTAAACAACAACTTTGCCCCGATCGTACCCCACGTAAACAAAAACTTAGCCCCCCATGGTTCCCACATGGAAACAAAACCTCGCCACTGAAAAAACAAGTTTCATTTGAAATTCGAACGCGAAAATATAATCCATCCTCTGAGCAGGTACACTGCATGCATTCACATGTGTCCGAACATAACAACTCTACTCTCATTTTTCAGATCAATAGTGTCACACGGATTAAACACACCTCCATATTCTGGAACTTGTTTCCAATTCCGCCATTTACTTCACAGAAGTGGTACAAAAAGCAACTTAAGTCTCATCAACTTTCATTTTCCAGTGCATACGCCCATTTCTCATATGATTTACTCTATAGTGGGACAAGGGTCTTCTGTCCCTTACAGACGCAACGTTATTTGGTATCCAAAGTGTCTGTTAATAATTCCCAAGCAGCTCACTCCGATAAAGAATTTCATCGTCATCAGGAAAATTCTGAAAAGAATCGTTCTCACGCCATACACGGCATGTCGTTGCAACCAGACGAAATGCGATGCCCTCAGTGTCGCATTTGTGCGATAGAATTCGATGTCTTTTTCATGAAAATAAAATGCTCGGTCAGCTTAATGCCTGAGAAATTTTTACTTTGTTTTAAATATTTTATTTTTTTTTGTCTTTTTTATTGTCTTGTCACAAATATGTATAAATAACTGATTTTTAAATAGAGTTTTTTGAGTAAAAAAGTAAATCTTCAACAAAGAGGGTGTTTAAGTGTTGCACTTACTGCACCATTCATCAGAAGTACATTTGATACACCTTACTCACATACAACGCGTAGAGGCAAAAGAGTTATCCGCTCAAGAAGAAATACATTGGTGACCCCGACGTGATCGTGTCATAAAGAGATCACTGTTCAAAGATTGCAGAGAAAGTAACCAAGTTGTTTCAAATCATGGACGGACTTCTAGATTTGCAAGCATTCTTTGGTGATTAAATTCAGAACAACTATAAAAACTACAAGAAGGATGGACTTTGTCGGAGACTACCAGAAAGTACTTTGAAACTCGCCTAGCATTGCTTGAGGAACTTTGGGCAGAATTCCACGTCAACCATCAAGAATTAGTAAAACTGGATTCAACTCATGATGACAACGAATACTTCACCACAGATTATTATGCCACCATTCAGCAGTTTTACAAGTAATTCAAAGAAAGCCTCACTGAAGGTATAGAGGAAATCGATCCAGATGAAATGGAACCCCAATCCAAGGCAGACAATACAAATGCATGTCAATCATCTGTAACTGATCATTCAAACGATGCCAGTACCAGCCAATCAAAGGATCAGGTCAGTGCACAACAATTAATCTCGACGCTAAAGAAAGGCACTGAAGAAATTCCTCCAGGAAAAAGGGGTTCGTCCAAGGTACATTTTCAAGTACCAACAAACCAGAGTCACTCAACAGCAAAACAAGAAGAAGAAGTAATTCGAATGGTTCGTAGGCAACATCGTGTCATGGCATCACTCAGTCGAACCCTACAGGAGATCGCTAACAAAGCCGATGAAAGGCATTCAAGGGTATACTATGAGCTGAAGATACAGTCGATGATATATCCGAAACTGATCAGCAGATTTGGGAAGAAACCATGGAGCCACCCCTAGATTACACTAGGGAGCTATACGACGCTCTATACGATTGGTGTCAGGAAGCTCTTGTACACTTACATGAAAAACTTGAGACCATAGAGACTCCAGCGTCAAATAAACAACCAGCACAATCACAGATGAAGTTGCCTCGAGTCACTTTGCCAATATTCGATGGTGACTATACGAAATGGATGCACTTCCATGACCTTTTCGATCAAATGGTCCATGCTAGTTCGATAAGCAATGCTGAAAAAATGTTCTACCTCACCAGCAATCTCAGTGGTGAGGCGATGTCACTAGTCAAGCATCTCTCCATATCAGATGCTAACTATACCATTGCATGGGACGCCTTGAATAAACGGTATAATAACCAAAGATTATTATGCACAGCACTGCTCAACAAGCTGTGGGACCAGCCACCTACACAAGGGTACTCAGCAGCGTCTATCAAACATCTTCACGATGTAACAAACGAGTGCATCCTCGCTCTAGAAAATATAAAGATCTCTACCACAAACTGGGATCCCATATTGGTGCACATGATCATCAAAAAGCTCGACAAGACTACTCATGCATTGTTTGAAGACTCCTTAAAATCACCAAAAGATCTGCCTACCATTAAAGGGCTGTTAAGCTTCCTAGAGAGAAGGTTCCATGTACTAGAGTCTCTTGGGAAAGAAGGCCATACTGCAGCAAGAGAGCAGAGATGCAACAAAAAACTGCAAGGACCATCGCGATCCGCATTGGTATCCACAACCAAGCCAATAAGTTGTGTAGTATGCAGAAATAAAAGTCATCCACTATATTTCTGTCCAGCATTTTTGGCCCAGTCCCCATCAAATCGCCGCATAACACTTAGACAACACAAGATATGCATCAACTGTCTGAAAAGCGACCATCCAGTAGCAGAGTGTGGGCTCAGGAGCTGCACTAAGTGTTCCGAAAAACACAATTCATTAGTGCACATAGACTCAGCTCCAAGATCGCACAACAGTCCTAGGTCGCCAAATCAAGGGCAATCAGCAGTGAGCTTGGAAAAGGGAACACCGATCAGCAACACTAGTGCTCAAAATTCAACGGCTCTAACAGCTGACACCAAAAGGCCAAGGCAAAATTACGTTATGCTCAGCACAGTAGCAATCGAAGTGAGCAACATCAAGGGAGAAAGGATACAATGCCCAGCCATTCTTGATTCAGGATCACAGCTCAACTTCATCACGTCAGAGTTATCAAGGCGACTAAACCTGCTACACATTCCAGAAACAATGTACGTTCAAGGAATAGGCAAGGGACTCCGAAAGACCCACCATAGAGTGCAGTTGTATCTACATTCAAGAATGAGCAACTACTCCACCCAAATGGATGCGTTTGTGTTTAACAAGGTGGTGTCCAATCTACCAGATCATGTAATTGAGAGCAAGTCATGGCCTATCCCACAAAACATTCCGTTGGCCGATCCAAACTTCAATAAACCTGGCACAATTGACCTTTTAATAGGAGCCGAACTTTACTTTGATTTACTAGCAGTTGGACAAATCAAACTTGGTGAAAACTTGCCAACACTTCAGAACACAATGTTCGGGTGGACCGTGTCCGGACCAGTGCAAGATGAAAAGGTCTCTGTTGCGCTATGTGGCATCTGCAGTGAAGATGAGAGAATTGAGGAGCAACTCAGTCGCTTTTGGAAACTGGAGGAAATAGACTCAATGGATGAAACCTGCAGTCTTACAAGAACTGAGCAAAGATGTGTAGAGCACTTCGATCAGACTGTCAAAAGAAATTATCAAGGCAGATTTGTAGTCAAGCTACCATTTTCCCAAGATCCCAAGGCCATCGGAGAATCAAGAGATATCGCCCTTAAACGATTCTATTCCCTTGAAAAGAGACTTCTTCGTCAACCGAGCATTAGAGAGCAATATGTTGATTTTATGCGGGAATACGAAGCTTCAGGACACATGAGAAGGACGAAATTAACAGAAATAAAAGGCCCACATTATTTTTTGCCGCATCACTGCGTCACAAAGGTGGATAGTACTACCACAAAGCTAAGAGTTGTGTTCGAAGCATCAGCCAAAACGACGTCGAACGTGTCGTTAAATGAGGTTCTGTGCAAGGGCCCAACTATCCAGGATGAGCTACTCTCAATCCTGTTACGATTCAGATTCCCAAGGTTTGTCTTCACAGCCGATATAGAAAAGATGTATCGGCAGGTTGAAGTCGGTGAAGAAGATCAGCAGTATCAATTAATCACCTGGAGAGAAGATCCACACCAGCCATTGCAGTACTTCAAATTATGTACCGTTACCTATGGACTAGCACCAGCCCCGTTCCTCGCAACCAAGTGCTTGGAATATCTTGCCAATGATGGCGCTCTGACTCATCCACTGGGGTCGAAGGTCCTCAAACGAGACTTTTATGTAGATGATGTAATGACAGAGTCCGATAGTTTAACTGAGCTTCTTGAGACACAGCATCAACTTAAACAATTACTCATTTCTGGCGGATTTAACCTTCGTAAGTGGTGTGGAAATCACCCACAGCTGTTACAACATATTCCGAAGGAAGACATTGAGCTTGAGTTAAACTTCAACGAGCCCGTAGAAGACTCCATAAAAACGCTTGGTCTAACCTGGCAACCAAGTTCAGATATCTTCCGAATAAAAACAAGCTGGGATTCATGAACCCAGTCACAATATTAGCGAGAATATTTATCAGAAAAATTTGGTCTCTAAAGCTGGACTGGGATGCCTCGCTACCCATGGACATGCATACCAGCTGGTTAAAATTTCGAGAGGACTTGAAGCTTCTGAACGAAATTAAAATCCCAAGGCATATAGCATCTGGTAAAATATGTAAAACACTACAATTACACACCTTCGCCGATGCATCCGAAACAGCCTACGGGGCAGCCGTATATGTCAGAACTACACATCAAGATGGTGTCATCACAGTACGTCTACTTTGTGCGAAATCGAAGGTAGCTCCTATAAAAACAACAACATTACCCAGACTCGAACTGTGTGCAGCGAAACTAGCAGTTCAATTAACTCACCGAGTAAGAAAAGACATCAATATACCTCATATAAAAGGATATTTTTGGACAGATTCCGAAATTACGCTGGCATGGATCAATTCAGAGTCGTCATCATACCACACATTTGTAGCCAATCGAGTCGCAGCAATCCAAAGACTATCCAGTCCAGAACAGTGGAGGCATGTACGGTCAAAGGACAATCCTGCAGATATCGTTTCTAGAGGAATGGCACCAGCCAAACTCGTCAAATGCAATCTCTGGTTTTACGGCCCTCCATTTCTACATGGATCAGAAGCCATCTGGCCATCACAACCGCCCAGAAAAGAGACAGATGTAGAAATAAAAAGGAGCAAGGCACCAGTTGTATTGGCATCAACAAGCGAACAACCATGGATCGACAACATCAACCACAAGAACTCCGCCCAGAAACTCTTAAGGATTCTAGCCTACATGCTCCGATTTACTCGCGTCGCAAGTCGACAAAAACGAGCGTCGTCAGTAAAGTTGTCAGCTGAGGAACTAGACAAGGCACTTATGGCAGTCATTTACCAAACCCAACGAGAAGGCTTTAAAGATGAAGTACATCAATTCGAAAGGAACAAATATGTCAGCAACAACAATCCATTAAACAGTCTTTGCCCCTTCTTCGATGATCGAAATATCATCCTGGTTGGGGGACGACTGGAAAACTCTGAGATGTCTTACGATGCTAAGCACCCAATATTATTGCCGTATTCTCATCCATTAACAACGCTTTTGATGGTCGACATTCATAATCGCAATCTACACGTCGGACCTCAGGGGTTGCTGGCGATCACCAGACAACGATACTGGCCAATCAAGGGAAAGAACATCGCAAGATCAATTGTACAACACTGTGTCCGCTGCAACAAGGTGAAACCAAAGCTGATGACCCAACTCATGGACAACCTACCAACAACCAGAGTCCAGCCTGCGAGACCATTTGTCAATGCCGGCGTAGATTTCTGTGGGCCAATACAAACTCATTTTAAGTTACGAGGGAAACGTCCACAGAAGTCCTACATAGCTGTGTTTTGTTGTTTCGCCACGAAGGCCATCCATCTTGAGGTTGCCAGTGATCTTACCACAGAGGGGTTCATAGGAGCACTCAAACGTTTCGTCGCAAGAAGAGGAAATTGCCGAAATCTCTACTGTGACAATGCCACAAACTTTCATGGCGCCAAAAATCAACTTCTGGAGCTTCAGCAATCTATATATGCTCCAGAATCAACAAACAAAATTTCTGAATTTTGTCAAACAAGAGGAACGGACTTCTATTTCATCCCCCCCGAGCCCCACACTTCGGGGGCTTATGGGAAGCCGCAGTGAAATCAGCGAAGTTTTTGCTCCAAAGATCGGTAGCATCAGCTGCACTCACCTTCGAAGAACTATCAACCGTTACAGCTGAAATTGAGGCTATTCTCAATTCTAGACCGTTGACACCATTATCCACCAATCCAAATGACTTAGCAGCCTTAACCCCAGGTCATTTTCTAATAGGTGAGCCAACTACTGCAGTAGTTGATCCAGGCGCAGTCCCACCACATGTAAGTCTAGTTAGAAGGTGGAAACTGGTGTCGCACATTAAACATGAGTTCTGGCGACGCTGGTCAACCGAATACCTCAGCGAACTTCAACAAAGGCACAAGTGGAAGCAAGAAAGCAAAAATGCCAAACCAGGAATGATGGTTCTAATTAAGGACGACAGCTTGCCTCCCTTGAGATGGCAGCTCGGAAAAATTGAGAAGACCATACAAGGAGAAGACGGATTGGTACGAGTCGCCGATGTCCGAACGACTTCTGGTATGATGAGACGGCCAATTCACAAATTAGCTCCACTACCAATAGAAGAGACGGAGGAATCTAGCAATTCCAATCCTGCGACTCGACCTGGCACCTCTCGAAGCGATGACACTACTTCCGACACGACCAACAATCCAGACAACCGCCCTAAAAGAAGAAAACTTCGAGCATCTTCAAGTCCAGTTACAAGTATGCTCTTACTGACATGTTTAATCATGCCTATTCTTGGAAATCCCTTAGCTCAGATTATTCCATTCAAATTACAAGCGGGGATATATTTTGAGAATCTCGGTTCTGCTAACTTGGTCAGCAGTGAGTGGTCCCTTATAGTGTACTACAACATGATAGGATATTGGAAGGAGGCTGACGCAATTAGCACTGGAATAGGTAACCTGCAACATATATGTAGTATGCTCAAAAACGCAAGCTACTGTTCTCTGATCACCGATCAACTTGTCTCATTGAAAGAAGAGCTACTTCAAATCTCCTCATCAAAGAGACCAAGGCGAGCCCCACTTAACATAATCGGCAACATAGCAGGAGCACTGTTTGGGATCCTAGATTCAGAATATGCCGAAAAATTATCAACAACCATCGACCAAATAAGAACCAATGAAAATCATTTACTGCAGTTGATCAAAAATCAAACATCTGTGATAGACTCCACTGTGAACGTATTAAAACATGATCAGGAAAGCATGACTAGCCACTTAGAGACCATCAAGAATCACATAATGCTCATAACCACCCAACTCAACAATATTACAGAAGAGATATACCAGCGGAAAGTGGCTGAAACATTTTCCACTTGGGCTTTGCAGATAACATTGATGACTATGAAATACCAACGAGCTCAAACAGCAATTTTGAATGTACTGACTGACACTCATCTCGGGAAAATCAACCCCCAGCTATTGTCTCCGCGACAGCTAAGGGAAGAATTAAATACAATAAAAGATCACTTACCATCAACAATCAGATTACCCACAAAAACAGATAATCTACTTCAGCTTTATAATCTCATGAAGGTCGAAGGTCGAGCAACAAAAAAATATGTGATATTTCGGGTAAAGCTCCCCTTGTTTACCTTTGAGGAGTTTGAACTATATCGCATCATTCCAGTTCCAGTAATAATCAATGGCAGTTTTGTAGCTATTAAACCATCAGCTGAATTTCTGGTCGCCAATCTTCACAAAGACAAATATTATCCGCTCAACAACCAGGAATTTCATCTGTGTCAAACCATTGGAGAGTCACAGCACATGTGCATTCAAAACCATCCAATGTATCGAAGAGGGGCCAATGTCAGCTCCTGTGAAATGAGCTTCCTTACATACGCGCAACCATCCAGCAGTTGCGATCTAATTAATGCGGAAAACCTCCCCAAATGGATTCAGCTCTATAATCCAAACAAATGGATTTATTCCGTGAAAGGAAACACCAGCATCACTGTCGTCTGTCACACCAACACCGTTCAACAGGTACTACAAGGTGCAGGAATTCTGAGCATGGAAACCAATTGCGAAATTAGGCATGATTATTTAACTCTGCAAGCCCACAACACCTATCCACATACACTGAAATCATCGTTCAATCCCACACAAAATCTTACCGATTTCATATACCCAGAAGGCTCTGCATCTACTCTCAAGCTTCCAAGATCCAAGGAACATCATTACAAACGGGAAGAAATAGAAGACATACAGAAGCAGATCCAGGAACTCAAAAGAAATGAAATACTACCCGAAGAAATTCATACTAATGACGTACACCATTTTACCTTGGGATACACCGCACTCCTGCTGACAATCACCATCGCATCAGTTTTGCTGTACATAAAATGCACAAGAAGTACACATAATTCACCAAGAAATGCACCAATTCCAGCCCAACGGACCTTGGTGGCAAGACAATTCGAAATAGATCCGGAACTCGTCAGCCAAGAACTTTGCCCAGGAGCTGGTCAAGGCGCGGGAGGATGTTAATAATTCCCAAGCAGCTCACTCCGATAAAGAAATTCATCGTCATCAGGAAAATTCTGAAAAGAATCGTTCTCACGCCATACACGGCATGTCGTTGCAACCAGACGAAATGCGATGCCCTCAGTGTCGCATTTGTGCGATAGAATTCGATGTCTTTTTCATGAAAATAAAATGCTTGGTCAGCTTAATGCCTGAGAAATTTTTACTTTGTTTTAAATATTTTCTTTTTTTTGTCTTTTTTATTGTCTTGTCACAAATATGTATAAATAACTAATTTTTAAATAGAGTTTTTTGAGTAAAAGAGTAAATCTTCAACAAAGAGGGTGTTTTTATTTGAAAATCAAAAAATCTTCTTTCTGCGGTGCTTAAGTGTTGCACTTACTGCACCATTCATCAGGAGTACAGGTGATACACCTTACTTACATACAACGCGGAGAGGCAAAAGAGTTATCCGCTCAAGAAAAAATACAGTGTCTATATACTACTGATATTGTATAAAATAGTAATTAACTAAATAAATCAAATCAATCAATCAATCAATATTTCTTAATTGGAATTATGAAATTTGTATTCAAATCTAAGAGCGTATGGTCATCTTCCTCACAATTTTCCCACTGCATTTCATTTTAGTAATTTTTGCAGACATTAGCCTAGCAACCGATATATTGAAAGGGCTTAGTTTTTTAATTGGTGCCCACCTCCATATAGAGCTTTGGCTTAGAAGTTTAAAGTTCAATGAATTTTTTATAAAATTGCATCCAGCAGTTGAGGAGTAGTTCAAAGCTTGTGCCAAAGTTTTTTGATTCTCTTCATAATTTTTCTTTTTAGGACCCAAAAGCATTTTGTACATCACCTTCGCATTTTCAGTAACTTCAACCTCAGTCTATGTGCTCAGAAATATTTTCCAAGTCCAATTCATACTTGTCAACTTTTTGGTTTAATTCATCAATTTTTCTCTCACATTCCTCAATTTATTTTCTTCATTTTTTCATTGTCCTTAATATAAAAAGAGTTACTTTTAATATATTTTGGACATTTGGAGCAAAGAAAATCATCGTCCTCTCCAAACATTGCTTTAGCTCGCTTTCTTGGAGGAGTTTCCATATTTTCAAGGTCTGATAGATAGAGCTCTTCTGTAGATTCATTATTGTAGTCCGAAGGCTTTGTAGTGAGACAATCCTTACTTCTTGGATTCAGAGCATTAGAATCGGGTACGTCATCCTCAACATCATTAAAGTCGTAAATACAACGTTAATCGAGGTTTAGGGAAGGAATGGCGTCTTTTGGTAAACATTTCTTCAAGAGATGTTTACTTAGAAAATGGCGATCACATATAAATTTATTTTTAGTGACAAATTTGTCATCTAACAGGCAATCATCTGTCCATTTCTTTAACAGATCGGGATTTCTAGGAAATAAGTAAAGGGCTTTCCAATAAGAGGTATTATTTTAATTAGCCCGCTATTTCGGTAGATGTCACTTTTGGAGCTGTCATTTTTTGACATTTGACAAGTAGAAACTACACCATTAATAAAAATGGAACGATACACGATTCAACAACGCATTGAAATTATTAAAATTCACTATAAAAATGTGAAAATGTGGCAGAGACGGTTCGTAAAACTCGAACATTTTTGGGTCATCGTGAAGCACTTTGTCGGACCGCAATACAGAAATTGGTAGAAAAATTCGAGCTGTCGGGACAAGTTAGTGATGTGAAGAATAAAACCCGTGCACGTCGCTACAGAACAGCCGAGAATATTGCTGCTGTAGCCGAAAGTGTTGAAGAAACCCCAGGTTTGTCCATCCCTCGTCGTTCTTTGGAATTAGGCATTCCGCAAACGTCATTACACCGTATTTTGCATAAAGATTTGGGTCTTAAGGCTTATAAAGCTCAGTTAACACAAGAACTGAAGCCAGCCGATCATCAACAACGTCGAGTCTTTGCTGATTGGGTCTTTGAAATGCATGAAAATGACCCGGAAGTCCATCGAAAACTCATCTTGAGTGATGAGGCCCATTTCCACCTCGATGGCTTCATCAACAAGCAAAATTGTCGCATCTGGGGCTCGGAAAACCCAAGAATTATTGTTGAAAAGCCTCTCTATCCTCAACGTGTGACTGTTTGGTGCGGTTGATGGTCCCACGGGGTCATTGGACCTTACTTTTTCGAAAATGAGGCTGGAGCAACAGTTACGGTGAATGGATTGCGCTATCGACAGATGATTAATGATTTTTTATGGCCGGAATTGGATGGTATTGATCTGGACAACGTTTACTTTCAACAAGACGGCGTTACGTGCCATACAAACAACGATCAATGATCACAATTGGCCACCGAGATCTTGTGACTTAACACCTTGCGACTTCTTCCTTTGGAGCCACGTGAAAGAGAAGGTCTACGCCAACAGCCCAGTGTCGATTCAAGACCTCAAAGATGGAATTCGTGAGGCTTTCGAGGACATAGGGCAGCCACTTTGCGATTTGGTTATGGAAAATTTCATGAAAAGGAGATGGTCCTATAGGCGTGGTTGTGGTGGTCATTTGGCTGATGTTATTTTCCATTATTAACGGCATACCTTCCTCTTTATAATGAAATAAAGATCCAATCATTTATCTCAAAAAATGGCATTTTTCTTTGATTATCAAAATAACACCTCTTATTGGAAAGCCCTTTACAATGATTTAGATATACTCAGTGATAGCTTCGGGTATTTTAAGCACAGCCTCTTAGCTGAAATTAATGTTCTGGATAATTTCTCCATTCTGAATTGATCAACTTAACTTTAATTTTTATTTGCTTCCTTCATTCACTTTCTCTTTTCTGTATACTAACCTCGCTGTATGCTCTATTGCACTCTCTTCTCTACTTTGTTCTACCTCACATTAATTTAATTTCTAGCTTTACTCCTATATGTGTTACCCTAGCTTTAATTCTGTATTTCTATTATCCTTAATTTTACTTAAGCTTTTTGATTTGTATAAATGAATTTAGATAGTATGCCTATGACTTTGAAATTTATCTGTAATTACATTATTTAATTTTATACTGTTCCTTTTTCAATGAAATTATTGTTTATCATCCTTTGTATCTAGGTTGGTTCTTTTTTTCCTTTGAAATCAATTAGCGCTAACCAAACGGTAGTAAGTAATTGGATTTATGTATCTGTTTACTATCGTATTAATTTTTATAAATAAATCAATAAATAAATAAATAACGTTTTTCCAAGTATATCAGATGCAAAACTAAAAGAGGGAGTTTTTGTGGGCCCGCAGATACGTAAAATAATGCAAAGCGATAAATTCGAAAACCTTTTCGCCATAAAAAAAAAAAAACTTGGAAATTCTTTAAAATGTTCGTCCATGGATTTTTAGGAAATAAAAAAGATGAGAATTATAAAGAAATTATCGACGATTTATTGAATGCGATGGGTGTAAGTAAACATGTTTCTTAAGATACATTTTTCCTGAAAACTTAGGGAATGTGACTAACGAGAAAGGCGATCGTTTTCATCAAGCCTTGAATATTTTTGTACAACGGCACAAGGATCGTGGGAAAGGTATAGGCACGGCACGATCCGGCGTGAGCTCATGGTACTAAATGGCTTGGCCCGTGAAACCATAAGCCGGCCGTAGGAAGCAAGCTTCAGAAGACTATTGTTGGTCTGTTTTAAGTTATAAAAAGAGGAATACAATAATATTTTTATAAATATTTTCTTAACGTGATGTGACAGATTGTTTGTGATTGTTTGTATTATTTATCCCGGGGGTGCTAACCCTAAATCTATGAGAATTGACATAATTCAACGAAGGTATATATATCGTGTAAACTAGTGTAATTTACGCGGCTAATCCGGAAAACTTATACTTAGTACATTAATAAGCAAATGATCTCGCTCGTTAAATTGCTGATATTTTAATATCTCGCGTACCTTCACTTGCGACATTTAAAAGTATTAAAGTAAAACAGTTATAAAAATCTTATCATATTTTAATTTTATTAATTCAAACTCAATTTGTCTGATATTCCACTCCCGTAAAATATATTAGAAAAATTGTTGCTTTTTTGTTTTAATTATAAAATAACTTACAAATCACTTAAATAAATACGTAGATGTCTCATTATTTTAAAATAATAAAATTTATATTTACCACACAAAACAATCATTCACTTGTCACGAAATGTAAAAAGTGCATCACAACCGCAAAGGATGCCATTTACTATTGAGAGTGCAGCCTTAATTATAGCCATATCTCTTGTCCTAGTGCGAAAAGAGTATTCCCAGGCTTCAATTAAGAGAACACCTGATCCTATAAACATGCAGCTTCCAATAACACTCAAAAATATGTCGATCCTCTTGTGAATGGGGGCTTTCATAAGAATACCTTTTGTGAAAATTTTAAAATTAATTTTCATTGATCACATCCAATCACACTAAATTCACAAAACAAACCTGCAAAAATTCCGAGATCAATTAATATAAATCCAGTAAATGTCCCAGTTGCTAGGAATGATGTAGTTATGTCTCCATCATTAAAGCTGTAGAAATGTAGCACAAGACAGGCTATGGCGAACGCCTGTTAGTAAAAATTGTTATAGAAATTCACAATGAAAATTATTTTTTAAGTGATCTATTAATAGTCACCATCTCCAAAAATTTCACTACGGAAAGTCGCGTTTTTCGATCCTCGTTCGGCATCTTAACCACAGGTAGACGCATGCGCACACCACTTATGTTTTTTTTCTTTTTAACTATTATCCGGGGATTACCCCTGTACTGAACACTCGATGTGACCTACGATTAATCCTACTAACAGTTAACAGCAGACTAAAATGATCGTACTAAATCAAAGGAAAGAAATGTATGTAGATCGGGAAAATGTAATCAAAGATAAATTCTTGCAGCCACTTGAGACTTGAAAACATCTTTCATATATAGTACCTAAAGTAGATGAGGGTATACGCAGAGAAACGGACACAAGATACAATAAAAGACCTCACGTATGTTCCGGGGGTCTCCTTGGAATTAATAAATCTTTGTCAATAATAAATTAAGTTGCCCAGCATAACAGGCAGAACATAATTAGCTCAAGATAAGACTACTGAACTGAAAAATTTTGCTAATTCACTAGCCTCGTCGAAAATTATCTTTAATTGATGTGGGAGCAAGCTTAAGTAAATGTAACTGTATATTATTTCTGAATGTATTGACTGGCACTACTGAGCCACTTTTAAGAATCAAGCGTTACGTAAAGTTTTGATATTGCTAGAAGTTAACCAATCAACTTCAATTTTCACCTTGAATCTCAGATGTTTGTTCTATTTCTGATTTAGGAAATTATGGAAAGGGGAATGTTTCATCCACGACGAGATTAACATAATCTCAACTTATATGCTAGTTAACTACAGTTGTGCGTACATCTAAACATGACACTGAACAGAATAGAAGAGAGTTTTACGGAGTAAAATTTAATTCCTAAAAATAGGCGGAAATATACCGGATTATAGATGAAAAATTAATAATTAATTAGGGAAAAATTTCTTTATGGTTTCCAGTAGACTCGATGGCCTATTTTGCGATATTAAAGACGTCCTGAAGTGTGAGGGCAATCCAAATTCACTATTTTTTTTTTTATATTTCTACGTCGATTTCCTGCTGGAGAGGGTACATACTCGTCATCAGAATTTCGTCCAAATTCACAGTATAAATAGGACTTGACTAGAAATGAAAGTGATGTAAATGGGAGCGAAACATGACCAAACGAAACGGAAATAATTCATAATGTTGGGAAGCCCAGGGTTTTGTAGGCAAATTTGCAAATTTTCGCGGGAGTTGTTGCGGTTAAATTGCAACAGAATTTGAACGAAAGTGCTAAATTCATTCGGGTTAGTAGGCCACCACAGAGAAGGTATGTAGATTTTCGACCTCTGTAAGTAGCATTTACGTGAGTTTTCAAAGATCGCCGGTAGATGGCGAAAAATGAGTATTAACAATTTTTATAGATTTAATTTTTTTTTAAATAGCTAAATGACATCCGATGTTCCATAAATTTCGTACAGATAATCTCTTAGTAAAAGCGCATCCACAGAAAAACAAAAAAATTGGATTAATCGATAAGTTATAGAAAAACATTTCGAAATGAATTTTTTAGACAAAATTTTGGGAGGCGAAAATTAAATTTCGCAACTTAATCAGAAGGGGAGGGAAAATATGTCCAAAAAATTACAAAAACTAGAAAAAGGAATTTGCGAATCGGATAATATTAGCCCCACTTCCCTCAGAATACGCGAATTCGGGAAATGAGAAACTTTTTCCGATTAAAGTACATATGAATGACATTTTGACACTGAATTTATCATCCGATTTTGATGAGATTATGTACGAATATTCTACACACATGGTAGAATATAAAATAAATACCCCTATCTCTGGAAAAATAATTTTTTTATATTTTTTTTATTATAATAATATATAAGTAATCCACCACGGGTTACCACTCTGTAACCCACTGCCTTATGAATGTCGTAATAACGGGCTTTCCAATAAGAGGTGTTATTTTGATATTCAAAGAAATATGGCATTTTTTGAGATAAATGATGTTGCTCCAGCCTCATTTTCGAAAAAGTAAGATCCAATGACCCCGCGGGAACATAAACCGCACCAAACAGTCACACGTTGAGGACAGAGAGGCTTTTCAACAATAACTCTTGGTTTTCCGAGCCCCAGATGCGACAATTTTGCTTGTTGACGAAGCCATCGAGGTGGAAATGGGCCTCATCACTCAAGATGAGTTTTCGATGGAATTCCGGATCATTTTCATGCATTTCAAGGACCCAATCAGCAAAGACTCGACGTTGTTGATGATCGGCCGGCTTGAGTTCTTGTGTTATCTGAACTTTGTACGCCTTAAGACCCAAATCTTTATGCAAAATACGGTGTAATGACGTTTGTGGAATGCCTAATTCCAAAGAACGACGAGGAATGGACAAACCTGGGTTTTCTTCAACACTTTCGGCTACAGCAGCAATATTCTCGGCTGTTCTTGAGCGACGTGCACGGGTTTTATTCTTCACATCACTAACTTGTCCCGATAGCTCGAATTTTTCTACCAATTTCTGTATTGCGGTCCGACAAGGTGCTTCACGACGACCCAAAAATGTTTGAGTTTTACGAACCGTCTCTGTCACATTTTCACCATTTTTATAGTGAATTTTAATAATTTCAATGCGTTGTTGAATCGTGTGTCGTTCAATTTTTGTTAATGGCGTAGTTTCTACTCTTGTCAAATGTCAAAAAATGACAGCTCCAAAAGTGACATCTACCGAAATAGCGGGCTAATTAAAATAACACCTCTTATTGGAAAACTCTTTAGTTTCAAAAAATCATAAAAAAATCACAATGAACTTAGCAAAAAGAACTGTGGAAATCGGTTGAAATTTGGCCGAGAAATATATGCAGCAAATTAATGTACTTTTAAGTTACATTTAAGTTACAATTTAGCAAACCTCCCAATCTTATTTTGGAAAATGCTCCTAAACTAAGGGGCGTAATGGCTTTTGGTTTTCTGTATATGAAATATAACAGATTATAGGTAATTGTAGCGAAAAGAAAGTGGCGTAAATGTTGCGAAAATACTCGCAAAATGGTAATTATTAAAGTTTTCCGAAAAGTGTTAATTTTAACACACATTCGGTCTCGCTTGGCCATCTGGAGTTCCTACTTGCGTCACTTTCATTTCTAGTCAAGTCCAACATGTACTGTGAATTTAAACGAAATCAGTGATAACGAGTAAGGACCCTCTCCTTGTTAGGCTGATCGTCTTTAAAGTGTTTTGTTTAAGATTTCGTTATGCCAGCGAATAGTAACAATTCAGAGTAAACACTTATCAACTGAGGTTTGATTTTAACATATTATAGACGGAGAGCTGGCGACCAAAATACTTACGTCATTTCATAAATAAGAGTTTCCATCTTATTGTACTCTCTTAACGGAAAAATGTGTATAACTTACGTCATACTACGATAAGTCGAGAACGCACTGTCTCAGAACATATAGATGTAGAGAGCTGAAATTTGGTACATGGCGTTTACATAGCAATAGTAAATATTATTTTAAAAATGGACTAAATCGGGCAATGCATCGACGTGGAGAGTTCAAATTTTGTACACCACGTTTTCATAAAAATTGCAAATACAAGCTAAAAATGGACCAAATTGGTAAGCGTTCTTAGGCAGTGCCCAAATATATAGTGAAAAGCGGGATTTTTGTATGGCAAACCTACGTAGGAGTAGTCCGACTGATTCAATTTTCGAACTAAAATTTATTCTTTTTTTAAAAAAGCCCGTATGCAAAATTTCAGCACATAAGTGAAAGCGTTCTCGAGTCATCGTATTATGACGAAAGTTATACACATTTTCCGCGTCTTTGTTGCCGTCTACCATCACTTTCCCACCAACCAAATTGTCTGCCATTTTTACTATTGATCATGAAATAAATCCTCTGCTGCCCCACAAAAAAGACATCGTGGCCGTTCCGCAGCATCTTGCACCACTGGAAACCAGGTAGACTTCCGAATTAGTCATTAACGATGTTCTTTAGTTTCTTTAGTTCTTTGTAGGGACGACGGTAGATAAGATTGGTGCACCATGACGTCGTCACAACGATTCGCAGCTAGTCTCCAATCGGATACATAGCCACACAAAATCCGGAACTTGTTTCTTTAGTTTCTTTAGCTGCTATTGTTCCAAAACTTTTGAAATCTTTCGCCAACAACCCTACTACATAATGCTGCTAAATCATGTAGGTTCACTAGACCTCGACCTGGATAACTCAGTATAGCTCCAGTGAGAAGACTTTTTAAGTTCCTCGGCTCGACCACGTCGAGCTTTGGAGCGTTGTTTCTGGGTCGCACTAATACGTCTCCGTCGATGTTAGCTTCGTTTGCTTTAATGTTAATTGGTAGTGGAGCATTCGATGGTTCGAGGTGGTTTAGACGGTGTAGTCAAAGTTTACCTAATAATAAGTTAAGAAGCTGTAGAGCAAAATGGGCAAATTTCTGGTGTTTTTTAGAATGAAACAACTAATTTCATATACTTTCGTCTTTTGCATGAATGGGGGAAAAGAACTTGTCTATGCACTACTGTAGTGCAACTGAGACAACGAGTTAAAAACAAAAATCGAGAGAACGTAGAATTACCCGAACGACAAAATCTTATTAAATCCCTCAAAATCCTTTCAACCTATTCATAATAATGTACTTCGGGCCACACTACTTCCCATTTTTAAGAAAAAGATAAATTTCGCTTTGGCTCAGATGCTGAAAGGAGATGTAAAATTCCTCTCAAATGAAATTCTCATTTTTTCCGAAAATATCAGAGAATTCAGCATGAGTTCTCCCACTTAATCTCTTCATAGCAAAACGAATGTAAACAGAAACACATGCTGTTCAAATATCATAAGATTACAGCAACAACATGTGTCCTTCTCTAGTCATTTCACAACAACAACATGTGTCCTAACATTATCAATATTTCATGAAAACCGGTTTTCACAAAAGCGCGGGAGCGTTTTATGAGAGTAAAACGTGAAAACTCCGCCCCTTCTCATTTATTTACGAAAATGAAACATTTGCCATTCTGTTTCGGTGCATGCAACTTGAGCTTTCACATTTTTTATCTTTATTCATAAATATTTTAAAGAGAGTTTGAGTTTTTTTCGATTTTTTTTTCTTTCTTCCTTCCTTTTCTTGCCGTGTGCATTTTAAATGTAAAACACTCGGATATCTCACCAGCTTCTTAACTTATTATTAGGTAAACTTTGGTGTAGTTTTTGCGTGCCGCGCACGAAAATGGTAGGAGAGGGGAATGAGCGGAGATGGGGAGGGCGCGCACAGAACAGCGACTGAGCATCGCGCACGATCATGAAGTTTTTATCAATTTCTCTTTCACTTGTTTTCTATGCATTCGGGCGAGTTCCGAAAAATTGTTATTTTCAGCAATTCTTCTTTCACTTGTTTTTGCATTCGGGGGAGTTCAGGAAATTTTTTTAGCATCAGCTGATCATTCAATGACCCATTTTCGGTGAAAAATATTGTGTTCAATTGTTAATTCGGGATATTCATTTATTGAAGTGTGGACCATTGCTGTGAAAATGTTATGTGTGATTGTTGTGTTTTGTGATTTTAATACGGGATTTTAATTTGTGAAAGCTTAGACCTTAGACCCTTGACAGTAAAAATATTGTTTGAAGTTTGTCTTTTTAAATTGAGATTTTTGTTTTAAAAGTATTGTGTTGAAAAAATATAATGAGCGTTAGGTGGGACCGCCAATTAGTGGAAAAACTGTTGTTGTGTTATCAAGAGTTTGAAAACTTGTACAACACAAAACACAAAGACTACATAAAAAGAGATAAAAGAGAAAAATCCCTTGAAGTAATTTGCAGTGAGTTGCAACAAGGCAATAGGGCAATTACGGTGCACTACATTCGCAATAAAATCCAGGTATTGTGTGGGCAGTATGCGAAAGAGATGAGGCTAATGGCTGCATCAAAAAAGAGTGGAGCAGGAATCGAGGATGTATATTTGCCAAAATTGTGGTGTTTTGACCAGATGGATTTTCTGAAGATTTATTGTACTACCAAGGAATCTACAACAAATATAGACACGGTATGTTTACGTATTTCCTTTATACAACCAGTTCTTTTTTTATTTATTTTTAATTCAATTAGATATAACTGTAAAATACATATATTTCTTACAGCTTTTTATAAATCCTGATGACGTTGAAGAAGTTCCAGAAGAAGACGAAATTGGCGGGAACGAGCCGAGCACTTCATTTGCTTCTCCACCACCGACGGTAAGTTGAGAAATTTTAAAATTTGTTTAATTTAAATATTTGTTATAGACGCCAACTTTGGCTGTAACAATGTTAGGTGCACCGGGTGTTAATTATACAATTGGTTTTTAATTATTAAATGCAAAAATTGCTTAGAAAACTAACTAACTAACTAAGAGCACGCGTTGACAGGTTTGACATGGACGCCTGTTGTATAAGTTGAAATTTAAAGTACCTTCACCTGTCATCCGACTGAATTTTTCCTTCATTGTGAAAGTATTCCGCAAATTGTTTTCTAATTGTTTCTACAAAGCTTTTAGAAGAGGTGCCTTGCTCTTGAGGTTCTTGCTGATTTTGCTCATCTCCAGTTACACTATGACCGTTGCTATTATTGTTTTCAAGGTAATCTCTTGAATTGTGGGTTATCAAAAAATTGTGCAAAACACAGCATGCTCTTGTAACTCTTTCCACATTATGAACGCGCAAATTCATTGTATTTTGTAAAACACGAAATCTGTTAGATAGGAGACCTAAGGCACGCTCTATATTTTGTCTCGCACGGCTAATTCGAGTATTAAATGTTTGCTTTACTCCTTCTTTGCTTTTATATGGATAGGGTTTCATTATATGTTTTTGCAGGGGAAAAGCGTCATCTCCAATAATTACATATGGCAGCAGCCGATTGTTCCTGATTGGTTTCTCAGCTGGAATATATTGTTCGCCGTTGTCGATTACACGTTTTAACTTACTTTGAAGCAAAACACCAGCATCGTTAGTGCGACCGTTGCATCCAATATCCACATAAGTAAACTTACAACTTGCATCGCATAATGCCAATAAAATAATACTGTCTGTTCCTTTATAGTTGTGATAAAATGCACTATCCTTTTGAAGCGATCTGAATGCTATGTGCTTTCCATCCAAAGCACCCAAGCAATGGGGGAATTGCCAGCGCACGGCAAACTCTTCAGAAATTTTCTCCCACTCAGCAATGGATGAGGGAAACTGAAAAGATATGTGCAAATTAACTGAACAATTAAAAAAAATTGATATTTTAAAATTTCTATTTGCAGGCCAAACGATGCAGCAAAATGGATATGCGGGCACAGATAACAGCCACACTGCAATGTACTGAGGAGCTACTTAAAAAAAAAAAAAAAAAAAAAAAGAAACGAGCGGAAAGATGATTGGGTCAGCAATTTTGTTGTATCTCAACTTGAACTAATTACGGATCCGGTCATTCACAGTAATACGGTATGGGCAATTCAATCTGCTTTGAGAGAGGGATTGAGGAGAAAAGAAAGCTCCAAAGTGCAAATTCTCACAGGTCACATGTTGAAAGTGCACCAAGTCCAAGTAAAAACGCCGCCTCACATGAAAGAGATCAGCAAATTTTACCTGCCGCACAAGCACAAGCAAAATCGATCAAGATTTTATCGGTTCAGGTAATTCCGCCATCTACTTCTGAGTCCGAAATTGGAAATGCAGCTGCTCAAATCCATTCACCTTTATACTCAGAGAAACGTATGGAAAAGGACAGAGATATCGAAGAAGTTGCTGACTTTCATTCCGAGGAACCACCACAAAACAAAAAAAAGCAGAAAAGGGATATATTACAATTATCTCTAGCTGGAATATTTGACGAATAAAATTTATTTACTTTTTTCTAAAAATTACCTTTAAATAATTTTCCTTTAAGTTTTGCCACAATATTTCACAAATAATTGGGATGTTGGCTTTTGATAACCTAGTTTGAAACTCCATACTTTGGTAAGATTCGCCAGTTGCCAGAAATCTAAGAGTAATTGCCAAACGTTCTGCAAGTTCAACGGAATCCCTCATTATGGTATTTTGATGCTTTAAATCCTTTTCAACACTTGATAGTAGCCTTTTGAAAGTATCTTCATTCATGCGCAAATAATTTCGGTAAGCATCTGCGTCCTCTGTTCTTAATTCGCGAGTTAAAAAGTGAAATGAACCACTGCTATTTCTACGCTTTTTCCACGGTTGTACCCAACATTTTCTTTTCCTTTTTGTTCCTGCAAGTTGGAGAAGACCAGAGGCAGCGCTTAGTAAGCCTGTAACAATTAAATTATCATCACTATCGCTGCTTGAGTAAGCATTTAAAGCAAGGGCGGCATTTTCTAAACTCAAAGCCATTTCCATATCTTCTTCACTGCTAGAACTCATATTCATGTCTAAAATTGAAATGATTTTTTTATTATTTGAGTTTTGAATGTAATTATTATGTATTAATAAATATACCTATCAAAATGCGCACGATATTTACTAAAAATATTACCAGTCCAAATAATTTTCAGTTAACGTGAACGCCACCCAGAGAAGAATGTCGTAGACGACGAAATAAGCGATTAAAGATCTGCTCTTGTTTTCGTGCGCGCCGCGCAAAAACTATACCGTGTTACCGTACAGCAAGTTTTTCCCTTCTTGAACAAAAGAGAATAACCGATCACGCGACGCAAAAACTACACCGTCTAAACCAGGCCTTCGGAATTTTCGCTAGTACCGGTTTCTTTGTTGTTGATTTGTGTATTGTGTACAGTTCGTGATTGGTGGATGGTCTATAACTAACGGATCGTTAGCAATTGGTTCGAGAATACTTCCCAAGCCATGAAACAGAAATCTATATGTGTGCGTTCGGAGTCCGTTTTCTGAAATGTTCCTTATTGATACTTATGGAAAAGTGCTAACCATTGGATTATTATAAAAGCCATAGAGCCTAACCTACTATCCATACAGGAAAAACGTCTTGTAGTAATTTAAAGCTTGGTTCCTTACCTTTCCAAAGGCTACACTTACTATATACCTTACTTAACAAAATAATAAAATAGTTTTGATTACAAAGTAACCTTACCATTTTACGCTCTCTAACTGTCAGCAGAGTAATAATTACATGACATGGCATGACGGCACAGCGATTACTCATCTGAGAGGTTTTGTTTGAAGAATCGCAGTCATTTGGTTAAGATAAATTTTTTTAAATAATTTTGTTAGGAAAGGTATGAAAATTTTATTACAGTTCGGAAGATAAGAAAGCCAGCTTAAGATTATCCGAACACCATTTTTCTGTATGAATAGTAGTTTAGGGCGGAGGAGCTATTCAAATCAAACTTTGGTCAGTTTTACATAAGAACATTGCAAATATTTTAGAATGTAAGGACTCCGTTGGGCCTCGCATGTGGTAGGGAGGGAGTCTGTTTCATGGTTTGTGAAGTATTCTCAAGGGTTTTGTGTGGGAGCTTGTTCGGTTTTTGGTGTGTTATTGGTGATTGGTGTATTGTGGATGACTGCTGAACGTTTGGTGATTGGTGTATGTTTGGTTATTGGTGTGTGTTTGGTTCTCGGTGGCCTGGTGATTGGTGGGTTCGTGATTGGTGTATGAGTGCTTGGTGTTTTTGTGGTGATTGATGTATTTTTAATTGGTGCCTGAGTGATTGGTGCATGAGTGATTGGTGATTGGTGTATGTCTGTTTATTGGTGTGTTGATGATCGGTATAGGTGTGATTGGTGTATGAATGTTTAGTTGGTGTTTGGTGTATTCCTGATTGGTGTATTAGTGTTTGGTATTCAGTTGGTGATTGGGGTATGTTTGTTTATTGGTGTGTTACATTTATTGATTAGTTCGCCGAGCTTCTGAATGATTTTATCCAGGCTTCGGTTCGCTATTCTGCTCGTTTTCCTCTCCATTTGAGTTGAATTTGAAGCCCGACTATGTAGTGCCCTTGCTTCAGGTTAGCTAATCAACAGTTAGAGTGAGGAACGCTTCAGAAGAACTAATCGAACAGCAGTCACCCAGCTTACGGGTGCACCGGGGTCACCGTTTGTCACAGCTAATATTGCATGTATAAATATTACTTTGTTTTATGAAAATGTGAAAAGTGTGAAGAATAGCCCAGAATTCAAAACAAAAACCTTGTCCGAAGGAAAATGTCCAAAGTAAGTCATTACCTAAAGAATTTTCAAAAGGAGCAATACTACCATCCAGGCGTTATGCCTTCCGTGTGTAAGCTATCCTCAAAAGAAAATAAATAAAATTGTGGATTCTCGTCTCCTGGGACTTGGCAATAAGCCAGTTTAGTTAGTGCTCGCATTTAGCGCCTTAAGCAGGAGGTATTGAAGTTGGTATTTCTTTGTATAGCGTCGTATTTATGTTCTGACAAAGTGAGAAAGTACTTCGGTACACTCTTAAGACTCCGCAGATAAGCAAAAGCCCGAAAGGCATAATATATGAAACAAAACAAAAGCATAGACAAATTAAAAACATACAAAGACTGGACACGTAGAACAAAAATATGCAACGCTTTTCTAGAATATAAAATTAGGGATGCCTCGACTTGGCACTTGATGACGTGCCCAAAGGGTAAGGCACTAATGCCTCGCTCCATACAAAATAACTGTTGCCTCGATCCGATGAAGAGAAGGCCACAAGTTTTTCTTAGAAATTTACTGGAAATTTCTTCCTTCGAATTTTTATGCATTGGCCAGGCCGAGAGCAGTGCATCGCTCGAATATAAAATCTAACAACGATGTACATACTGTATCTGAAAATAAGTCTAGTCGGCCACCAAAATGAAAAAAAAATTCTACCGAAACACTTTGTGTAAATTTCTAAAAAAAAACAATTGCTTATTACTTGTCTAGCGTCTACGCTCATAAAAATTGTTGTCGCCCTCCAAAAGTGCGTATGAATTCTAAGGAAAAAGTTTCCAGTAAATTACTAAGAAAAAATTGCGGCCTTCCCTACATCAGGTCGAGGCATCGTTGTTAGATTTTATAGTCGAGCAAGACACTGCTCTCGGCCCGGCCAATGCATAAAAATTCGAAGGAAGAAATTTCTAGTAAATTTCTAAGAAAAACTTGTGGCCTTCTCTTCATCGGATCGAGGCAACAGTGATTTTGTTATTTGTATGGGGCGAGGCATTCGTGCTTCCCTTTGGGCACGTCATCAAGTGCCAAGTCGAGGCATCGTCGAGGCATCCTTAATTTTATATTCTAGAAAAGCGTTGCATATTTTTGTTCTACGTGTCTAGTCTTTGTATGTTATTAATTTGTCTATGACAAAAGCTTAATCGAATTTTCAACTTCCAAGATTAAGGGTTAATTTAACGAACGTGACGTGGATTAACAAAAGCCAAAAAGCAGAAATATGTGAAATATTTCTAACCAGTCAGCTAAACGCAGGCTGATTCAAACTATTGGCATTCAAGATTTAAAGTTGGTTTAATGCACGTAGTTTAGCAAAAGACCAAAGCAGGTGTAGTTGAATTATTTCTAACAATTCTGTTGAAATTTAGACAACACCTTCAAAGTATTTATATTTCAGACTGTACAAAAAAAAACAAACAAAAAAATAGAAGATCTCTTACGTATGGTTCCAGGCGAAGAGACCAAATCCCGAAAAATATTTCTCACCCGCAGATCACACTTTAAATTTAAATATAGAAAAACCTTAAAGTCCTGTACTAAGCCAATAGATGAAAGGCCGAAAATATTGCACACCATTAGACTAAAAGTTTGAATTGTTTATTAAAATTTATCAAAAATATAGACAATTTTAGTTATTTTATCAAGCAAATAGATATCTCTGTGGATAGGAACTCGCACGAAAGCTTTTCTTTTGTTTATGTTACACCAACTGATAGCCGCCTTCTCCATTAAATCTGAAGCTGTTGGTTTAGATAACGTGCACCCTAAATTTCTCAAAATTATTCTTTCTATTTGCCCATCAGCGTTAACTAACATCATCAACGCCACTCTGTTCAGGTCTGCATTTCCCAATAACTAGGCAAGACCCAATGAATTTGTAGTGTTTCACATTCCAATCGAGATTCACTTTGAAGTTTGGAAAATGGTTCTTTGAGTAGGCATTGATTTTTTATGTTAGAAGTAAAAACAAAAAAATAATTAATTTTTTAAAAGCAGACGTAGAAATGGGTAAATTATTCCATAAATCGATAAATCGTATCAAACGATGTTCTTTCCTCAAGAATCGATTCATTTAAAATATCGTGTCCATTATATCGATATATCGATATTTTTCATTATAAAGGGTTTTCCAATAAGAGGTGTTATTTTGATATTCAAAGAAAAATGTCATTTTTTGAGATAAATGATCGGATCTTTATTTCATTATAAAGAGGAAGGTATGCTGTTAATAATGGAAAATAACATCAGCCAAATGACCACCACGACCACGCCTACAGGACCATGTCCTTTTCATGAAATTTTCCATAACCAAATCGCAAAGTGGCTGCCCTATGTCCTCGATAGCCTCACGAATTCCATCTTTGAGGTCTTGAATCGACGCTGGGCTGTTGGCGTAGACCTTCACTTTCACGTGGCCCCAAAGGAAGAAGTCGCAAGGTGTTAAGTCACAAGACCTCGGTGGTCAATTGTGATCATCTCTACGAGAGATAGCACGGTCCGGAAACTTTTCCCGTAAAAGATCAATGGTTTCGTTGCTTGTATGGCACGTAGCGCCGTCTTGTTGAAAGTAAACGTTGTCCAGATCAATACCATCCAATTCCGGCCATAGAAAATCATTAATCATCTGTCGATAGCGCAATCCATTCACCGTAACTGTTGCTCCAGCCTCATTTTCAAAAAAGTAAGGTCCAATGATCCCGCGGACCATAAACCGCACCAAACAGTCACACGTTGAGGATAGAGAGGCTTTTCAACAATAACTCTTGGGTTTTCCGAGCCCCAGATGCGAAAATTTTGCTAGTTGACGAAGCCATCGAGTGGAAATGGGCCTCATCACTCAAGATGAGTTTTCGATGGAATTCCGGATCATTTTCATGCATTTCAAGGACCCAATCAGCAAAGATTCGACGTTGTTGATAATCGGCCGGCTTGAGTTCTTGTGTTAACTGAACTTTATAAGCCTTAAGACCCAAATCTTTATGCAAAATACGGTGTAATGACGTTTGTGGAATGCCTAATTCCAAAGAACGACGAGGAATGGACAAACCTGGGTTTTCTTCAACGCGACGTGCACGGTGCTTCACGACGACCCAAAAATGTTCGAGTTTTACGAACCGTCTCTGCCACATTTTCACCATTTTTATAGTGAATTTTAATAATTTCAATGCGTTGTTGAATCGTGTATCGTTCCATTTTTATTAATGGCGTAGTTTCTACTTGTCAAATGTAAAAAAATGACAGCTCCAAAAGTGACATCTACCAAAATAGCGGGCTAATTAAAATAACACCTCTTATTGGAAAGCCCGATAGAATCAGATGAAATTTTTATGGAAAGCTATAAAATGAATAATGAATAAAAACAAAAAGTAGCCTGTCTAATTCAAATATTGATTTAATCTTAAGGTCAGCATCACCGGGAAATTTTTCCGAAGCCATGAAATAGGCATTCATACATGTTTGTGCGAGTCCTTCTCTCTAGAACACCGAAAAAGCAACGGATTTAAATCTAAACTGTCCAATTGCCTAAACTATCATTCATATGAAAACATTGTCTTACGAGTAAGTAAGTAGATTTTTAGGTGTTCACTCTTATATGTATACCTTAATTAACAGAACACAAAATTAATTCTCAACCGATAAAAATTCCGATTTTTCCGTAAATATCCAAAACACCACAGCAGTGCATAACAGCAGAAATTTGGTATATAAATCAGACTACTTTTGGGAAGCTAAGAAACCAGCCTTAAGATTGCTGGAAGAGCATTTTTAAGTATGAATGATAATTTAGATTCAGTCACTTTTTCAAAAGAGCATATATACAACTTGTTAGGACGAGGCTGGGGCTATCATGTATTAGAAAATATCTCCCGGAGGTTTTGTCAAGATTCGAAATATTATTTACTCCTATATAATATTTTTAATATTAAAAAAAAACATTTTATTCAAAATAGCATAAAAAAACAAATAAGAACATAAAAAAAAATGCACTTTCAATGGCATGTAGAATAAAAAAGAAAACAAATCTTTGCAACTTTGAAGTTAATTTGATTCTTAAAAATGTTTCCTGTAAAACTGAATTTAAAATTAACAGTTTTGAAAGCCGTTTGCTACAAATGCGGCTTCTGTTATTCATTACACTTCCGGCTCTTGAGAAGAGCCTTTCAGATGCCACTGAAGAACCCATTATTGTAAAATAATACTTCGCTAGATTATACATATTTGGATGTAGATTTTTAAGTGACCTTTCCCAAGTCATTATCGGATCTGAATCCAAATCATCAGTAGTCGATGTCAAATATCACTACTTAACTCTACCACTGACATACATATATACCATGGACTGACAGATTTTCCATTTCATATGAGTCAACTTTTGTTGGTAGGGTGTGACAATTATCTTAATTTCAAGTTTTACTTTCGCTTTAATATTCATATTAAATGTCCAACAAATTACAGATGTATTCGAAATTATTTCTATTCTTGGAAAATTATCTCCTACAACATTAAATATTTTTTAAGCTTGATTTTTAAGCAAATAAAATTCAGAATTTTTTGTCTACTTGCCCCTAAAAGTAGGTATGGGGGACAGCGAAAGGATTACAAATGTTATATCCATCCATTTCTATTCTATATATTAATTTGGAAAAGCTCTGAACTGAAATTGGACTATGGTGGATTTTGTATAGAACTTATTATTTGTAGTTCAACTATAGAAAAGTGATCCCATAATAATGTCAAATAATGTAAGCAAGTTCAGTAGTATCAGCAGTCCATTTTATATATGTACGTCAGTGAACTCTACATGATAACAAGTAAAAAAGCTGGAATTGGTCTAAGACCAATTCTTATGATACCCTAGATGAATGCCCGTATTAAATTTCTTATGGTCACCGATCTATTCAAGTATTGATTTTGAAGTTGTCTTTTCCATATATTTCTAGAACAGTTTGTCACACAGAAAAAATGGTTATAACCAATTTTATAGGATTTCGTATTCTGCAGAAGTTTTTAGTACAATAAAAATGTCTTGGACTGATCGTTTTCAAAGTATACGTAAAAAACCAAAATTTTTATATGGCAACACCAAGAAGGAGTTGCCCGATTTAGTCCATTTTTGACATTTTATTTGCTAATATAGTAAAAACATCATGTACGAAATTTCAGCTCTCTACGTCGATGCGTTCTAAGGCAGTGTCCAAATATATAGCGAAAAACGAAATTTTTACATGGCAACCCCACAAAGGAGTTGCCCGATTTGTCTCATTTCCGAACTTAATTTTACTTTTTTTTTTAAAGTCCGTGTACAAAATTTCAGCTTTTTAAGTATACGCGTTCTCGAGTTATCGTGCGCACAGACGGACGGACGGACAGACGGACGGACGGACGGACGGACATTCAAAAATCGAAATAACTTTTAATATTATGAATGGGTGTCCAATCCATTTTGCTCTACCGTCATTATTTCGAGATGTTACAAACGGAATGACAAACTTAGTATACCCCTATGATTTCATCTAGGGTATAATAAGGATTTGGATATATTCCAGCTCCTAAAGTCGCTTGTTGCGATAAATGTCTAGACCATAGCAAGGTACTAGGATTTTGTGCTATCAATGTTTCTATGGAACTTTCATTTTCAATATTTTGCTCAGGCATAGGTAAATTATTTTGTTTATCAGCAGCCCGAGCAAGGAAGTACAAACAATAATGAAGCATTTAAACTTGGAAAATGTAAACGCAGGGAAACCATATTATAAACGCACTGCAGCACAAATGACAAATTGACAATGGTCTTGTTCTTATTTGGAAAAGAAGTCGTATGGAACTGATACATCATTATAAAGCACAGTATACATATGTACCTACATAGGATAAAGTGGATGTTTGATTATACAACATGAAGTGTAAATTTTTAACTCAAAATTGCTGTGTCAAATCACTAACTTTACCGTGTTGTACTATGACTTTTAATTTTTAATTTAAGGTTTTACATGTTTTTTATAAGTTGAAAATATCGATACACCGATAATATCGGGTTAACCAGTATCGAGTGAAATTATCGAATATCGACACAAGATTTATCGATATATCAATACATCGATATTTTTTGCCTATTCCTAAGCAGACGTATTTTGTACATCTAAAGAAAAAGGAAAATACATAAAATTGTGCGGCGATAGGGTGTCAATACGTACAATCTCTGAGAAACTTATAATCCTAGCCTAACAGACTACCGACTAATAGCCATTTTCCCGTATTTATCCAAAAAACTGGAAAAAAAGAAATGTACCACAAAATGTGTGTCACTGTTCTGCTCAAAATATTTGATGACATAGGAACTACTATCGATTTAGATATGCTAACAGTTCTGGTATTCTACGACTTTTCGAAGGCTTTTGATAGGGTTGATCATCGGCTAAGGTGAAGACACTATCATCGTTATACGGTTTTTTGTTATGGCTTCTAAGCTCATCGCCTCCTATGTATCAGAGAGCTATCTGTAGCAATCAACTCTCCAGCGAAATCGGCATCAATTCCGGCATTCCGCAGGATTCAATCCTATGACCATTATTATTCATACTGTTCATAAATGATTTTTCGATTATTATTAACTATACCAAATATCACATGTACGCGGATGATGATGAAATATATTTGTCCTCATCTCTCGGTCTAATTGAGGATAGTGTACGCAAAATTAATGATGATCTCTCTTCCATTTATCCATGGGCCATGAATAATAAACTATTGTACAATGCCACTAAGCTGACGCAAGTGTCATCTATAAGAACGAAATGGATCAAAAATTCTGTGGAGAATACGGCGTATAATCTCAAATAGTACACTTACATGGTCCAACCACATAAACAGCCTTGTATCTAAAGCTTTCTGCCTCTGCTAACTTTTTACCTTTGTCTACAAGATTAAAAATCGTTAAATATTTAATATGCCCGATTCTATCCTACGGCTGTGAAATCTATTACTAATTTGACACTGTATTAATCAGGAAATTGACAGTTGCATTCAACTCTGCTATCAGATCTGCATATACAACGCACTCACATGTATATAAATTGACTGACTGAGCTCCTATTTCATGTGGCGTCAGTTTTGATTGAAATTATGCTCTCACTGTCAATGGTACTAACTGTTGCAATCTGGCATTATATTTAAATTATTTTGTCAGTGGGATTTGCCGAGTTCGAGTTTATCAAAAGTGTTCGGGACTATTTTTGTTTTTAATTTTTAATTATGAGTCAAAAGAAAGGTTTTTTTAAAAGGTATTTTAGTAGGAAAGCTTTGATTACCTTCTGCAAATACCGCTAAACCTTAAATAAATTCTCGTTATCAATCATTACAGTTCAGTGGGCAATAATGCTCTCACGAAAGGAGACAAAAATATAATAGTGGTGTCATTTGCTACAAGCAGTCCATTTATTTATATGTCAGTGATACAATTTGAGACGATATAATCACGTATCATTATATGTTAAAAACGTATTTGGATATAGTCTATACCAGGGGCGCATCGAGGAGGGGGGCCGAAAACGGGCCCATCCCCCAGAAGGTCAGTTTTTTCTTTAAATATAACTGACAAATTATGGATAAAATGTAACCTCTCTAATATTACAAAGTCCAATAAAACTACAATAAAACCCTTAAATATATAATAGCATCTCTTAAGTGTTTAGATGTGCGCAGGACGCGACTTTGGAATCCTATTTTTCCGACTCCTTTTGGATTTGCGTTACTGGTCCTACACTCTTGTCTGAAGTATCGAGCAATCCTATTCCTCTTTAACTGGATTTGCTCTCGTAAACCTGAGTATTTATATGAAAAAATCAGCTTGGCTCGGTCTAACTGTACACTAACCTTGCTGTTGCCTCGTGTGGGGCGCTGTTACAACAGGACAGCAATTTTTTGTTGGGTTATCAGGCTGTGGAATGAACTAAGGCGTTGCAGTCGGGACAGCTTCCGGAGAAATATCTTGTTATAGCAATAACTAAACTACAAAATTTTAAATCAATTTGTAGGTATAAGTGCATGTATGTATATATAGTGTTACATAATTTGTTCTGCAGAAAGCTAAAAAAAAAGAAAAGAGAATTTATACATTGGAAAGAATATTAATAACCAAGGTTACTCATCTCTAAATCGCCAAACGCATAACCCGGAAAATTTCCCGCGGCGATTTCGACATCCTCTCTATGACCTTGTCGATGCAAAAAAGGTCATGACAGTCCAGTGATTTCTCTTCTAGTTTTGACCTTCGAGTGTACGAGATCAACGAAATTTATAAATAAATCTGTTAAAAGTTAAAATTTTTACAAAAAACTGAAATAAATTGTAAAGAGTTATTGTGATAGCTTGAAACGAATTGTTTTCATGATCGTTTGGTTAAATTAAGTCGAGTTTTCTTTGTAGTGCAGAAGTTCAGCCAGAACAATTAAATACTTGGAGCAAATTTTTTTGGATAACGCAATTTAGAAAAAGATTGGAATAAATTGGCTGCTCAATTCAAACTTTGTAAGTTTTTTTTTTTTATTGTATTGCATTTTAATTCTTCCTGCATGCACGCAAAATTGCCAGAGAATTTCAGTCTCAAAAGTCGGCTCATGTCAATTGGGGCTATTTAGAAAAAAATTAATTACAGCATTAGCATTTGTTTTGCCATAATTTTAGTGTGCCCTCGATGACATTTATTATTTAAGGGAAGAAAACAAAAGCCCCATTACGTTTTTTTTTCTGTTTGCTTACAAAAGGCCGAGCAAAACATATCAGCTGGCCAGTCGCTATTTACAATAGCAGCCATATTATCGCATGCGAGAAATCAGTGCGAGTAGCACCGATTAAAATCTAGCCGCTTATAACTATCACGCCATCTCATTATAATTAACTTCCATGCTTTGTAATTGGCACGACACATTTATAATAACGCAGCTCAATACACTAACAATAACTACTTGTCTCCATAGAAACAAAATTATTGTGTACTCACCGTAGTAATCAGGCTTGAGTATACCCGAATTGCTGACTGTGTTCGGCCATATCCCAATCCCTCGTTGCATGTTCCAGTGGATTTATCCAATTCGGGGAGCCCTAGCGCTGCACTTCACTAACACTTCCCAAACCATTGCATTGAGATTATCACGCACTCCACTAATAAACACAGAATTTAATTGTTTTGACTTTTTGTTTACACACTGCACTACGCGCCGATTAGATGATCAGCTGCGACCACTATTCAACCGGCATGCCTACTTAGCTTGCTTCGAAACGTAAACATAAGTTGACAGCCACATCGGAAGGGACTGACCCACATTCGCAAATCGTGTACACAGTACACATAGCGTATAGTAGGCACGGGGCACCCACACAGAAATTCAAACTCGACTGTTTTGATATTAGGTACAGTCACCTACAACCAGCAACAACAAACCACTTTTAAGAAAAGTTGCTATTCACTTTCCTGAGGCTATATTTTTGTCGGACAATTTAGAGCAATAAAAACCAAAAAGTTAACAATATTTAATATATAAAATGATTTAATGTATAAATTTACCATCATTCCAGACTAAATTAGAAATTAACATTTTCGTTCATTAATTGTTTCTTTTTGGGCACATTCACCTACCTATTACACTGGTCTACAAAGTTTAAATTTCTTCTTGTCACACGAAAACTTATATCAAATTTTGAATGTACTATGGCCACCAAATAATAATGTATTCATTAAAAAAAATTGATTTTTTTGTAACGTCAAAACATATATTTTCATGAAAAGTACAAAAATCACCTACACTTAGACAAATTATTACTTAATGTACAATAAATAGTTATAACTTTAGTGAGTGTTTGGTTTCTGGTAGGTCCCTTTTAAGTCTCCAACAGTAATCTGCTGTCATTCCTGAACTCTATTCCCCTTGATAACGCTTCTTTGTTAAGGAAATGCCCTGACGAAATCTCTCGCCTTGCTCAACACTCACAGCGCCTAAGTTTTCGGGAAAGGGATTAAGATGAGAATCCAGCATAGGTATTTTCAAGGACATGTTACAACCCAAAGCTTTGTATGAGGTTATAAGTTCATTAATTAAATATTTGGAATTTTCCGCTCTATGTTTTCCTAGAAAATTGTGAACGACATTCACAAAATTCATTTCGCGTTTTTCTTCAAAGTTCTTATCCTTCATTAGTTCCCGTATTTGTGAACGAACAAATATTCTCTCTTTAATTTTTCCTCACTGAGTTTAGGGAATTTATCTTTCAGGGATCCAAATCCCCTACCATCTTTATGCATAGCTTTTACAAAATTTTTCATCATGCCTAGTTTTATATGCAACGGTGGTAAAAGTATGTCTTCAGGGTTCATTATAGGTTCATTTTTAACATTCTTATGTCCTGGAGTAAGTGATTCACGTTTGGGCCATGCTTTTTTTGTGTAGTGATTTTTTCTATCTTACTATCCCATTTGCAAATAAAGCAGCAATATTTGGTGTAACCAAGCTGTAGTCCAAGCAAAAAAGCAGCGATTTTAAAATCTCCAGTGATTTTTCAAGCGTGATCACTGTATTTAATTTTTTTCGGGAAGGAATTTCATATTCTCGTAAGTCTCTTTCATATCAGAACCTTGAGCTACAGGCACTGAAGAAAGTTTGTTTCCGCTATATAGCAACAGTGCTTTCAAACTAGTTCTTGATCATATATAAAATTTAATAGATTCATTACAGCAGGAATGTCATTACAATACACCAAATTATCCGCTTTCGAAAAGTAAGGTTACAAATCATCGTCATGATGTCGAAAATAAGAAATTTTCGTATCGGGAGAAAGTAAATTCCAATCGTTTAATCTAGACCCTAAAAGCTCAGCCTGTTTTTTAGAAATATATAAATCACGCACTAAATCGTTGAGATCACTTCGTATCAATAAGTGGGGTTCTTTTGAAGTAGACGGCTCATAATTTGGGTCGCTCTCTTCAGATACCTTACCATGTTCACTAAGAATAGATTCTGGCCTAGGAACAGATTTCTGACTATCTGATCGATTTGGAGTCTTCGGTACAGGCCATTCGGCACTATAGAATTTGTCTGATGGTCGACGACACGTCTGGGTACGTGATTGTGTATTTGGACCTTGTTGTAAATCCTTTTGTTTGAAATAAATCACATATATCGTTCAAATTTAGCAAATGGAAAATATCTAGATTCTTCTTTAGCCCAACCGAATAGGAGTCTCATACACGTTACACAACATATATGTGGAGCCCACGATTTAACTTGGTGACGCACAAGAAAACCAAAAATAGCCTAAATAACACTCCTCAATTAATAATGATGTAAATTTTAGACGCTGAGATAAAAAAGTTAATTCTCCACACACATAACAAAACTTGTCCGGGTTATTTGAACACTTTCGTGGCATATTTATAATGTAACAAACGTCAATAAAATATAAGTTAGTCGAATACGATAGTTATATTAGCGCCTAAATTAAGTTATTCAAACAAAAACACGTAAATGAGGTCAGAAATGAATATACGTGACTCGAAAAACTGTTCACGTATTTTCTCCAAATGTCATATAAGGTATTATTTTAAATAAAAAGAAGGGAATTCACTTTTTGATTTTGAATATATTTTAGGGGAGTAACAAGAATTCATAAATTCGAATATACAAGAACACAATTATATATTTCAAGAAAAAAAAATAATATAATCTGAAATCCAACAAATGAACAGTTTATCGACTAGTAGATACATTTCAATGTTTAGTATTATAAAAGATTATTTTAAAATGTGGTGTTTCCTCCTTTAGCTTTAATAACTGCTTGTATTCGTTTAGGCATACTGGCCGTTAATTTAGCCAAAGTTTCGGAGCTGATTTCCTCCCACGCCTTTTGAACATTCACCCAGAGCTCATCAACGGTTTTTGGGACTTCCTTTTGCGTAATTAGTCTTTTTTTAATTATAGCCCAAAGATTCTCGATTGGATTGAGATCAGGATCAGGACTGAGCAGGCCATTTCATCGTTTTTAGAGCATTGTTTTCTAGCCACACTTTCGTAACACGAGCCGTATGCTTCGGGTCATTATCTTGCGTAAACTCCAAATCACCTGTCTCACATCCAAACTTCTCAAAACTGGGCAGCAACGAGTCTTCAAGTATGCGTACATAATCTTTGGCATACACAATTCCTTGAATACGACGCAGTTTTCCCAATTTTTCGCCACAGAAACAGCCCCAAACAAGTAGTGAACCTCCTCCGAACCTCAAGGTCTTAAGTATATTTTTTTCTGTTGGTCCAATTCTTTTGCCGTACCAGCTGCAAATGCGTCCGTCAGAGCCTAATCGATTAATTTTTGCCTCATCGGACCATATAACTAATTTCCATTGCGCAGCAGTCCAATTTTTGTGAAGTGTTGCAAACTCTAATATTGCTTTTCTATTTTTCTCCGATATTTGTGGCTTTTTTATCTTGGTTCTGGCCTTTAACTTTGCATTTTTCAAGCAATTTCGAATGGTGTCATTGCACACATTGATATTTAATTCAACAGAAAGTTCTTTATTGACATCCACAGCGTTGCTTGATGCTCCTGATACGATAAGACGCCATGTCATTCTTTCTGTTTCAGCGCTTAGTATTTTTGGTCGTCCACCTTTACACCGATCGAAATTCCGTATTTTCTAGAGATACTTCTCACAGAGAGTCCTTTTTTTATGTCCACAGCAACAGCTCCCCTCTTAGCAGTGGACATTTGTTTGGTAATTTTTATCTATAAATTAATTAATAGTTTTGATCTGAAAAGCTACGATATATGTATTTCCTTACCGCGATAGATATAATAAAGATACAAAACACTTTCTTTGTAAAAAAGAGCAACGCAATTTTACTACTTTTTGAAAAAATTCCAGCCGCTCGAAAACTGTTCACGTTGCGATCTTCACTTCAACAAAGGTTTTATCGTTTTATTTTTCCCATTCAAACGCCCAAGTGAATAATAACAAATTACAGCTAAAGCGCATTATTAGAAAAGAAAACAGTGTTGCCGCTTGCTTAGTATTTCCACTTTTTCGAGGAAATTATTTGAGAATGTAATTACGTGAACAGTTTTTCGAGTCACTGTATAGCTGTCACGAAAAAATTGGATGTGACGGTACATTTAGTATACAAACAAAAATTACCACAAAGTTCGGGTGACAAAAACAGTGTTTACTACTGTAATTATAGAAGTTAAGACTTAATTGTGTAGAGTTTTCATTAAATAGAAAACAATAATAGTTCTAGTTTTTAGTAAATTAAAGCAATTTCCCAAATTTAATATTGCTCAATTTTGTAATTAAGTATGAATAATTCCGAACCTCTTTGTACGTTTAAGATCTTGTTATCTTCTGCATTGCACAAATGAAATATATTCGTAAAATATAAGTACCGAGGTACTGGTGGATATATATAGACTTATTTAAAAATCTATATGTGAATCATTTTAAGGAAAATTGGTTGTCTTCAAAATTAAAATGATTTTAGGGCATCCTATTTCTAACTAATAAGTTTTACTCTTTCGAGACCTGTACAAAATACGAGTCTACAGGCCACTCTCAACCTACTGCATATGAGCATAGAAAATTAAAAAACAAGTACCGAGGTACTGTCAGTTTTTGGCCTAAAAGCCGAAGACCAAAAATTCTAAAAAGAAATTTTTGGGAGTATAGGTACTGTGTGTAAAGTGTTTCGATCAGCAGTAACAAGGCGATCTCATCAGGACAGCAATGAACCCTGAAACTGCCTGCTGTCTACACTACAGTGTATTCAGATGCCAATAAGTTGGTGGTGGATATACATATATAGACTTATTTAGAAATCTATATGTGAATCAAAAAATTCTTTGTGGAATTTTTGGTCTTTGGCTTTTAGGCCAGAAAGTGACAGTACTTCGGTACTTGTTTTTTAATTTTCTCTGCTCATATGCAGTAGGTTGAGAATTGCCTGTAGACTAGTATTTTGTACAGGTCTCGAAAAAGTAAAAAACTCATTACCATTTCCCACTGAACTATGTTCTATTCTATTCTTCTATTATGACAGCTTTCTTTAGATTGGCACAACGTTAATATGATGAACGCCGAAAGTAATCATACACTATTAAATATTCAGGATATATAATGGGAAAAATAAGGGATTCAAAGTATCACTCTGGAATAGTCAATTTAAATGAAGAAATACCCCCAATTGGTTACAAGAAATATCAACTATTCCATTTAAGCGTATCTATGTATGTACAAACTCAGAAGAAAACCCCAACGATGATATAAAAGCACTGTATATGACTTAACAATGCAAAACAACTTTTGATTTTTAAATGTATATACACAAAAGTTTCCTTTTGATTTGAATTGAGAGAAAAGGTCAAATTTTTATACTCAGCTTGGCGCGGCGGCGGTGAAATAGCTGTGGCATTTCCGGAAACTATAGCAATAAAACCCGAATATGTGGGTAGGAAAATTCATATGAATGCATGTATTATGTACATACATATATATGTAGGTGTACAATTTCAACCTAGAAATTTTCCAACCCCTGTTGGTGTTCACATTCTCTGAAACTGACCGCCCACTGTTCTTAACCTTTATTTACATTTACAATAGCCATATATTTTGTGTGTTATTATAGTCCCACACCAATTCTAAAATGATGAACAAAACATTCATGTAGGTAGGTACTGATCACAGGCGCAATTGAAGTAATATTGTTGAGTCTAGACTTCCAGCATTTAGTAGAGTGTTCCCAAGGCAATTCTCCATCCCACGCTACTATTTTGATTATCCGAATTCCTAAAGTTACTAAACTTAAAAGCATTCACCGCCAAAATAAAGGAAATAAGCAAACCATCCTTTGGGTCTGCAACCCATTACCACCCGCTGTGGCCCTGCCACCCTTATTATGTTCATATAATTTTGCTGTATATACATCGACATCATGCTGGAAGAAATCATCAATGAATGCGTCAGTCCCTGTTGCACCATCTAGAAAGCCCCACAATGCTTGAAAAGCGCAACATTAAGGTTCGCCCGGACTTTGTAGAACGAACATGTGCTTATAGAATTGACAGCTCTTAAGGGTGGTAATCACTTCAACTCCCTACACGAATGGACCTAATTTTATTATAGTAAGCTCCAGCAGAGGGGTATACATGATGTAAAGGGCATTCACTACAAGAAAACATGAGTTCTGTCTCTGTGCACGTGTGTCGTTCTAGTGACATTTGGAATATTTCCTCATTTGCCTTGAACGTTAGTACGTGTATATATGTAACTACGTACATAGGTATATGTATGTATCACTTTGAAAACATGTTGGGCTTTTATCCGTTGCCATCTTCCGTCTGATTCTGACCGAATCAGAATGAATGGATGTGGATGCTGTGTTGTGGAGCATCTCTTGCTTTTACGGGTGATGCAAGAGAAAATTCTTCCAAGGTCAGAGAAAAATATTAACACAGCTCCACATGGCACGTTTCGATGCAAACAATTTAGAAAATTGTGCGCGCGCAAACAACTGCATCTTTAGAAATGTAATTTAAGAGAGAAAAGGAGACTGGGAAATGTATGCTACATATAAATGTATATATATCATCCAGTGGCGTCTCATTAAAATACTTTTAGAATATTTAGGGATAAATAGAACAAAAAAAAAGGCCTAGTTTTTTTTTATGAAGGAATATTGTTACAAGTTTAGCATAGTTTCGGGGCATATGTTTAAGTGGTCCTTATGTGGACATGATGTATTAGAACTCCACTGTATCTATGGTAAATACGATGCTCTAGATTTTTATTAGAGCTGATCATAAGCCTAGCGTGGTATAAGAATTCAACGGAATATTTGTAATTTGATAAATTGTTCATCAAATTTGAAATAAGTATATTTGCAAAAAAAAAAAAAACATATTAGCATCAACTTCAATATGGTTTGCACGAGAGAGATATACTTCTATACGTCGATGCGTACATCTTCTGACGTAGTGTTACATTGTTCCAACAATCCATGAAAGGTGTATAATTCTGTTAAAAATTCCCTTCAGTTGCAATGTAACTTTGTGATACAAAAAAAACAAAAAAAAAAAAAATAACTTTCTCCATTGATATTGAGAAATTTTTTCACAAATATTTCAATAAACAATTTTTCGTTTTTTGAAAACTTAAAAAAAAAAAACTTTGAAAATTGAGATACTAAAAAATTTGACAGCAAGGCTCACGGGAAGTTGTTCCGAAAAGTGCCAATTCCCCAATCTCTATGAAATTGTTCCAGACAAATGATGAAAGCTTAGGAAATTATGAATTTTGGTGACATCGTCATTTTCTCAGCAAAAATCGATCAACGTTGTAACTATTATATTTATGTTAATTTTGTAACGTCTGGTGTAGTTGTGCGGGTATTCAGAAGATTGTCCAGGGCCAGTTTTCACGGCGTTTCGTGGTCCAGAACGCTGTTCTAGTTTTGCTATTTACTGTGTGTGTGTTGTATATTAAGTTTTTGATGGCATTTACATCTGAAGGAAACCTTACTATCATTCATACTAAATAATATAGGACAATATCCAACCACCAATTATGATCAATAATAAAATCGAGTCACAATCCATAATAACTAATAAAATCCAACCATCATTCACGATAAGTGATAAAATCCAGAAAGACCAACGCCTCCTTGAAGGTGGGTTATATTCCGTGTATGGAGGAAAGAAACTATAATAATGACGATTGTCAATTGCAAATTTTAAATTCAAAAATGGATTGGAAGAAGCGTTTCGTATTGCCAGAAACCTTAATACTCTTCAGCACGGCTAAGTTTTTGCCTGCCGTGGACGTTTGAGGAAGTTCGAAAATAAATCTTGCGAAAATGTGAAAACATATTTTGAAAATTTTAAAAAGTGTTGAACAAATTTTTCATGGTCCTTATCCGGCATTATCCGGCAATAACCAAATATGGTGGAAAATCAAAGCTTTACCCTCCCGATACTACCCTTCGCAGACCATGTCTTGGTACGTTAGGGTACCTGTGAAGTGTACCATAATGGCAACACAGGTATGTCCTTACATAAAGTCGTGGGTGTGGTGTGTATGTTAATACATAACCCACTAATAATTAATGTTAATATATAACCCACATAGCTCCTTTAATATGAGACACACAGCAGTCCATGTGTTTTATGTAAGGACATACCTGTCTTGCCATTATGTTACACTTCACAGGGTACCCTAACGTACCAAGGCATAGTCTGCGAAGGGTAGTATCGTGAGGGTAAAACTTTGGTTTTCCACCATATTTGGTTATTGCCGGATAATGATTGCAAGAGCTACGGAAAATTTTTTCAACACTTTTCAAAATTTTCAAAATTTGTTTTCACATTTTCGCAAGCGTCTACGGCAGGGAACTTAGCCGTACTGAAGAGAATTAAGCTTTCTGCCAATACGAAACGCTTCTTCCAATCCATTTTTGAAATTCAAATTTACAATTGACAATCGTCATTGGCCATAATTTCTTTCCTCCATACACGGAATATAACCCACCTTCCAGGAGAGGCTGGGCTCACTGGATTTTATCATTCATCATGAATGATGGTAAGGTTTCCTTCAAATGTACAGCCCATCAAAAAATCCCGACTAAATTAATAAATTAATCTATATTTTGCGGTACTTATGTTACACTGGTTCACTCACGTGTACTCACTTTCCTTTACACGGATGATATGTGGTAGGAACGTACGCTTGCCGCTTTTCAGACCAACAGGAGCAACGTCCGCTTGCCATAAAATAAGCCAACACCGGCATACGGGGTTGGGGGTAGAATTGAGGCGTGCGTTTAGGCTTACCACTTCTCATGCTAACACGATAACCGTGCGCTTGCCATCGAATTAGGCTAACAAATAAGTAAATATACAGATGAAGAACACATGTCAGAAAATGAAAACTTTGTCAACATTTCTGGTAACCAAGTTAGTTAGCTACGACGAAAATTGTAGCTAACAAATGTTGTCATTAACAGAAAATGTTACTTTATGCTCTGGTACACACCCAAGTTTCTATGTTTTACCAGAGCTTACAACTAGATGTGCAAAACTCCATATAAACCCGGATCACTTTTTGAAAGCTCTTTTACTTTTTATTCAACCAAAGGAAGCTATCATTGCGAAAAATTTATGTGGCATAATACAGCAAGAGAGAGAGAGAATGTATAGAGCTTGCTATTAGAGGGCCATTAGCTCGTTTTAATTCGACCGCTTTTTTGTAAGTTTTGCATATCTAGATGTAAGTTTTCTCAGCCAGAGCAATGCAATGCCTCGTTCCAATATAAAATCGGCGATGTCTCGACCTAATGTAGGAAGCCGTCAATTTTTTTCATAGAAATTTACTGGAAATTCTTCTTAGAATTTATACGCATTTTTGGAGACCGACAACAATTTTTATGAGCGTCGACCACTAACATGTATAACATGGACTGCTTGATCTTCTATTTCATATAGGTTCACTTTTATTGGCAGGGGTGTGAAAACTATCTTAATTTCAAGTTTCATTTTCGCTTTAACATCTATTACAAGTTCAATAAATTCCAAATACTTATATTCAAAATTATTGTTTTTATTGGAAGTTTATCTCCTATAACATCGAATATTCCTTAAACTGGATTCCTAAAGAAATAAATTTGACCAATTTTTGTCTGCCTATTCCTAAAAGTTGCTATGGTGGACAGAGAAGGAATTACAAATATTGTATTGCCATCTATTTCTATTCTACATATTCATTTGGAAAACCACTGAACTGAAACTGGACTCTGATGGATTTTGTATAGAATTTATTATTTGAAGATCAGTGGCATCCTGTCGTTAAACCAAAAAGAGACAACTATAGAAAAGTGATCCCATGATAATGTAAGCGATTTCAGTGGTGTCAGCCACTGACATATAATAAGAATGGACTGAGCCATCCTATCTAATTCCTATAATCAAAAATGGCACAAATTTTTGCTAAAATCTATTTGTCTCTTTCAAGCTCAAAATGTACACTGAACTGTAACCAATTTTGGAAACAGTACGGCTGGATTAATTGGAATACATCGGAATTGACTTAAAAATTGAGACAAATATACTGCTTATATACGTCTATCTCTTACAAGCTCCAGCATATTTGACATCAAATCTGCAGATGAACACATTTTTCAGTAATATTAAAAATGAATTTTTGTGTTAATTAAAACGAGTTTAACTTCCTAAACAATTTTCATTTAATGCAATACTATTTTAAAACATCTTTAATGTTTCCAATCGACAAATAATAACTAATTATAAATCGGTGTGCAATTGTACGAAATAAAGTGTTTTCACAGCCTGTTCAATATTTGTGCCATTTTTGAAGTAGGAACGCTCAGTCCATTCTTATAAGTCAGTGGGTGTCAGCGGTCTATGTTATATATGTCAGTGGCGTCGAGGCGTAAATACACAATAAGAATTTTTTTTTAGAGATTTACAAAAAATATTTCGGCAGAATTTTTAATCGCTTTGGTGGTCTTTATCGGCCGTTGTCAGCCTCCAATAATGCATAAAACTTCTAAGGAATAAAAATCCAGTAAATTTCTAAGAAAAAATTAACGTCTTCAGGTCGCGATATCGTCGATTTTATATTCGAGCGAGACGTTGCAAATTTTTTAAATTGACTTGCAACATGTATCTGATTTTTGGTTTTCAATTTTCCTATTCGATTCGTTATCTGTATATTTAATTTTTGTGCTAACGCTTACCAATTTTTAGGCTAACACAACTTAGACTGATAGGACTGGATCCGAGATGTAATCGGTCGTGCTGCTGGGAAGCAACTAATCAGCGTTGCCATCTTTTTAATATTGAAAAGTCGTATGAACACAACTTTTTAACTGTACTGGTAGCATTTTGGTCGTACAATCCTAACAATAAATTTAATATTTATAACTACACAGAGATGAAACAGTACACTCACTTTAAAAGTAACAGTTGAGCATTTATATTGATTTTCAATTAAAATAAACAAAACAACAACAACACGTAAAAAAAGTAAAAGTTTTTGCTCATAACCTTGCAACTTTCAGATTTTGTATGAATTCCAAATACAATTTTCTGCACATACTGTAAATTTTTTGAAGAAAGGAAGCCAAAGTTTTTAACATTCTTAAAGAATCGGGAGCACACATACATGAATGCGGAGTATAATTATCACTTTATTAAAAGACATGAGCTATAGTTGTATGGATGTTTTTTTATTTAATATAGTGGAATAAAAGTAGGTACTTCGGTTTGCCTTGCTTTAATTATGTTATTACCAGCGATTGCAACCGGACAGAAAAGTGACTCGCGAAGTTCCTTCAAAAAATCTAAAAAAACAAAAAACAAAACATTATTTATTTATTTTATTTATTTATTTATTTAATGGCATGTTTTTTAAAAAACCGTTCAGTGCATTTTATGTTATTCATTTAATTAGCCATGGACGAAACACCCTGCGTAAGGGTACGTATAAACTTTTTTGGAAGAATGTTCACGTTTCCGTCGCTGTAATTCGTTACTCATCAGATGTACAAAAAAAGTATTTTCACAAAAAATGTTGGGAATTTAGTCTTCGTCAAATATGTATCAGATATTTTTGTGGTAGGATCAACCGTTGAAGATTTATTTATTTTATACTTTTAATCCGAGATGGCGGACCACGCAGAGCCCTTTCCAGGGTGAAAGCTTGGATATTTCATCGTGGACTGGAACTAAATGCATAAAATATATAAAAATCACAACTATATCACCAATTGTAGGGCAAAAACCCCTATTGTGTGGACTATAACAGCAATAGTAGAGTAGTAGAGTTACCCTACTTATAACAAAGGCCACAACGAGGCCAATTGCTCACTCTTCAGACTTATGAGCAATTGCTGACCCTCCAGAAATTGCTTATAAGTCCCAACTGAACGCTCTAACAAAATTCAAAATTGGCTACCAAGCCTTCCTTCCGACTTCATGCATTCCAGGAGGTGTGAGCCAAGGAATCTGTAAGGTTTTCCTGAGAGTGATAGTAAAAGAAAATCAGTCATTGTTTCAGATTTCTCTCCGCATCCTTTGCATACCGGATCTTTACCAAGCCCCATCCTATGCAGGTGACCCCAGAGAAGAGAGTGTCCTGTGAGAATTGACACTATAGTTTTCAAGGTTTGGTGCGATCCCAATTGTGGAGGAGATTTGTTTCGAGGTTACACCAAGACGAGCAAGTTCGTCCGCCTTTGTCCACTGTTAGCTGGAACCCAAAGCACCAGTACCCCAGTGTTCCGGGAAAGGAAATCCAGGGTGGTTTTACATTCCAATTTAGAGGTTGTGAAAGGTTTTGACAAGGCCTTTACAGCTCCCTGAATGTCCTAGCAGATTGCAATCTCGTTGTTCTTAGTATCTAGGTTTAGGAGATACTTTCCCGCTTCAAGGATGACCTTGACTTCCGCCTGGAAAAATTTCCATGTGAGGCTCCTCGCAGAAAACATCTTCTTCAGTATTCTCTTCTGAATTGGAGCCGTCTATATATATGATAGGGTTTGTCAATGGTTGAAGCACAGAATGGGCTTCCCATTCTTCCCTATCTGCAATTTTTGATTTAAAGTTGCTCTAGAGCATAGTCTCAAGGAGGTGATCGCTTTCCATGTCTATGACAGGTACGATGGACTGCACGAATTCAAAGATGGATTTATGTGGAACCCTTGTACTAGTCTGAATCTAGCTCAAATTAAGACGTAGCCTCAACGCAGCGATTGACGCCCCATTCTGGGCATGTATATGTACGGGGTGTATGCTAATAATGACTTCAAGAGCCCTCGACTTGGTTGACTGGTTGACTTAAGGGCAGCATTTCGGCTAATCGTTGTTCAAGCTCTGATATGTAGTTTTCTGGCAGCTTTTGTTCACCTCTGGGTGTACCAAACTTGAGGTGGCTAGGTAAAGGCATCTCCTTTCGGAATATGATCTTCGCTGAGGTTTGTCCGGTCGTATTGTAAACAGCTGATATATAAGCCATTAGAAATATAGGAATATTGCGATCCCAATCGCGCTGATTATAGTTGACCTTCCTTAGATGTTCTGTTGAAGCACTCGTCCATTCTTTTATTTTTCTTTCGCTTCTTATCATCTTTATTATCATTTTCTTTGATTCCTTTGCCCTCAATTTTCTTACCCTTTTTATCGCCGTTGTCATCCTTGTCATTTCCGACTTTGCCTTTTTCCTTCGTTCATTGTTCTCGTCTTTGGATTTCTTTCCTTTCTTCTTTTGACTTTCGTCATCGTCATCGTAGTCATCGTCATCATAGTCATCGTCATCTTTTTCTTCCATCCGTCCGCAATGTTTCCATTCAGGATTGTATGGACGTTGTGAAAAGGCTTCTACATTTCGTTAGATACGTCCTTTGCGGTGTGGGATTTCAAAGTTATGAGGTTGCAGTCTAGTCTCTACACGAATAATTTACTTCCTGGCTCGCCATATTCCCTCTTTTTCGTCTATTGATTACATTCTTCCGCGTTTCCTGCAGTCGTTGTAAAGGTGTCTGAGTCTACTATAAATCCAGCATCGAAGGAGTCCACGCTAAAGAGTGGTCTGTGATGACAAAGTTCTGCTGCGAGTCTACTGCTCAGCTCTATATTTTTGCCCTTCTTCTCTCCTTTATTCTTCTGGCGCTTATTCGTCCGCGTTTTCTGTGAGTCCATTTGGAGGTGTCCAGGTCTATTACAATTCCATTATCGACGAATGTGTTCTCTGATGACTGCAATCTGTTGCATGTACATTCCTGCACTGAAATTTCACTCACTCGTACTGCACTCCGAGAAGCTTGTCTAGCAGATTCATATGCTAATGCATAGGCTAGCGCTTCTGGTGATGACTTCTTTCCTCTTAGCTTTATTGCTTGTTGTAAGTTTTGATCTGCGATAGCGTTCACAAATGCTTCTGTTGCCCTTCATTAAGGAATTCCGCATTTACGCTCGAGTATGAAAGATAAGCTAATCTTTCCACATTAGCCTGCAGTTGTTGTAGTGATTCGCCATGCTTCTCAATCCTGTTGCGTAATTGCAAGCGATATACTTGCTGAATGTGTTCATCTCCATAAAGTAATTCTATCGCCTGTACTAATTAAGTGTAATCACGTTTCCTTTCAATCGATATAGTTAAATAATAGCTCTGACGCGGGATCACGAAGTGCTAAAACCAGAGCTGTAGCTTTGTCTGTATTATTCCATCCATTCACTTCGTAAGCTGCTTCAAATTGTCACTTGAAAATATGCCACCAATTTTGTCCATCAAATATTGGAGGCTTTATTCTGCCTGCCCGGATATTTCAGTTCCTTCGTGCCGAGGTTGTCGATGTTTCATTCTCTCTAAATCCACTTTAAACTTAAACTTAAACTTCCAGCACTTCTTGCTGGATTCCTTCACTGCGCACATTTTATTCGTCTAATGAATTTTTAAAAAAATTCATCTGTTCCTCCAAATAGGTTTCTAGACAATCCTGTAAAGAACTCTTTTGTACATCCCAACGGGCTTCCAGAGAATTCTTTTGTTCTTCTAAACATGGTTGCAGAGAATTCTTTTGATCCTCATTAGATTTCTTCTACTTATCTAAATGGGATCGCAGAGAAGACTTTTGTTCTTCAAGAGCATTCTTTTGTTCGCCCAAATGGGCTTCTAGAGAATTCTTTTGTTCCTCAAAAGCATTCTTCCTCTGTAGGGCTGAAATCTCCAATTTACTCACTAAAGTACCCAATAGTTCCATGTTCATCTCCGACTTTTCTTTTTCTTTTCTTTGTTTTCGAAAATTAATGTGTCAGAATTCCTCCCTTCTATTTCCAAAGCTTGTCTAAGTCGCTCGACTAAAACATTCTTTGTGCCTGCCGTTTGTAATGATCATTTGCCCAACTCTACTTTCAAATCCTGTACTCGAAGCTCCTTCAGCTTGCGTCCCATTGTTTTAGATTATCTTCCAGAGCTTTTATGTAAAACACAAAATTTAACTTAATTTCGTACTTTGTTTGAGAGGAGTCAGTACTCAGCAAAAATTTCAATTTAAATACCAGCGAACGAGTAGGTAATAAAATTTACTATACGTAAGTTTGTGTCCTGAAAGTTAGAAAATTCATATAAAATTAGTCTGGACCTAGACCACAAGTTACATTAGAGACATCTAGCATAAAAGACAGAAATCCAAAATGCGACAATTTTAGACGAAAACTGAAAATTTGCAGTTCAAATAAATTGAAAATTTGCTATGGTCGTAGCGTATTGCATATAGCAATATGCTACACTGAGAAATACTGCAGCGTGTATGCCGGCTGCTGTCAAACAAAATACTCGAACGCACCCAGACCGAGAGAAGTGCGTTTCTTCGGATGTGGTGTGGCATGCCGAGTGAAAAAGGAAAAAGAAGACTAAACCGTGTATTGCAAGTCATTTTGATCGAGTGCGGCAAAAATTTTTATTCTCTTAAAAGTATAATATCAATTAAATATTGAAAGAGTATTCCCGGTTGGATATATCGTAATTGTTTACCAAGAAAATTTTATTATCCCACAGAAGTAACACATTGCGAGTGTCAATTGATAAAGATTTTTTTGTAGTCACCAAATAAAATCCCGAAAAATCCAAAAGAACACAAAAGATCGACAAGAAAAACTGTAGACTTTTAATCCAGGTGAGGGTGATAATAATAAATCTTTTCCCATTGAAATTGTATGAAAAAAAAGGAAAAAATTTATCCGACAGAATTACCGGAAATTAATATGAACACATTTTAATCCAGGAACTTAATTTCAGGTGTGAAAGAAAAACAAATAAAAAAAGCTTCTTCAGTGCTAACTGAAGAAGCTCACCAATGGATAGTTTGCGGCATAAATTATACTCTATTTGAGTGCCTTCAAGATCACATTGATGAATTGGAATCCTTCACAATACGCAGCAAGCACATGTGGCGCTGGTGATTCCAGTTCGCGCGGAAATTAGCTCCAAATTTGACCATCAGGCTTGGTTAAGTACATAGCCTATCACTCGTAGAGATTCACGAGTTATTTCATATTGATTTTATGTAATTATTTTAAATAACGCGATAAACTGTGTGTGACAATTTTAATCGTGTGTCGGTGTCATACTATCAATTGCATAATCCAGTTTCAGACTTTGTCTCACCCGGAAATTTTGATATCGCAGTTCTTTCATAAGTTTGAAATCGTAGTTCTTTCATAAGTTAACTTTATCTATACTAAATTATAGGCGCTATTGAGTTTTATTTTTAGCAAAATTGATTACGACAGGGTATAACATTCAGTATATTATATATTTTCTTTACCTTTTACATATATATTATATGATTTTGGCAAAATTAATTGCAACTGAATGCAACCCTCATTATATTATATACTTTCCTTACCTTTGTATACTATTTAGTCAGGTCAGGTAGTTTATTCCCAAATACATATATCCACTTATGAAACTATGCTAACTAATCACATAACCTTAACCATCTAGTTATACTCCTTTACTTACATTCCTTCCTTTATTCACGTATACCATGTACCATATATCTATATATGTAATTGAGAGATCTCCAAATAGAAATTGTTGCAATTCATGTAATTCATAGTCAAGGAAATGGCGAATACATTGTACAGGAACCAATATTTTTTTTTAATTAACATTATCGCTATCTACTTTGATAGAGCACAGGTATATAATTTCGTATAACAAAACAGTACATAATTTCATACAAGAAAGGTATCTGATTTCATATACTTGAAGTATAGAGCTCATGTAATTTATATTTAATGAACAAAAAGAAAGAACTGTTGTATGAATTAAGACTGTCAGTGCATATAGTTTTAGGTATGAAAAGTATATGATTTGATATACTTCCAGGATATTATAATAATACTTAAGGCCTCTATGTTTATTTCGACAAGTTGAGCACAACGAAGATGTCATTAGAGAGAATAATGAATAAATTTATAACGTATTGAAATGCTCGGATTCTAGTTTTTATTTCCTCCTTCACTGTCCTGGAGCCCTCTCGCATGAAGGTCGTCTAGGGTTACTAGTCTCTCTTTGCAGGTCAACAAGGGACACTGAAAATAATTTGATGGCCTCAGTGTCGTATGGGTGGTTGGGGCATGCAGTGAAGGCATATCATCTGCGCCTTCAATATTGGATGTAGGTAAATGACGTCAAGGTCCCTTCAGGACTGAATGTGTGCCGGTTTGTTTTTTTATTGATAGGCACGATATTTTTTTTTTGATTATGGCAGACGGCAGCGGCAGGTTTTTGTGGAACCTCCCCACACTCTCCGCCAATGAGCCGAGGCGAGCTAGCGTGCCGCCCTGCAGTCAACGCTGTCCGTCGAGTGATCTGTCAGCTCATGCTGGCAGTCTGGACTTTACGTCCAAGCCAGTCACTCAACATAGTTCTATAAAAATTTTTTAAAGACAATTAATTTTCCTAAATTTTTCTTGCACATAATTGTTAAATATACTATTTTGCTTTGTATTTCAACAACTTTCAACGAAATATTCTAATTTCTCATCGGTGAAATATCGGGAGAAAAAACAAGTACTATTAGAGTCAAATAATTAAAAAAAGCGCCACTAAAAATGAAAAACTTGACGTTATTTGCTAGATCTGGCCTTTATCCTTCCAAAATAGTCACAATCTAAAGAAATGAAAATACCTACTAACAGGAATTTGATTTAAAAAACTTCAGTTTTTACCATTTTTTACAAGTTCCCGAGCTAATATCTCAATTGCAATATATTTATTTTTTTATTTTTCTCGACGTTATTTAGTAGACATCTTCGTTACCTTTAATTTAACGTATAAATCATTATTATAGTACAAATATTTTGCCAGAAATACGCATTGAAAAATGTATGAAACTTGCAAATATTGGTACTGACTCCTCTTAAGTCAAATGCCACCCTTTTTTTGCGAATTTATTTCACATCTGACACCAGTTATTACGAGCATGGTTTTAGTTCGTTCTTTAAAACGCATTATTTCAGATGTAATTCAAAAGTTCTTTCTTTGTATCACTTTACTGTTTACTCTCACAATTCACAAACAATTATGAAATCAACTCTTTTGTTATCGCTAGTACTGTACGCCGTAGTAGTAGTACGCCGCATTTATACTGTACAAATTATACTAGAACCTTTCTGAATATTCCGTTCTCCGAACCCAAAGTTTACTAAGATGTTACTAACCTACAGTTGTTTCCATTTCCAACAGATGTCTCTTGTGTCACTTTGTTGAACTAAATATAGCTTTAAGCCTAGTATCGAGTTAGCGCAAAGTAAAATTTAACACATTCTCCAAATATTTTGCATTAAAATCGCTGGTAAAACTTTGACGTATGTTAATTTGGAGAAAACAAAGTGACAGATGTTTAATAATTTTATGTCTGAAAAACTTCAAATTGTTTATAAAATTTAGATATTTAGATAAACGTTTTTACAATTTAAAATGGACTTAATTAATCCGAAAATTTCCAATAAATTAACAAAAACAATCTGCAAATTGTGAAGAGAAATTAAATCCTTGAATAAATAAACAAAAAAAAAACAATCTGAAATTTTCATAGAAACAGTAAATGTCAAAATTTTACCAGCATTTTAATGCTCCGCACATTAAAATATTCAGTAAAATAAGTGGAGACATACAAACCGCCATCTATATGAAAATAGAGAAATATTCACTCTTTACCAGTGAACTCCATACTCCACAAGTAAAATTATCAGTAAAATTTTTGCTTAAGCCTAGTATGGAGTTCGGGTATTGGTAAAACTTAACGCGGTCTCCAAAAAATAGCATTTTAACGTTGGTAAAAAGTTGACGTAAGTTTTAAGTGGAGAAAACGTAGTGACAGTTATCCAAATCACAATTAATCAGAATTATTTTTAAAAATGTTAAGTGATTATTATTTATAAAGGATATAAATCATCATATCGACGACGAATTTGTTGCTGCGGCAGGTCTAAGTGTGTATCGTCGTCAAGGAAATCTACGGGAAAAACTAAATAAACTCGCTTTGTGAATAATCGAAGAAATGTGAAAGTTTTACCAGCATTTTAATGCTCCGCAGATTAAATTGATCAGTAATCAGTAAAATGAGCGGAGACTTACAAAACGCCATCTATCTTATAATAAAAAAAAAAATGGCACTTTTTACCAGTGAACTCCGTACTGCACTAGTAAAGACCGCAGTAAAATTTTTGCATGGGATTTTACCAGCAGTAAAATTTGTATGGAAATGTCACTTTTTACCTGAACTCCGTACTGTTTTACTCGAGCTCCGTACTAGACTTTACGATTTTACCAGCGTTAAAATTTGTATGGAAATATGACATTTTACTCGAAATCGATACTCGGTTTTAAGGCAAAAATTTCCTTTATTATTCTAATTTATAAAACGTTGAATTCCATTATGTTATATAATTTCTTCTTGATTTGTTTCTTTTAATTTAATGAAATTTAAAAGATGTTGTTATGCAAAACAACCCAATTTGAATTGACTTAGTTTTAATCTGACGAATGTTATGTTACTGTGAATTTTATCACAACTTATTGTTTTTTAATGGCTTTTCAAATCAGGAATAACGAAAACGTAATAAAGTCGTAGCTTTCAAAACGACATTTATTTGACATCCCCATATAAAAGCAGTTTTCATAATTTTTTTTTAACCTGGCACTTTGGTGGACGCAAACTGATGACTTTCGCATATACTGATATTTTCAACTATTATGCAGATTAGATAAATATTTTGAGTTTTTAATTTAAATTAAAAAATAAATATTCAGCTTACTATTGTATTACAAAAATTTAAACATTGACATTAAGTAAATTCTACTGTAAGGATAGCATTTCCTTAAATGGACCCGAATTGGTGCGTTTACCTTATAACATGAATTCAATTGCACGAACCGAAACCGTTTACACGGTACTTTTGTAGAATGAATCTACCCTGTAAATCGAGGCTCAGATGTATATCTACCGAATACCAACGGAAAATGTTGTTCTTTTTTTCGTTCTCTAATATTTCAACAAATTCTCTATAAAATTAAACGATTTTCAATAACCCATAAAAACTCTGAATCAATCAAAAGGTTTTCCACATCTGACTATCTACGCCTCTGACTCAGATAGAAAACATCGAGCCAAAGATGAAAATATGTAAATATTGCACTTTTTGCCTTATTATTTTCACCCCCAAAGTCCATTATTGTATAGCTAAAATATACATATATACATGTTAATATGAATACACTTTAGTGCTCGGGTTATAAGCTTTAAATTTTCCAAGAAAAGCACATGTACCACAATTCTCTTAGGCAATTAAATTTTCAACCCCTAAATTTCTCTTAAGCTTCTTTGACACTCTCTCTCTCTCTCTATCTCTCTGTATGTAGTGCTGGCTGCTGTGAGCTGAGTAGTGCTATGCTGCTGTCCAACAATATTCTATCCTCCTATCTGCTCCTATGTATGTATATGTATGTATGACAATCAACCTTCTGGCCCTGTGCGACTGGTCTGACGAAGCTGGGTGAAATATTTACTTGTGGAAAACCTTGCTCCTACCCTTCGAACGATGTCTGAAAATTTCAGTTCAGGACGTTGGTTAGATCGCGTCGGGTCGTATTCTGCCGAATTTTATCTAACATTTTACTAACCATTTGTTGTTATCATCATTAAACTTTCTCAGTTAATTCTTATTAATAAGAAGATAAAAAAAAAAACGGAAATTACTAAAATACCATAAATCCATAAAAATGTAAATGTTTAGTTCGCGTTGAAAATTTTTTGTTTTTAATTAAAAATAATAAAAAAAAAAAAAAAAAACGGAGAAACTTTCGCTTTTGTTTTGCCAATCTTCTAAGTGTTATTATATCTCCGCTGTCTATCGCGGTCGTCGGTGTGCTTTTGCATCTTTTCACATTTGACGCGGAAAAGTTTTGATGATAAAAAGAAAAGTTTTCCTCCGGCGGCGGTGATAACTCTTGCATTGTTTTCGGGTTTTATGTCATCCTCTTCGTCCATGTGATTTTTGTTTTCGGTACCGTACCGATTGTACATATATACCGTAATTCGTACTGTAACAGCAGCCAGCAAGTCAAACCATCAGTCGAGGAGCAAAAATAATTGAAAATTCTCAGTTCCTGTGAAATCTGTGGGCTTGCGTTTCGTGCAGTGCCAAAATCGGATTATGCTGAATAAGCGCAAAGTAAATTGCAAAAATTTTTCAATTTCTATAAATTTATGCAAATTTTGATTATTTTAATCCGTTTTTGTTCATTTTGAATGAAAAGTTCATTTGTGTGTCGTGCAATGTGTGTTTTATGCTCTAAAAAGGAAAGTTTATGGTTTTTGGTGAGATGTTCAGATATTGTCTTATTTGTTGTTCTTTGTTGCATGCATAATAAGGATTGAATATCCTTTTTCATAATTATAGAGTAGTTTTAATTAATATACTTAGGTAGGTAAAGATTTAAAGTGAATAATCGACTTAGGGTATGCATTATGCAGCTGACAAACTTAGAGAAAAATTCAGCAAGATTTGGAGGGAAATAAGAAAAACCAAAGTCTTTGTAATTTTGTTGTTGTTTCTTTTTTAAACAAGATCCGCCGAGTAACTATAGATCAAAGATGGAGGAAATAATTGCAGATTAATATAAATACAAAATTGTCGTAAAGTTTTAGATTTTTTTTTTTTTTTTTTAAGAAGATTTGAAAAGTTTTGTTTCTTTCTTTTATCTTTAGTTCATAGAAAGAAGCCATAACTCAAGGCAAATGCCACCTAATTTATAAAGGATCTCTTTTCTTCGAAATTAAAACTCTCCAAAGTTCCAGTTGAACAAATTTTTCGAGTTCTGAGCAACAAAAAAATTTGAACTTTTGGTTCTATCTGTATCGGCAGATGGTGCAAAGATTTATGATGTGGACGACATAGTTAGATAAAAAAGAAAGAAAAAAAAACAATAAGTAGAAAATCTTTGAATGCGTTGTATATACATATGTACAAAAGGTGGCCCAAAAAGCAAAAGTGTTAAAATGTCTTAGTACTCATTCCGAATTTTTTAGCTAATATAATTTTAAATTTCTATGCTAAATTTCAGTTAAATTCAAATCGAAAAAAATAGTGATTTTTTGGCTGTTTTGGACTTTCAGAAAAACTGTTTCAACATTTTGGGTCACAACTTTTTTATTTGACAATATTTTTTCTTGATTCTTTTTTTAAACTTAAGGAAACTTAGATATGCACTTATTGCAGTAAAAGGGGTGTTAGAAAATTTCATTCTACTATTTTTCAAAAAATTTTCAAAACGAAAATTTAGGACCCGGAGCTCCATTTTTTTTTTAATTCGAGGCAATTTTTTTTGTTAGGAAAAGTGGCACAAGATTATCCTTTTTCTACTCTAATGTAATCTACAATCAATTATCTTTCTAGCGACTATAAATTAAGGGGGTAATGTAGTGTGCGAACTGTTTTCAAAATGCCATTTTCGAAAGTGAAGCATTTTTACAAATGACAAAGAATATGTGCCGGTCCATTAAGGTATAGACTTTTTTACTGTAACACAATTATTTATACAAAAAAAAAAAAGAGAAAAAAATTCTTAAAGTCTTAAGATCAATAATATTATATGCTAGATGAACATAAAAGATAAATAAAGTGAAAACCAAAAGTTCTGTATGTCAACAGCAAGAAGGGGTTGCCCGATATAGTTTATTTTTGAAATTTCATTTACTATTTTATATGAAAACGCTATCTACAAAATTTCCGCTCCCTAGGTCGACGCGTTTTCTCAGGCAGCGTCCAAATATATAGTGAAAACCCAAAGTTTTGTATGGCAACACCAAGAAATGGTTGCCCGATTTAGTCCATTTTTGAACATATATTTGCGATTCTTATTAAATGGCTGCGTCCAAAATGTGAGCTCTCCACGTCTTTGCGTTCTTAGGCAGTGTCCAAATATATAGTGAAAAACCAAAGTTTTGTATGGCAACACCAAAAAGAGGTTGCCCGATTTAGTAATTTTTTTAAATTTTATTTACTATTATTATAAAAAGACTTTGTAGCAAATTTCAGCTCTCTACGTCAATGTGCTCTCGGACAGTGCCGAAATATACCGTTAAGAGCGAAATTTTTGTATGGCAACCCTACGAAGGAGGTGCCAGATTTGTCCAATTTTTGAAATTAAATTCATATTCTTTTTAAAAAGGCGGTATGCAAAATTTCATCACTCTAAGTGAACACGCGCTTGAGTTATCGTGCGGGCGGACAGACAGACGGAGAGACAGACAGGCAGACAGACAAAAATCAAAATAACTTTTAATTTTATGCGTGGGTGTCAACATTTAGTTGGAGGCTAAAACAAAACAAAAAGTTGTTGTTACTGAAGTTCCAAGATTTTAAAATTAATTTTAATGAAGATAGTTTGGATAAGATTATTTTGTTCCGAGACTATACTTTTCTTTAAACAGTTAGAAACTAGAGGAGACTGAAGCGCTTTCTATTAAAAATTTTTGGTTGTTACTCCACCAGCGATAAGCAACTTTTACTTTCTTTAAATAAATATTTCAATAGCATGGATGTGATGCTTTTAATACAAAATATTATTAGAAATCGTTTTGTGTTTATGTCTCACGTGCAGGGTCATATCTAGTCATCTGGCCGCCAACTTGCAAGATCTTAGGACCATTAATTATATGGAAAGCATAATAGAAATAAGTGAAAAAGCTAGAATTAGTCTAACATTAATTCTTATGAATATATCTTAGATGAATGCCAGTATGTAATTTCCTATGGTCATTCATCTGTGCAACTTTAATTTTTGAAGTGGTTTTTCGCATATATTTCTAGAACGGTCCGTCGGACAGAGAAAATGATTATAAGCAATCTTATAGGATTTCATATTCTCAAGAAGTTTTTAGTACAATAAAAATGTGTGGGACTGAGCCAGTGGCATGACTAAGGATGTATTGGTACCCCGCAAATAAATGCTACTAGGTTCCCGGGTCATTTTGTTTTCTACATTGATAAGTTTATGACTAATTAGTAAAACCTATCCTTCTTCACAAGTTTCCGAAGATCCGGTCTTTTGATGATAAGAATTCGTCCACGAATCTGTCAATATTGATAAACCGACTTTCTTCATTTTCGATGTTCAGTATCGCTAGAGATTTCAGACGCATCTGTGACATGGTACTATGAAGGTAAGTCTTTATAAGTTTCAGGGTTTCGGGCATTGTTGTAGTACCTGGTAATGTGAGATAGAGCTGTAGAGCTGTACACAGATTCGGGACACCGCTTGTTATAGCTGTGATATCTACAATTAAGAGTTCTACTAGTTTTCTAATAGTTGACTTTTGTCGAATTCTTTCCAACATCACGGATCGAAACTTAAAAGTTGTTGAGGAATAGTAGGCGATAAATCTTCTGAGTAATATTCGCAGAGGCGATTTGCTTTTTGCAAAATATTCATTATCTGTTAAGACACTGAAAACTTGCGGTTGAAATAGAGAAAATGCTACCGTCAAGCTATTCATACTTTTATAGAGCATTGTCAATTGTTGAATTACGATATCCAGACAACGATTAAAAACAAAAATTCGGAATTTTTCTGCAGGATTCTGCATACCTTCATCTATAGTCAACTCATAAAAAAATTTCTTCGCATGGTGCTGGCGTGTTTTTTTGAAAGCTGCATTTACTTTCCAAGTTTTGGCGATTTCTTTAGCTTCTTTTAAAATTGTCGGGAAATCTTGTCTGAGCTACATAATGTTTTTCGAAGTTTGCTGCAGCATTGAGGTGGGCCTTGTAAATATTTAGAAACAACTGAATTTTAATTCAGTGAATCTAACTGCTTATTAATCCAGCGCTGTTCTTTTATATAGTTTCAAGTTTCATAACTTCATATGAAGAAAATATTAATTTTGTAGACTTTCGTGGGCCCCTAGAAACTGTAGCCCCCGCGTGGCGGGGCTTGCGGGATTGTTAGTTACGTCACTAATAGTTTTCACAGTATATGTACGTAAAAATCCAAAGTTTTTATACGGCAACACCAAGAAGAGTTGCTCGATTTAGCACATTTTTGAAATGGCATTTGTTATTTTTATGAAAACATTGTGTACAAAATTTAAGATCTCTACGTCGTTCTAGCGTTCTCCGGCAATCTCCAAATACAAAATTTTTGTATGGCAACTTCACGAAGAAGTTTCCCGTTTATTCCCATTTCTGAACTTAAATTCACTTTTTTTGTAAGAAGCTCGTGTGCAATTTTAGCAGTCTAAGTGAGCGCATTTTTGAGTTATCGTGAGGACGGACAGACAGATGGACGGACGAACAAATGCACAGACGAACATGCAAAAATCAAACTAACTTTTAATATTATTCGTGGGTGTTCAATCCACATTGCTCTACCATCATTATTTCTGTGCATTACAAACGGAATGATAAATCCTTTTTAATATTAAAAGGCATGGGGTGAGAGATCCAAAGCACGGAGATCAGAGCGGCCCATTGTACTGTCCTGCTAGAAGCCCTATGATCAAAATCTTCCTGTCCTCTTAATGAAGCGTATCAGGTCTTGGTGAAGGAAGAAGGTGTTTTAACTCCTCTACTACATATAGGAGGGCAGAATCTAGAGTATCCAGCTCGCTTATCCTTGTTAGGTGAGCGTGAAGTGGGCTGTGGCGGTGATGATGCCAACAACAGTACTATATTGTTTTCTTCCGAGCTCCAAGAGAAAATCAGAGATATTCTTATTGGTCCCATCAAGAAAAACTTTTGTATATCTGCAAGTACTCAGGTTCTCCCATCTCTCCTGACGAACCGTTAGTCAAAGTGGCATCGCCTACGTCGGGTTCGGGTTCGAGCTCTAGCTCTAGCTAAAAGGTCAGCCCTCTCATTGCCCATGATCGGCATGTGAATGTGATCAGGAACCAGCTGAAGAGACTCCTTGTTGTGGCCGACTTGTAGTCCCCCAGTAACTTAGATGTTATCCCAAGGCTACTCAGAGCCATCAAGGCTGCTTGAATATCCGAAAAGATAGTAATGTCCTTTCCCTTGATATCCATATCCTCTTGTTAAAAACTCGTTAAACCAAAAGGATTGATAGGCCGTGCTTTTGCAGTCCCTATGTGTACTGAACACCGGGATCAAGTCAGCTTGTGCCCTTTTGCTCTATGTGTGGTTTCTGTCCGCACTGAGCTGGCCTTGGGACACCTCCGTTATTATTTGAGAGATGTACCGCCTCAGGCAAACTACCTACCTGGGAGTCTTCTTTTCCCGCTGATTATTCCAAGCCCATTCCCTTGGCTGTGGTTTCGCTAGATAGTAGATAGGGACAGTAGGAATCTCGTTAATCCATTCATGCGCTCGTCACTAATTAGATGACGAGGCATTTGGCTATTTATTGTGCGGGTTTTCGCCGGATACTTTCCACTTTATCGTGGAGCATGGTCACTCCTAGGACGTAGTCCAGAAAAATGTGAAGCAGCTAGATTGATGACGAGAGAAATGTACCTCCCATCGTGTTTGCCAGCTTCACTTAGTTCACCCCCTTTCGCTTGATTAACTTATAATATTAATCCCTACCACTCTATTCCAGCAACCATATGTTATTGGGTAGGCTTGAACCAGCGCTTGATGATGTTTTTAAAAGGAAAAAAAAGCTTTGCAGGCTGCCAGTGTTATACCTGCCGAGCGGTTAGTATGTTAATACCGCCACCAGTATTATACATATAACGAAGCGAAGCGCCATTAACAAGATTGTTAATAGAGTTTTCTTGTCTGTGATGTTTAATTTAGATAAAGCTCAGATAGTGTGGTTAGGCATGCTCCCACGAGTACCAACCACTATTGGTAATGATTCCTTATTGGCCGTATTGGCGCCCAGCATGGGGAGCGGTGGTGTGTATTTCACAACTTTATCCAGCCGTCCTCTTTCGAGGTAGTCCCCGTCCTCGTGGCGGACTGTTACAACGACCACGAAGAACCCTCTCTGGTTCGTAAATACCACATCAGGTTTGAGGACCTCTCCAGATTCTAGCCGGATAGTTGGTTCCTTGCTGGCACTAATATTTGGGTTCCTTTTTATGACTTCCTCAAGGAGGAAGTCCCTGATTTCATTGTGCCTGTTAATTCTTAGTGCTTTATTATGTATACATTGGCCCACAATGTGAGCCAGAGTTTCAGGCATCGCGTGGCATTTTCTGCACATCTGATCATAAATTGCTTCAGCTCTTGTCATTGTAACCCTTCTAGGTGCAACATTAGCTCGCATTTTGAGAGCAGAAAGAAACCTACATAGCTTTGAGCAGAGTTGGTTTATAGAGCCACGTGTTTCCAACTTTGTCATTGGCAGGAGCTTTCACGCCCGACGGAAGTGACTGCCATCTTGCATGCTCAGTATTTTTACAATGTTCTTTATATCTTCTAATTTCTGACATATCATTAATAGGCCAGTTAATTCGCATACTATTTGCTATTTTCTTTATGCGTAGTTCCACTTTGCCCGTAGCTATTATGGCTTTAGCCACTGGGTCATTGAGGTTTAAAAATTTCAATCCCGTATTTATTGCACAGCAAGGCACTAGCGTTTCCAACTTGGGAAAGCTTAGTCCGACATCGTTTTTACTACAATAAATAAGGCCATTGGCCGTGGATTTAGGAAGATGCAATATGGATCTCACAATTTCCCGGAGATCCATATCAATCTCCCTTAACATGTTTTGAGATGGCATTGCCAGTGTTAGGCCATACATAAAATGTGGCACAATATAAGTAGCTAAAATATCCAGTTTCTGATGTGGTTTGAGTGTAGCTTTTTTCACTCGCTGGCAGGATGTGTAAAGGGCATCCTTAATGCCCGCAGTATCGATACCGCCTCAAGGAGATATTTTCGCACCTAGATATTGTAGGTTCATCTCCTCATTAGTGAATTGTAGTTTGTCACCATTGCACATGTGTATGTCAGGGTCACTTATATACCATGCTTCTTTTGTTTTTATAATGTCGAAACATGCACTTTTTTTTTGCGCTCATGCTCACTCCCAACTCCACACACTTGAGCTGTGTTACCATTTTTTCTTTTCCTTCAGAGACCAGGACAATTTCATCAGCAAATTTCAGTGAGGACATCATCTGGTTTCCGTTGATTGGGTAGCCTTGCAGCAGTAATAGAGGTTCAAATGTAATATTAAATAAAAATGGAGATAGTGGGTCTCCCTGTTTAATACCTCTTTGCATTTCAATTGTGAGAGTTTTATTGCCATTGGTAATGGTCGTGGTAATTTCTTTATATGAGTCCGTTATTAAACGAACCATAGGTGCCGGTACTCCTTTATTGGTAAGGGCGAGTTTGATCGCCTCATGAGGCACAGTGTCAAACGCCTTAGCTATGTCAATGTGTGTTATCACCATGCCGAGACCAGCCAGCCGAATAAGTTCATCCAAGACCAGGATGTTGTTTATGTATCCCGATTCATTGACACATCCTTTTTGCCTAGGTGTTATATGGATGCCCTCCCTCAGTCCATTATCCATTATGCCCCAGAATATTCTGCTAAAAGCGAGCCTATTATTATGGGTCTGTTGTTATCAATAACAGTAGCGTCTTTGCCATCCTTCGGCACAAGTGTGGTTCTATTTTCCCGCCATCTGGTCGGCTGGGTTTCTATTACCAGACAGAGGTTAAATAGATATGTTATTACTGTCGTTGTATGTGGGCCACCCAAATTTGACTTTTTTATGGCGTCTTTGCCGGCAGCTACATTTTTCTTGAGGCGGGATAATCGCTTCTTAACTTACTTCGTTTATAGAGATCGCATTTAATAATGAGCTGGTGTCATTATTGGGGGTGAACATGGGTGTATTAGATAGAGCGATAGGAACTCTATTCCACAGTTGCCCGAAGTATTCTTTAATACTTTCCGGAGAGGGCCTTCCGTTTCCCTGATCGGTACTAAGGTCAGCTCCCTCCCGGATGTACTTTGCCAGGACAGATTTGTCTTTTCTATAGATTTGCTGTGTGCGCGCGTAGAGGTATTGTCTCTTAGCTCTTCTTGAGCCAGTGCCGCTACCTCTGCCATTAGGCCTATTGGTATGAGCTCGGTTATTATTTTGATTGCGTAGTTGAAGCGGGGCTGCGGAGGATGTTACATTTAGGAATGTTAGGACGTTGTTATAAATGTCATCTAACATTGCTATGTCACATTGGTTTGTTGCAGCTAGTGATATTGCGTCATTGATTGAGCGCGTTATGGAGCTCGCATTTTCTGCTCTCCCACCACTGGGAAACTCTGGCATCTGACTATTAGTTTCCCCAGCCACTTTCCTCCTTCACTCTTCCCATTGCCACATATATTGTTCTTCATTGATCTCTTCAGTTGTGGCTATTTCTTCCACCGTGGTCTCTGTAATATCAGAGGCAGTCTGGGTTCTGCATGCCTCAAAGTGTTTAATTTTCATCTCTTTATAGGCCTTTTCACCCCTTTTGTCCCTAATTTGTTTTGCCGTTTTGCCATTGAGTATTTCACTCATCTTTTTTGCTATGAAGTAATCACAGTCGAACCTCCAGTTCTAAATCCAGCATAATTTTGATCTCCTCTATCGAGAAGACCGTAGGTCTGGTTGTTTGTATATCTGAGCGTCCAGCATTTGCTTCTCTAGCACGAGCTGCATTACGTGTAGCAGGATGCTCGTGTCTTTCGTGTTGGGAAAGACCACTCTTCTTTTCATACTTTTTATCACAAACTTCACAAGTAAATAGTAGAGCTTGTGTATTTATGCCTTTGCACCAGGGCATGTGGCATGATAAGCCATGTTTTTTCAGATATTCTTTACTACAGTGAGAACAGTTGTGTACGATCTTGCAGTCACTGTGGTATTCTGCCATGTGGTAGAGTTCATTATTTAGATTCATGTGCAAAAAATTACCATTATTATTTAATACGCAAATCTGGCCTGTTCTACCTTCCACAAAAGGCATAAGGATTTTATGTTCTTTTGTGTTAGGTTCCGAGGTGGCTAGGACAACACCACCTCCTTGCGTTTAAGCTGTATTATGTGCATGGTCCGCGGACATTGCAGGTTCGTCGTTATCAGTTCCCTGATGATTCCCGGGAGAATCGGAACTTTGGTTCTCCTTCGATCCGAGGCTTGGTTGTAGTTGTACATTCATGATTAGTTAGGTTTCCTCTCCTTGACAGCGTGCCGTGCTCAGCACCCCCAGAAGAGAGAAGTATCTTCTAGGTAAGTCAGACCAGATCGCAGTGCAAAAGGTTATATTGCACTGACACCACAAGGATTGTCTCTAGGACGTTACCCTGAGGTGGTTTATTTGAGCGTACATAGCCTCCTCAGTGCTTAAGCGTAGCTTAAGCCTTCCAGCGGTACCACGAGGAGGTGAGGTGTCCTTAAACACTTGAGGGGCTATATATTGCGCACCAGTGTTCCTGACAACTGGCATCCGCGTGGATGTTCACCTCATCACTCAGGTGAGGTACATAGTTCAGTACTATGATAACTGCCTTACCCATCGTCGCACCCGGGCTGTTATCGGGCAGGTATAATGATGAAGCATGATACGCTTATTCCCGCTGCGTAAGCAACTATGATTCAGACATCCAGCTAGGTTTCATCTAGTCCCCATCACCAGTTCTGTCTGTAACGTCCTCACAGTGACGTTTTTTATTACAGGCTACATGTTCATGATGATAGCTTCATGACGATAGACTCCAAGAGGCTATCTCATGCCCGCCTCTTTTCATGTCACTATAATGACGAAACTTTGAGTAGGAAAGTCATAGTTACTTCCGCCGTTAACCCGCGCTTACTTGAATTTCTTCACTTTGACATTCAGTGCACTGGGCAGAAATCACATTGTGTCATTACCCGTCAGGGCCATCACAATGCTTTGTTTTAATTAGACAGTCGGATTCCCCAAGTCCGTGCCAGTTCTGAATTGATTGTTAATTGATAGCCGTTATAAACTTATAATAAAAATAATTCCTTTAAAAAAATCATTTATAAATTATTAGCAAGAAAGTTCCACAATTGGTTACGTAAACTTCTATCCGGGAAAGAGATAAACACAATCTTTAGAAAAAAGAATTGTATAAATCCTAATTTACCCAGAACGAGTACATAGACCATAATATTCTTTCCCAATCAAGCCGGACTATCTCAATCTTCAGAGTAAATCCTTATCCCGAAGTTACGACTTCCCTTACCTACATTATTCTATCGACTAGAGACTCTTCACCTTGGAGACCAGCTGCGGATATCGGTACGGCCTGTTAAGAAGTTTGCGTGACCCCACCATGAATTTTCAAGGAGGAGAAAATATCGACACAGCAGTGAATGCCATGCTCTTCTAGTCCATCTACCATATCTCTCTTCGAAAGACTTCCATGGTAGTACGACTATGAAACAGAAAAGAAAAATCTTTTGATATTTCTCGATGGCTTCTTTATGGTTGTTTCTGTTACCAGGATGAGTATAAAAGCCCATTTTTAATAACAAACGTATGCTCAACAGGTTACGGAATTGGAACCGTATTCCCTTTCGTTCAAAAATATTTAAGTGTATCATAATTGTATATTTGTAACTTAAAAAATTTTTCGACTTTCGCCTAGAACTTAGGACCGACTAATACGTGATCAACCACTGTTCACACGAAACCCTTCTCCACTTCAGTCCTCCAAGGTCTCATTCGATTATTTGCTACAACCACCAAGATCTGTACCAATGGCGGCTCCATGCACTTCTACGCACACCATTGTACCCTCCTACTCACTAAAAGTTCAAAATTTATAAATTATATAATTTATAAATCATATATTTCAGCGGTAATGTATAGGCATACAACTTGAGCGCCATCCATTCTAGGTGAGTTGTTATACACTCCTTAGCGGATTACGACTTCCATGTCCACTATTTTCACTGCGATTACGATGGCGAAGGCTTCATCCCGGAAGACAGTAGTGTGTCTTCCAAGAGAGTACTTCATCCCAATGTCAGGTTCAGAAAGGTAAACTCCCCCCCAGCTCCCTCATTAGTGAGAGAGCTGTCGGTAAAAACTATTAGAGCAGATGGGGAAGGCTTGATAAGGCATTTCCCTCTGACCACGATTCCCTTACAGGAAAACTCACGGAGAACCGATGCCTAAAACGACGCTTTGGTATCATCGCATCAAGTGGCGTGCTGGCTAGAGAGATGATAAACTTAATATACTCTATGACAGTGATGGCGAACCTTTTTGAGAAGTGGGTCGCCTCTGTACTGAGTATTTGAATTAAAAAGGAATAAAAAAATCACATATATGTATATTACGAAATATTATTTATAGAAATATAAACATAATGAGATTGAAGTTTATTTAATGAGAAATCTGTTGTTGTTTATTTTCAGATAGTTTCTTAATATTAGGTTCATATTCCGTATTCATTAGTTGAACACATTTCGCAGTCAATTCATTTCCAAGCTTATTTCTATTGATACATTTTACAAAATTCATTGAAGAAAACAATTTTTCACATGAATAAGTGAACCTAAACATCATTAAAATAGCTTCTTCATTATTTGGTAAAGAATCCCATACGTATAATATAATATTTTCAATTTTTAGTGTGGAGTCATTATTATCTGCACTACTTTATACTTTCAGACATTTTTCCTTCTATTTCCGAAATCAAATTTTCAAATTTATTTTTCCACTAATTCCATTTTTAAATTTTGGATACCTAGCCACATAAATTCGGTTAATTCCATTGTTTCAAATTCCGTTTTGAATGGATATAAAATAAAGTGAAATGTATTTTCCAAACTTTTAAATTGATCCTCTCCTCAAAAGCATGTTTTATTTCCTATAAATTATTAAATATTTTTTAATTGCGTTTTCTTGAACGTAAAGCGTATTTGCAAAAATTATTGTGTTTTGAAATATTTCATGAATTTCATTTACAAATCCTTAGTAAAGATGTCCATCTTCGTCATAAATATTTTATAATATTTTCAAACATCATTTCCTAGAAGTTTTTTATTTAGTTCATTAAAATGCTGAGGGAGAAATATTTTTGATTGTCTGTTCTCTCTTTTATGATAATAAGTTTATGAAAATAAACGCATGGGTCCACTTAAAAAGCCTGCGTGGATCAGCATCTGACTCGCGAGTCATAGGTTCGCCACCACTGCCCTATCATTTCATCTAGGGTATAATAAATAATAATAATTTATTGTGTTGAATATAATCCAATCTAATATTCGGCTATTATACCATAATTCAAACATTGTTAAACTTAACATATTAGAAAATTCATATAAAATTCAAACCTAAGTGCTACACAACAAATACTGCTTAAGAACAGTATTTTATCCTATTTCAGCTCCGTGAAAAGCCTATGGGTTGTAATGAATTGCAAGTTTTACTGAAAGAAGTCATTATTCGGCAAGATCATCATACAATGCTTCTAGTAATTATTGTTATAATTTTAAAAATAGTCCAGTCATTGCACACTTTTGAAAATGCAAGTGAACCAAGCAAGCTGATTTTTGGATATTGTGTAGGGGGTCTTAGAAAAGCTTAACTTGAAATTGTCGACCAAGATTTTCTATGAGCTTACAAGTTTGGTAATGGACATTTTTTCGATATCTATCACGAGAAAGAAGAAAACGGCAAAAAAAGTTACAGTCTTTTAATTTTTTACTTTCTCATCCGATATCTCAACAACGATCAATGCTAGATGAAAAATTGATACCACCTAAATTGTACAGCGTAAAAAAAGCAATTATATAAATTTTCGTATCATGACGGAGAGCCGAGTTATCGCAAAAAAACCAAATTTACCCTCTTTTTCAAAATGACCTCATAGGAAATCTTGGTCGACAATTTCAAGTTAAGCTTTTATAAGCCACCCAACAATATACAAAAATCAGCTTGCTCGGTTCACTTGCATTTATATACCATTTTCCAGTTATAATGACTGGACTAAAGAGCTGATTTTGATAATGAATGAATGGTTATCCGGTTGTGATTGGACCAGTGTGCTGGGTGAACGTGAATGTGACATTGATAAAGCTGTAAACTTGTTTTATGACATACTATTTCTTTGTTTTACTCACTGTGTACCACTTGTTCGTTCGAATCTTGCTTCGAATTATCAATCGTGGTTCAATGGCTTTTTGAAGCAACTTAAAAATTTGAAGAATAAAGGAGGAGATTCTGTTCCTCAAGAAGTGATGCTGATTATGTAGCTTATTCGCGTGCTCAGTAGGTACATTATTCGTATTTGACTGACTCGTACAATGATTATGTTTATAAAGGGTTTTCCAATAAGAGGTGTTATTTTAATTAGCCCGCTATTTCGGTAGATGTCACTTTTGGAGCTGTCATTTTTTGACATTTGACAAGTAGAAACTACGCCATTAATAAAAATGGAACGATACACGATTCAACAACGCATTGAAATTATTAAAATTCACTATAAAAATGGTGAAAATGTGGCAGAGACAGTTCGTAAAACTCGAACATATTTGGGTCGTCGTGAAACACTTTGTCGGACCGCAATACAGAAATTGGTAGAAAAATTCGAGCTGTCGGGACAAGTTAGTGATGTGAAGAATAAAACCCGTGCACGTCGCTCAAGAACAGCCGAGAATATTGCTGCTGTAGCCGAAAGTGTTGAAGAAAACCCAGGTTTGTCCATTCCTCGTCGTTCTTTGGAATTAGGCATTCCAAAAACGTCATTACACCGTATTTTGCATAAAGATTTGGGTCTTAAGGCTTATAAAGTTCAGTTAACACAAGAACTCAAGCCGGCCGATCATCAACAAAACGTCGAGTCTTTGCTGATTGGGTCCTTGAAATGCATGAAAATGATCCGGAATTCCATCGAAAACTCATCTTGAGTGATGAGGCCCATTTCCACCTCGATGGCTTCGTCAACAAGCAAAATTGTCGCATCTGGGGCTCGGAAAACCCAAGAGTTATTGTTGAAAAGCCTCTCTATCCTCATCGTGTGACTGTTTGGTGCGGTTTATGGTCCCTCGGGGTCATTGGACCTTACTTTTTCGAGGCTGGAGCAACAGTTACTGTGAATGGATTGCGCTATCGACAGATGATTAATGATTTTTTATGGCCGAAATTGGATGGTATTGATCTGGACAACGTTTACTTTCAACAAGACAGCGCTACGTGCCATACAAGCAACGAGACCATTGATCTTTTACGGGAAAAGTTTCCGGACCGTATTATCTCTCGAAGAGGTGATCACAATTGGCCACCGAGATCTTGTGACTTAACACCTTGCGACTTCTTCATTTGGGGCCACGTAAAATAGAAGGTCTACGCCAATAGCCCAGCGTCGATTCAAGCCCTCTAAGATGGAATTCGTGAGGCTATCGAGGACATAGGGCAGCCACTTTGCGATTTCATTATGGAAAATTTCATGAAAAGGATATGGTCCTCTAGGCGTGGTCGTGGTGGTCATTTGGCTGATGTTATTTTTCATTATTAACGGCATACCTTCCTCTTTATAATGAAATAAAGATCCGATCATTTATCTCAAAAAATGACATTTTTCTTTGAATATCAAAATAACACCTCTTATTGGAAAACCCTTTAGAATAAGATAACCAAAGAAAGCTTCTACTATTTCGGAAAAACAGATAAATTAAATAAATAACACAAAACAGCAACGAAAGACACAGCACAATGTTTTATGTGCGTGGAAGGAACGCTTTTCTTCCACGCTCATAAAACATTGTGCTACGCTTTTCTTCCACACTCGTAAAATATTGTGCTACGTCTTTCGTTGCTGTTTTGTGTTATTTATATAATTTATCTTTAACCAGTGGTGTTTTTCCGAAATAGTAGAAGCTTTCTTTGGTTATTCCTTTGCAGAAGAAGAGCAACAAGTGCCACATATCTAACTACAAAACTGTCGCTAATTTAAATTGTATTGGTAAGTTATTTCAAGCATTTGCGATGTTTTGTACTTCCATTGCAAGCCATTCCTATGATTTTTTCAGCGTGTCTTTATGAGAAGTAAATCTACTACGAGAATTAGAAAACGGTAAACAAGTCGATTGCATTTTCATGGATTTCAGTAAAGCTATTGAGCGATCATCAATCACAAAGTTTTAATTCATAAGTTGACAGTTCTCGGATTTCCTACTGTCTTTGTCAATTGACTTTGTTCTTATTTATCTGATCGTACGCAGTGAGTTATATTCCGCGCAGCTCTTTCTGACGGAATAGATAATACTTATGGTGTTCTTCAAGGCAGTCATCTTGGACCACACCTTTTTATAATTTACATCAATGATGTATTTCTGATTTTAGTTTATTCAAGAATACTTTGCTATGCTGACGATGCCAAAATCTTCCGCATTGTTTCTAATGAAAACGAGTGTGGAATTTTAAACTCGAACTTAAACATCTTTCATAAATGGTGTGCTATTAACTGTCTTCCTCTTAATATCAGCAAATGTACTGTTATGTTCTTTTTTCATAAAAGGAGGCCTCTGGACTGCTTATTAAATTAACTTGACAAAACCAACGATTTGGGTGTCTTCCTTAATTTTCGTCTTTTAATAAAACATCAAATATCAAGCTAAGTACGCGAATTTGGACAGGGTAGCTCTATCTTCCTTCAACTATTACAATAGCTAAGCTTATTGTGTTACGTCATCAGCTGTAATAACAATACGATTCGGATGGGCGCTAAAGCTACGGTTTCCAAGAGACTCCGCCGACGCAAACGCGCCATCCCATGTGGTTTCCGTGTGTGAAACTCCTTTCCAAAATATATATTTTAATAGTAGAATGAATTTTGAAAGTGAATTTTTTCAGCTGCTAGAGGAAGATACGGATGAAGAACAGTAATTGATTCTAATTAAGAGAAACTCCGTAAATGAAATGTTTCAGAAAAGAAAAGAAGAAGGGGCCTTTGAAATTTTAATTAAAAGACATTTAATGGATGATGATACAAAGTTCACGGAATACTTTCGTTTATTACTAGCGCTGTTTTAAAAACAGTGTTAAATCATATAAAAAGGGATATTGCGAAAATTCCATGTAATAGCAATAGAAGTCCTATTACTCCAGCAGAAAAACTAAGCATTCTATCCATTCGGGAGCACGGATATACGCCGTAAATGTATGTTAATCGGATATGAGGCGTTTAATTTAACGGAGACTATGGCGAAACCATATCCTACACCCAGTTTTCATCTGATTTAAGCGGTTACATGGGTTTCAAAGGTTAAAAAAAGCATATTTTCTCTATTTTTTTACATATAATAAACAAATTATTTTCTTCAAAATTTTAAGCACATAAAAGAGCAACATTTAATGAATATTTGAAAAAAAAAAATTCATTAAAAAATTTTGAAAATTCACCTTAGCCTTATCTGAAATTAAAAGAAAAACAATTGTTTTCTCTTAGTAGATAATTATACCTCGTGACTGAATGAAAGATTAAAAACAAGAAAAATTGAGATTTGAATTTTTGGCAGAGTTGTATGCAAAACAGTACATTTTTTGGTGATATTTACATTACGTATAATCTTGCAAAATTAGTTGTAATCGAAAAAAAAAAGCTTTCGTCCAGTCAGTAGTCAATCCTATTTTAAAGAAGTGTGTTGAATTTCAATAAGATCGCTGCCAGTTCACTAATAGTGTTTTTAGAAAAAACCGATTAAATTTTTAAATAGAATAAAACGATTCTTTTTAACTTACATAGAATCGTTGATTCCAACTCCACAAAGCAAAGATCCTGCCACAGCTGCAATATCCAGGGCATATTAAAATAAAATATTTAAAATAGGTGACACTAAGAAAGTGAGAGAAGCGAGCGAGAGAGACAGACAAACAGTAGCTGTCTCAATATGCTTGCCTCGCTCTCGCCCGGTCTAGCCTAATGAGGATAATTACCAAAGCCTCTCTGTCCTAGACTTTGTTTCCGATTGATTTCAAACTTTGGGAAAATGCTCTAGACATCTTGTACTGTTAGAACAAAATTAAAAAATATGCTTTTTCTAACCTTTGAAATCCATGTAAACTCTTAACCAAAGCTACGTATAACTACCGATATTAGCGAGCAAGAATGACGATAGAAAATGCATTTGGGATTATGGCTCAATATTGCCGTTTATTTCATACGCCCATTGCATTGGCACCTAATGTGGTAGATAAATTGGTGACTGCAGCCTGCATACTTCATAATCTGATAAGGAATTCAAAAATCCCATTTCCCGAGGAACAAATATTTAATAAAACAAGACCATCTCTAACGGAAAAAAATCTAATAACATTTAAGGCAGCTTAACATCGACAAACAAATTATTTGTCAAAGCAAATGTGTGACACTCTTAAAACGTATTTTAGTTTTTTACTGTTCTTTACCGTGGCAAAACAAATATCTTACCAGATTGAGTTAAGTTAATTAAATATAATATTAAATACAACTAATATGAAAAGTTCATAGACTTATCTCTTTTATTTAATTTTTTAATCTTTAATGGCAAGGTTTTCATAACTTTTTATTTAAATATTGTAAAAAGAAGGATGCAATTTTTCTAAATCAATGAGTTTATCGTCCTCCTCCTTTGTAAAATTCACTTTTTTTGCCATAGCTGCGTGATGCGAAGTGTAAACGTCGACTAAGAATGCCGACGCTAATGCGTTGGAGTCAAACAATTTTGCGAGCGCAAGTTCGTCCGACGTTTTCTTGGAAACCATTCATATAATTTTGCTCGTGCTTGATTACAGCACACTTTCATCTGCAAAATCTAACTTAATTTGCTTAAATCGGTAAAGTGTGAAAAAAATGGATAAGTGGGTTCCACATGAACTGAACGAAAAACAGAAAAAAAAAGTGTTTGGAAGCTTGCTTGGTGTGACTCTCTCGTCACAAATCTGATCCATTTTTGAATCGAATTGTCCGTTGTGCTTAAATGGCAAAAGAGTATAGGCAATATTGCTGCATGAATAAAATAATCCCTTTTATTTGTAATTTATCAACCATCCTTGCCTTTTCTTTCTACAAATTTCATCCTTGATGATATTTAAAAAAAAAAATAAATAAAAAATAAATAAAATAATAGAGAAAAAATGTTAAAAAAACACTCACAATTACATAACAACATTTTTAAAAGTAGTGTGTGGAATTTTGTTATTTGTATATTAAATGGCTTTATTACATTATATGTAAAACAGTATAGCACGTCCTCTTAGGCAGGCCACACACTGAACAATCAGCGACTATATAATAGTCAGTGACTAAAAGTCGGTTGACTTGGTTCGTTACACGCAACAGCGTTCGGTACCGCAAACTGCTCTGTTTTATGGCAGTAAACAACTAAAAAATGAGAAGCGGGTTGACAACTGGCAACTGATTGAATTGAACTGACTTTTGTGTTCAATCTGTATCAGTAACGTTAATATCAATCAATTTATAGTTACTGATCGCAAGAAAGTGTTGTTTTTTTTTGTTTTTTTAGAACAAGAAAACTCGCCTCATTTGATTCATACTCAGAATTTATACTGAGACTATATATGAGGTCTGCTTGGAATTTTTTCTGGTGTCTGCGGCAGGTAGAAGCTGGCCGTACTGAAGAGTATTACTTCTGCTGATACGAAACGCCTTATACATATTGCTATCTGCTCCAACTGCAGGCATTGCAGTGTAATTTATCAATTTTTAAAAATTGAATTTTGTAAAAGTCTTTATGACTTTTCTTTTCCTTACTTACTACAGTTTGATTAAAAGACGTTTTTATACTTGCAAAGCTTTTCTGAAGTATGTGTCTTGTAAAGTTTCATGCCTCAAAAGGAAAAAAAACCTTATAAGTACGCTCTTGCGTCCGTCTGTATGTCTGTCATAGACGTGTTTCTCGAAACTGACGTGACCTAGGAATTTGAAATGAAATGAAATTTGAATATTAGGCCTTTGTGACATGAACATATTTCAAAGATTACGTAATATATTTTCAACAATTTTTTATTGTGGTGAGTTGGGGCCCTTCAATACATTTGTTTTTGTATCGTGTGGGGTATTGTTTGAAAGGGTGGCTACTTTCAAGGGCTTAAAATTTTTTGGTGATTTAGTTATAAAGATATTGCCCAAAATTTATTTCTACTAATTTCATCAATAGCTGACTATTACAAAATCAAAACATGTTCTGAGTAGAATCATCCAATTAAATAAAATTAAAAATATATAAAACATAAACTAAAATCAGTAAGAAAAAATACATAAAGTAATGAGAGTAATATAATACAAAAATACAGACTAGAAATGGAATTGAACATAAAAAAAAGCTACATTAAGTATGACGACCATTCAAGAGATGCTTTACTTGAGTTTTAGTTAAATGTAGATTCAGTAGATGACAATGTCCATTAAACAAACGAGACATCGACGTAATAGGCTCATTAAAACTGTAATTTGTATTACAAAACGGCAAACAAAAAAAGTCATGGTTTCTCAAGGAACGACAAGGAGCAGAGACATTTAGGAGCTCATGGAGTTCAGGGGAATTGATTGTCCCATGCAAGCAATCAAATAAAAAGAGGATCCTAGAAATGTCACTCCTCCTCTCAAGGGTGTCGGTGGAGAGCAATTTGAGTCTATCAGCATAAGTTGGCAAAACTACAGGATCAATCCAAGGAAGGCCACGAAGAGCAAATTTAATAAATCTGCGTTGGACTGCCTCAATCCGATTAATATCTACAAAAATTTTCAAATGAGAGCCCGGAATCAAAAATAACCCCCAGATCTTTGGTGCTGTTAAGTCTGGATAATAAACTTCCATTGATGAAGTAATTCAGATAAAACGGAATACGCTTAGGATAATAAGACATACCAAAACACTTATAAATATTCAAAGGAAGAAAATTCTTAGAACACCAAGAGTAGTAGATTTTCAAGTCTGAGTTAATCAGAGCACAGTCATTGTCATTCGAAATAGTTTGGAAAATCTTAACATCGTCAGCATAACAGAGATTTTTGGTATGTGGTAGTAACAAGTGTAAGTCATTGATATAAATGACAAACAATATAGGATCAAGTTAGCTACCCTGGGGTACTCTAGAAGTATTAAAGATCATTCTCGGTAGTATACCGCGAAAAAAAAAACTTGCTGGGTACGGTTAGACAGATATGAGCTTAATCATAGAAGAAACCGATGAGGAAATCCCATCAAAGTAAGCTTATGTAAAAGTATCTTATGGCTAATTCTGTCAAATGCCTTACCAAAGTCAGTATAGATACAGTCAACTTGTTTTCCTGTATTAATGGCAGACATACATACAGTGATTATAAAACTCCAATAAATTGGTAGTTCTTGACTTCCCCTTAGTAAAACCATGCTGGAAGTTACCTATGAACAGCTTAGAGTGGAAATAGAGTGTATAACAAACAAAAGCGTCGAAAATTTTGGGAATAACTTAAAGATGAGCAACTGGCCTATAATTAGTTATGTGAATTATGTTCCCCTATTTATGATGTGGAAAAATTAAGGAGTGTTTAGATAACTTAGTAAAAACGCCGGATAGATAGGACATATTAAATAAGTACCATAAAATGGGGATAAGCGGAATGCTGTTTCGAAATTGTGGCATCGTTAAAAACAAGATCCTTCAACTCAAAGGAAGTCGAAGGAAGCATCGTCAAGTGAGTAAAATCGCTACAACTAATATCACAGTTGGAATCACTAAAGGCAGATTAAAAAAAATCAGCAAACAGATTGACAATAATTGAGGAGTCAGCACTCTCAGCATCACCAAAATCTAAGGATGAAGGGAATCCATCAGATTTAACAAAGGACCAGAACTGTGTAGGTCTATTGAGCAAAGAAGTCTTCAATTTGGATATGTATAACTTATAAGAAGCCTCATAAGCAACCATGAACCGTACGCGATGATACGAGTAAACCGGATAGTCCTCGTCGCTCCTCGAAAAACAAAATCTTTTCCTTGCTTTAGTTTTCGAATTCTTAAAATGGCGTATTGAAGCATTAAGCTATGGCTGATTAAGACTTTTAGTCCTAGATCTAGAAATTGGCCCATTCTGAAGAAAACAGAGAAATATAGAGTTGTAAAATAACTTAACAGCGTTATCGATATTTCGTTCATTAAATATATTACTACAGTCATAACTAGACAGCTAAGAGTCAATTCTAGAATAGTCAGCCTTAACAAAATTAAAATAGTAATCGTAAGAGTAAGATACATTCAAAGATATTGGATCAAAACAAAATTCACCTTAAACTGCTGGATGGTGAATAGACTCTGGAAGCAAAGGCGTTAGACATCTCCTAGCTGTAGTACCATAACTATCCAAAGAGAACACCAAGTCAAGGAATCTCCCTGAGTCATTTGAAATGCCACTGCATTGGAAGAGCCCTGCAGAAACAATGCTGTCAATAAAGCGGGGAAAATGCTGAAGAGCAGACAGATGAGCTGGACAAAAGCTTTCCTCATAAGAGTCGGATTGCCTTAAGACAGTCGGCATATTAAAGTCCCCAAAAAAACAGAAGATCGTTAGTGAGCCGCATAGTATCACTAATCCTGTCAATAGATGAAGCTAACGAATTGTAAGTAGAAGGAGGCGAACCTGGAGGAATGTACACGTTGACAACAAATACATTCTTAAGCCGAAGCCTCAGAACCACCACCAGAAGCTCAAGATCATCCACCTCTTCCAAATCAACCAGTGAATACGGAATACCTCGCTGAACTGCACACAGAACACCCCCACCAACAGGAGCACATGTGTCAAAAAACATCATTCTCCTCTGATCTTCTAGTTTTTTAAAGCTAATATTTCGATAATATCAGGGTTAGTAAGAAAACTACCGTTTTTTTAGCCATATAGTGTGGTGTGTGTTAATTTCTATCTAAAACAATTCTTACTACTAATAAGACCAATTCTAATATTATGTTTTGCGTGAATATTATTGAAATTTGACAATACAATAGAGTCTAAAACATCTGAGTTATAGAGCTACATAGCTAGAGGAGAAACATAATAATCGGTACCGTATTATTTTACTAATGTTCCAGAACAATATGGAACAATGCATTAATTTTTTCATTATCACAGGAAAATTTGGATTATAATAATTATTTAAAATTTGTTAGATAATCTCTGGACCTATCCAACGACCTGTACATTTTTCTCCTGGTCCTCTCTGTTCTGAAGTTATGACTCAACAAAGTTGAAATCTAGGATTTTTAACTCGGTAGAGTAAGAAGGGGAAATGTCGGCCACTTAATGACAAACACTTATAACTTTTTATTTTCTTCATATGTTTAATTATTTCAAGAAGAATAACAAAGTTAACCTATTTATGAAAAAAACGTAGAAACTTAAAACTATAATCGATATATTTAAAGTAGTAGGTGCCATTTAAAAAAAAAACATAGCTTTGACCGCCATTGTCCATGTATGGGGTAATCCCGGTCAGGCGCGAGGGTATTGGCGATCACATCTATGAGATAAATACTTTAAGATTTATGGGGTAAATTCTTGCCGCATAAGGCATAAGCTGTGTTTGCCATCATATGGGATTCCATATCCTTCTATAGGCAGTTTTTAAAGGTCCATAAAAGGACACATCAAGCGGTTGTGGCCTATGTGAGCTATGTTGTGGAATGGGCAACATCACGATGTTGTTTTCCTTGCAACAGGTAATAACGATCACTTGACCAGTATTGCCCCGGGAGACCATTTACAGTTCAACGTCAAATTTTATAAATATACAAAAATAAATACAAAAAATTGTTTACAATAACATTAAATAGAGCCTCGTACAATTACATAAATGAATATAAAACTAGAATTACTTTCAAATCTTTACTTCATACCTCCTAAAACATTTCGCCCAAAATTACATGAAAGCGATGGAAAATAAAAAAAGTCCGTTTTCCTTGCACGCTAACAGTGAACTGAGTGAATGCCTCCGAGTCAGGGTTGCTAGACCGCAACAAGTGGATTCACGTACCAAATTCAACCAAAATCTCGTATGTCATGAAAAATTCTCGTACAATTGGTTTATCGGGAGATTAATGGGAAATGGCAACTAAGGGCCTGTCCGGATCCAAGTCTTCGTCTTCGCCTTGCTATTACAGCTAGTGACGTAACACAACAAGCTCAGCTATTATAATAGTTAGACGAAGACGAAGCTAACCTGTCCGAATTCGTTCGTTTGTTCAGCTTGATTTCACAGACAGCAAACAAACATAACCTCACAATACGTTGTCTATTTAAATAAGTCAACTCGAACCTTGACTCGGTGATCAAGCTAACCAAATGTCAAAACTGTTATACAAACTAGCAAAGCTCGGTGGCATAGACATGGATTCGGATAGAGCTTGTCTCGATGTTACGTCACTAGCTGTAATAACAAGACGAAGACGAAGACTTGGATCCGGACAGGCACTAAATTAAGACTAGGGACATTTTAGTACCGTTTTGTTTTACGTTTTTATAACCTCTAAAAAAGTTTTATTTGCTAAACTGTTTAAAACTATTTTTTTTCTTTCTTAAAATGATGACGATTAAAATAAAAGACATCTAGATCAGGCTAGAATTATTTGGGTTCGAGTCTCTATCTTGGTCGAAATTTTCATCATTAGATCGCACTGCAGTACCAGGTTTATTCTGGTATATGACAGTCGACGTCATGCGATTTATCATTTGGGTGGTTGGTTTTAACCCAAAGAAGCAGTCTTTCAAATGTGTTTTGACTAGAGTTGCAAGTATCCGGATAATTTGTTATCCGGAATAATTAGGATCTGATTCCTAAAATCCGGGTATACAAATAATCCGCATCCTAGTATCCGGATGCGAACTATCTGGATCCAGACTAAGCAAAAAATATTTAAAATTTCCTTTAAATTGCATTGTTTCATTGGAAATAACATTAAATTTATATTTTCCCAATGAAGCAATGCAATCTATCTGGATGAAATTTTGAACCTATCTTGCTTAGTCTGGATCCGGATACATCGGATCCAGATCGGGATAGTTCAGATCTGGATTCGGATAGCTTGGATCCGGATTTTAAGAATCGAATACTTTGCAGATCTTGATATCCGGATATTAGCAAATCGGGATCCTATTTTCAGCACTAGTTTTAACACATTGAGCTGAAAGGAGGTCTCCAGTCTTGTTACGTTCTTTGTTGACAGCTGATTCCGGAAAACTTGTGCTAAAATATGTCAATTTCCTTTCCTTTTGTCCAAGGAAAGTAGTCGTCACACATCATCAAGTTGCTGGAATTTATTAGTGTCTGACAGCTTTGTTACACAGTACACAGGTGACATTAAAACATGAGTGATGGAGTATTGTTTCAATGGCTTGCCGATAAAGCTTTGTTGGGATTTAAAACTGGCAATGCCATTAGTAATTCATCCTCAAAAAGAAAACTATGCATAGTTGTTGCAGATGCTCTCGTTACTCTCGTTGCTCCCACAGAAAATTGAGGTTATAAAAAATTGCAGCCCAATATGTTTTCTTTCTAAAAGTGTTAAAAAACAATTGCATGTAGAACAAATTTATGAAACTTATGGTGTTTGAACGAAGTCCAAGCTACTTTTATATGAAAAACTTCTGCAATAGTTAAGACAAGGCAAAAAGTGTGTAATGTCGACCGCTATGCGATTTTTAAGTCCTACTTATGGCTTGCTTATTCCGGGGGTTACGATTCTGCTTATTTTTCTTAAATAAGCTTTACTTCTGCTTTTTGTTTCTAGTATTGCCACAGTGTGAAAATTCTTGTTGGAAAATATTTGACGCCGAAATTCTCATACTTTCGCGTACGGGAATACATTTTACCTCGTACATCGTACCTGAGTAAAAATTCGCGTAGTACGAGAATTATCGTATGTCTACCAACGCTGCTCCGAGTGGTCATTCACGTCGCTGCTCCCAGTGGTCATTCACGTCACCTCCCTACTCATTTATCACTGAAAGTCTTGTATGTGGATGTAGTACTTTTCAAGATTTCCGACCGACCGGCATTGCCCCCCTTGACCGGAATTACCCCTTTTTACCCTTCTCTGTAAGCCTTTCTGCGTTTTTTGCACTTTTCCCTGAACATATCCACCGAATATGGTGTAACGTTCAGAAGTTACAGGGTGAGTCATGAAAACATACCTAAATATCTTTGAGCCTGTTATTGCGGAAACAACTGGGTGATCCCCCCCCCCCCCCCCATCTCGCTTGTCTAACCATGACCTACTATCCATAGCCTTTGGGTGTAACACCACATACTGGACACCCTGTATTATGATGAGTGCTCGCATTTTTCCGATGATGTAGAACAATAACAATAAACAATAAATTACAGTCGGCATTATGACTTTTACGTAAGAATTGCTGAAAGTTTTTTTACGGAGAAACAAAGACCCTGCAATATTTTTAAATTTTAATTCAGAAAAGGTATCTTTCATATGAAATTGAAGTCAGTGCACAACTGCAAAAGGATTACGACCAAACTAACTAATTCTAAGTTTGCAAAGAAGATTATAATTAAAGATTGATTTCATAGCTAGTAAGTTGTAATTTAGTTGGCTTTGACGTACAATATCCAGAAAATGTAGTCATCCTTTATCAGGACATCTTTAACCGAAAATGTCGTTGCAGAGACGTATTTTAAAACAGCGAAAAAAATTCGAAAAGAACTGAAAATTAATAATTTATATCCAAATTGAAACGAACTGTGATGTCTGGGTACATTAAACTCTGTCCACTCGTCCAGTCTCTTATTAATGGCGCATTTCTTTGCTGTTCTGCTTATACATACATACGTTCATATATCCAATGTGAACCATGATTCTTACACCCACCTAGGTATTCTGATGATATTCAAATTTACCTAAGCCATCCATTTGACTTGATTGAGGACTGTGAGGTCTGCATAAACTGTAACATATAGAGAATCTAGGAATGGGCTATAAATAACCACATATATAGGACACCTCGATAACGTACTCGGGTCATATCGATTTATCATCTTTTCCATTTATTATTTAGAACGACATTAAGATTTTGGCATCCGTCGTCGGATTTAACTCCTATTTGAAACGCTGTGAACATTGAGTTAATTTCGGCAAAATCTATAATGATTTGCGTTGACATTGACTTTCAGTATATACGGAAGACGCTTGATATTTCTGGCTGATTTAGACGAACAACGCCATTACATTGCTTCAATAGACGAGGGGATTTAATTTTTTACTATCTTGATTCCAAACATTAATTATGGAAGCCTTATACATTGTCCAAGCTATTCGTTTCATTGTAAAATGGTAAGGACATTTTATCTCTCCACCCAAAAATAGAAGGCTATATAAGCAAAAAGTCATGAATAAAAGAAAATTGAATTTGCGCAAACGTTTTTTCAAATTAGGCTTACGAAAATGTCTATTTGAAATAGAATCGATCAGTTTTAAAGTTATTAGTATTGAGTGGAAGGCAATTTTGTCCTGGAAACTGTGTTTTTTTTTTTTAAATTGTAGGATGTACTCGTAGGCCCGTGTCTTATTCGTTCATGCTTTATAATTTTTGTAATCCGCAACTAATCGAAATTCTTTTGAAGGTATGGTGGAGGAGCGAAGAACATTATATAATTGAGTTATATTCTACTACTTTGGTCAATGGTAGAGGATGGAAACGGTGACATTAAAATCTAGAAAAAAGTCCTTTTGTTTTTTCAAGGATTTTGGGCTAACGTTTTAGACTGGGAACACTGAAAGAATTAGTTTCGAAAGACACGAAAGACGGTGGTTGCAATATGTTGGTTCATTGTTATTTAGAGTAAAGAGTTATTCACCTGCACCCTCAAATTAAAGGTGTCTCAAAACTCTATTGAATGCCATCATTACTTTATTAAATCCATTAGATTTCGTACACATTTTTTTTTTCAACTTCAAAAGTGTGTGTTTGTGTTTGGTTAGTTCCAGCTTGAGAGATAGGATAGTTTTGGATACGATAGATGGCGCTGTTATCGAGACGTAAAAACTGCCTGACAACGCGTATATGTGGAAAGCTGAAATGTTTGCACACGGCGCGGCGTTTTCTTAAAAATACAGAAAATACATGTTCAAATATGGACTAAATCAGGCAACGCCTTCGTAGGGTTGCCATACAAATATTTCGTTTTGTAGTATATATTTGGATATTGTCTGACAACGAGTGCACGTACAGAGATGAAATTTGTCACGCGGTGTTCTCACAGCAATAGCAAAATAATTTAAAAATCAGCCTAAATCGGGAACGACTTCTTGGTGTTGCCATATAAAATGTTTGTTGTTCACTATATATTTGGAAACTGTCTGAGAACGTGTCGACGTGGATAGTTCAAATTGTATGCACGGCTTTTTTAAGAAAAAAACTAAACTAATTTTTCAAAATGGGACAAATCGGGCAACTATTTCGTAGGGTTGGCATACAAAAATGTCTTTTTTAACTATATATTTGGGCACTGTCTGGGAATGGGTCGACGGGGAGAACTAAAATTTGGTATATGGTATTTTCATAGCAATAAATTGATAACTTCAGTTTGACAAACTAATATTATTTTTTAACTAAATTTAATTTAATTAATCAATGTTGACAACAAGTTTCCTTACATCAAGCAAACTATTTTATTGATTACCGTTGTTTTTTAGATCGAATACAAAATACATATGATTTTTTTTTTCCAAATCTACTAGCAATACGATTTCTACTGGAGTGAGAAAACTTTCATAGAAAGAAAAAAACTCCTTTTAACGGCAATAAAACCGTAGATCTAATAGAAACCAAATTTAATTAATATGCGTAGAAACACGAAAAAAATTCTTCTTATTATAAGAAAATTATTGCTTATACAACGAAACTGACTTGCTACAACAAAGAACATTTTACATGAAGTCAACATAATATATAAAAATAAATCTTTTTCTGGAATAACGAAAAGTAGACTACATTTAAGCAGTTATATTCTTAACCTTTTCTCATATTCTGTAATAAAATTTTCTGCTATTATCATAATCGGAGATAATTGAGAAAATATATTTACACTATTAATATAATTTTTCTATATTCATTTGAATAAGACGAAGCAATTTGTTTTCTTACATCCAGGAAATGGCTGCTAAGCTCAAAATCGCACCTAACTTTCCTTGATACACATGGAACAGAGCTTAGTCTCAGCGAAAATTTCTCTTAGTGCATTATCGTTTAAATTGAATTCGTCATCATCCATCACTACCTTCTAAATTAATATCGTAATAATCATAACAGAAATCGCCAAAACCTAATTAAATAAGCATTAGTTTATCATTTTTTCTGCAAATCGGCTCAATACTTTTTCAGCTGTAATTTTTTTTAACAAGGGCATTCTCTGTGATGAGCAGTAATATGCGCGACATGCGAGAGAATCGTTCTTGAAGCATTGTGCTTCTAAGCAACGTTTTTATCCGCCTCATAGCAGAAAAACTTCTCTTACAGCCGGCGGAGTTCACTGTGAGTAATATTGCTGCTTTAGAAAGTTTATACACTTCTTTAATATTTTTTCTCAAATTGTCAGCATTTATCTCATAATTATTTAATTTAAGCATGTTTTACATGACCAAGGCTGATCAATTTTTAAGATTTTTTTAAAATTACTGATGAATTTAAGAAATTTGTCATCATATTACAAGAACATTAAGGAATTTTCAAGAAATTACGCTACCTCTGCTAATTTTTTCCAGTTGTTAAAGCTGCTATGAGATTACATTTTCCATTACAGCAAGGACTGGGGCTGCATTTATGCAAGAAGTTCACAAGCCTCGATTTAGATCTCTTTCTTGACATTTTGACTGTCTAAACTCAGAACTTAAGTTTTTCTTATTACGTTTTTTATTTTTGACTTATTGACTGAACATTTGTTTAGTTACTTCTTAATTTTCCTTTTTGTTCTTTATTAGGGGAACAAGAGACCTTAACGTGGCTCGGGGGTCTCTTGGTTCATTTTTAATTTAGTTTTAAAAACTACTTCCTAAGTTACAGTGAGACACCGTCTTTTTACTTAGGATCATCGATCAATTTTCTTCGATAATTGGTGATCCAGCAAGATTTAGTAAAGAGGCGAATATTTATAAATTAACGTAAGTGTATAATTTTGGGTACGTCTTCCGATTTATATATTAAATAAATATTGGAAATAGTCTATTTCACTTATACAAGCGAAATGGAACATTTTCCCCTACGCATAAGAAAATTAAACGCAGGCTATTGGCTAGCATGGCCAATAACCAAAAAGATCATGTAGTGCCAGTATGTAGATCAAGCATCATACATATTGCTCATAGTATTTTCTATATATGAGCAAAGCGAGCGAAAATAGGAAAGTAGGTCAAACATTAGGCACACATTGGCTGTATGGTAAGTCAGGGACAGGCCAGTTCCACTACATGGCCAGAATCGGTGTGTTGAGGGGTTTATTACTACGTAAACAGTGTAGTGCGTTGTCGCATTATGGCTAAAGCCTTGGTTTTCAAGAGAATGTGGCGCAATTGCAATCGCCCTGCCGCATTCTGTTGGAAACCAAGGCTTTAGAATGGAAAAATGTTGAGTTGACAATAATTCTGATGGATTTATTATCAGTCAGCCGAAATGGACAAAGTCAAATCATTGTTAAGGATTTGATTTGCTAATAATCTAAAAATATACATTTATAAACTCCAATATGTGCACTGTGTCTTCTCACATTCAAAAACAATATATAATAAATAAATTCCAGAGAAGAACTAACAATGATGACTCAACTCACAAAAACAAAGACACAAAAGTATCCGCCCATAAAGTGATCATGTACGAAATAGGCTAAATTTCCATGAAATTTAGATAAATATGTGCATGCAGAGTATCGTCCAGGCATAATGATTAGTTTGTCGTATTTTTCGTTTAAGTAAGTTTTCTTTTAAACAATTAAATTTCCAAAATGCCAAAAAAGAGTGAAACGAGTTTACCAGAGAGAAAATTGGTTATTTTTTTTTTGCAACGAAAAATTTCAAAGAGATTGGAATACCACAAAGTACTGTAAAAGACATTATTAATAAGTATAAAAGTCACTGTATATTAATAAAAAAAAAAAAAAAAACCGTGTATGGGGGGCGCCCAAGGATACTAAATGAAAGTGAAGAAAGAAAAAGTTTGAAGCGAGTGAAAGTGAATCCTCATACTAATCCTAAAGAGATATGCGCAGAAGTTCGCGAAAGTACTGGCAAAAATATAAGTGTTGAAACAGCGAGCCGAACGATAAGGAAAAGCGGATACCGTAGACGGTTTGCAAGAAAAAACCGTGGATAAATAAAACAAATAGGAAAAAGAGAATCGAGTTCGCTAAAAAATTTGTTCATGAGGCTCAAAGCATTTAGGATACTGTCATTTTAGCGATGAATGTAAATTTGAAATATTTAACTCATCTCGGAAATAATTTGTCTGGAGAAAGCCAGGAACTCAACAAAGAAAGCCTGCATGGAGGTGGTGCTACTATGGTATGGGGTTGTATGTTGGCGACTGGGGTTCGAAGTCTTCATTTCATTGATGGAATAATGGATCAATATGCTTATATTAATATTTCAAAGCATAATTTAAAATCCACTGCAGAGAAGTTAGGATTAGTAAATAATTTTTTCTTCCAATAAGACAATGATCCTAAACATTGTGCCAGAGAAAAGAAGGAATGACTACTTTATAATGTACGTAAACCAGCTGGGAATACCTCCTCAGTCGCCGGACATGAATCCAATAGAACATTTATGAGCAGAATTAAAAAGGTCCTTAACTTAACATAACGTTTCCAGCAGAAGTATGTTAAAACAACATCTTCAAGAAAAGTGGAACAAAATAAGTCCCGACTTAACAAAAAACTTTTACAATCAATGCCTAAGAGTTCTCCAACCAAATATTAAAATTTAATTTATAGTGTTGTACAACTCCGGATATTTTTGTGTGCTTTATTTTATGTATATAATTGGAAATGATTATTTTTGTAAAATTTTTGAATTGTTCTTTTTTTTTATATACCATATTAAACAGTACAAATAAATCTAATAAATATGATTTCTTAAAATCTTTTCTAAGCTGTAAGTTTTTTATTCTGCCTAAAGTTTCTGGGGGTGGCACCGGTGCCGTTTCGGGTTCACTGGCAGTGGCCACCCGTACCCCTACCTAGCTACGCCCATGAGCATATGGTCACCTGTCTGTAGATGCATTGAACATGATGGGTTGCTTGAAAATTCAAACGCCGGAACATTTCAAAACGGTTTACTGACCGAGATACAACTATGCTCGAGGTAAAACACCTTCTCCTATATTAAAGTAAATGTCTTTTGTTTTTGTTACTATATTGCTTAATGATGATTAGCTTAATTAGCAAACTGAAGTCTAATATTGCATTGCACGACAGTACCAAATATTTGGTGTTTATCGAAGACCTTCCGTCAATGTACTGTATTTTGTAGTATAGTATAGTAGCATAGTATGGCTAATAGTAGTAGGCTGGTAGAAGGTATGGCATAGTAGCATAATATGGCTAGAAAATGAGACAATCAATTAATATCCACAAGCCAACTTGATTAATGCATAACTTTAAAAACAAAACAAATTTAAAAAATGTAGTATACCAGATTTGAATCGAACTGCTGCAAGAACTATTTTCAGAAAGAAATGCACAAAAAAAATTTGAACCCACCACCACAAATACTGTTATAGTTGTGATTAAGAAAGAGATTGACCCTCTGTTTCCAGATCTTTAAGTGGATCTTTCCTCGTTCTTTTTTACCACAATCAGTATCATGCAGTGTACCGGGTGATAAATCGTACTGATAGAGACCAAAAATCGTAGAATAGAAAAAGTTTGGGAGTAAGAAGTGAATCATTTTCTATTAAATACTCTACGCATCTTTAAAAGTAAAAGGTCGGTTTATGACATGATATTTCCACCATATATCCCGGATTGAACCGTAATGTTTTGATGCTCCCGCCTTATATTTTCATTAAAGTTAAGAAATTCAAAGTCTTACCTTTAATTTAAAATAATATGTACTTTCTGACAAAATCTATAACCTTTGCTGTAGTTACTTCTTTTCAAATCTGGAGGAGTTAAAAAGTAAATAGCTCAGATATATCCTGAGATTCTTAAGGGAAGCAGAATAAATCTAGGACGGTGTCAAAGAGTTATTCCATGAGGTCAAGGGACACAATGGACCCACTGGATCAGTTTAAGTGAAGCAGGCTAGTTATCTTTAGCAGTCGTCTTACCCAACCTAACCTATACCATAGCCTTTGCTGACTCACAATTGCACTTTTTTTTTTTTAATCCAAATGCCAATGTTGAGAAATGCCTAGTAAACACAATTTCTATACGTCAACTCACATGAAGAAGAAATCGAAAGCGACAATGATGCAATGATGCGAAAATATTCCTCTTGAACTTAAAAAAAAAAAATTAAAAAACCGCGAATTAATGGAAATCCATAGTGCACCAATGCGTAAAAAATAAAGTTGTCTTCCGCAATACCTTCTATGAGAGCATGCTCAGCGAGGTTCACGTAATATTTATTTGGTAAATGGTTTTGTTCAAAGCAAATCCAATTAACCTGAACGTTGCGAAACGACATGTGTAAGGTATTAGAAGTAACCAATGGATTGAATAAATTTCCGACATTATTTTAAATGTCATAATTGCTATAAGATAATTGATTTTATACACTCTAGATTTAAAGATTTATTTTTAATATGGTGAATGGTATGCTGTTAAAAAAAAAAACAAGTAGTTCGTCGGACAGTAAAAATGGCCTTAAAAAATGTCATACATTTTTACGTTACGAAAAGAATTTACAGTGTATTCGAAAATTTGAAAATTTTAATATTTCATATACAGGAAATCTTTTGAATGTGTCCATGCCATCATTATTTATGTAAATGCGTTAAATACGAAATTTTTAAGGATGTACTAAAAAGGGATTGCAGAAAACTGTTAGAGAGAAAAGTACTTTATCTGTTACTTAGGGAATTAAGACACGGGTTCACTAGCTGTGAATCTTGGATTTTTGTCTTTTTTTTACAAATGGGGTAAACGTTGTAACTTTTATTAACCCTTTATGATTCCCTATGTGGCAGTACATATATTTGAGTAATACCATTAGAAATATTGCTTTTTATAGATTTTAGTAATATTTCCAATGATTTTGGAGAGTGATTGATAAAAGTTATGATTTTTTCGAGTGTACTCTGCCTTAGATAGAGTTTCATTGCTGCGAATAAAATAACTGCAGCAGTGAAGTACTTTTTTCTGCTGAATGTCGAAAAATTTTGCAACCATATTTTTTACATTCATTAGTAGGGCAGACCGGGGCTAGTATGTAGTAGACCCATGATAAATTAATTTTATTAAAATGTTACTGTAAAGTTTTTAGGCATAATAAATACGTTTTCGTTTTGATTACTTCAATGGGTTTCTTAAGAGTTCCTTTTATTTTATTCACTATAAGCTTTTCAAGTATTTTTTGCCATTTTCAAAAAAGCCTCTCCGTGAGTCCATTTACCCCATGTCTGAGGTGATAAGCATGCGAAAAAACAAAGTTTTGAAAAAGTAATCATTTATTATGAAATAAAGAAAGTCAACATGTTTAAATTAATCTATATGTGGTAATAGTGCAATGGTCCTAAATACATACAATGTCTTGGATAAAAGCATGTATTTCAGACGAGATGGAACTACGACTGAACTAGACCCATTTGTACATAAGAAATTAAATTAGATTAATTAGTCCATTTGTGGTTAAATTGATGAATAATAAAATTTCGATGATATGCGTGATCTCAATGAATCTTCAAGAACTACGAATTATTAAAGAATATAAGGATTGTATGGATGATACGTGGTGAGTCCTAATAGAGAATTTTCATGTACTTATATAGTGATAGGGGTGGGTTTTATAAAAGTGTACCTTTATTGCATGTTACTTCCTTTCCTTACGTTTCGCTCCAGCCACGGAGCTCTTCAGCGGTGTTCCTCACTTTAAGCTTCATCATAAATAACCTCTTTGCATGCGGTTTCCATTTTTAGACGTATTCGATCTTTCCGTTTTTCCTTTGTGAGTCTTCTTCATTCTGGATGTAAGAATAGCAATACCAGTCATCTGTAATTTAGATATTAGCAAAATAAAAACAAAACATGGGGTTAGTTGACTGACAGCCCCGCTACACTGTGTATCAATAAGCCCCAACACGCTATTTTCTTTTTGAAATACTCACAAAAAAAAGTTAGAAAAATGCATACACTTTCAATTACAACTAACCACTAGACAACCCAACATCATGAGTATGTAAGCTATAAGATAATTTAAATATAAAAAGAAATTTTTTTTACTCACATGCTTGTAAATTCGTTTGTTTTTATGATTCCGCTAACAATGTGCGCTATTGCTACACTGAGGTGAATATCTCTACAGAATACGCAGTCAAATTCATACAACTTCGTTGTCAATGTTTGCTTAGTTAATCGCAATGAGTTTATATACTCCGATAGTAACTAACCTCGGTCTACTCTAAAACTATCTATCATACTTGGACAAAAACAATTTTTTGTAGAGTTCACATTTCCGAATGAATTAATAAATAAAAATGTACTACAGAAGTGATGCCGGTCATGTGAAAAATTATCTTTATTAAAATTGATAAACATAAGGGACATATTTGAGTTCTAGGTTGATCGGCCATTCTGCGACTTTATCTTGGTAAAACTCGAAAACATTGATTTTTTCATAAGCTCCTCATAAAAACTAGCCGAGTAGAAAGTAGGTATTATCTCATATAAATGTATGTGGAAAAAAAAAGAAATAAAAAAGACAGAATTGGTCTAAGATCAATTTCAATGATATCCTAGATGAATACCCGCATGTAATTTCAAATGGTCTGCCTTCTGTGTATGTAAGTTTGAATTTTGAAGTGGTGTTTTGTTTCTAGAACATTTTGTCTGACAGTAAAAATGATAACCAATTTCATAGAAGATTTCATATTCTGAAGAACTTTTCAGTACAATAAAAACATCTAGGACCGATCGTTTTCATAGTATACGTAAAAAATAAACCTAAATTTTTGTATGGCAACACAAGAAGGGGTTGCCCGATTTAGCTAATTTTTAAAATTATATTTAATATTTCTATTAAATGGATGTGTACAAAGTTTCAGCTCTCTACGTTGACACGTTTTCTGTACGGACATTCAAAAATCAAAATAACTTTTAATATTATGTGTTGGTGTCCATTTTGGTCTACAAACGTAGTTTACTACTCTGTGATCTCATCAACTAGGGTATAAAAAGAGACAAGTTATAAGAGAAGGAATATTTTGGTATAAAGAAAGTAAAAATTTGGAGTTAGAGTTGGTATAAATTGTACAGAACCACTGTTAGCTATAATATGAAAATGGCTGGGTGTCAATTAGCCGTACCAAAATATTGGAATCTAAATAAAAAATGGTGAAAATTTTGTTGTTGTTTACAATTCATACCAGACTACCCAAGGCACTTGAATCAATATAATCCTTTGGAACCATGGTCCGCCACCAATAGTGAATGGAAAATCTAAAGAAAAATTATCAAATCATTCTAAGAAAACTGCGTCCTTGTGGCCGAAAGAGTGAACCACAAGAATCAATTCACCAATTCGTTTGAACCGTTGTCGTTGAATAGTTACTCATTCAAATTCTGAAGAACAGTTTGCAAGTAAATTATTAAGAAAAATTTAATGCTTCCCTACAATCGTAAAAATTTTGAACAACTCAGGCTTGAATCAATATGCTATGAAAAATCAATGGGTGGCTATTCGTTGCCTGCATGGTTCTACTAAAAGAACCCTAGAACAAAATTTGTTTAGTCAGTTTGTTTGTCTCTGTTGCGAGAACCCCACTAAGTTGTCCTGCCATCGATTTAATGTCGGAGAATTAGATAGGTAAAACAGATATTTATGATCGCTGACCAATTATTTCGATAGAGCTATGATTTAAATATTTTTTGGCAGAATAAATTGACAGCCAACGAGTATCACATATTTTTATACCCTAGATCAGTGTTTCCCAACGTGGGACCCACGCCCCACAAGGGGGCAATTCGAAAATTCTTGAATTACTAAAGTTTTTTTTGTAATTTTAATAAATATTTATGACTACATAATATTTTCTTTTCTTTCTTTCATTCTTGCGAAAAAATTACATATTGTCAATAAATTTCGTCGAAGATCTTCTAAAACTAATTTGTAATTCTAATTTACAACCAAAATGAATATAATTATTTTGATGCGGCAACTTGAACAACTTCAAAATGGTTTTTGGCTTGTGTCGCAAGTAAATTGAGTAATGAATGACAGTTCAAATATCCTAAATGGCTTGTGTATAAACTAAAAGAGGAATATCTGTAGCACCTTTGGCCAAGGTGCTGAAAGGAGATGTAAAGTTCTGTCAAATAAAATTCTCATTTCTCCCAAAAATATCAGAGAATCCAGCATGAGTTTCTCCCACTTAACCTCTTCAGAGCAAAATGTATGTAAACAAAAGCACATGCTGTTCAAAAAATATCCTAGGATTACAGCAACAAACATTGGGCTATCTCACACGAGTATTCTTGATGCAGTATGCAAACTGGTTTTCTAGCGAAGAGGTGAAAAGAAGCAAAGTCTCTCCAAAGTGTAGATTAGACCGTAATGTTAGGGGGGTGGGGGGGCATAAGAATTTTAGAAAGCCTTAGGTGGGGAATAGCATAAAAATGGTTGGGAAACACTGCCCTAGATGAAATCTAAAGGGTATACTTAGTTTGTCATTCCGTTTGTAACGCACAGAAATATCGCTAGTAGAGAAAAATGGATTGGACACCCATGCATAAAAATAAAAGTTATTTTGATTTTTGCATGTCCGTCCGTCTGTGCGCACGATAACTTGAGAACGCGTGTGCTTAGAGAGCTGAAATTTTATACACGGAATTTAAAAAGAAAAGTGAAGTTAAGTTCGAAAATGAGGCAAATCGGGCAACTCCTTCGTGGGGTTGCCATACAAAAATTTCGGTTTCCACTAAATATTTGTACACTGCCTAAGAACGCGTCGACATAGAGACCTGAAATTCGGTACATGGTGTTTTTATAGTAATAGAAAATAAATTTTCAAAAATAGAATAAATCGGGAAACTCCGTTTTTGGTGTTGCCATATAAAAATTAGAGTTTTTTACATATACTGTGAAAACGATCACTCCTAGACATTTTTATTGTACTAAAAACTTCTTCAGAACATGATATTCTATAAAATTCATTGTAATGATATTTACTGTCCGACGAACCGTTCTAGAAATATATGCGAAAAACCACTTGAAAAATCAAACTTGTATAGATCGGTGACCATACGAAATTTTATACGGGCATTCATCTAGAGTATCATAAGAATTGGTCTTAGACTAATTCTCGCTTTTTGACTTGTTAAAATCTTAAGTAACTCTTTTCTACTTTTATGCTCCATGGACTTATTTAAACTTAATTCAACCCAGCATTGGACCTTCGTGGAAAAAATGTGGTATACCTAAAACAACCTTAAGGCCGCTACACACGCTCAGGTAAATCTTGCGACTTGTGCTTGGTCTAGTCATTTGATATACATGTGAATGTGTAGCGAATGTCGGAACTTGAATTGAGAGAGCATGAGTGAAATCGGCCGAAACTACTACGTACAAGCAAAACTTATGGCTTTGCTATAGAATTGAACTAGACAAAATCATATGTTAGCTTTTGCTTCCTATCGTAACGAATTTTTTTCAAACTTTAATTCGTTTTTATAGCAGAGTCGTGAGATTTGCTTGTACGCAGTAGTTTCGTCCGCTTTCATTCATGGCAGACTTCAGGCTCAATTCAAACTCAAGATTGCGCTACACACGTTCATACAAATCATATGTGTAATGGCCTTTGCTATACCAATTTCACACA